>JAUNZM010000137.1:0-112019 GCA_033459285.1 Clamator glandarius
AATCATTTTTATCCCCTTGCAATCTTCTAATCGCAGAGGGTGTTACCTGACACGGGCCAAATTTACCTTCACACGCTTCACATTTCTGGCCTTCCAGGTATCTCAGCAGCCAACACGCCTGGATAAACCTGTTCCAAAATCTCTGCTGTTACTGGTGGGGTTTTTTCCCACCTGTTTTTATTAAAGACAAACTCAATACTTTGATTACTTGATGATCTCTCACTTTAAATTTTGTATCTCCTGCTCCAAATATTATTTCTGTCTCTAACTGCTTTAGTGAATCTCCTCTCATTAATTGTCTAGGGGCTCCTAGCAAGCAAATTCACATGTACCCACTTGTTTTCCAATTCACATCTAGCAGACTGCCCAAAGAATGCTTTTCCGGTTTGGCCAGGAGCTCCTATTACAATCACAGTATTTTATTTTGATCTGCACGAATCAGTTGCTGGTTTACACAGAGGCTCCCGTATCTATCAAGAATATAACCTTTTCACTCTTATTCCCCAGCTTTATTTTAACCAGTGGATCCTCCAGGGTAATTTCCCCATGTCCCAGTCATTCAAGCTCAGCTACAACACCCGGTTCCGATTCCTCTACAGTATGCACATCGATTATTTCTTAATTCCATTCTCTTACCACGTTCTCTTGCCACTTCAGGTGATTTTGCAAACTGGAAAACATATCTGCACACATTACTTCACCCAATTCTCCTCCCGCCTCAAGAACCAACGTTAATTGCAACAAGGTGTTACGGCCACTTTCCCCCATCATCGAACTTGTACACCAGCCACCACTGATTATCAAAAGCTTTTATCAGGGTTTATCTGTTTGTCCACCACTCGGTGGACCACTCATCCCCTTATGATCTAGCTGGCTCTTCTTTAAAGCGCAGCCACTCTGCCAGCCTCCCATCTTAGGAGTTCTGTGTTCTGGCTCCCCAACCACAAATCACTTGCACTGCATAGGTGGATCTTTCCTTGTTGTCCTGGATCTTACATTCAGGACAACTCAAATCCCAACCATATGTTACCCACAATTTCTTCTTACACCACATGCATTATGTCAGGGTGCAGTAAACACCGCCAGTAATCCATATACAATCTGGACAAAATTCATCATTATTTCTACAACAAAACAAATACAATTTTGTACAAATACTCCATTTCACTGAAAGGAGGAATAAATCATGTTAAGGAAATTAATTAGATAGTTTCGCTTGTTTACTAATTGAAACAAGGGCAGTTCCACAGCAGGGACAAAGGACAGGTTAAACATGTATGTTTAACCTGTATAGAAGTCATGCAGCCAGTGGGGACTCATTACTGGGACACATTAGGTGGACTTACCCCATGTGTGCCACGGCATTGTTTATTAAAAACATTCCTGCTTAATAATTGAATTGGTATTGATAATTGGGAATGGCTTTCACAGCATCACCACAAAAATAACACACACACAACAACATCAACTTATTCACTTCAAAACGACATACAGAGACCACACATTCACTTCAGAACAACATATCGTGCCATATAGTTTCAGTTTCTGTGGTTAATGTCACTCTACAACCAAGACCTCCTGACCACACCAACAAAAACAGAAACCAAAATTAGTTAATGCTCCTGTTAGAACCAAGACCTCCGCAACTTCAGTGTATGCCTATAAGACGCTAGCAGTCCGGCATATGCTCCACTCAGCGTTATGCACTAACAACTTATGAGGAGCCAAGCCAAATGGACCGATCCCCAAACCCAAGGTAAAAATTTTCAAGTGTACCTTTTTATCCGATGGTCCTTGTCTGTCCCCGCAGAGATCCAGATGAGAAAAGGAGTCTCCCCAGAGAAATCCCCAGGGGTACCCAAGAGAGTCCTAATCTCAAATGGGTCCTGCAGCCGGGCAGAGAGGGTCCCACCTGGGGTGCCAAATCTGAAACAAAGAAACTTACGCTTAACAGTTTAATTTAACCATTAAGGCAGGTACACTTTATTCAGCACTGGAGAAGACTTGGGATTTGTCCTCAGAGCGCTTCTGCCAAGCAGAGATTTCACAAAAATTTATACACAGAATTGTTTTCAAATTCATACCCTTCCCTGAAATGACATTTATACTTGTTCCCCGAACCTCACTGCATATCCAGGGGGAGGAAATCAGATCAGCTCAGAGTCATCCTTGTTAAGGTGTGGCCATATCTGAGTGGTCAATCTCAAGGACTCTGGGGACAAGAAGAAAAGGGTTCTTGTAGTTATCTTAGTTGTTAATCTTGTTTCTAACATATTACAGTTGATGTTCCATCTCACCTTTTTCAAATCACCATTTCATGCTTCCTCAGCGTCCCCACACTTGGCTGGCTAAATTGCTCCTGGGCCAGGTTACCCTGTGGGCATCGGCCAGGATGGCCAGAGGCAAGGAAGGGGGCGAACGCTGTCCCCAAAGCCACCACTGTCCCCTCTGCAGTCACTTAATCACAGCTGCAACATGTCTCCGCAGCTCCTTCTCCTTCAGCTCTTCCAACACGGTCTTCAAATGCTCCAGCTGCCACTGGAGAGGTACCAGCTCCTGGCGGTCCAGCTAGGGATGGGGCATGGGTGCACATGCTCAGCCAGCCGCCCCGGGGTGGGACTTGCTGGTCCCTGACAGGGGGAATCCGGGACAGGGAACCCTCGCAGGGAGGCTCCCTCCACTCCACTCCTCTCTGGGGCTGTGGCTCTCTCCACGGCTCTCCTTGAGGAAATCAGGGAAATGAAGGCCGCACAAACTCGTGTGGCAGAGAAGTTCCAGAAGATCCAGGGGGTGCAACTTGTCAAAGAGGATGGCGGAGGGTTTCCTACCCCACGGGGCTACGGGGGAGCGTGGGAGGGCAGGGTGCACGTTTGGGGAAAGCTGCCCCAGAGTCCCGTGGAGGCTAAACCTGCCCATGACCCCGTCTCACTGGCTAGGGCTGCTCTGAAGATCAAAACAGAGTTGAACAAGCTCCGAGAGAAGCAGAAGGCAAGTAAGGCCGCACTGAAGCACTTGGTGGCCAAGACAAGCAGTTGGTGTCGATGACAAGGATTTGGTGGCCACTATGTCCGAGCAGGAGGCACAAATGTGGCCTGGGGGTGAGCGCTCCCACTGCCGGCTGGCTCACGCCATCCCGTCATTCCAAGAAATAGTCTTAACTCACCAACTGTCCAGGGTGGTTGGCAAATAGTTTCTTTTTTTTTCCGTTCCCTGTTGTCACTGTCCTTGTCGTATCTCAAATCCAAGTCACAGTTCTTCAGGCCTTCTCTCTGGAAACCCCGCATCCACTCAGTGCAGAAACTTCCCAAGATTGGTAGTTGGTGCTTGTCCCACTTGGCTCACAGCGGGCTGGGTCAGCTCTGCAGGGCCAGGAAAAGCAGTACCTGGGAGAGGTGTCCATGGGAGCCAGTCCTCAAGGCAACACAGCCTGCGGGCAAAGGGCTGAAAGGTCCCAGCCCCAGCAAGATCTGGCCCTGCAGCACTGGAGGCGGTTCTGTCCAGCAACCCAGCTTTTTTCTTCCCTCTGGACACAGCTGGGTGAAGCACATTCGTGAGCAGCTCAGCGCCGTGCAGGATGAGGCCCCTCTCCAGGACCCCCAGCGCTGGGTTCACCCAAGGGCATTTGCAATGGGAGGTGAGGCCCAGGAGGAGCCTCTCGGCTGCCCGGGGAGCACAGGTGCTCCCCAAGCCACAGGTCAGCAGCAGGGACCAAACAGATGGAGAGGGTGGCCAGCTGGGTCTTAAACCAGACCTTGGTCTAAGGGCAGCGCAAAGGTGGCGTGGACCCCAGAGGCATGGGCATTGCACGGGGGAGCCCCCAGGGCCCCGGCCAGAGCATCTACCTTGGTGATGTTCTCATTGGCTTCAATCCTGTCCTTCATCTCCCCCACAGAGGTGGAAAGAGAGAGGACCTCGAGGGGCTGGCTCTGCCCAACCTCCTGGAGACCCAACCTCCTGCAGGCCCAAGGGCTGGAGCAGGACGCACAGAACACTGCAGGTCACCTAACTTGACTGCACAGGGAGTGAGGAGAGCACTGTCCAGTAGCTGGGACAGGCTCTGCTCGGAGACCAAGGATGCCATGGCTGGAACCACGGACATTCCTTGGCTGGAGAGGAACCTTGTGCATAGAGTGGACACGGGAGGGTAGGGGGCCAGCAGACTTCCTCATCCTGGCCACACAGAGAGAGTGACCAACGCAGTGAGCTCCTCACAGACACCGAGTGACCCGCAGTCAGGCAGTGACCTACACAGCAAACTCCACAGAAAAAAAAGTGACCAGCACAGAGCCTGGGGACAGCGCACCATCCAGCCAAGCCAGGCTGAGAGGGCAGCACAGGCAGCACTAAAACACTGGCGCCATTCTCAAGAGCCAAGAAGGGGCAGCATCTCTCTAGAGACTCCAGCCCTGCCCCAGGGGAGCTGTTACACAAGCTGCAAGGAGGGCAGCCATGGAGAATGGGAGACATGAGGCACAGGTAGTGATGCAAAGTGAAGCAGGAGTACGAGAAAACAGTGGCAGAGCTTGAGAGCTTGAGGAACATGGAAAGCGTACTCTAACAGGAGCAGAGACATCAGCTCACAGAGGGAAGAAAGAAGCTGGGTTGCAGGAGAGAACCCCCTTCAGTGCTGTAGGATCAGATCCCGCCGGGGCTGGGACCCTTCGGCCCCACACCTCCAGGCTGTGCTGCCTCCAGAACCAGCTCCCATGGACACCTCTCCCAGCCACTGGTCCTCCCGGCCCAGCTCCACCCCTCTCTGGGGCAGGGGCTGCCCCCTTTGCACTCACTCACAGCTGCACCATCTCTCTGTGACCCCTTCTCCTTCAGCTCGTCCATCACCGTCTTCAAATGCTCCAGCTGCCGCTGCAGAGGCACCAGCTCCTGGCGCTGACGCTGCCCGGCAGCAAACACCCAGACAAGGGGTCCTGCCCCCACACTGACTGACCCGCAGTCAGGCAGTGACCCACACAGCGACCTCCTCACAGACCCCGAGTGACACAGGTTCTGCAGGCCCACGTGCTGGAGGACAATGCGCAGAATGCTGTGCAGGTCGCCACACGTGACGGCATGGGGACTGAGGAGAGCACTCTCCAGGAGCTGGGACAGGCTCTGCTCGGAGACCAAAGATGCAATGGCTGGAACCGCAGATATTCCTTGTCTGGAAAGGAACCTTGTGCCCAGAGTGGAAATGGGAAGGTGGAGGGCCAGCAGCCTTGCTCCTCCTGCCATGCAGAGAGACCGATGCACTGAGCTCCTCACACACAGTGAGTGACCAACAGCTAGGCAGTGACCATCGCTCTGAGCTCCCCAGACACGGAGTGTTGCACACACACACAGGGTGCTGCACACGCACCAAGGTCTCCATCATCGTGTGTGTTTTCTCATGCTCTTGTGTCACATTTGGCATCACTGCCTCTGCTGCTGTCTCTGTGTTCATGTCTCACATTCTCCAGGGCTGCCCTCAACTCATCCAGCTCCAACAATGGGAGAAGGAATGGGCTCTGAGATGGGATGGATGCACCCAACAAGTCCAGAGGCCATGGAGGCTCAAGGGCCTCCCCTCCGGCGCTGCTCGTTGCCACAGAACAGACACGCCAGCAGCCAGCCTGCACACTAAACCTTTAGGGCAGAGGAGGAAACAAAGCTCGGCTTTACAATTTTCCTCCCCTGGGGCTCCTGATAGGGGGGGCGGGGGGGGCCTAGGTGAATTAACCATTGATGAACAGCATAACCATTGTTTAGCAGCTCGAGATAAACACAAAGAAAGGACCAACACTTAAGGGTGAACAGAATACTAATAATTTAGCCAAAACAACTGACACTTAGAATAGAAGCTGCTCACACTTAAAGAATACACAGGATGACAGTTGTTTAGCTAAAGCCTGGGCCGATAGAGCTGCCAACCGGTTGAAGGGGTTTGCTGGCCGATAAGAGTGGCTGCTAGCCATCCTGGGGGTACATCGAGCAAACCTAGGTTGTTGCTGCATCCCAGTTAGGAGCCAGGACAGACCTGCTAATGACTGTGACAAGCGGGAGAAGGGTAAGCACAACCTCTTAGCTACCTAGGCCATATTTGCCAGGTATATTCCCCAGGAACGTCGTGGTCGTGGCCCTCCCTTTGCTGCCACCCATGCACAGTCGCGGTCAAAAGGAAACCCAGCAGCATGGCCAAAGGTAGGGGAGACGAGGAGCGCTGCGCAGCCCCTGGGGTGCAGGGTGTCCCAGCTGCAGCCCCGGCGGTGGAGAGCTGGATGTATCGCAGTGGGGGGCAGCCTCAGCTCCCTCCCTGGCAGAGGGTGGCACACGGGGTTCCGCGGGGCCAGGTGCTGAGCCCCCTCGTGCCCTGTACACACACCTCTTAGTTACCTAGGAAATATTTGCAGCTGCTGAAGGGATACTAACTGGAGTGATATTCGTATGTTTGATTTTGTGACTGCCCGGGAATTCTGTGTTAAAAGTGTTGTGTGTGAGTGTTGAGGCACAGCATTGCCTTGTTTGTGTGTTCGGTGCTGCGTATAAATCATATTTCCATAACATCGGGAAATTGTGGATTTGAAAGTGAACAACTTAGAGTGATCACAACATTACATTAAGTTAAGTTTTAAAACAAGTGGAGGTGTGTTTGTGTGCGTGGAACTTTAATAATCAGTCAAACTCTTGAACTTTAATAATCAGTCAAACTCTTGAACTTTAATAATCAGTCAAACTCTTGAACACATCACGAGTGGGGACTTGGCTGGTTATCACGGGACAACCCTGCGGCTGTGGGTAGCCCTGCCCCATCCGGCTTCTCCTCCCTGACTGTGAAGATTTTCTCCTCCCTGACTGTGAATATTTTCCCTTTCGGTCTGCAGCAAGTGTTTGCCTGAGATAAGGATCAGGAATTGGGAAAGAGAAGGGGGGTGACAGTGCTGCAGTAGATGTGTGAGGAGAAGAAAAAAAGGGTTAAAGAGACTGTATTGGCATTGGTGCAGTAAAAAGGGGACTAATAAAAGTTCATTTGGTGACGTCTGGGAGGAAGATTGGGAGCAAGAGTTGAGTAGCAGCTAAGAGGGTAAGAGAAAAAAATAAATAAAAATGGATAATAATCAGAATAAAGATATTTTAAGGAAAAGCGCCCTTGGTTGCATACTAATGCACTGGAGGGATATTGTTGGGACTGGGGGCACAGAAAATGAGAAGACCCTTACTAAATGTTGCAATCAATGGTGGCCGCTTTATAAAAGAAATGATGAGGCAAAGTGGCCACTTAATGGGACAATAGATTATAACGACCTCTTACAATTAATGCTATTTTTGAGGAGGGAAGGAAAGTGGGATGAAGTGTCTCACGTGGATATGTTTTTCACACTCCGTAACCATCTGGAGTGGCAAAGGGACTGTGCAGTTGTGCCCCCACAGGACCCTCTAGTACTCGCCCTTGAGCGAGAAAATAACAAGGAATCCAAAGGTAAATTGAGGCGGTGATGTTCAGCGTGCGGCATCGGACAAAGGTGCACAAAGTTAAATAAAATTCACCAGGCACCAGAACAGGATCTAACTGAACTGTTTAAGGTGCCCCCTCGACCAAAGGAACAGGATGCCGACTCGGAAAGGACCCCCCCCCACCATCCAGTTAGCCCTGTATCCTCCCGCACCAGGAAAAAGTCTGCTCCAGCCATCCTGCAGGCGCCTCTCCGAGAGGCAGTGGGACCTGGCAGAGGGGACAATGTTAATTAAGGTAAGAAGGCTGCCCGAGATTACCGGAACGACCCAGTACGTGTAGCCAAACATTTTCAATTTATTATAAAACAGCACAACCCCGACTGGAGCGATCTACAATTACTATTGGAATGTTTGACAGAGCTAGAGAAACAATTAGTTATAAAGACTGCAGGGGATTTGGCCGAGGATCATTATAAATGAGAGGGAGTGGAGTTTAAAGATTATTTCCCTCTCCCAAGACCCAAAGTGGGAAGTAAAGTGAGATGCACATAGAGAGAGATTGCAGGCATATCAAGGGTGGATACTGAAAGGGATGGAGAGAGCCATTCCCAAAACAATAAACTGGTCAGTATTCTATGCAGTCAAGCAAGGTCCTTTCGAGTCACCATCTGAATTCTTGGGTCGATTAAGGGATGCAATGCGCCGCAGCACACTGCTGGATCCAGGGTCGGAGGTAGGAATACAGTCATTGGTTTCTTTGTTCTTGGGTCAGTCTGCGGGGGATATCAGGTGTAAACTCCAAAAACCGCCTTTCACAGATAGTAAGAACCTGGAAATATTATTGGATGAAGCGTGGAGAGTGTTCCGTAACAGAGAAGAATATTACAGGCGAGAACAAAGAAGGATGGTAGCGATTGTTAGGGAGGAGGAAGAAAGAAGGCCCAGACAAGGACTGCCTCCACTGAGCAGGAATCGGTGTGCATTATGTAAAAAATACGGTCATTGGAAAAATGGGTGTCTGGCGAGGCGAAGAAGAAATGAAAGAGAGTGGAGTCATCAGAGACAATGAACCGTGGCCCATGTGGAGGAGGACTGACCGAGACCTGGGGAATCCACTCTAGTGGATCCCTTGGTTATGATGAAGCTAGGGAAAGAACAAAGGAAGGTAGAATTTTTAATTGACACCGGGGCAACATATTCAGTTTTAAACCAAGCTTTGACACCCCTGGGAAATGATTACATCATGGTACAGGGGGCAAGTGGCCAAAGCAAAAAGGCATATTTTTGTAAACCTCTGAGATACAAATTGGAGAAACAATGGGGTATACGCACATTCCTATGCATGCCCAATTCCCCGAAGGCACTCTTGGGGAGAGATTTATTAGAACAGTTGGGGGCTGTGATTAAATCTGAAAAGGGAGAAATTACTCTGGAGGTAAATAATCAACACTACATACAGATAATGAGCTTGTCTTCAGCTAGTATTCCTGCTGCCACAGGGGGCTCAGCTCTGCCCTTTGCCCCCAGGCTGTGCTGCCTCCAGAACCAGCTCCCATGGACACCTCTCCCAGCCACTGGTCCTCCCGGCCCTGCAGAGCTGACCCCGCGCCCTGGGAGCCAAGCGGGACAAGCATGGACAACTGCTGGCAAAACCAGGACTTTTGAGGTTTCATTCATTTCACATTAATAAAAACCTTCAATCGGTTCTGTCGTTTTTCTGTTAAGCAAGACTTGTTGAGGACAAACCTCCAGGGGTTTGAATCCTTTCTACTCTTTTACCTGAAATAACAGGCTCGGTCTACAGCGCTAGACGTGAAATTCCCAGAAAAACTCAGCATACACTCAGTTCTATCCCAAAGTTTAAAAACAAACATTCCAACAGCTTTTGGGAATCAATTAGTCAAAGAACTAGAAATACAGAAGAAAGAAAATGTTGGGGATCAATATTTCAGGAGGTGAACGATATCCTCAGTGCTACAACTGCCAGAGAAGATGTTTGGGGCTGGCTGCCAATCTTTGGAAGTTTCTGGACTGAGTGGGTGCGGGGTTTCCAGAGAGAAGGCCCCAAGAAGCGTGACTTGGATTTGAGATACAACAAGGCCAGCAAACACTGGGAAAGGAAAGAAAAGAAAGGATTTTCCAGACAGTTGGTGCGTTAAGAATTTTTCTTGGGCTGGCAGGAGGTTTTTGCAGGCCGAAGGACACAGGGAATGGAGGATGTCCTTGAAAGTCCTTGGCGGACAGAAGCACACAGAAAGTTACAAGCAGCAGCACGGAGACAGCGCCTGAATCTCAGCCAATCGTGTGCCAGGCCGAGGCGCGTGGACAAGGAGCAAAACCCAATCCTTGTAAAGAGAAGAGCGTGTGGGCTAACCAGTTAACATATATAAAGGATCCATTACGCCTCCGTCGAGCTGTTTTGCCCCTCAGGCGGTGGTTTGTGTCTCAGTCCTCTCGAATGGCGGCCGCGGGGAGGAGGCGATGAGGCGTCTGCGTCGGGGGGAGTTTGAGGCGAAGGGTCGTCTGGCAGCGGGCAAAGCTGCCCCCGAATCACCGACCGGGGAATCCAGGTGAGCACTTGAACCTAGAGCAGGAGAGGTGGGGGCCCAGGCATTTCACGGAAAGGGTCACCGGGCACTGGCAGAGGCTGCCCAGGGAGGGGGTTGGGTCACCTTCCCTGGAGGGCTTTAAGGGACGGGTGGATGAGGTGCTGAGGGACATGGGTTAGTGACTGATGAGAATGGTTGGACTCCATGGTCTGCGGGTCCTGTCCAGCCTCGTGGTTCTATGAGGTGCAGAAGATAAGCTATTGTAAAGGTGATAATGGATATTTTAGCAAAAGGGAGGACTTGGATACGGTAGAAATACCCTGCAGCTGTCACTGAGATGGCTCAAAGATCCTGGAGCTCTGACAGAAGCCTCTCAGGCTCGCACCCCCTGGATCTTCGGGAATTTCTCTACCACAAGGGCTTGTGTAGCCTTCATTACCTTGAGGAGAGCCGGGGAGAGAGCCACGGCCCCAGAGAGGGGTGGAGCTGGGGGAGCCCGCGGGGGGAAAATGGCTGTAATAGTAAAGCCCATCGTTGGTTCCTTGTGCCTTAAAGGGTCAGTGTCCAGGCTGGCTCCTGGCTTGTCTGTTCCGTGGCAACGATCAGTGCCTGTGCTGCCCTGCCAGCCCGGCTGGGCTGGACCGTGCCCTGTCCCTGGGCGCTGTGGACCGCTGTGCCCAGTCTCTGGACTTGTTGAGTGCATCCATCTCGTCTCAATGCCCATTCCTTCTCCCATTCTTGCAGCTGAATGACCTTAGGGAGGCTCTGGTGACCGTGAAGGAGGAGCAAGTCAAAGTGCAGGCAGCACTCTCTGCCAGCACAAACGGGCAGAAGCAGCTCAATAACGTACTACAGGGTGTCAGGAAGATCCAGGAACAGGTGGACTCCTCTGCCCACCACACAGCGGAGAAGGTAGGAGAAGCAGATCCAGGTAGGGAGCGGCTGGCAGGGGCCGGTGCGGGTTCCCAGCTGGGTGACGTTCACTATAATGGGGGGGAGCCCGTCGCTGCCACCCAGATTGGCTTGTTCACATCATCAGGATGGCAGGCAACGAAAGCCTTGAGGAAAAGTTGATAGTCAACGGGCCAAGTGAGCAGGGTCTGTCCCCATGGGGCAGCCAGCCCCCCGAGCATGGCTCTGCATTGATATCTTCCTCCCTGGACGAGCAGGAGGAACAGCTGAAGCGGCTCCAGGCCAAAGTCAAGCAGCTGCCAGGGGACTATGAGAAACTCAGCTCTGCCACGGTGAACCTCCAGGACAGCTTTGAAGAGAATCAGAACCAGGATTTGGAGCTGCTGGTGGGGCTGAGGTGAGCGTTCCCTGATCTTTGCTTGGGGCAGCTGAGACAAAGCTCATCGTAAACTCCATGGGATGCTCCAACCCCCATGCCCAGCATTTGCTCCCAGGATGGGAGAATCCCACCCCAGCAAGAGGAACAGGAAAACCCTCCTGTTGTCCTTGCCAGCACCCCAGTTCCCATGGAACTGAGATGTTGTGGCAGCATGTGGAAGCCGGTCCTGTGGCGCTGGTGAGGTTTGGGTGCTTCCCTCTGTGGATTCTCAGCTGCCAGATATGAGCAGAACCTTTTCTCGCAGTGGGAGCCCACAAAACGACTGCTCTCCCTCCTCATACCCCCGTGATTCTGGAAGCAGCCATGGGGTTTGGACCTTGCCAGGGGAGTGGGGATAAACCAGGCTCCCTCTCCAAAGGTTCCCCCCAGCCCCTCGATGCTCCGCGCAAGCCACATCCCTGCCAGGAGCTCACCCAGCCTTTCTCTCCCATCTGCAGGCAATCGCTGGACCGATGCTCCTGCCTTTTATGTGACCAGCACGTAGGCACCTGGGAACCTGACCTGTAAGAAGCACTCGGCACATTGTGGGGAGTCGGGAGAGATGGGCGTGGGTGATGCCCCGCTGTGCGGGACACAAGCCTGGGTGTCTTGGTGGGGGAACTACCCCTAGCAAGCCCCTCGCACAGCCCTGTCTGACAGAAGTGGGACAGGGACACCTCCCCAGGGACAGACGAGGCTGTCAAGGGTAGAAGCCCAAGGCGCTCCTGGCTGTAGGGTGGCACCTGGGGTGCTGTGGTGCCAGGCGCTGAGCACGCTTGTGCCCCATCCCACAGGGAACAGGCAGCCATGGGCAGGTTCCCCAGCGTGCCAAGGAGCTGCGGGGGTCAGCACACCATCACCACCCCGCAGCAGGAGAGTTCATCATCCACCAGCCCAAAGCACCCAAAACCCAGCGTCCGAGAAAGGTAAGGACGACAATGGTAGGGATATGGTGGGGAAGACCGAGGCCGGGAGAGAGCTGTGGAGCATGCAGAGGGGTCCGTGTCCCAGTTTCCCCAGGGAGAGCTGGGGGTGAGAAGGTTGCTTAGGGATGCAGGATTTGGCCCTTTGATTCACCCAGCATGTTTTCTGCTTCTCAGGATGATGGGGGATGCCCTGGGGGATGCAGGGGGCTCAGCCCTGCCCCTTGCCCCTAGGCTGTGCTGACAGGAGAACCAGTTCCGATGGACAACTCTCCCAGCCACTACTCCTCCCGTCCCTGCAGAATAGACTCACTCAGCATGACGATTTTTGTTTATTATATATATGTTTATATTTAATAAAATCCCTTCAACTGCACTGGTGCTCTGGTTTTCATTTAAAGAAGACTGATTTGAAATGTGTCCCCTATTTCCCCTGCCTCCCTGCCCCCAGCCAGCCGTGCCACCCTAGCAAGCTGTCACATCGGTCAAGCGTGACTTCCCCTTGGTCAGGCCACGGGGGCCACTGCCAACCACCTACTCCTTGCTCCACCATGGTGGACATGCCAGTCTCCTGCTTTCTGTGCTTAATCCCAGGTCTCTCGGACACCCCTACCCTGCTTCTGCCACACGGGATTCTCAACTCCCATCATCTCGTGGCCACTGCAGCCAAGGCTCCCCCAGCCTCCCCAGCCTTAGCCACGCCGCCTCTCTCTGTCGGCCCCTCTGCGCATCGCTCCTCCAGCCTGATGTTGAGGGCAAAATCTCTCCTGTATTTTGATCCCTCAGCCCCAAAAGAAACCCCTTGAGGTGCTTCTTGGCTGGCTCTGGTCTCCCGGAGCCTTCCCGAGCAGAGCAGCCCCTCTCTCCCAGCCGCTCAGCGCTCCTGGGCAGGGAGCTGCGGGAAGCTGCTGCCAGAGAGCAGCCCGGCCCTGCTGTGGGCAGGGAGGGCAGGGGAGAAGGCGGCAGGACCGGGACATCTGCCAGACCTGGGGAGAACTTCATCTCAAGCCCCTCGGGGACCCAGGGTGGTACCCGCAGGCTCCTGGGGGGTCTGTCACCTGGCAACGGGTGATGTGACAATGAGCCCTGTTGTTGAGCCCCACCCCCCCATTGGGACACTGCCTGGGGCCACTCAGTTTCTGGGATCACGGGGTGCCTGGGGGTCACTCGGTGTATGTACGGCACCGGGTGTGCGTGTGCGTGAGGCACTCGCTCTGAGTCACTGACTCACTGTGGGTCCCTCAGTGCTGTGCGTGGTGCACTCTGTGTCCTTGAGTCCCTTTCTGTCTGTGTGTCCCACAGTGCCTGTGGGGCTCCTGGTGTGTGTGAGGCACTTGGTGTCTGTGGGTCACTCCCTGCCCGGGGCTCACTTGCTGCCTGAAGTGAGGAGCGCGAGGAGGAGGAAGGCTGCCCGCTGACCACCCTCCCACCCTCCCGCGTCCCCTCCAGACACAGAAACTCCTGTCCCCCCCGAGGGAATCTCTCTCTTTCCAGGCAGGGCAGCAGCCATGGCCTCAAACACCCTGTCCCACTATCTGGACACCACCTTCCCCACTCCTGACTTCAACAGCATCAACTTTAAAGCGCTGTATAGCCTGCTGCAAGCCATGGTCCAGCACCTGGGAGACCAATCCGCAGAGGTACAGCCCAGACAAGAAGGGGCACAGGGCAGAAAGCGAAGCGGGGAAGGTTATTTGCGCTTAGGTGCCACGTGTGCTCCGCGGGCAGCTGAGAGGCTCCAGCAGCACCTGCTGGGTCTCACCTCCCACCGCAAACCCCTGGCTGTTAGCACAGAGCCCCCGTCAGTGCTGTAGGGCCAGAATCTGCTGGGGCTGGGACCTTGAGGGAATCCACCCCCTGGGGACACATCCAGGGTCCCCTGGCACCAAGAGCACTTCCCCAGGGCTGCAGCCTGGCTGCCCCGGGGCCCAGGCTGTCGGGGCAGTGACCCAGGCAAGGGCTCCCAGCCTCAAGGGCCAGCAGCCAGGACCCCCCGGCACGGGTCTTGCGGGAGGCCTGATGCGGGCAGGCAGGGCTGGATTCATCCCTGCCCACTCGGCTTGTGTAACAGCCCCCACCCGGGGCAGGGCTGGGGGCTCTGGGGAGCTGCTGCCCCTTCTTGGCTCTTGAGGATGGGAACGTGCTGCCCGTGCTGCCCTCCCAGCCCGGTCGGGCTGGACTGTGCCCTGTTCCCGGGCGCTGTGCTGGCCACAGCGGGGAGGAAGGTTCTGGTCCCCAGGGACCCTCCCCTGGGGCTCATCCCCACCAACCCTCTCTGGGGCTGTGGCTTTCTCACAGGTTCTCCTCGAGGAAATGAAAGAAATGAAGGCCACACAAGCCCGTTTGGTAGAGGATTTACAGGAGATCCAGGAGGCACAACTCGAGTAAGAGGACGGCAGAGGGTTTCCCACCCCGTGGGGCTACGAAGGAGGCTGGGAGGCCGAGGAGCTTTTGGGGCACGCTGCCCCAGCAGCCCCACGGAGGCTAAAACCTCCCATGGCCCCATCTCGCTGGCCAGGTCCACTCTGCAGTTGAAGCGGGAGCTGAATGAGCTGCGAGAGCAGCAGAAGACGGGCAAGGCCACACTGGAGCAGTTGGTGGCCCTGGCGGCCGACCAGCAGACACAGGTGAGGTCTAGGGGCGAGCACTCCCACTGCCAGCTGGATCGCTGGGGTGCTCCTGGTGGGGTTCCCAGACACGTCCCTGGGATGAGGAGGCCTTGGAGCCTCCACGGTCTCTGGACTTGTTGAGTGCCTCCATCTCGTCTCAGTGCCCATTCTTTCTCCCATTCTTGCAGCTGAATGACCTTAGGGAGGCTCTGGTGACCGTGAAGGAGGAGCAAGTCAAAGTGCAGGCAGCGATCTCTGCCAACACAAACGGGCAGAAGCAGCTCAATAACTTGCTAAAGGGTGTCAGGAAGATCCAGGAACAGGTGGACTCCTCCACCCACCACGCAGCGGAGAAGGTAGGAGAAGCAGATCCAGGTAGGGAGAGTCTGGCAGGGGTCGGTGCGGGTTCCCGGCTGGGTGACGTTCACTGTAATGGGGGGGAGCCCCTTGCTGCCACCCAGATTGGCTTGTTCACATCATCAGGATGGCAGGCAACGAAAGCCTTGAGGAAAAGTTGATAGTCACGGGCCAAGTGAGCAGGGTCTGTCCCCATGGGGCAGCCAGCCCCCCGAGCATGGCTCTGCATTGATATCTTCCTCCCTGGACGAGCAGGAGGAACAGCTGAAACGGCTCCAGGCCAAAGTCAAGCAGCTGCAAGAGGACTACGAGAAACTCAGCTCCGCCACAGTGAACCTCCAGGACTGCTTTGAAGAGAATCGGAACGATATCCAGGTAGCTGACTGAAAGCCCTGCAGGCTCAGAGCATCCTCCAGGCACATCCAGGCTGGGCACCACAAGGGACTTGTCCCCCTGCCAACGTGCTCGTAGCCCTGCCCAGCTCCAAATGCCTTTCTGGGAGGCTTTGGAGGAGGGTGGCGAGGCAAGGGGGACTCGAGGGGCTGGGAGGTATCTCAGGCCACGCCGTGTCATCATGGGCTGGTTTCTGTGTTGGAAGGCTCTGTTCCAGTCCGTGGGGAGCATGGAGAAGGACAAAGCAGAGAAGGAGCAGGACTTGAAGCAGCTCAGGGAAGAGATGAACTCCAAGGCGAGGACTCTCTTGTCCCCTCCAGGCAGAACTGGCATCCTTGGGGCTTGGCAGCCTCAGGCAGCCTCCCCACAAGGGTCTCCCCAAGCAGCTACCCCTGCAAGGGACAATCATGTCCCATCGCGGGGTTGCTGGCTGACAGGGTGCACCCATCTACAGCTGGATGCCGAGGAGCTGGGGCCTCTTAGGCAGCAGATGAAGAACTTGGAGAAGATCCTGGGAAAGCTGCACGAGGGGGCATCAAAGGAAAAGCCTGGTGATGCAGCTGTGACTAAGTGAGTGTCACGGGGACAGTGGTGGCTTCAGAGACAGCACTTGTCCCCTTCGTGGCCTCTGGCCATCTTGGCCAATGCCCAAGTGTGAGGATGCTGAGGAAGCAGTTGTGCCGCCTTCTCCCACCCAGAGCAAGCAGCAGCTTCCCAACCCTGGAGGAGGTCCCAGGTGGGGCCACCCCTGGTCTGGAGCCCTCCTAAACCAAGATTGGGCCGTGGGTGCAAAGGGGTTCTGGTGCGGGGGCAGGGGACACTGGCTTGTGACCTGGGGCAGGGCTAGGACACACAGCACCCACAAACTTGAGTTGTGACCTGTCCTCTTGGCAAGACGCAGGGGCGTTATTAGAGCCAAGGAAGCAATGAAAGCCATGTGAGAGCTGCTTTGGATAGCAGGCGTGGGCTACTCCCCCTTCACCCCGTGTCCTTGCCCATCCTTCCCAGCCATTGGCAGCTGCCAGGATTTGGAGCTGCTGGTGGGGCTGAGGTGAGCGTGCCCTGATCTTTGCTTGGGGCAGCCGAGACAAAGCTCATCGTAAACTCCATGGGATGCTCCAACCCCCATGCCCAGCGTTTGCTCCCAGGCTGGGAGAATCCCACCCCAGCAAGAGGTACAGGAAAACCCTCCTGTTGTCCTTGCCGGCACCCCAGTTCCCATGGAACTGAGATGTTGTGGCAGCATGTGTGAGCCGGTCCTGTGGCGCTGGTGGGGTTTGGGTGCTTCCCTCTGTGGATTCTCAGCTGCCAGATATGAGCAGAACCTTTTCTCGCAGTGGGAGCCCACAAACGACTGCTCTCCCTCCTCATACCCCCGTGATTCTGGAAGCAGCCATGGGGTTTGGACCTTGCCAGGGGAGTGGGGATAAACCAGGCTCCCTCTCCAAAGGTTTCCCCCAGCCCCTCGATGCTCCGCACAAGCCACATCCCTGCCAGGAGCTCACCCAGCCTTTTTCTCCCCTCTGCAGGCAATCGCTGGACCGACGCTCCTGCCTTTGCTGTGACCAGCCCGTGGGCACACGGCAACCTGACCTGTAAGGAGCACTCGGCACATTGGGGGGAGTCGGGAGAGATGGGCGTGGGTGATGCCCCGCTGTGCGGGACACAAGCCTGGGTGTCTTGAGGGGGGAACCACCCCTGGCAAGCCCCTGGCACAGCCCTGTCCAACAGAAGTGGGACAGGGACACCTCCCCAGGGGCAGGGGAGGCTGTCAAGGGTAGAAGCCCAAGGCGCTCCTGGCTGTAGGGTGGCACCTCGAGTACTGCGGTGCCAAGCGCTGAGCACCCTCGTGCCCCATCCCACAGGCAGCAGGCGGCCATGGGCAAGTTCCCCAGCGTGCCAAGGAGCTGCGGGGGTCAGCACACCATCACCACCCCGCAGCAGCGCTTCATGATCCACCAGCCCAAACCACCCAAAACCCAGCGTCCGAGAAAGGTAAGGACGACAATGGTAGGGATACGGTGGGGAAGATAGAGGCCGGGAGAGAGCTGCGGAGCATGCAGAGGGGTCCGTGTCCCAGTTTCCCCAGGGAGAGCTGGGGGTGAGAAGGTTGCTTAGGGATGCAGGATTTGGCCCTTTGATTCACCCAGTCTGTTTTCTGCTTCTCAGGATGATGGGGAGACATTTCTGTTGGGTCGAGATGGCGTTGTTTACCGTGGCCGGCAGTACAGGCAGCCAACTCTGTTCAATGGCAAGGACGATGGTATGGCCAGGGCTGGATTGTGGGGGAACCCGAGGGTGTAAAGGGGACTGTGAGGTGGGCAGGGCATCCGCGGGGCTGGGGTCTCCTGGACAGCAGTACAGCTCCTTCGGGGTGGAGGCAGGACCCTTTGTCTGTGCGTCTGCTGCCAGGCAGGGGCCCTGCTGCCTGGCCCATCCTGGGCTGGCAGAGATGCCCTGGGGGATGCAGGGGGCTCAGCCCTGCCCCTCGCCCCTAGACTGTGCTGACACGAGAACCAAGTCCGATGGACAACTCTCCCAGCCACTACTCCTCCCGTCCCTGCGGAAAGGACTCGGCACGCCAGGAGCCAAGCGGGTGGTAAATATATGATTTCACCTTTTTTCTTTTATATTTATAAGATATTTTTAAATATTTATAAATATTTTTATATTTAATAAAATCCCTTCAACTGCACTGGTGCTCTGGTTTTCATTTAAAGGAGACTGATTTGAAATGTGTCCCCTATTTCCCCTGCCTCCCTGCCCCCAGCCAGCCGTGCCACCCTAGCAAGCTGTCACATCGGTCAAGCGTGACTTCCCCTTGGTCAGGCCACGGGGGCCACTGCCAACCACCTACTCCTTGCTCCACCATGGTGGACATGCCAGTCTCCTGCTTTCTGTGCTTAATCCCAGGTCTCTCGGACACCCCTACCCTGCTTCTGCCACACGGGATTCTCAACTCCCATCATCTCGTGGCCACTGCAGCCAAGGCTCCCCCAGCCTCCCCAGCCTTAGCCACGCCGCCTCTCTCTGTCGGCCCCTCTGCGCATCGCTCCTCCAGCCTGATGTTGAGGGCAAAATCTCTCCTGTATTTTGATCCCTCAGCCCCAAAAGAAACCCCTTGAGGTGCTTCTTGGCTGGCTCTGGTCTCCCGGAGCCTTCCCGAGCAGAGCAGCCCCTCTCTCCCAGCCGCTCAGCGCTCCTGGGCAGGGAGCTGCGGGAAGCTGCTGCCAGAGAGCAGCCCGGCCCTGCTGTGGGCAGGGAGGGCAGGGGAGAAGGCGGCAGGACCGGGACATCTGCCAGACCTGGGGAGAACTTCATCTCAAGCCCCTCGGGGACCCAGGGTGGTACCCGCAGGCTCCTGGGGGGTCTGTCACCTGGCAACGGGTGATGTGACAATGAGCCCTGTTGTTGAGCCCCACCCCCCCATTGGGACACTGCCTGGGGCCACTCAGTTTCTGGGATCACGGGGTGCCTGGGGGTCACTCGGTGTATGTACGGCACCGGGTGTGCGTGTGCGTGAGGCACTCGCTCTGAGTCACTGACTCACTTTGGGTCCCTCAGTGCTGTGCGTGGTGCTCTGTGTGTCCTTGAGTCCCTTTCTGTCTGTGTGTCCCACAGTGCCTGTGGGGCTCCTGGTGTGTGTGAGGCACTTGGTGTCTGTGGGTCACTCCCTGCCCGGGGCTCACTTGCTGCCTGAAGTGAGGAGCGCGAGGAGGAGGAAGGCTGCCCGCTGACCACCCTCCCACCCTCCCGCGTCCCCTCCAGACACAGAAACTCCTGTCCCCCCCGAGGGAATCTCTCTCTTTCCAGGCAGGGCAGCAGCCATGGCCTCAAACACCCTGTCCCACTATCTGGACACCACCTTCCCCACTCCTGACTTCAACAGCATCAACTTTAAAGCGCTGTATAGCCTGCTGCAAGCCATGGTCCAGCACCTGGGAGACCAATCCGCAGAGGTACAGCCCAGACAAGAAGGGGCACAGGGCAGAAAGCGAAGCGCGGAAGGTTATTTGCGCTTAGGTGCCACGTGTGCTCCGCGGGCAGCTGAGAGGCTCCAGCAGCACCTGCTGGGTCTCACCTCCCACCGCAAACCCCTGGCTGTTAGCACAGAGCCCCCGTCAGTGCTGTAGGGCCAGAATCTGCTGGGGCTGGGACCTTGAGGGAATCCACCCCCTGGGGACACATCCAGGGTCCCCTGGCACCAAGAGCACTTCCCCAGGGCTGCAGCCTGGCTGCCCCGGGGCCCAGGCTGTCGGGGCAGTGACCCAGGCAAGGGCTCCCAGCCTCAAGGGCCAGCAGCCAGGACCCCCCGGCACGGGTCTTGCAGGAGGCCTGATGCGGGCAGGCAGGGCTGGATTCATCCCTGCCCACTCGGCTTGTGTAACAGCCCCCACCCGGGGCAGGGCTGGGGGCTCTGGGGAGCTGCTGCCCCTTCTTGGCTCTTGAGGATGGGAACGTGCTGCCCGTGCTGCCCTCCCAGCCCGGTCGGGCTGGACTGTGCCCTGTTCCCGGGCGCTGTGCTGGCCACAGCGGGGAGGAAGGTTCTGGTCCCCAGGGACCCTCCCCTGGGGCTCATCCCCACCAACCCTCTCTGGGGCTGTGGCTTTCTCACAGGTTCTCCTCGAGGAAATGAAAGAAATGAAGGCCACACAAGCCCGTTTGGTAGAGGATTTACAGGAGATCCAGGAGGCACAACTCGAGTAAGAGGACGGCAGAGGGTTTCCCACCCCGTGGGGCTACGAAGGAGGCTGGGAGGCCGAGGAGCTTTTGGGGCACGCTGCCCCAGCAGCCCCACGGAGGCTAAAACCTCCCATGGCCCCATCTCGCTGGCCAGGTCCACTCTGCAGTTGAAGCGGGAGCTGAATGAGCTGCGAGAGCAGCAGAAGACGGGCAAGGCCACACTGGAGCAGTTGGTGGCCCTGGCGGCCGACCAGCAGACACAGGTGAGGTCTAGGGGCGAGCACTCCCACTGCCAGCTGGATCGCTGGGGTGCTCCTGGTGGGGTTCCCAGACACGTCCCTGGGATGAGGAGGCCTTGGAGCCTCCACGGTCTCTGGACTTGTTGAGTGCCTCCATCTCGTCTCAGTGCCCATTCTTTCTCCCATTCTTGCAGCTGAATGACCTTAGGGAGGCTCTGGTGACCGTGAAGGAGGAGCAAGTCAAAGTGCAGGCAGCGATCTCTGCCAACACAAACGGGCAGAAGCAGCTCAATAACTTGCTAAAGGGTGTCAGGAAGATCCAGGAACAGGTGGACTCCTCCACCCACCACGCAGCGGAGAAGGTAGGAGAAGCAGATCCAGGTAGGGAGAGTCTGGCAGGGGTCGGTGCGGGTTCCCGGCTGGGTGACGTTCACTGTAATGGGGGGGAGCCCCTCGCTGCCACCCAGATTGGCTTGTTCACATCATCAGGATGGCAGGCAACGAAAGCCTTGAGGAAAAGTTGATAGTCACGGGCCAAGTGAGCAGGGTCTGTCCCCATGGGGCAGCCAGCCCCCCGAGCATGGCTCTGCATTGATATCTTCCTCCCTGGACGAGCAGGAGGAACAGCTGAAACGGCTCCAGGCCAAAGTCAAGCAGCTGCAAGAGGACTACGAGAAACTCAGCTCCGCCACAGTGAACCTCCAGGACTGCTTTGAAGAGAATCGGAACGATATCCAGGTAGCTGACTGAAAGCCCTGCAGGCTCAGAGCATCCTCCAGGCACATCCAGGCTGGGCACCACAAGGGACTTGTCCCCCTGCCAACGTGCTCGTAGCCCTGCCCAGCTCCAAATGCCTTTCTGGGAGGCTTTGGAGGAGGGTGGCGAGGCAAGGGGGACTCGAGGGGCTGGGAGGTATCTCAGGCCACGCCGTGTCATCATGGGCTGGTTTCTGTGTTGGAAGGCTCTGTTCCAGTCCGTGGGGAGCATGGAGAAGGACAAAGCAGAGAAGGAGCAGGACTTGAAGCAGCTCAGGGAAGAGATGAACTCCAAGGCGAGGACTCTCTTGTCCCCTCCAGGCAGAACTGGCATCCTTGGGGCTTGGCAGCCTCAGGCAGCCTCCCCCCAAGGGTCTCCCCAAGCAGCTACCCCCGCCAGGGACAATCATGTCCCATCGCGGGGTTGCTGGCTGACAGGGTGCACCCATCTACAGCTGGATGCCGAGGAGCTGGGGCCTCTTAGGCAGCAGATGAAGAACTTGGAGAAGATCCTGGGAAAGCTGCACGAGGGGGCATCAAAGGAAAAGCCTGGTGATGCAGCTGTGACTAAGTGAGTGTCACGGGGACAGTGGTGGCTTCAGAGACAGCACTTGTCCCCTTCGTGGCCTCTGGCCATCTTGGCCAATGCCCAAGTGTGAGGATGCTGAGGAAGCAGTTGTGCCGCCTTCTCCCACCCAGAGCAAGCAGCAGCTTCCCAACCCTGGAGGAGGTCCCAGGTGGGGCCACCCCTGGTCTGGAGCCCTCCTAAACCAAGATTGGGCCGTGGGTGCAAAGGGGTTCTGGTGCGGGGGCAGGGGACACTGGCTTGTGACCTGGGGCAGGGCTAGGACACACAGCACCCACAAACTTGAGTTGTGACCTGTCCTCTTGGCAAGACGCAGGGGCGTTATTAGAGCCAAGGAAGCAATGAAAGCCATGTGAGAGCTGCTTTGGATAGCAGGCGTGGGCTACTCCCCCTTCACCCCGTGTCCTTGCCCATCCTTCCCAGCCATTGGCAGCTGCCAGGATTTGGAGCTGCTGGTGGGGCTGAGGTGAGCGTGCCCTGATCTTTGCTTGGGGCAGCCGAGACAAAGCTCATCGTAAACTCCATGGGATGCTCCAACCCCCATGCCCAGCGTTTGCTCCCAGGCTGGGAGAATCCCACCCCAGCAAGAGGTACAGGAAAACCCTCCTGTTGTCCTTGCCGGCACCCCAGTTCCCATGGAACTGAGATGTTGTGGCAGCATGTGTGAGCCAGTCCTGTGGCGCTGGTGGGGTTTGGGTGCTTCCCTCTGTGGATTCTCAGCTGCCAGATATGAGCAGAACCTTTTCTCGCAGTGGGAGCCCACAAACGACTGCTCTCCCTCCTCGTACCCCCGTGATTCTGGAAGCAGCCATGGGGTTTGGACCTTGCCAGGGGAGTGGGGATAAACCAGGCTCCCTCTCCAAAGGTTTCCCCCAGCCCCTCGATGCTCCGCGCAAGCCACATCCCTGCCAGGAGCTCACCCAGCCTTTTTCTCCCCTCTGCAGGCAATCGCTGGACCGACGCTCCTGCCTTTGCTGTGACCAGCCCGTGGGCACACGGCAACCTGACCTGTAAGGAGCACTCGGCACATTGGGGGGAGTCGGGAGAGATGGGCGTGGGTGATGCCCCGCTGTGCGGGACACAAGCCTGGGTGTCTTGAGGGGGGAACCACCCCTGGCAAGCCCCTGGCACAGCCCTGTCCGACAGAAGTGGGACAGGGACACCTCCCCAGGGGCAGGGGAGGCTGTCAAGGGTAGAAGCCCAAGGCGCTCCTGGCTGTAGGGTGGCACCTCGAGTGCTGCGGTGCCAAGCGCTGAGTACCCTCGTGCCCCATCCCACAGGCAGCAGGCGGCCATGGGCAAGTTCCCCAGCGTGCCAAGGAGCTGCGGGGGTCAGCACACCATCACCACCCCGCAGCAGCGCTTCATGATCCACCAGCCCAAACCACCCAAAACCCAGCGTCCGAGAAAGGTAAGGATGACAATGGTAGGGATACGGTGGGGAAGATTGAGGCCGGGCGAGAGCTGCGGAGCATGCAGAGGGGTCCGTGTCCCAGTTTCCCCAGGGAGAGCTGGGGGTGAGAAGGTTGCTTAGGGATGCAGGATTTGGCCCTTTGATTCACCCAGTCTGTTTTCTGCTTCTCAGGATGATGGGGAGACATTTCTGTTGGGTCGAGATGGCGTTGTTTACCGTGGCCGGCAGTACAGGCAGCCAACTCTGTTCAATGGCAAGGACGATGGTATGGCCAGGGCTGGATTGTGGGGGAACCCGAGGGTGTAAAGGGGACTGTGAGGTGGGCAGGGCATCCACGGGGCTGGGGTCTCCTGGACAGCAGTACAGCTCCTTCGGGGTGGAGGCAGGACCCTTTGTCTGTGCGTCTGCTGCCAGGCAGGGGCCCTGCTGCCTGGCCCATCCTGGGCTGGCAGAGATGCCCTGGGGGATGCAGGGGGCTCAGCCCTGCCCCTCGCCCCTAGACTGTGCTGACACGACAACCAAGTCCGATGGACAACTCTCCCAGCCACTACTCCTCCCGTCCCTGCGGAAAGGACTCGGCACGCCAGGAGCCAAGCGGGTGGTAAATATATGATTTCACCTTTTTTCTTTTATATTTATAAGATATTTTTAAATATTTATAAATATTTTTATATTTAATAAAATCCCTTCAACTGCACTGGTGCTCTGGTTTTCATTTAAAGGAGACTGATTTGAAATGTGTCCCCTATTTCCCCTGCCTCCCTGCCCCCAGCCAGCCGTGCCACCCTAGCAAGCTGTCACATCGGTCAAGCGTGACTTCCCCTTGGTCAGGCCACGGGGGCCACTGCCAACCACCTACTCCTTGCTCCACCATGGTGGACATGCCAGTCTCCTGCTTTCTGTGCTTAATCCCAGGTCTCTCGGACACCCCTACCCTGCTTCTGCCACACGGGATTCTCAACTCCCATCATCTCGTGGCCACTGCAGCCAAGGCTCCCCCAGCCTCCCCAGCCTTAGCCACGCCGCCTCTCTCTGTCGGCCCCTCTGCGCATCGCTCCTCCAGCCTGATGTTGAGGGCAAAATCTCTCCTGTATTTTGATCCCTCAGCCCCAAAAGAAACCCCTTGAGGTGCTTCTTGGCTGGCTCTGGTCTCCCGGAGCCTTCCCGAGCAGAGCAGCCCCTCTCTCCCAGCCGCTCAGCGCTCCTGGGCAGGGAGCTGCGGGAAGCTGCTGCCAGAGAGCAGCCCGGCCCTGCTGTGGGCAGGGAGGGCAGGGGAGAAGGCGGCAGGACCGGGACATCTGCCAGACCTGGGGAGAACTTCATCTCAAGCCCCTCGGGGACCCAGGGTGGTACCCGCAGGCTCCTGGGGGGTCTGTCACCTGGCAACGGGTGATGTGACAATGAGCCCTGTTGTTGAGCCCCACCCCCCCATTGGGACACTGCCTGGGGCCACTCAGTTTCTGGGATCACGGGGTGCCTGGGGGTCACTCGGTGTATGTACGGCACCGGGTGTGCGTGTGCGTGAGGCACTCGCTCTGAGTCACTGACTCACTGTGGGTCCCTCAGTGCTGTGCCTGGTGCACTCTGTGTCCTTGAGTCCCTTTCTGTCTGTGTGTCCCACAGTGCCTGTGGGGCTCCTGGTGTGTGTGAGGCACTTGGTGTCTGTGGGTCACTCCCTGCCCGGGGCTCACTTGCTGCCTGAAGTGAGGAGCGCGAGGAGGAGGAAGGCTGCCCGCTGACCACCCTCCCACCCTCCCGCGTCCCCTCCAGACACAGAAACTCCTGTCCCCCCCGAGGGAATCTCTCTCTTTCCAGGCAGGGCAGCAGCCATGGCCTCAAACACCCTGTCCCACTATCTGGACACCACCTTCCCCACTCCTGACTTCAACAGCATCAACTTTAAAGCGCTGTATAGCCTGCTGCAAGCCATGGTCCAGCACCTGGGAGACCAATCCGCAGAGGTACAGCCCAGACAAGAAGGGGCACAGGGCAGAAAGCGAAGCGCGGAAGGTTATTTGCGCTTAGGTGCCACGTGTGCTCCGCGGGCAGCTGAGAGGCTCCAGCAGCACCTGCTGGGTCTCACCTCCCACCGCAAACCCCTGGCTGTTAGCACAGAGCCCCCGTCAGTGCTGTAGGGCCAGAATCTGCTGGGGCTGGGACCTTGAGGGAATCCACCCCCTGGGGACACATCCAGGGTCCCCTGGCACCAAGAGCACTTCCCCAGGGCTGCAGCCTGGCTGCCCCGGGGCCCAGGCTGTCGGGGCAGTGACCCAGGCAAGGGCTCCCAGCCTCAAGGGCCAGCAGCCAGGACCCCCCGGCACGGGTCTTGCAGGAGGCCTGATGCGGGCAGGCAGGGCTGGATTCATCCCTGCCCACTCGGCTTGTGTAACAGCCCCCACCCGGGGCAGGGCTGGGGGCTCTGGGGAGCTGCTGCCCCTTCTTGGCTCTTGAGGATGGGAACGTGCTGCCCGTGCTGCCCTCCCAGCCCGGTCGGGCTGGACTGTGCCCTGTTCCCGGGCGCTGTGCTGGCCACAGCGGGGAGGAAGGTTCTGGTCCCCAGGGACCCTCCCCTGGGGCTCATCCCCACCAACCCTCTCTGGGGCTGTGGCTTTCTCACAGGTTCTCCTCGAGGAAATGAAAGAAATGAAGGCCACACAAGCCCGTTTGGTAGAGGATTTACAGGAGATCCAGGAGGCACAACTCGAGTAAGAGGACGGCAGAGGGTTTCCCACCCCGTGGGGCTACGAAGGAGGCTGGGAGGCCGAGGAGCTTTTGGGGCACGCTGCCCCAGCAGCCCCACGGAGGCTAAAAACTCCCATGGCCCCATCTCGCTGGCCAGGTCCACTCTGCAGTTGAAGCGGGAGCTGAATGAGCTGCGAGAGCAGCAGAAGACGGGCAAGGCCACACTGGAGCAGTTGGTGGCCCTGGCGGCCGACCAGCAGACACAGGTGAGGTCTAGGGGCGAGCACTCCCACTGCCAGCTGGATCGCTGGGGTGCTCCTGGTGGGGTTCCCAGACACGTCCCTGGGATGAGGAGGCCTTGGAGCCTCCACGGTCTCTGGACTTGTTGAGTGCTTCCATCTCGTCTCAGTGCCCATTCTTTCTCCCATTCTTGCAGCTGAATGACCTTAGGGAGGCTCTGGTGACCGTGAAGGAGGAGCAAGTCAAAGTGCAGGCAGCGATCTCTGCCAGCACAAACGGGCAGAAGCAGCTCAATAACTTACTACAGGGTGTCAGGAAGATCCAGGAACAGGTGGACTCCTCCGCCCACCACGCAGCGGAGAAGGTAGGAGAAGCAGATCCATGTAGGGAGAGGCTGGCAGGGGTCGGTGCGGGTTCCCGGCTGGGTGACGTTCACTGTAATGGGGGGGAGCCCCTCGCTGCCACCCAGATTGGCTTGTTCACATCATCAGGATGGCAGGCAACGAAAGCCTTGAGGAAAAGTTGATAGTCACGGGCCAAGTGAGCAGGGTCTGTCCCCATGGGGCAGCCAGCCCCCCGAGCATGGCTCTGCATTGATATCTTCCTCCCTGGACGAGCAGGAGGAACAGCTGAAACGGCTCCAGGCCAAAGTCAAGCAGCTGCAAGAGGACTACGAGAAACTCAGCTCTGCCACAGTGAACCTCCAGGACTGCTTTGAAGAGAATCGGAACGATATCCAGGTAGCTGACTGAAAGCCCTGCAGGCTCAGAGCATCCTCCAGGCACATCCAGGCTGGGCACCACAAGGGACTTGTCCCCCTGCCAACGTGCTTGTAGCCCTGCCCAGCTCCAAATGTCTTTCTGGGAGGCTTTGGAGGAGGGTGGCGAGGCAAGGGGGACTCGAGGGGCTGGGAGGTATCTCAGGCCACGCCGTGTCATCATGGGCTGGTTTCTGTGTTGGAAGGCTCTGTTCCAGTCCGTGGGGAGCATGGAGAAGGACAAAGCAGAGAAGGAGCAGGACTTGAAGCAGCTCAGGGAAGAGATGAACTCCAAGGCGAGGACTCTCTTGTCCCCTCCAGGCAGAACTGGCATCCTTGGGGCTTGGCAGCCTCAGGCAGCCTCCCCCCAAGGGTCTCCCCAAGCAGCTACCCCTGCAAGGGACAATCATGTCCCATCGCGGGGTTGCTGGCTGACAGGGTGCACCCATCTACAGCTGGATGCCGAGGAGCTGGGGCCTCTTAGGCAGCAGATGAAGAACTTGGAGAAGATCCTGGGAAAGCTGCACGAGGGGGCATCAAAGGAAAAGCCTGGTGATGCAGCTGTGACTAAGTGAGTGTCACGGGGACAGTGGTGGCTTCAGAGACAGCACTTGTCCCCTTCGTGGCCTCTGGCCATCTTGGCCAATGCCCAAGTGTGAGGATGCTGAGGAAGCAGTTGTGCCGCCTTCTCCCACCCAGAGCAAGCAGCAGCTTCCCAACCCTGGAGGAGGTCCCAGGTGGGGCCACCCCTGGTCTGGAGCCCTCCTAAACCAAGATTGGGCTGTGGGTGCAAAGGGGTTCTGGTGCGGGGGCAGGGGACACTGGCTTGTGACCTGGGGCAGGGCTAGGACACACAGCACCCACAAACTTGAGTTGTGACCTGTCCTCTTGGCAAGACGCAGGGGTGTTATTAGAGCCAAGGAAGCAATGAAAGACGTGTGAGAGCTGCTTTGGATAGCAGGCGTGGGCTACTCCCCCTTCACCCCGTGTCCTTGCCCATCCTTCCCAGCCACTGGCAGCTGCCAGGATTTGGAGCTGCTGGTGGGGCTGAGGTGAGCGTGCCCTGATCTTTGCTTGGGGCAGCCGAGACAAAGCTCATCGTAAACTCCATGGGATGCTCCAAACCCCATGCCCAGCGTTTGCTCCCAGGCTGGGAGAATCCCACCCCAGCAAGAGGTACAGGAAAACCCTCCTGTTGTCCTTGCCGGCACCCCAGTTCCCATGGAACTGAGATGTTGTGGCAGCATGTGGGAGCCGGTCCTGTGGCGCTGGTGGGGTTTGGGTGCTTCCCTCTGTGGATTCTCAGCTGCCAGATATGAGCAGAACCTTTTCTCGCAGTGGGAGCCCACAAACGACTGCTCTCCCTCCTCGTACCCCCGTGATTCTGGAAGCAGCCATGGGGTTTGGACCTTGCCAGGGGAGTGGGGATAAACCAGGCTCCCTCTCCAAAGGTTTCCCCCAGCCCCTCGATGCTCCGCACAAGCCACATCCCTGCCAGGAGCTCACCCAGCCTTTCTCTCCCCTCTGCAGGCAATCGCTGGACCGACGCTCCTGCCTTTGCTGTGACCAGCCCGTGGGCACACGGCAACCTGACCTTAAGGAGCACTCGGCACATTGGGGGGAGTCGGGAGAGATGGGCGTGGGTGATGCCGCGCTGTGCGGGACACAAGCCTGGGTGTCTGGGGGGGGGAACCACCCCTGGCAAGCCCCTCGCACAGCCCTGTTTGACCGAAGTGGGACAGGGACACCTCCCCAGGGGCAGGGGAGGCTGTCAAGGGTAGAAGCCCAAGGCGCTCCTCGCTGTAGGGTGGCACCTCGAGTGCTGCGGTGCCAGGCGCTGAGCACCCTCGTGCCCCATCCCACAGGCAGCAGGCGGCCATGGGCAGGTTCCCCAGCGTGCCAAGGAGCTGCGGGGGTCAGCACACCATCACCACCCCGCAGCAGCGCTTCATGATCCACCAGCCCAAACCACCCAAAACCCAGCGTCCGAGAAAGGTAAGGACGACAATGGTAGGGATACGGTGGGGAAGATTGAGGCCGGGAGAGAGCTGCGGAGCATGCAGAGGGGTCCGTGCCTCAGTTTCCCCAGGGAGAGCTGGGGGGTGAGAAGGTTGCTTAGGGATGCAGGATTTGGCCCTTTGATTCACCCAGTCTGTTTTCTGCTTCTCAGGATGATGGGGAGACATTTCTGTTGGGTCGAGATGGCGTTGTTTACCGTGGCCGGCAGTACAGGCAGCCAACTCTGTTCAATGGCAAGGACGATGGTATGGCCAGGGCTGGATTGTGGGGGAACCCGAGGGTTTAAAGGGGACTGTGAGGTGGGCAGGGCATCCACGGTGCTGGGGTCTCCTGGACAGCAGTACAGCTCCTTCGGGGTGGGGGCAGGACCCTTTGTCTGTGCATCTGCTGCCAGGCAGGGGCCCTGCTGCCTGGCCCATCCTGGGCTGGCAGAGATGCCCTGGGGGATGCAGGGGGCTCAGCCCTGCCCCTCGCCCCTAGGCTGTGCTGACACGACAACCAAGTCCAATGGACAACTCTCCCAGCCACTACTCCTCCCGTCCCTGCGGAAAGGACTCGGCACGCCAGGAGCCAAGCGGGTGGTAAATATATGATTTCACCTTTTTTCTTTTATATTTATAAGATATTTTTAAATATTTATAAATATTTTTATATTTAATAAAATCCCTCCCACTGCACTGGTGCTCTGGTTTTCATTTAAAGAAGACTGATTTGAAATGTGTCCCCTATTTCCCCTGCCTCCCTGCCCCCAGCCAGCCGTGCCACCCTAGCAAGCTGTCACATCGGTCAAGCGTGACTTCCCCTTGGTCAGGCCACAGGGACCACTGCCAACCACCTACTCCTTGCTCCACCATGGTGGACATGCCAGTCTCCTGCTTTCTGTGCTTAATCCCAGGTCTCTCGGACACCCCTACCCTGCTTCTGCCACACAGGATTCTCAACTCCACCATCTCGTGGCCACTGCAGCCATGGTGCCCCCAGCCTCCCCAGCCCCAGCCCCTAGCCACGCCGCCTCTCTCTGTCGGCCCCTCTGCGCATCGCTCCTCCAGCCCTGTGCCAAAGCACTTTCCTCCTGTCCTGCAGGAATCTCGGGGCTGCGTGTGCCTGGCCGGGCTGTCTCTCCAGCACAAACCGGGGCGCTGCTGCCCGGCAGGAGATCCAGGGCCTGGGATGGGGAGGACACTTCCAGCTCTCTGGAGAAGGCCAGGTGCCCCTCCTCTCCTTGAGCTGCTGGCCGGTGCTCAGCTCCCACATCCTGGCTGACTGGGGATGTTCCAGGCGAGGGAGACTGCCTGATGTTACACCCATTTACAGGAAGGTATAAGAAGGGATGCCTTTTTTGGAAGGGCATTCCATTCAGTGCTGAACTGCAGAGTAAATATATTATTGCCTTTCCCTTCAAAGACTTCGTTCTTTACAATAATCTACCAGTAAATAAGTGTTTCCTCACAATTTGGGCTTTCATCTGCGATAAGTAACCCCGTCTCTGCAGGATGGGACAGTGGGAGCAGAGAGGCCCCCTCTGCTGATTTTAGGAGTCTCCAGTCTCCTGTCCTGCCCTGTGAGGAGAAGCGAGTCTGTGCGGAAGCAGGTGTGCGTGGGTTACTCGCTCTCTGAGTCACTCGGCAGCTCGAGAACCACGGGACAAAGCATGAAGGAAAGGTCAATGTACTGTTGAGCGTCCCTAGGCTGCATTGGTTACAGCAGGGAGTCAACAAATGTGGGATTAATGAGCACCAGGGATGGCCCTGTCTACTTAGTTAGGAAAACCTTTGTTAAGAAACTCCGAAAGAGAAGTCCAGGAATTTTTCATATTCCCAACGGGCAGAGGCAGTAACCTGGGGAAGAAGCTGGGTAGAGCACTGCGTTTGCCAGAGCCATGAGCTCCCGCTGCCGTGAGCTCCTGCCCTTGAGGCAATCTTGAATCTGCCAGTCGTCCTGTTCTCCAGTCTCCACAATCAGAAGCCCACGGGATGGGCTAGAGCTGGAGAAAGCACTGGGATTGAGCAGGGGGCAAGTGCTTCTGGTCATTCTCTGCCATGTGAAAGAGTAGACAAAGGTGTAGGCATCAGGAGCATGAGCTGGACATAGAATCATAGAATCACCAGGTTGGAAGAGACCTCCTGGGTCACTGAGTCCAACCATTCCTATCCGCCACTAAACCATGTCCCCGAGCACCTCGTCTAGCCATCTTTTAAACACCTCCAGCGAAGGTGACGCAACCACCTCCCTGGGCAGCCTGTTCCAGTGCTCAACGACCTTCTCTGTGATTTTTTTTTTCCTCAGCCTGAACCTCTCCTGGTGGAGCTTGAGTCCATTGCCCCTTGTCCTGTCCCCTGTCGCTTGGGACAAAAGGCCAGCTCCCTCCTCTCTACACGAAGCAGGAGGAGGAGCAGAGGTAGCAGGAGCAGAGGCAGCAGTGGCAGCAGCAGCAGGAGGATCAGGAGAGGCTGCAGCCGGCGCAGCAGAGGCAGGAGCTGCAGCAACTCGCTGACGAGGTGGCCGAGCGGTGAAGGCGATGGACTGCTAATCCATTGTGCTCTGCACGCGTGGGTTCGAATCCCATCCTCGTCGGAGCAATGCCCACAACAGCTCAATGTGTGTCCCAAAACTGCATTTGTTTTGAGATGAGAGTTGCCTGAAAACAACTTCCAGCAACTTGAAGTGGCGCAGGAACCACCTCAGCTTCCTCTGCCCCCACGTGGGGAAGAGGAACAAGAAGGGAAAGAAGGAAGAGCCAGAGACCTCACAGGAAGGTCAATGTCTCCTCTATCTCCGGGAAGATGACAGAGCAAAGCATCCTGGAAGTGGTTCCCAAACACAAAAGGTGACTGGGAATGGTAAGCATGGAGTCACTGAAGCAGAAGTCATGCTTGACCAAGCTGGTAGCCCCCTAAAGCGAGGTGGAGAAGGGAAGAGGGGTGGTTGATGTTTACCTTGCCTCCAGGCAGGCCAAGGCTTGTAATCAAAGCGAGAGCTGAACCCTGGCTTTGGTGGGGCTGTGAATGTGCTGCCGAAGGAAGGGGAGAACCAGCAAGAGCTTTCAGTCCTAGCACCTTCCAGATTGGGAGCAATCACTGGGCCTTTACAATTTTGGAGCAGGGCTCTGAGGAGCACACCCAAAGTAAGGCAATCATTCTGCGGCCAAGCAAGCCTGGAGCCCCAGGCTTCAAGCAGCTACAAAAGCGCTGCCAAGGGAAGGTGGGGATCAACAAGGGCTTTCCGTCCCTACACCTTTAGAAGCCTCCCTGTGGGCGCTTAAGTACTCCAGAGGTCTGCTTGCCATTTGCTTGACTGCAGTTTTCCTAAGGTACTGGTGGTATGGACTTCAAAGTTAACACTAAGATTTTGTCAGCTCTCCTTCTGTATGTTTTTTACAGGAAATATTTTAACACGAGTACTGACAAGAAGCTAAGTTCCAGTTGCATCCCAGAGGAGGAAGGGGATTTGCACCTGAGGCACTAGCTGCCACCAGGCTTGCTCAGGACTCCCTGTTGACTCTTTGAACCATCCAAGCTCCATGTGCCATGGAGCCTAGGAGAGGGAAGCTGCGTCCTGGGACACTGGGCATGGGGATGCTGCTGCAGCTCACACAGCAGAGCCCCGAGTTCTGCTAAACCCTGTAAAAGCAGGGCCAGAGAGCTGCGTCACAGGTTTGGGGAGAAGAAGCGAGTCTGGAAAAGGCTTGCTGGGGTGCAGGTTCCCTGGGCAGAGCCTGCGATGAACCTACCACTCTTGAGATGCCAGTTTGGCTTTCACTTGTCTGTACAGCCACACATGCCAGCACCAGCCTGAGCAGGACGCCAGCACCATCTACTGCCACAAGAACCAGGAATTCTGTGCAAATCGCCTCCCCACTGGTCCCCAGCAGCACTGATTTCCTGAAAACAGCTGCCTCCAGGTCGGGAATCCTTCCTTGTCCTGGCCATACCCTGTAACCGCTCCACATCCATGAGGAAGTGGTCTCCCCTCCCACCAGAAAAGGGCTGTGGCAGGGCAAATGCTTCGGTAGCAGCATAAATAGGCTCCCGGTGAGGGCAGGGCTATGGGGAATGTGGTGGGGGTACCCTGTCTCCCACTCCGCGTGGAATAAACGATGGACAGACAGGAGCTGAGCAGTTTTCCTTTTCTCCCTAAGCCACCCGAGCAGGTCCCTGCTCTCTCATGGAGCAACAGGAAGGAAAAGCTCTATTTGTTTCACCCAAATTCAAGGTCTTTCTCACGTCATTTGGGGCAGAGCTAGGGTTGGAACAGAAACAGGCCCTGCTCTCAAGTCCCTCCTCTCTCTTTGCCAGCTCTCCAAAGCTCAGGGTAGGCTTGGTGGGGCCCACGCAGCCCACGAGCATTGCTCACAGCAGGTACCCACCGCTGTGAGTCGAGGGCAGACACCTCGCGCCCACACACATCCCTGAGCCTGGGGCAGAGGGCTTGGGCTCCTGTCACCCACACCTCACTCTGGCCGTGTAGGGTATGAAAGGATCAGCTTTGTTCGCTGTTTCCTTTCCCTGCCTCCTTCAAATGCCTGCAGCTGGTTGTTCCGTATCCTTGTGATCTCCTTAGGGGCATCTGTTCCGGGTCTGGGGTCCCAGCTCAGAGGCCAGGGGAACCTGAGCTCACTGGGACCTCTGTGACACTGCCACAGCCCAGAACAATGAGCTTTCCCCTCCTAGTGGAAAGATCCTGCTCGGAAAAGCCCTTCACTATCTGCCTTCCACACCAACTCCCTTCTTAGTCCTGGCGGTGGGTGGGCACTGGGTGAGGGAGGAGCATGAGCATGGAGCTGGGCACTGGAGGAGGCACAAAGGAGCTCCCCCCCCCGGCACGGAGGACTGAATTGCATGGCCTCAGCAGCACCATGCGATCTGGGCCTGGATGAATCCCTCACCTTTAACAGCTGACGGAGAGGGGTACTCCTGCTCCCACATGAGCCATTTGGACGCCCTGGGAAACCAGCAGTTCAAGTGGGGAACATGGAGCCTCAGCAACCGTGAGACCAGCCTGGAAACAACTTGAGGAGAGGTGGAAAAGGCAGGGGCTACCCAGGAGGGAGGAGTGCCCCAGAGAGCAAATCTGGGACCCATCCTAGTCACTATTTGACTGAATGCAGCCGTCCCACTTTTAGGCAATTGGTGTCACAGAATCCTTCAGGTTGGAAAAGACCTTTAAGATCTTCAAGTCCAACCATGAACCTCACACTGCCAAGTCCACCACCAAAACACGCCTCTAAGCACCACATCTACGTGTCTTTTAAATCCCTGTAGGGACAGTGACTCCACAACTTCCCTGTGCAGCTTCTGGCAGTGCTTGACAACCCTTGGTGTGATGTAATATTTCCTAATATCCAGTAAAAACCTACCCTGGTGCCATCTTGAGGCCATTTCCTCTCAGCCTATCACTTGTCACTTGGGAGAAGACCACAGAGGCCACAAGAACCCAGCACCTGTCCACCTCTGAGAGACCATGTCAACAGGGGTACGGACAGACGAGGGCACTAGGTGCTGGGGAAGCAGGAAGACCTTCCATTCCCAGGCCACATGATGGTGGATGGACATGGCCTCTGTGAGGACTTGAGGAGCAAACAGGGTGCAGAGCTCTGATGAACAGCAATGTTGGCTGCAACCACACGTTGCCGGCTCATAGAATCACAGAATCATCAGGCTGGAAGAAACCCACCGGATCATCGGTCACGCCGTTTCTGACACAAGCCAAGATGCCATTGGCCTTCTCGGCCACCTGGGCACACCGCTGGCTCATGTTCAACCAACACCCCCAGGTCCTTCTCCTCCAGGCAGCTCTCAAGCCAGACTTCTCCTAGTCTGTAGCTGCACAGAGTTGTTGTGCCCCAAGTGCAGGACCCGGCATTTGGCCTTGGGGAACCCCACTTGGAACTGGCCCCCAGCTGGAGTTAACTCCGTTTCGCACCACTCGCTGGGCCCGGCCATCCAGCCAGTTTTCCACCCAGGAGAGTGTGCGCCTGTCCAGGCCGGCGGCTGACAGTTTCTGAAGCAGAATGCTGTGAGAAACTGTGTCGAAGCTTCTCATCCACCAGCACGCCAAGCCCTTCTCTTCAGGGCGGTTCCCAGTTCAGTATTTGTGCCTGGGATTGTCCTGCAGGACCTTGCCCTTGTTGAACTTCCTGAGGTTCGCACAGGCCCCACCTCTCCAGCCTGTCCAGGTCCCTCTGGATGGCATCTCTTCCCTCCGGTGCGTCGACCACATCACACAGCTTGTTGGCACTGACAAACCTGCATCTCTGCAAGCACCACCGTGTGTGTTTGTGCTTACCAGAGAGCTCTGGTGGGGGGTGCTCTGTCCCTGGGGGGCTCAGGGATCACATGTCCCTGCCTATGCGGTGCCTGCTCTCTGTGACCACAGCTTGGTCCTTGGGACAGGACGGAGGTGCCAGGGGTCCTGTAGGGAGCACGGGCAAGTTGGGAATGGGAGCTGAGATGCATACTTCCATGCGATGGGGGACCTGGCTGAAGCACAGGGCTGGATGCTCCCCAGCAGCTCAGGAGAAACTCAATTCAGCCTGGAGATGGCGCAGAACCAGGCTGTGAAATGCACCCTACTGCAAGTGCTGAAATGAAGCCTTTCCACCTCTATTTTTGTTATTTTTTTTTTTACCCCAACTGCTCCTTTAGGCCGTAGAATTTCCCCCTTGGACCTGCACTAGAGAACCCAAATCCACTCAACTCTCCCAGGCAAGCTGCCTAGAAGCCAGTTTGCAGGGGCCTGAGGCTGGGAAACAAAGAGTTAAACAAGATACGTGATAGCCTGGTGAGGTCACCAGGGCTGTGATACGTTCCATTGTTTATTCGATTCCTTAGAGAGCCCAGTAGACAACATCCAGAGGGATGCGGGGCTTGGGATGAACCTGGCTTAGGAGAATGGGAGCTTCTGCTGGAGCCTGTCCTGCTGCTGGTGGGCTGGGCAGCCACCCCTCACCGCCTGCCATGTGAGTAGGATGGATTTGCATGGGTTTGGCTCTGGGGGTGATGGAAAGGGAGAGGGGATATAGCATGGCAAGGCTGGGGGTCATCCTCTTGCTAAGCCCCCAAAAAGGGACTCACAGACGTTCTTTGCTCAGCGACACCCTGAGCACATTGCTGGGACCATCTAAACTCTTGGTGATGCTGGAAAGCTGCTCCCAAGGGGTGCAAGCGGCTCAGCCCAACCCAGCTCCACTATACCAACGAATGGATGCTGACTCCATCTCAGTTTACATCCAAGATCTTGTAGACGATTCAACCCCCCTCCAGCACCTTGCCTCGATTTTCCAGCCCTGGTCCCAGAGCAGACCTAGTCAGCCTTCAGGGACCGCTGCCCACGTAGCCAGCCGCCTCCTGGCTGTGAGCTGGGGCATGGGGCCAGGAGGAACAAGGATGGGGCTTTAGCACTCATGCCTGTCACCAACACAACTTTCCTTGTCTTCTCGTAGGGTAGAGCCCACTCAGCCCAGCAGGATCCAGTCTCGTTGGGGCTGACACGCAGCGACAGAAAGCTGGCTGCTCCGAGCCGCCACTCCTGTCCCTGCAGGAGCTGGTGGCTGCGTTCCTCTGTGGCACGCTTGGGGGATTTATAAAGCAATTGGCCACCTCACCTCCTGCAGCGAGCCACTACCCTCTGGTGGCAGCTGGGACGACAAGACCCTTCCTTGACCCCCACACAAGGAACAGGGTGCTGTCCCTCACCAGCACCTTCCCACATCCAGGTACACCGTGGCAGATGTGCAGCTCCAGGCTGAGCTATGGGGAATGTGGTGGGGGTACCGTGTCTCCCACTCCGCGTGGAATAAACGATGGACAGACAGGAGCAGAGCAGTTTTGCTTTTCTGTCTAAGCCACCCGCTCTGTCTAAGGTCCCTGCTCTCTCACGGAGCAACAGAAAGGGAAAGCCCTGGATGTGTTTATTTCACGCAAATGAAAGGTCTTTCTGATGGGATTTGGGGCAGAACTAAAACCTCCCATGCCCCCATATCGCTGGCCAGGTCCACTCTGCAGACGAAGCAGGAGCTGGATGAGCAGCAAGAGCAGAAGCAGGAGCTGGATGAGCAGCAAGAGCAGAAGCAGGAGCTGGATGAGCAGCAGAAGACAGGCAAGGCCATGCTGGAAGTTGGTCCTTAGTTGGCGTGTGACTTCCCCGTGGTCAGGCCATGGGGGCCACTGCCGACCACCTTCTCCTTGCACCACCCTGCGAGTCTCCTCTGAAACTAACGAACTTACCCTTAGCAGTTTAATTTAACCGTTAAGACAGGTACGTTTTATTCAGCGCTGGAGAAGACTCGGGTTTTGTCCTCAGAGTGCTTCTCCGAGCAGTGATTTCACAGAAAATTTATACACAGAATTGTTTTCAAATTCAAAGGGACAATTATACTTGTTTGGGGAACCTCAGATCAGCTCAGAGTCGTTAAGGTGCGGCCATATCCGAGTGGTCAATCTCAACGACTCTGGGTGACAAAGGATAAGGGTCGTTAAGGCTATCTGAGTTAATCTTGCTTCTAACACATTACAGCTGATGTTCCATCCCACCACTTACAAATCACCATTTGAATCCCCCCTTTTTCAAGGCCTTTGCAAATTCTTTTGCAAAAGAGTCACCAGAGGTCTTATTGTTTAAAGTTCTCTTAAAATATTTTCCTGACTCTACTGCGTGTCTGATCTGATTTCTTTTCCGTGTCTAATAACCTTCTCCTGTTCGCTGACAAAACCAAAGTGCACACTGAAACACTTTACGGGTTAACAAAACTGATAGTCCCAATGCGATAACACTGAGAAAAGATTGTTTCAACCAGGGCAAGTTTAGGAGCTAGAAATTTAACTAAGAAATATCTGTACCCTCCCACTCTTGTATGGAGTTAAAAAGGCCATACTAATTTTTATAGAAGTTCCTACAGTCTGAGACTGATTGGTCAAATTGGAACAACTCATGCCCTCAAAATCAGAGAATCATTTATGGCATCTTAATAACAGATTATCAATCGCGGTTTTATTTTCCAAAACTGATGCTGAAGTTGTCTAGTTTCAAGATTTGAGGCCTCCAAGGCTCGGGGTATCATCGAAGTTCCTTGCATACTTACAAATACATCTCTTTAAATTATTATAATTCATGGGCACGGCTGCTCCTGGTGTTAAAAGGAAGCCAGCGTTAGTTTCAGATTTATATGACAGTTTTGACAACCACGTAGAGAATCATAGCATCATAGAATCCAAAGTATAGTTTCCAAAGGTTTGAATGCTTGCGGGTATTCCCAAAATACATGAAACATATATATATATATGTTGTACTGAAAATAACCCCCACATTTAAAAAAAAAGGCCATACTATTGTAAATTATACAAGCAAGTTTTCTTTTAAAGGTGTTAAGCGTTCTGTTGTCCACTGCCTGGTAGGCGATTTCTTCACTTGATCCAGGTTCTTTCACCTTGGTTGCTGCAAGGTCTGTTACTAATACTTCGTACGGTCCACTTCACTGTTCTACCAGTGGTTTTCCTGTAAAATCTTTAACAGAAAAACTCATTCCCAGATGTAAAAGGATGTACGGGTTGATCTTAAATCTCTAGGCCATGCACCTTGTTCCTTTTTATTTTGTTGGTTGGTTGGGTTTTTGTTTGTTTCTCAAGCAAGTTCAGCTGGTTTTGTTAGCTGATTAGACAAATTCTCACCTAATTCTGTGAGATCTTCTCCTGTATACTGCAATTGCTATACAGGGCTAATACTTTTCTTTCCTTATTTCAAAACCTAAGCCAGGCCGAAGGAAGTGCTTGATGCCAATATAGATTGGCTTCTTGACAAATTTTAGCTGACTGCTGTTTTATCAGCAACAATCTGACCATTCATTTTCTCCACCTGGCCTGTGGTCAGTATGGAGAATGTAACTGCCAATCAATTCCTAAAATTTCACTACTCTTTTTACCACTTTAGCACGAATGTGTACCTCTACCTGACAATATTACTGCAGGCACTCCAAAACGAGGTATAATTTCATTCAACAATGCTCTGTGACTTCTGCTTTACTTGTCCTGCAAGGAAAAGCTTCTGGCCAACCTGAGAAAGTATCTGTTAACGCTAATGAATACCAGTGCGCCCCCCCACCCCCTTTTTATTGGGAGTTCAGAGAGATCTATTTGCATTCCTATTGTTCATACAGAACATCTGTGCCCCAAAGGGTTTGGTTGGTTTGTTTTGGTTTTCTTTGGGTTTTTGTTATTTTATTTGTAACTCCTCTAAGACCAATTTCCATAGCACTCCTGATGGCATTATTATTTGTCATCTGGAACATAAAATCACCCATTATCTAATTCTCTTCCTGCCTTATTGATAATCAAGTTTCTATCTTCCCTTGAATATTTCTCCAATTTTAAATCAGAATCAGGGATTTCAAGTTTACCGTCTGGAATCAAAGCAGATATTACTTCTGCCTTTTTCTGTGGCCATCCTGGCCTCAAAATTTCCTACCAGTTTGTTACCAATTTTCCGGCCAGCATTACCTCTCTGGTGACCTTTGTAGTGTGTTGATAGCCACTTCTTCTGGAAGATTTACAGCTTCCAGCAGCTTTAGGATTTCTGCTGCATGTTTAATGTGTTTTCCTTGGGCAGTAAGGAGTCCTCGCTCTTTCCATACAGCACCGTGAGCATGCGCCACTCCAAAGACGTCATTTGAATCTGTCCGTGTATTTATCTTCCTTCCTTTTGCTAATTCCAGTGCTTGACTTAAGGCGATTATTTCGGCTTTCTGGGCTGATGTTCCTGGGGTAATGGTCTGGCCTCCATCACTTCTCTGGTGGTAGCCACTGCATATCCAGCCTTGCTATGTCCTTGCTTCACGAATCTGCTTCTATCAGTGTAGCGGGAATCTTCCGCATCCATGAGAGGTTTTTCCTTTAGATCCGGGCGGCTGGAGCATACTGTCTCCATCGTCTTCAGGCAGTCATGTATCACTGGTTCTGAAGCAGCTTCACTAAGGAAAGATGCTGGATTTACAGTGTTGGTGGTGATTATATTCACATCATCTTGCTCTACCAATATGGCTTGATACTTCAAAATCTAGAGGGGGAAAGGCAGTGACCTTCTTTCTGCTCCAACACCACTGAGACTGTGTGACACCGTGACAGTCATTTTTTGGCCCAGAGTGAAATTTCGGGCTTCTTGTATATTCAGAAGTCGGCTACAGCCCTTTTATAGGGGCCTAGCTGCTGTGTCAGCACCCCCAGGGCCATCCTCTGTCTTTTGTCCGAAAATAACCAGAACGGGTTTGAAACGTCGGGGTTTCAAAAGCTGGGGCCTTCATCAATTCCTTCTTTAATTGTTCAAATGCCCTTCTTGCCTCCCCAGTCCAAGTCAATTTCGATGATCCCATTGGATATTCTTTCAATGGTTCATACAATGGTTTCGGAGTCCATAGTTCTATATCCATAAACAACATCAACTTGTCATTCCCAGAAAGGTTCTGAGTTCCTTTACCATTCCTGGCATGAGTGCGCAGCAAATAGCTTCCTTTTGGGCTGTCTGTGCCCTCTGGAGATCTCAAATCCAAGGTAAGTAAGTCGTCGCTGCATAGGCTGCGCTTTCTGCTGAAAGACCTGATACCTGCTCAGTCCAAAAGCTCAGTGGACTTACGGTCCGTTGCTCACAGTCCTCCTCTGTTTGTGTAACTCTCAGGAGGTCACATACTGCAGCAGAGCTCCGGTGTGAGATGGAGGGTCCCCGGTTTCCAGGTCCTGAGCTAGCTGGTTCCCAAAAATAGTTCGGCTGTTCTTAAAACCTTGAGGCAATACTGTCCAGGTTAGTTGTGTTTTACTACCGGGTTCAGGGTTTTCCCATTCAAAGGCCAATCGCCTTTTTGCTTTCTTCAGCCAATATCAAGCAGAAGAAGGCATCCTTCAAATCCAGTACGGTAAACCACAACTGATCTTTTAATTGGTCGGCAAGGTACAGGGATTTGCCACTACTGGATGTAGTTCTTCTTATAATTTTATTTATGGCCCTTAAATCTTGAACTAACCCGTAGCTTTTATCTAGTTCCTTTACAGGAAGTATTGGAACATTATATTCTGCTTTACATTCTTTTAATAACCCATATTGTCAATAATCATTTTTATCCCCTTGCAATCTTCTAATCGCAGAGGGTGTTACCTGACACGGGCCAAATTTACCTTCACACGCTTCACATTTCTGGCCTTCCAGGTATCTCAGCAGCCAACACGCCTGGATAAACCTGTTCCAAAATCTCTGCTGTTACTGGTGGGGTTTTTTCCCACCTGTTTTTATTAAAGACAAACTCAATACTTTGATTACTTGATGATCTCTCACTTTAAATTTTGTATCTCCTGCTCCAAATATTATTTCTGTCTCTAACTGCTTTAGTGAATCTCCTCTCATTAATTGTCTAGGGGCTCCTAGCAAGCAAATTCACATGTACCCACTTGTTTTCCAATTCACATCTAGCAGACTGCCCAAAGAATGCTTTTCCGGTTTGGCCAGGAGCTCCTATTACAATCACAGTATTTTATTTTGATCTGCACGAATCAGTTGCTGGTTTACACAGAGGCTCCCGTATCTATCAAGAATATAACCTTTTCACTCTTATTCCCCAGCTTTATTTTAACCAGTGGATCCTCCAGGGTAATTTCCCCATGTCCCAGTCATTCAAGCTCAGCTACAACACCCGGTTCCGATTCCTCTACAGTATGCACATCGATTATTTCTTAATTCCATTCTCTTACCACGTTCTCTTGCCACTTCAGGTGATTTTGCAAACTGGAAAACATATCTGCACACATTACTTCACCCAATTCTCCTCCCGCCTCAAGAACCAACGTTAATTGCAACAAGGTGTTACGGCCACTTTCCCCCATCATCGAACTTGTACACCAGCCACCACTGATTATCAAAAGCTTTTATCAGGGTTTATCTGTTTGTCCACCACTCGGTGGACCACTCATCCCCTTATGATCTAGCTGGCTCTTCTTTAAAGCGCAGCCACTCTGCCAGCCTCCCATCTTAGGAGTTCTGTGTTCTGGCTCCCCAACCACAAATCACTTGCACTGCATAGGTGGATCTTTCCTTGTTGTCCTGGATCTTACATTCAGGACAACTCAAATCCCAACCATATGTTACCCACAATTTCTTCTTACACCACATGCATTATGTCAGGGTGCAGTAAACACCGCCAGTAATCCATATACAATCTGGACAAAATTCATCATTATTTCTACAACAAAACAAATACAATTTTGTACAAATACTCCATTTCACTGAAAGGAGGAATAAATCATGTTAAGGAAATTAATTAGATAGTTTCGCTTGAAACAAGGGCAGTTCCACAGCAGGGACAAAGGACAGATTAAACATGTATGTTTAACCTGTATAGAAGTCATGCAGCCAGTGGGGACTCATTACTGGGACACATTAGGTGGACTTACCCCATGTGTGCCACGGCATTGTTTATTAAAAACATTCCTGCTTAATAATTGAATTGGTATTGATAATTGGGAATGGCTTTCACAGCATCACCACAAAAATAACACACACACAACAACATCAACTTATTCACTTCAAAACGACATACAGAGACCACACATTCACTTCAGAACAACATATCGTGCCACATAGTTTCAGTTTCTGTGGTTAATGTCACTCTACAACCAAGACCTCCTGACCACACCAACAAAAACAGAAACCAAAATTAGTTAATGCTCCTGTTAGAACCAAGACCTCCGCAACTTCAGTGTATGCCTATAAGACGCTAGCAGTCCGGCATATGCTCCACTCAGCGTTATGCACTAACAACTTATGAGGAGCCAAGCCAAATGGACCGATCCCCAAACCCAAGGTAAAAATTTTCAAGTGTACCTTTTTATCCGATGGTCCTTGTCTGTCCCCGCAGAGATCCAGATGAGAAAAGGAGTCTCCCCAGAGAAATCCCCAGGGGTACCCAAGAGAGTCCCAATCTCAAATGGGTCCTGCAGCCGGGCAGAGAGGGTCCCACCTGGGGTGCCAAATCTGAAACAAAGAAACTTACGCTTAACAGTTTAATTTAACCATTAAGGCAGGTACACTTTATTCAGCACTGGAGAAGACTTGGGATTTGTCCTCAGAGCGCTTCTGCCAAGCAGAGATTTCACAAAAATTTATACACAGAATTGTTTTCAAATTCATACCCTTCCCTGAAATGACATTTATACTTGTTCCCCGAACCTCACTGCATATCCAGGGGGAGGAAATCAGATCAGCTCAGAGTCATCCTTGTTAAGGTGTGGCCATATCTGAGTGGTCAGTCTCAAGGACTCTGGGGACAAGAAGAAAAGGGTTCTTGTAGTTATCTTAGTTGTTAATCTTGTTTCTAACATATTACAGTTGATGTTCCATCTCACCTTTTTCAAATCACCATTTCATGCTTCCTCAGCGTCCCCACACTTGGCTGGCTAAATTGCTCCTGGGCCAGGTTACCCTGTGGGCATCGGCCAGGATGGCCAGAGGCAAGGAAGGGGGCAAACGCTGTCCCCAAAGCCACCACTGTCCCCTCTGCAGTCACTTAATCACAGCTGCAACATGTCTCCGCAGCTCCTTCTCCTTCAGCTCTTCCAACACGGTCTTCAAATGCTCCAGCTGCCACTGGAGAGGTACCAGCTCCTGGCGGTCCAGCTAGGGATGGGGCATGGGTGCACATGCTCAGCCAGCCGCCCCGGGGTGGGACTTGCTGGTCCCTGACAGGGGGAATCCGGGACAGGGAACCCTCGCAGGGAGGCTCCCTCCACTCCACTCCTCTCTGGGGCTGTGGCTCTCTCCACGGCTCTCCTTGAGGAAATCAGGGAAATGAAGGCCGCACAAACTCGTGTGGCAGAGAAGTTCCAGAAGATCCAGGGGGTGCAACTTGTCAAAGAGGATGGCGGAGGGTTTCCTACCCCACGGGGCTACGGGGGAGCGTGGGAGGGCAGGGAGCACGTTTGGGGAAAGCTGCCCCAGAGTCCCGTGGAGGCTATACCTGCCCATGACCCCGTCTCACTGGCTAGGGCTGCTCTGCAGATCAAAACAGAGTTGAACAAGCTCCGAGAGAAGCAGAAGGCAAGTAAGGCCGCACTGAAGCGCTTGGTGGCCAAGACAAGCAGTTGGTGTCGATGACAAGGATTTGGTGGCCACTATGTCCGAGCAGGAGGCACAAATGTGGCCTGGGGGTGAGCGCTCCCACTGCCGGCTGGCTCACGCCATCCCGTCATTCCAAGAAATAGTCTTAACTCACCAACTGTCCAGGGTGGTTGGCAAATAGTTTCTTTTTTTTTCCGTTCCCTGTTGTCACTGTCCTTGTCGTATCTCAAATCCAAGTCACAGTTCTTCAGGCCTTCTCTCTGGAAACCCCGCATCCACTCAGTGCAGAAACTTCCCAAGATTGGTAGTCGGTGCTTGTCCCGCTTGGCTCACAGCGGGCTGGGTCAGCTCTGCAGGGCCAGGAAAAGCAGTACCTGGGAGAGGTGTCCATGGGAGCCAGTCCTCAAGGCAACACAGCCTGCGGGCAAAGGGCTGAAAGGTCCCAGCCCCAGCAAGATCTGGCCCTGCAGCACTGGAGGCGGTTCTGTCCAGCAACCCAGCTTTTTTCTTCCCTCTGGACACAGCTGGGTGAAGCACATTCGTGAGCAGCTCAGCGCCGTGCAGGATGAGGCCCCTCTCCAGGACCCCCAGCGCTGGGTTCACCCAAGGGCATTTGCAATGGGAGGTGAGGCCCAGGAGGAGCCTCTCGGCTGCCCGGGGAGCACAGGTGCTCCCCAAGCCACAGGTCAGCAGCAGGGACCAAACAGATGGAGAGGGTGGCCAGCTGGGTCTTAAACCAGACCTTGGTCTAAGGGCAGCGCAAAGGTGGCGTGGACCCCAGAGGCATGGACATTGCACGGGGGAGCCCCCAGGGCCCCGGCCAGAGCATCTACCTTGGTGATGTTCTCATTGGCTTCAATCCTGTCCTTCATCTCCCCCACAGAGGTGGAAAGAGAGAGGACCTCGAGGGGCTGGCTCTGCCCAACCTCCTGGAGACCCAACCTCCTGCAGGCCCAAGGGCTGGAGCAGGATGCACAGAACACTGCAGGTCACCTAACTTGACTGCACAGGGAGTGAGGAGAGCACTGTCCAGTAGCTGGGACAGGCTCTGCTCGGAGACCAAGGATGCCATGGCTGGAACCACGGACATTCCTTGGCTGGAGAGGAACCTTGTGCATAGAGTGGACACGGGAGGGTAGGGGGCCAGCAGACTTCCTCATCCTGGCCACACAGAGAGAGTGACCAACGCAGTGAGCTCCTCACAGACACCGAGTGACCCGCAGTCAGGCAGTGACCTACACAGCAAACTCCACAGAAAAAAAAGTGACCAGCACAGAGCCTGGGGACAGCGCACCATCCAGCCAAGCCAGGCTGGGAGGGCAGCACAGGCAGCACTAAAACACTGGTGCCATTCTCAAGAGCCAAGAAGGGGCAGCATCTCTCTAGAGACTCCAGCCCTGCCCCAGGGGAGCTGTTACACAAGCTGCAAGGAGGTCAGCCATGGAGAATGGGAGACATGAGGCACAGGTAGTGATGCAAAGTGAAGCAGGAGTACGAGAAAACAGTGGCAGAGCTTGAGAGCTTGAGGAACATGGAAAGCGTACTCTAACAGGAGCAGAGACATCAGCGCACAGAGGGAAGAAAGAAGCTGGGTTGCAGGAGAGAACCCCCTTCAGTGCTGTAGGATCAGATCCCGCCGGGGCTGGAACCCTTCGGCCCCACACCTCCAAGATGTGCTGCCTCCAGAACCAGCTCCCATGGACACCTCTCCCAGCCACTGGTCCTCCCCGCCCAGCTCCACCCCTCTCTGGGACAGGGGCTGCCCCCTTTGCACTCACTCACAGCTGCACCATCTCTCTGTGACCCCTTCTCCTTCAGCTCGTCCATCACCGTCTTCAAATGCTCCAGCTGCCGCTGCAGAGGCACCAGCTCCTGGCGCTGACGCTGCCCGGCAGCAAACACCCAGACAAGGGGTCCTGCCCCCACACTGACTGACCCGCAGTCAGGCAGTGACCCACACAGCGACCTCCTCACAGACCCCGAGTGACACAGGTTCTGCAGGCCCAGGTGCTGGAGGACAATGCGCAGAATGCTGTGCAGGTCGCCACACGTGACGGCATGGGGACTGAGGAGAGCACTCTCCAGGAGATGGGACAGGCTCTGCTCGGAGACCAAAGATGCAATGGCTGGAACCGCAGATATTCCTTGTCTGGAAAGGAACCTTGTGCCCAGAGTGGAAATGGGAAGGTGGAGGGCCAGCAGCCTTGCTCCTCCTGCCATGCAGAGAGACCGATGCACTGAGCTCCTCACACACAGTGAGTGACCAACAGCTAGGCAGTGACCATCGCTCTGAGCTCCCCAGACACGGAGTGTTGCACACACACACAGGGTGCTGCACACGCACCAAGGTCTCCATCATCGTGTGTGTTTTCTCATGCTCTTGTGTCACATTTGGCATCGCTGCCTCTGCCGCTGTCTCTGTGTTCATGTCTCACATTCTCCAGGGCTGCCCTCAACTCATCCAGCTCCAACAATGGGAGAAGGAATGGGCTCTGAGATGGGATGGATGCACCCAACAAGTCCAGAGGCCATGGAGGCTCAAGGGCCTCCCCTCCGGCGCTGCTCGTTGCCACAGAACAGACACGCCAGCAGCCAGCCTGCACACTAAACCTTTAGGGCAGAGGAGGAAGCAAAGCTAGGCTCTACAATTTTCCTCCCCTGGGGCTCCTGATAGGGGGGGCGGGGGGGGGCCTAGGTGAATTAACCATTGATGAACAGCATAACCATTGTTTAGCAGCTCGAGATAAACACAAAGAAAGGACCAACACTTAAGGGTGAACAGAATACTAATAATTTAGCCAAAACAACTGACACTTAGAATAGAAGCTGCTCACACTTAAAGAATACACAGGATGACAGTTGTTTAGCTAAAGCCTGGGCCGATAGAGCTGCCAACCGGTTGAAGGGGTTTGCTGGCCGATAAGAGTGGCTGCTAGCCATCTTGGGGGTACATCGAGCAAACCTAGGTTGTTGCTGCATCCCAGTTAGGAGCCAGGACAGACCTGCTAATGACTGTGACAAGCGGGAGAAGGGTAAGCACAACCTCTTAGCTACCTAGGCCATATTTGCCAGGTATATTCCCCAGGAACGTCGTGGTCGTGGCCCTCCCTTTGCTGCCACCCATGCACAGTCGCGGTCAAAAGGAAACCCAGCAGCATGGCCAAAGGTAGGGGAGACGAGGAGTGCTGCGCAGCCCCTGGGGTGCAGGGTGTCCCAGCTGCAGCCCCGGCGGTGGAGAGCTGGATGTATCGCAGTGGGGGGCAGCCTCAGCTCCCTCCCTGGCAGAGGGTGGCACACGGGGTTCCGCGGGGCCAGGTGCTGAGCCCCCTCGTGCCCTGTACACACACCTCTTAGTTACCTAGGAAATATTTGCAGCTGCTGAAGGGATACTAACTGGAGTGATATTCGTATGTTTGATTTTGTGACTGCCCGGGAATTCTGTGTTAAAAGTGTTGTGTGTGAGTGTTGAGGCACAGCATTGCCTTGTTTGTGTGTTCGGTGCTGCGTATAAATCATATTTCCATAACATCGGGAAATTGTGGATTTGAAAGTGAACAACTTAGAGTGATCACAACATTACAGTAAGTTAAGTTTTAAAACAAGTGGAGGTGTGTTTGTGTGCGTGGAACTTTAATAATCAGTCAAACTCTTGAACTTTAATAATCAGTCAAACTCTTGAACTTTAATAATCAGTCAAACTCTTGAACACATCACGAGTGGGGACTTGGCTGGTTATCACGGGACAACCCTGCGGCTGTGGGTAGCCCTGCCCCATCCGGCTTCTCCTCCCTGACTGTGAAGATTTTCTCCTCCCTGACTGTGAAGATTTTCCCTTTCGGTCTGCAGCAAGTGTTTGCCTGAGATAAGGATCAGGAATTGGGAAAGAGAAGGGGGGTGACAGTGCTGCAGTAGATGTGTGAGGAGAAGAAAAAAAGGGTTAAAGAGACTGTATTGGCATTGGTGCAGTAAAAAGGGGAATAATAAAAGTTCATTTGGTGACGTCTGGGAGGAAGATTGGGAGCAAGAGTTGAGTAGCAGCTAAGAGGGTAAGAGAAAAAAATAGATAAAAATGGATAATAATCAGAATAAAGATATTTTAAGGAAAAGCGCCCTTGGTTGCATACTAATGCACTGGAGGGATATTGTTGGGACTGGGGGCACAGAAAATGAGAAGACCCTTACTAAATGTTGCAATCAATGGTGGCCGCTTTATAAAAGAAATGATGAGGCAAAGTGGCCACTTAATGGGACAATAGATTATAACGACCTCTTACAATTAATGCTATTTTTGAGGAGGGAAGGAAAGTGGGATGAAGTGTCTCACGTGGATATGTTTTTCACACTCCGTAACCATCTGGAGTGGCAAAGGGACTGTGCAGTTGTGCCCCCACAGGACCCTCTAGTACTCGCCCTTGAGCGAGAAAATAACAAGGAATCCAAAGGTAAATTGAGGCGGTGATGTTCAGCGTGCGGCATCGGACAAAGGTGCACAAAGTTAAATAAAATTCACCAGGCACCAGAACAGGATCTAACTGAACTGTTTAAGGTGCCCCCTCGACCAAAGGAACAGGATGCCGACTCGGAAAGGACCCCCCCCCACCATCTAGTTAGCCCTGTATCCTCCCGCACCAGGAAAAAGTCTGCTCCAGCCATCCTGCAGGCGCCTCTCCGAGAGGCAGTGGGACCTGGCAGAGGGGACAATGTTAATTAAGGTAAGAAGGCTGCCCGAGATTACCGGAACGACCCAGTACGTGTAGCCAAACATTTTCAATTTATTATAAAACAGCACAACCCCGACTGGAGCGATCTACAATTACTATTGGAATGTTTGACAGAGCTAGAGAAACAATTAGTTATAAAGACTGCAGGGGATTTGGCCGAGGATCATTATAAATGAGAGGGAGTGGAGTTTAAAGATTATTTCCCTCTCCCAAGACCCAAAGTGGGAAGTAAAGTGAGATGCACATAGAGAGAGATTGCAGGCATATCAAGGGTGGATACTGAAAGGGATGGAGAGAGCCATTCCCAAAACAATAAACTGGTCAGTATTCTATGCAGTCAAGCAAGGTCCTTTCGAGTCACCATCTGAATTCTTGGGTCGATTGAGGGATGCAATGCGCCGCAGCACACTGCTGGATCCAGGGTCGGAGGTAGGAATACAGTCATTGGTTTCTTTGTTCTTGGGTCAGTCTGCGGGGGATATCAGGTGTAAACTCCAAAAACCGCCTTTCACAGATAGTAAGAACCTGGAAATATTATTGGATGAAGCGTGGAGAGTGTTCCGTAACAGAGAAGAATATTACAGGCGAGAACAAAGAAGGATGGTAGCGATTGTTAGGGAGGAGGAAGAAAGAAGGCCCAGACAAGGACTGCCTCCACTGAGCAGGAATCGGTGTGCATTATGTAAAAAATACGGTCATTGGAAAAATGGGTGTCTGGCGAGGCGAAGAAGAAATGAAAGAGAGTGGAGTCATCAGAGACAATGAACCGTGGCCCATGTGGAGGAGGACTGACCGAGACCTGGGGAATCCACTCTAGTGGATCCCTTGGTTATGATGAAGCTAGGGAAAGAACAAAGGAAGGTAGAATTTTTAATTGACATCGGGGCAACATATTCAGTTTTAAACCAAGCTTTGACACCCCTGGGAAATGATTACATCATGGTACAGGGGGCAAGTGGCCAAAGCAAAAAGGCATATTTTTGTAAACCTCTGAGATACAAATTGGAGAAACAATGGGGTATACGCAAATTCCTATGCATGCCCAATTCCCCGAAGGCACTCTTGGGGAGAGATTTATTAGAACAGTTGGGGGCTGTGATTAAATCTGAAAAGGGAGAAATTACTCTGGAGGTAAATAATCAACACTACATACAGATAATGAGCTTGTCTTCAGCTAGTATTCCTGCTGCCACAGGGGGCTCAGCTCTGCCCTTTGCCCCCAGGCTGTGCTGCCTCCAGAACCAGCTCCCATGGACACCTCTCCCAGCCACTGGTCCTCCCGGCCCTGCAGAGCTGACCCCGCGCCCTGGGAGCCAAGCGGGACAAGCATGGACAACTGCTGGCAAAACCAGGACGTTTTAGGTTTCATTCATTTCACATTAATAAAACCCTTCAATCGGTTCTGTCGTTTTTCTGTTAAGCAAGACTTGTTGAGGACAAACCTCCAGGGGTTTGAATCCTTTCTACTCTTTTACCTGAAATAACAGGCTCGGTCTACAGCGCTAGACGTGAAATTCCCAGAAAAACTCAGCATACACTCAGTTCTATCCCAAAGTTTAAAAACAAACATTCCAACAGCTTTTGGGAATCAATTAGTCAAAGAACTAGAAATACAGAAGAAAGAAAATGTTGGGGATCAATATTTCAGGAGGTGAACGATATCCTCAGTGCTACAACTGCCAGAGAAGATGTTTGGGGCTGGCTGCCAATCTTTGGAAGTTTCTGGACTGAGTGGGTGCGGGGTTTCCAGAGAGAAGGCCCCAAGAAGCGTGACTTGGATTTGAGATACAACAAGGCCAGCAAACACTGGGAAAGGAAAGAAAAGAAAGGATTTTCCAGACAGTTGGTGCGTTAAGAATTTTTCTTGGGCTGGCAGGAGGTTTTTGCAGGCCGAAGGACACAGGGAATGGAGGATGTCCTTGAAAGTCCTTGGCGGACAGAAGCACACAGAAAGTTACAAGCAGCAGCACGGAGACAGCGCCTGAATCTCAGCCAATCGTGTGCCAGGCCGAGGCGCGTGGACAAGGAGCAAAGCCCAATCCTTGTAAAGAGAAGAGCGTGTGGGCTAACCAGTTAACATATATAAAGGATCCATTACGCCTCCGTCGAGCTGTTTTGCCCCTCAGGCGGTGGTTTGTGTCTCAATCCTCTCGAATGGCGGCCGCGGGGAGGAGGCGATGAGGCGTCTGCGTCGGGGGGAGTTTGAGGCGAAGGGTCGTCTGGCAGCGGGCAAAGCTGCCCCCGAATCACCGACCGGGGAATCCAGGTGAGCACTTGAACCTAGAGCAGGAGAGGTGGGGGCCCAGGCATTTCACGGAAAGGGTCACCGGGCACTGGCAGAGGCTGCCCAGGGAGGGGGTTGGGTCACCTTCCCTGGAGGGCTTTAAGGGACGGGTGGATGAGGTGCTGAGGGACATGGGTTAGTGACTGATGAGAATGGTTGGACTCCATGGTCTGCGGGTCCTGTCCAGCCTCGTGGTTCTATGAGGTGCAGAAGATAAGCTATTGTAAAGGTGATAATGGATATTTTAGCAAAAGGGAGGACTTGGATACGGTAGAAATACCCTGCAGCTGTCACTGAGATGGCTCAAAGATCCTGGAGCTCTGACAGAAGCCTCTCAGGCTCGCACCCCCTGGATCTTCGGGAATTTCTCTACCACAAGGGCTTGTGTAGCCTTCATTACCTTGAGGAGAGCCGGGGAGAGAGCCACGGCCCCAGAGAGGGGTGGAGCTGGGGGAGCCCGCGGGGGGAAAATGGCTGTAATAGTAAAGCCCATCGTTGGTTCCTTGTGCCTTAAAGGGTCAGTGTCCAGGCTGGCTCCTGGCTTGTCTGTTCCGTGGCAACGATCAGTGCCTGTGCTGCCCTGCCAGCCCGGCTGGGCTGGACCGTGCCCTGTCCCTGGGCGCTGTGGACCGCTGTGCCCGGTCTCTGGACTTGTTGAGTGCATCCATCTCGTCTCGGTGCCCATTCCTTCTCCCATTCTTGCAGCTGAATGACCTTAGGGAGGCTCTGGTGACCGTGAAGGAGGAGCAAGTCAAAGTGCAGGCAGCGATCTCTGCCAGCACAAACGGGCAGAAGCAGCTCAATAACTTGCTACAGGGTGTCAGGAAGATCCAGGAACAGGTGGACTCCTCTGCCCACCACACAGCGGAGAAGGTAGGAGAAGCAGATCCAGGTAGGGAGAGGCTGGCAGGGGTCGGTGCGGGTTCCCGGCTGGGTGACGTTCACTGTAATGTGGGGGAGCCCCTCGCTGCCACCCAGATTGGCTTGTTCACATCATCAGGATGGCAGGCAAAGAAAGCCTTGAGGAAAAGTTGATAGTCACGGGCCAAGTGAGCAGGGTCTGTCCCCATGGGGCAGCCAGCACCCCGAGCACGGCTCTGCATTGATATCTTCCTTCCTGGACGAGCAGGAGGAACAGCTGAAATGGCTCCAGGCCAAAGTCAAGCAGCTGCCAGGGGACTATGAGAAACTCAGCTCTGCCACGGTGAACCTCCAGGACAGCTTTGAAGAGAATCAGAACCAGGATTTGGAGCTGCTGGTGGGGCTGAGGTGAGCGTTCCCTGATCTTTGCTTGGGGCAGCCGAGACAAAGCTCATCGTAAACTCCATGGGATGCTCCAACCCCCATGCCCAGCGTTTGCTCCCAGGCTGGGAGAATCCCACCCCAGCAAGAGCTACAGGAAAACCCTCCTGTTGTCCTTGCCGGCACCCCAGTTCCCATGGAACTGAGATGTTGTGGCAGCATGTGGGAGCCAGTCCTGTGGCGCTGGTGAGGTTTGGGTGCTTCCCTCTGTGGATTCTCAGCTGCCAGATATGAGCAGAACCTTTTCTCGCAGTGGGAGCCCACAAACGACTGCTCTCCCTCCTCGTACCCCCGTGATTCTGGAAGCAGCCATGGGGTTTGGACCTTGCCAGGGGAGTGGGGATAAACCAGGCTCCCTCTCCAAAGGTTCCCCCCAGCCCCTCGATGCTCTGCGCAAGCCATATCCCTGCCAGGAGCTCACCCAGCCTTTCTCTCCCATGTGCAGGCAATCGCTGGACCAACGCTCCTGCCTTTGCTGTGACCAGCACGTAGGCACCTGGGAACCTGACCTGTAAGGAGCACTCGGCACATTGTGGGGAGTCGGGAGAGATGGGCGTGGGTGATGCCCCGCTGTGCGGGACACAAGCCTGGGTGTCTTGGGGGGGGAACCACCCCTGGCAAGCCCCTCGCACAGCCCTGTCCGACAGAAGTGGGACAGGGACACCTGGGGCAGGGGAGGCTGTCAAGGGTAGAAGCCCAAGGCGCTCCTGGCTGTAGGGTGGCACCTGGGGTGCTTTGGTGCCAGGCGCTGAGCACACTTGTGCCCCATCCCACAGGGAACAGGCAGCCATGGGCAGGTTCCCCAGCGTGCCAAGGAGCTGCGGGGGTCAGCACACCATCACCACCCCGCAGCAGGAGAGTTCATCATCCACCAGCCCAAAGCACCCAGAACCCAGCGTCCGAGAAAGGTAAGGACGACAATGGTAGGGATATGGTGGGGAAGACCGAGGCTGGGAGAGAGCTGCGGAGCATGCAGAGGGGTCCGTGTTCCAGTTTGCCCAGGGAGAGCTGGGGGTGAGAAGGTTGCTTAGGGATGCAGGATTTGGCCCTTTGATTCACCCAGCATGTTTTCTGCTTCTCAGGATGATGGGGGATGCCCTGGGGGATGCAGGGGGCTCAGCCCTGCCCCTTGCCCCTAGGCTGTGCTGACAGGAGAACCAATTCCGATGGACAACTCTCCCAGCCACTACTCCTCCCGTCCCTGCAGAATAGACTCACTCAGCATGACGATTTTTGTTTATTATATATATGTTTATATTTAATAAAATCCCTTCAACTGCACTGGTGCTCTGGTTTTCATTTAAAGAAGACTGATTTGAAATGTGTCCCCTATTTCCCCTGCCTCCCTGCCCCCAGCCAGCCGTGCCACCCTAGCAAGCTGTCACATCGGTCAAGCGTGACTTCCCCATGGTCAGGCCACGGGGGCCACTGCCAACCACCTACTCCTTGCTCCACCATGGTGGACATGCCAGTCTCCTGCTTTCTGTGCTTAATCCCAGGTCTCTCGGACACCCCTACCCTGCTTCTGCCACACGGGATTCTCAACTCCCATCATCTCGTGGCCACTGCAGCCAAGGCTCCCCCAGCCTCCCCAGCCTTAGCCACGCCGCCTCTCTCTGTCGGCCCCTCTGCGCATCGCTCCTCCAGCCTGATGTTGAGGGCAAAATCTCTCCTGTATTTTGATCCCTCAGCCCCAAAAGAAACCCCTTGAGGTGCTTCTTGGCTGGCTCTGGTCTCCCGGAGCCTTCCCGAGCAGAGCAGCCCCTCTCTCCCAGCCGCTCAGCGCTCCTGGGCAGGGAGCTGCGGGAAGCTGCTGCCAGAGAGCAGCCCGGCCCTGCTGTGGGCAGGGAGGGCAGGGGAGAAGGCGGCAGGACCGGGACATCTGCCAGACCTGGGGAGAACTTCATCTCAAGCCCCTCGGGGACCCAGGGTGGTACCCGCAGGCTCCTGGGGGGTCTGTCACCTGGCAACGGGTGATGTGACAATGAGCCCTGTTGTTGAGCCCCACCCCCCCATTGGGACACTGCCTGGGGCCACTCAGTTTCTGGGATCACGGGGTGCCTGGGGGTCACTCGGTGTATGTACGGCACTGGGTGTGCGTGTGCGTGAGGCACTCGCTCTGAGTCACTGACTCACTGTGGGTCCCTCCGTGCTGTGCGTGGTGCTCTGTGTGTCCTTGAGTCCATTTCTGTCTGTATGTCCCACAGTGCCTGTGGGGCTCCTGGTGTGTGTGAGGCACTTGGTGTCTGTGGGTCACTCCCTGCCCGGGGCTCACTTGCTGCCTGAAGTGAGGAGCACGAGGAGGAGGAAGGCTGCCCGCTGACCACCCTCCCACCCTCCCGCGTCCCCTCCAGACACAGAAACTCCTGTCCCCCCCGAGGGAATCTCTCTCTTTCCAGGCAGGGCAGCAGCCATGGCCTCAAACACCCTGTCCCACTATCTGGACACCACCTTCCCCACTCCTGACTTCAACAGCATCAACTTTAAAGCGCTGTATAGCCTGCTGCAAGCCATGGTCCAGCACCTGGGAGACCAATCCGCAGAGGTACAGCCCAGACAAGAAGGGGCACAGGGCAGAAAGCGAAGCGCGGAAGGTTATTTGCGCTTAGGTGCCACGTGTGCTCCGCGGGCAGCTGAGAGGCTCCAGCAGCACCTGCTGGGTCTCACCTCCCACCGCAAACCCCTGGCTGTTAGCACAGAGCCCCCGTCAGTGCTGTAGGGCCAGAATCTGCTGGGGCTGGGACCTTGAGGGAATCCACCCCCTGGGGACACATCCAGGGTCCCCTGGCACCAAGAGCACTTCCCCAGGGCTGCAGCCTGGCTGCCCCGGGGCCCAGGCTGTCGGGGCAGTGACCCAGGCAAGGGCTCCCAGCCTCAAGGGCCAGCAGCCAGGACCCCCCGGCACGGGTCTTGCGGGAGGCCTGATGCGGGCAGGCAGGGCTGGATTCATCCCTGCCCACTCGGCTTGTGTAACAGCCCCCACCCGGGGCAGGGCTGGGGGCTCTGGGGAGCTGCTGCCCCTTCTTGGCTCTTGAGGATGGGAACGTGCTGCCCGTGCTGCCCTCCCAGCCCGGTCGGGCTGGACTGTGCCCTGTTCCCGGGCGCTGTGCTGGCCACAGCGGGGAGGAAGGTTCTGGTCCCCAGGGACCCTCCCCTGGGGCTCATCCCCACCAACCCTCTCTGGGGCTGTGGCTTTCTCACAGGTTCTCCTCGAGGAAATGAAAGAAATGAAGGCCACACAAGCCCGTTTGGTAGAGGATTTACAGGAGATCCAGGAGGCACAACTCGAGTAAGAGGACGGCAGAGGGTTTCCCACCCCGTGGGGCTACGAAGGAGGCTGGGAGGCCGAGGAGCTTTTGGGGCACGCTGCCCCAGCAGCCCCACAGAGGCTAAAAACTCCCATGGCCCCATCTCGCTGGCCAGGTCCACTCTGCAGTTGAAGCGGGAGCTGAATGAGCTGCGAGAGCAGCAGAAGACGGGCAAGGCCACACTGGAGCAGTTGGTGGCCCTGGCGGCCGACCAGCAGACACAGGTGAGGTCTAGGGGCGAGCACTCCCACTGCCAGCTGGATCGCTGGGGTGCTCCTGGTGGGGTTCCCAGACACGTCCCTGGGATGAGGAGGCCTTAGAGCCTCCACGGTCTCTGGACTTGTTGAGTGCCTCCATCTCGTCTCAGTGCCCATTCTTTCTCCCATTCTTGCAGCTGAATGACCTTAGGGAGGCTCTGGTGACCGTGAAGGAGGAGCAAGTCAAAGTGCAGGCAGCGATCTCTGCCAACACAAACGGGCAGAAGCAGCTCAATAACTTGCTACAGGGTGTCAGGAAGATCCAGGAACAGGTGGACTCCTCCACCCACCACGCAGCGGAGAAGGTAGGAGAAGCAGATCCAGGTAGGGAGAGTCTGGCAGGGGTCGGTGCGGGTTCCCGGCTGGGTGACGTTCACTGTAATGGGGGGGAGCCCCTTGCTGCCACCCAGATTGGCTTGTTCACATCATCAGGATGGCAGGCAACGAAAGCCTTGAGGAAAAGTTGATAGTCACGGGCCAAGTGAGCAGGGTCTGTCCCCATGGGGCAGCCAGCCCCCCGAGCATGGCTCTGCATTGATATCTTCCTCCCTGGACGAGCAGGAGGAACAGCTGAAACGGCTCCAGGCCAAAGTCAAGCAGCTGCAAGAGGACTACGAGAAACTCAGCTCCGCCACAGTGAACCTCCAGGACTGCTTTGAAGAGAATCGGAACGATATCCAGGTAGCTGACTGAAAGCCCTGCAGGCTCAGAGCATCCTCCAGGCACATCCAGGCTGGGCACCACAAGGGACTTGTCCCCCTGCCAATGTGCTCGTAGCCCTGCCCAGCTCCAAATGCCTTTCTGGGAGGCTTTGGAGGAGGGTGGCGAGGCAAGGGGGACTCGAGGGGCTGGGAGGTATCTCAGGCCACGCCGTGTCATCATGGGCTGGTTTCTGTGTTGGAAGGCTCTGTTCCAGTCCGTGGGGAGCATGGAGAAGGACAAAGCAGAGAAGGAGCAGGACTTGAAGCAGCTCAGGGAAGAGATGAACTCCAAGGCGAGGCCTCTCTTGTCCCCTCCAGGCAGAACTGGCATCCTTGGGGCTTGGCAGCCTCAGGCAGCCTCCCCCCAAGGGTCTCCCCAAGCAGGTACCCCCGCCAGGGAAAATCATGTCCCATCGCGGGGTTGCTGGCTGACAGGGTGCACCCATCTACAGCTGGATGCCGAGGAGCTGGGGCCTCTTAGGCAGCAGATGAAGAACTTGGAGAAGATCCTGGGAAAGCTGCACGAGGGGGCATCAAAGGAAAAGCCTGGTGATGCAGCTGTGACTAAGTGAGTGTCACGGGGACAGTGGTGGCTTCAGAGACAGCACTTGTCCCCTTCGTGGCATCTGGCCATCTTGGCCAATGCCCAAGTGTGAGGATGCTGAGGAAGCAGTTGTGCCGCCTTCTCCCACCCAGAGCAAGCAGCAGCTTCCCAACCCTGGAGGAGGTCCCAGGTGGGGCCACCCCTGGTCTGGAGCCCTCCTAAACCAAGATTGGGCCGTGGGTGCAAAGGGGCTCTGGTGCGGGGGCAGGGGACACTGGCTTGTGACCTGGGGCAGGGCTAGGACACACAGCACCCACAAACTTGAGTTGTGACCTGTCCTCTTGGCAAGACGCAGGGGCGTTATTAGAGCCAAGGAAGCAATGAAAGCCATGTGAGAGCTGCTTTGGATAGCAGGCGTGGGCTACTCCCCCTTCACCCCGTGTCCTTGCCCATCCTTCCCAGCCATTGGCAGCTGCCAGGATTTGGAGCTGCTGGTGGGGCTGAGGTGAGCGTGCCCTGATCTTTGCTTGGGGCAGCCGAGACAAAGCTCATCGTAAACTCCATGGGATGCTCCAAACCCCATGCCCAGCGTTTGCTCCCAGGCTGGGAGAATCCCACCCCAGCAAGAGGTACAGGAAAACCCTCCTGTTGTCCTTGCCGGCACCCCAGTTCCCATGGAACTGAGATGTTGTGGCAGCGTGTGTGAGCCGGTCCTGTGGCGCTGGTGGGGTTTGGGTGCTTCCCTCTGTGGATTCTCAGCTGCCAGATATGAGCAGAACCTTTTCTCGCAGTGGGAGCCCACAAACGACTGCTCTCCCTCCTCGTACCCCCGTGATTCTGGAAGCAGCCATGGGGTTTGGACCTTGCCAGGGGAGTGGGGATAAACCAGGCTCCCTCTCCAAAGGTTTCCCCCAGCCCCTCGATGCTCCGCGCAAGCCACATCCCTGCCAGGAGCTCACCCAGCCTTTTTCTCCCCTCTGCAGGCAATCGCTGGACCGACGCTCCTGCCTTTGCTGTGACCAGCCCGTGGGCACACGGCAACCTGACCTGTAAGGAGCACTCGGCACATTGGGGGGAGTCGGGAGAGATGGGCGTGGGTGATGCCCCGCTGTGCGGGACACAAGCCTGGGTGTCTTGGGGGGGGAACCACCCCTGGCAAGCCCCTGGCACAGCCCTGTCCGACAGAAGTGGGACAGGGACACCTCCCCAGGGGCAGGGGAGGCTGTCAAGGGTAGAAGCCCAAGGCGCTCCTGGCTGTAGGGTGGCACCTCGAGTACTGAGGTGCCAAGCGCTGAGTACCCTCGTGCCCCATCCCACAGGCAGCAGGCGGCCATGGGCAGGTTCCCCAGTGTGCCAAGGAGCTGCGGGGGTCAGCACACCATCACCACCCCGCAGCAGCGCTTCATGATCCACCAGCCCAAACCACCCAAAACCCAGCGTCCGAGAAAGGTAAGGACGACAATGGTAGGGATACGGTGGGGAAGATAGAGGCCGGGAGAGAGCTGCGGAGCATGCAGAGGGGTCCGTGTCCCAGTTTCCCCAGGGAGAGCTGGGGGTGAGAAGGTTGCTTAGGGATGCAGGATTTGGCCCTTTGATTCACCCAGTCTGTTTTCTGCTTCTCAGGATGATGGGGAGACATTTCTGTTGGGTCGAGATGGCGTTGTTTACCGTGGCCGGCAGTACAGGCAGCCAACTCTGTTCAATGGCAAGGACGATGGTATGGCCAGGGCTGGATTGTGGGGGAACCCGAGGGTGTAAAGGGGACTGTGAGGTGGGCAGGGCATCCGCGGGGCTGGGGTCTCCTGGACAGCAGTACAGCTCCTTCGGGGTGGAGGCAGGACCCTTTGTCTGTGCATCTGCTGCCAGGCAGGGGCCCTGCTGCCTGGCCCATCCTGGGCTGGCAGAGATGCCCTGGGGGATGCAGGGGGCTCAGCCCTGCCCCTCGCCCCTAGACTGTGCTGACACGACAACCAAGTCCGATGGACAACTCTCCCAGCCACTACTCCTCCCGTCCCTGCGGAAAGGACTCGGCACGCCAGGAGCCAAGCGGGTGGTAAATATATGATTTCACCTTTTTTCTTTTATATTTATAAGATATTTTTAAATATTTATAAATATTTTTATATTTAATAAAATCCCTTCAACTGCACTGGTGCTCTGGTTTTCATTTAAAGAAGACTGATTTGAAATGTGTCCCCTATTTCCCCTGCCTCCCTGCCCCCAGCCAGCCGTGCCACCCTAGCAAGCTGTCACATCGGTCAAGCGTGACTTCCCCTTGGTCAGGCCACGGGGGCCACTGCCAACCACCTACTCCTTGCTCCACCATGGTGGACATGCCAGTCTCCTGCTTTCTGTGCTTAATCCCAGGTCTCTCGGACACCCCTACCCTGCTTCTGCCACACGGGATTCTCAACTCCCATCATCTCGTGGCCACTGCAGCCAAGGCTCCCCCAGCCTCCCCAGCCTTAGCCACGCCGCCTCTCTCTGTCGGCCCCTCTGCGCATCGCTCCTCCAGCCTGATGTTGAGGGCAAAATCTCTCCTGTATTTTGATCCCTCAGCCCCAAAAGAAACCCCTTGAGGTGCTTCTTGGCTGGCTCTGGTCTCCCGGAGCCTTCCCGAGCAGAGCAGCCCCTCTCTCCCAGCCGCTCAGCGCTCCTGGGCAGGGAGCTGCGGGAAGCTGCTGCCAGAGAGCAGCCCGGCCCTGCTGTGGGCAGGGAGGGCAGGGGAGAAGGCGGCAGGACCGGGACATCTGCCAGACCTGGGGAGAACTTCATCTCAAGCCCCTCGGGGACCCAGGGTGGTACCCGCAGGCTCCTGGGGGGTCTGTCACCTGGCAACGGGTGATGTGACAATGAGCCCTGTTGTTGAGCCCCACCCCCCCATTGGGACACTGCCTGGGGCCACTCAGTTTCTGGGATCACGGGGTGCCTGGGGGTCACTCGGTGTCTGTACGGCACCGGGTGTGCGTGTGCGTGAGGCACTCGCTCTGAGTCACTGACTCACTGTGGGTCCCTCAGTGCTGTGCGTGGTGCACTCTGTGTCCTTGAGTCCCTTTCTGTCTGTGTGTCCCACAGTGCCTGTGGGGCTCCTGGTGTGTGTGAGGCACTTGGTGTCTGTGGGTCACTCCCTGCCCGGGGCTCACTTGCTGCCTGAAGTGAGGAGCACGAGGAGGAGGAAGGCTGCCCGCTGACCACCCTCCCACCCTCCCGCGTCCCCTCCAGACACAGAAACTCCTGTCCCCCCCGAGGGAATCTCTCTCTTTCCAGGCAGGGCAGCAGCCATGGCCTCAAACACCCTGTCCCACTATCTGGACACCACCTTCCCCACTCCTGACTTCAACAGCATCAACTTTAAAGCGCTGTATAGCCTGCTGCAAGCCATGGTCCAGCACCTGGGAGACCAATCCGCAGAGGTACAGCCCAGACAAGAAGGGGCACAGGGCAGAAAGCGAAGCGCGGAAGGTTATTTGCGCTTAGGTGCCACGTGTGCTCCGCGGGCAGCTGAGAGGCTCCAGCAGCACCTGCTGGGTCTCACCTCCCACCGCAAACCCCTGGCTGTTAGCACAGAGCCCCCGTCAGTGCTGTAGGGCCAGAATCTGCTGGGGCTGGGACCTTGAGGGAATCCACCCCCTGGGGACACATCCAGGGTCCCCTGGCACCAAGAGCACTTCCCCAGGGCTGCAGCCTGGCTGCCCCGGGGCCCAGGCTGTCGGGGCAGTGACCCAGGCAAGGGCTCCCAGCCTCAAGGGCCAGCAGCCAGGACCCCCCGGGTCTTGCAGGAGGCCTGATGCGGGCAGGCAGGGCTGGATTCATCCCTGCCCACTCGGCTTGTGTAACAGCCCCCACCCGGGGCAGGGCTGGGGGCTCTGGGGAGCTGCTGCCCCTTCTTGGCTCTTGAGGATGGGAACGTGCTGCCCGTGCTGCCCTCCCAGCCCGGTCGGGCTGGACTGTGCCCTGTTCCCGGGCGCTGTGCTGGCCACAGCGGGGAGGAAGGTTCTGGTCCCCAGGGACCCTCCCCTGGGGCTCATCCCCACCAACCCTCTCTGGGGCTGTGGCTTTCTCACAGGTTCTCCTCGAGGAAATGAAAGAAATGAAGGCCACACAAGCCCGTTTGGTAGAGGATTTACAGGAGATCCAGGAGGCACAACTCGAGTAAGAGGACGGCAGAGGGTTTCCCACCCCGTGGGGCTACGAAGGAGGCTGGGAGGCCGAGGAGCTTTTGGGGCACGCTGCCCCAGCAGCCCCACGGAGGCTAAGACCTCCCATGGCCCCATCTCGCTGGCCAGGTCCACTCTGCAGTTGAAGCGGGAGCTGAATGAGCTGCGAGAGCAGCAGAAGACGGGCAAGGCCACACTGGAGCAGTTGGTGGCCCTGGCGGCCGACCAGCAGACACAGGTGAGGTCTAGGGGCGAGCACTCCCACTGCCAGCTGGATCGCTGGGGTGCTCCTGGTGGGGTTCCCAGACACGTCCCTGGGCTGAGGAGGCCTTGCAGCCTCCACGGTCTCTGGACTTGTTGAGTGCCTCCATCTCGTCTCAGTGCCCATTCTTTCTCCCATTCTTGCAGCTGAATGACCTTAGGGAGGCTCTGGTGACCGTGAAGGAGGAGCAAGTCAAAGTGCAGGCAGCGATCTCTGCCAGCACAAACGGGCAGAAGCAGCTCAATAACTTACTACAGGGTGTCAGGAAGATCCAGGAACAGGTGGACTCCTCCGCCCACCACGCAGCGGAGAAGGTAGGAGAAGCAGATCCAGGTAGGGAGAGGCTGGCAGGGGTCGGTGCGGGTTCCCGGCTGGGTGACGTTCACTGTAATGTGGGGGAGCCCCTCGCTGCCACCCAGATTGGCTTGTTCACATCATCAGGATGGCAGGCAACGAAAGCCTTGAGGAAAAGTTGATAGTCACGGGCCAAGTGAGCAGGGTCTGTCCCCATGGGGCAGCCAGCCCCCCGAGCATGGCTCTGCATTGATATCTTCCTCCCTGGACGAGCAGGAGGAACAGCTGAAACGGCTCCAGGCCAAAGTCAAGCAGCTGCAAGAGGACTACGAGAAACTCAGCTCCGCCACAGTGAACCTCCAGGACTGCTTTGAAGAGAATCGGAACGATATCCAGGTAGCTGACTGAAAGCCCTGCAGGCTCAGAGCATCCTCCAGGCACATCCAGGCTGGGCACCACAAGGGACTTGTCCCCCTGCCAACGTGCTCGTAGCCCTGCCCAGCTCCAAATGCCTTTCTGGGAGGCTTTGGAGGAGGGTGGCGAGGCAAGGGGGACTCGAGGGGCTGGGAGGTATCTCAGGCCACGCCGTGTCATCATGGGCTGGTTTCTGTGTTGGAAGGCTCTGTTCCAGTCCGTGGGGAGCATGGAGAAGGACAAAGCAGAGAAGGAGCAGGACTTGAAGCAGCTCAGGGAAGAGATGAACTCCAAGGCGAGGACTCTCTTGTCCCCTCCAGGCAGAACTGGCATCCTTGGGGCTTGGCAGCCTCAGGCAGCTTCCCCCCAAGGGTCTCCCCAAGCAGCTACCCCTGCCAGGGACAATCATGTCCCATCGCGGGGTTGCTGGCTGACAGGGTGCACCCATCTACAGCTGGATGCCGAGGAGCTGGGGCCTCTTAGGCAGCAGATGAAGAACTTGGAGAAGATCCTGGGAAAGCTGCACGAGGGGGCATCAAAGGAAAAGCCTGGTGATGCAGCTGTGACTAAGTGAGTGTCACGGGGACAGTGGTGGCTTCAGAGACAGCACTTGTCCCCTTCGTGGCCTCTGGCCATCTTGGCCAATGCCCAAGTGTGAGGATGCTGAGGAAGCAGTTGTGCCGCCTTCTCCCACCCAGAGCAAGCAGCAGCTTCCCAACCCTGGAGGAGGTCCCAGGTGGGGCCACCCCTGGTCTGGAGCCCTCCTAAACCAAGATTGGGCTGTGGGTGCAAAGGGGTTCTGGTGCGGGGGCAGGGGACACTGGCTTGTGACCTGGGGCAGGGCTAGGACACACAGCACCCACAAACTTGAGTTGTGACCTGTCCTCTTGGCAAGGCGCAGGGGTGTTATTAGAGCCAAGGAAGCAATGAAAGCCGTGTGAGAGCTGCTTTGGATAGCAGGCGTGGGCTACTCCCCCTTCACCCCGTGTCCTTGCCCATCCTTCCCAGCCATTGGCAGCTGCCAGGATTTGGAGCTGCTGGTGGGGCTGAGGTGAGCGTGCCCTGATCTTTGCTTGGGGCAGCCGAGACAAAGCTCATCGTAAACTCCATGGGATGCTCCAAACCCCATGCCCAGCGTTTGCTCCCAGGCTGGGAGAATCCCACCCCAGCAAGAGGTACAGGAAAACCCTCCTGTTGTCCTTGCCGGCACCCCAGTTCCCATGGAACTGAGATGTTGTGGCAGCATGTGTGAGCCGGTCCTGTGGCGCTGGTGGGGTTTGGGTGCTTCCCTCTGTGGATTCTCAGCTGCCAGATATGAGCAGAACCTTTTCTCGCAGTGGGAGCCCACAAACGACTGCTCTCCCTCCTCGTACCCCCGTGATTCTGGAAGCAGCCATGGGGTTTGGACCTTGCCAGGGGAGTGGGGATAAACCAGGCTCCCTCTCCAAAGGTTTCCCCCAGCCCCTCGATGCTCCGCACAAGCCACATCCCTGCCAGGAGCTCACCCAGCCTTTCTCTCCCCTCTGCAGGCAATCGCTGGACCGACGCTCCTGCCTTTGCTGTGACCAGCCCGTGGGCACACGGCAACCTGACCTGTAAGGAGCACTCGGCACATTGGGGGGAGTCGGGAGAGATGGGCGTGGGTGATGCCGCGCTGTGCGGGACACAAGCCTGGGTGTCTGGGGGGGGGAACCACCCCTGGCAAGCCCCTCGCACAGCCCTGTCCGACCGAAGTGGGACAGGGACACCTCCCCAGGGGCAGGGGAGGCTGTCAAGGGTAGAAGCCCAAGGCGCTCCTCGCTGTAGGGTGGCACCTCGAGTGCTGCGGTGCCAAGCGCTGAGCACCCTCGTGCCCCATCCCACAGGCAGCAGGCGGCCATGGGCAGGTTCCCCAGCGTGCCAAGGAGCTGCGGGGGTCAGCACACCATCACCACCCCGCAGCAGCGCTTCATGATCCACCAGCCCAAACCACCCAAAACCCAGCGTCCGAGAAAGGTAAGGACGACAATGGTAGGGATACGGTGGGGAAGATTGAGGCCGGGAGAGAGCTGTGGAGCATGCAGAGGGGTCCGTGCCTCGGTTTCCCCAGGGAGAGCTGGGGGGTGAGAAGGTTGCTTAGGGATGCAGGATTTGGCCCTTTGATTCACCCAGTCTGTTTTCTGCTTCTCAGGATGATGGGGAGACATTTCTGTTGGGTCGAGATGGCGTTGTTTACCGTGGCCGGCAGTACAGGCAGCCAACTCTGTTCAATGGCAAGGACGATGGTATGGACAGGGCTGGATTGTGGGGGAACCCGAGGGTGTAAAGGGGACTGTGAGGTGGGCAGGGCATCCGCGGGGCTGGGATCCCCTGGACAGCAGTACAGCTCCTTCGGGGTGGGGGCAGGACCCTTTGTCTGTGCGTCTGCTGCCAGGCAGGGGCCCTGCTGCCTGGCCCATCCTGGGCTGGCAGAGATGCCCTGGGGGATGCAGGGGGCTCAGCCCTGCCCCTCGCCCCTAGGCTGTGCTGACACGACAACCAAGTCCGATGGACAACTCTCCCAGCCACTACTCCTCCCGTCCCTGCGGAAAGGACTCGGCACGCCAGGAGCCAAGCGGGTGGTAAATATATGATTTCACCTTTTTTCTTTTATATTTGTAAGATATTTTTAAATATTTATAAATATTTTTATATTTAATAAAATCCCTTCAACTGCACTGGTGCTCTGGTTTTCATTTAAAGAAGACTGATTTGAAATGTGTCCCCTATTTCCCCTGCCTCCCTGCCCCCAGCCAGCCGTGCCACCCTAGCAAGCTGTCACATCGGTCAAGCGTGACTTCCCCTTGGTCAGGCCACGGGGGCCACTGCCAACCACCTACTCCTTGCTCCACCATGGTGGACATGCCAGTCTCCTGCTTTCTGTGCTTAATCCCAGGTCTCTCGGACACCCCTACCCTGCTTCTGCCACACAGGATTCTCAACTCCACCATCTCGTGGCCACTGCAGCCATGGTGCCCCCAGCCTCCCCAGCCCCAGCCCCTAGCCACGCCGCCTCTCTCTGTCGGCCCCTCTGCGCATCGCTCCTCCAGCCCTGTGCCAAAGCACTTTCCTCCTGTCCTGCAGGAATCTCGGGGCTGCGTGTGCCTGGCCGGGCTGTCTCTCCAGCACAAACCGGGGCGCTGCTGCCCGGCAGGAGATCCAGGGCCTGGGATGGGGAGGACACTTCCAGCTCTCTGGAGAAGGCCAGGTGCCCCTCCTCTCCTTGAGCTGCTGGCCGGTGCTCAGCTCCCACATCCTGGCTGACTGGGGATGTTCCAGGCGAGGGAGACTGCCTGATGTTACACCCATTTACAGGAAGGTATAAGAAGGGATGCCTTTTTTGGAAGGGCATTCCATTCAGTGCTGAACTGCAGAGTAAATATATTATTGCCTTTCCCTTCAAAGACTTCGTTCTTTACAATAATCTACCAGTAAATAAGTGTTTCCTCACAATTTGGGCTTTCATCTGCGATAAGTAACCCCGTCTCTGCAGGATGGGACAGTGGGAGCAGAGAGGCCCCCTCTGCTGATTTTAGGAGTCTCCAGTCTCCTGTCCTGCCCTGTGAGGAGAAGCGAGTCTGTGCGGAAGCAGGTGTGCGTGGGTTACTCGCTCTCTGAGTCACTCGGCAGCTCGAGAACCACGGGACAAAGCATGAAGGAAAGGTCAATGTACTGTTGAGCGTCCCTAGGCTGCATTGGTTACAGCAGGGAGTCAACAAATGTGGGATTAATGAGCACCAGGGATGGCCCTGTCTACTTAGTTAGGAAAACCTTTGTTAAGAAACTCCGAAAGAGAAGTCCAGGAATTTTTCATATTCCCAACGGGCAGAGGCAGTAACCTGGGGAAGAAGCTGGGTAGAGCACTGCGTTTGCCAGAGCCATGAGCTCCCGCTGCCGTGAGCTCCTGCCCTTGAGGCAATCTTGAATCTGCCAGTCGTCCTGTTCTCCAGTCTCCACAATCAGAAGCCCACGGGATGGGCTAGAGCTGGAGAAAGCACTGGGATTGAGCGGGGGGCAAGTGCTTCTGGTCATTCTCTGCCATGTGAAAGAGTAGACAAAGGTGTAGGCATCAGGAGCATGAGCTGGACATAGAATCATAGAATCACCAGGTTGGAAGAGACCTCCTGGGTCACTGAGTCCAACCATTCCTATCCGCCACTAAACCATGTCCCCGAGCACCTCGTCTAGCCATCTTTTAAACACCTCCAGCGAAGGTGACGCAACCACCTCCCTGGGCAGCCTGTTCCAGTGCTCAACGACCTTCTCTGTGATTTTTTTTTTCCTCAGCCTGAACCTCTCCTGGTGGAGCTTGAGTCCATTGCCCCTTGTCCTGTCCCCTGTCGCTTGGGACAAAAGGCCAGCTCCCTCCTCTCTACATGAAGCAGGAGGAGGAGCAGAGGTAGCAGGAGCAGAGGCAGCAGTGGCAGCAGCAGCAGGAGGATCAGGAGAGGCTGCAGCCGGCGCAGCAGAGGCAGGAGCTGCAGCAACTCGCTGACGAGGTGGCCGAGCGGTGAAGGCGATGGACTGCTAATCCATTGTGCTCTGCACGCGTGGGTTCGAATCCCATCCTCGTCGGAGCAATGCCCACAACAGCTCAATGTGTGTCCCAAAACTGCATTTGTTTTGAGATGAGAGTTGCCTGAAAACAACTTCCAGCAACTTGAAGTGGCGCAGGAACCACCTCAGCTTCCTCTGCCCCCACGTGGGGAAGAGGAACAAGAAGGGAAAGAAGGAAGAGCCAGAGACCTCACAGGAAGGTCAATGTCTCCTCTATCTCCGGGAAGATGACAGAGCAAAGCATCCTGGAAGTGGTTCCCAAACACAGAAAGGTGACTGGGAATGGTAAGCATGGAGTCACTGAAGCAGAAGTCATGCTTGACCAAGCTGGTAGCCCCCTAAAGCGAGGTGGAGAAGGGAAGAGGGGTGGTTGATGTTTACCTTGCCTCCAGGCAGGCCAAGGCTTGTAATCAAAGCGAGAGCTGAACCCTGGCTTTGGTGGGGCTGTGAATGTGCTGCTGAAGGAAGGGGAGAACCAGCAAGAGCTTTCAGTCCTAGCACCTTCCAGATTGGGAGCAATCACTGGGCCTTTACAATTTTGGAGCAGGGCTCTGAGGAGCACACCCAAAGTAAGGCAATCATTCTGCGGCCAAGCAAGCCTGGAGCCCCAGGCTTCAAGCAGCTACAAAAGCGCTGCCAAGGGAAGGTGGGGATCAACAAGGGCTTTCCGTCCCTACACCTTTAGAAGCCTCCCTGTGGGCGCTTAAGTACTCCAGAGGTCTGCTTGCCATTTGCTTGACTGCAGTTTTCCTAAGGTACTGGTGGTATGGACTTCAAAGTTAACACTAAGATTTTGTCAGCTCTCCTTCTGTATGTTTTTTACAGGAAATATTTTAACACGAGTACTGACAAGAAGCTAAGTTCCAGTTGCATCCCAGAGGAGGAAGGGGATTTGCACCTGAGGCACTAGCTGCCACCAGGCTTGCTCAGGACTCCCTGTTGACTCTTTGAACCATCCAAGCTCCATGTGCCATGGAGCCTAGGAGAGGGAAGCTGCGTCCTGGGACACTGGGCATGGGGATGCTGCTGCAGCTCACACAGCAGAGCCCCGAGTTCTGCTAACCCCTGTAAAAGCAGGGCCAGAGAGCTGCGTCACAGGTTTGGGGAGAAGAAGCGAGTCTGGAAAAGGCTTGCTGGGGTGCAGGTTCCCTGGGCAGAGCCTGCGATGAACCTACCACTCTTGAGATGCCAGTTTGGCTTTCACTTGTCTGTACAGCCACACATGCCAGCACCAGCCTGAGCAGGACGCCAGCACCATCTACTGCCACAAGAACCAGGAATTCTGTGCAAATCGCCTCCCCACTGGTCCCCAGCAGCACTGATTTCCTGAAAACAGCTGCCTCCAGGTCGGGAATCCTTCCTTGTCCTGGCCATACCCTGTAACCGCTCCACATCCATGAGGAAGTGGTCTCCCCTCCCACCAGAAAAGGGCTGTGGCAGGGCAAATGCTTCGGTAGCAGCATAAATAGGCTCCCGGTGAGGGCAGGGCTATGGGGAATGTGGTGGGGGTACCCTGTCTCCCACTCCGCGTGGAATAAACGATGGACAGACAGGAGCTGAGCAGTTTTCCTTTTCTCCCTAAGCCACCCGAGCAGGTCCCTGCTCTCTCATGGAGCAACAGGAAGGAAAAGCTCTATTTGTTTCACCCAAATTCAAGGTCTTTCTCACGTCATTTGGGGCAGAGCTAGGGTTGGAACAGAAACAGGCCCTGCTCTCAAGTCCCTCCTCTCTCTTTGCCAGCTCTCCAAAGCTCAGGGTAGGCTTGGTGGGGCCCACGCAGCCCACGAGCATTGCTCACAGCAGGTACCCACCGCTTTGAGTCGAGGGCAGACACCTCGCGCCCACACACATCCCTGAGCCTGGGGCAGAGGGCCTGGGCTCCTGTCACCCACACCTCACTCTGGCCGTGTAGGGTATGAAAGGATCAGCTTTGTTCGCTGTTTCCTTTCCCTGCCTCCTTCAAATGCCTGCAGCTGGTTGTTCCGTATCCTTGTGATCTCCTTAGGGGCATCTGTTCCGGGTCTGGGGTCCCAGCTCAGAGGCCAGGGGAACCTGAGCTCACTGGGACCTCTGTGACACTGCCACAGCCCAGAACAATGAGCTTTCCCCTCCTAGTGGAAAGATCCTGCTCGGAAAAGCCCTTCACTATCTGCCTTCCACACCAACTCCCTTCTTAGTCCTGGCGGTGGGTGGGCACTGGGTGAGGGAGGAGCATGAGCATGGAGCTGGGCACTGGAGGAGGCACAAAGGAGCTCCCCCCCCCGGCACGGAGGACTGAATTGCATGGCCTCGGCAGCACCATGCGATCTGGGCCTGGATGAATCCCTCACCTTTAACAGCTGACGGAGAGGGGTACTCCTGCTCCCACATGAGCCATTTGGACGCCCTGGGAAACCAGCAGTTCAAGTGGGGAACATGGAGCCTCAGCAACCGTGAGACCAGCCTGGAAACAACTTGAGGAGAGGTGGAAAAGGCAGGGGCTACCCAGGAGGGAGGAGTGCCCCAGAGAGCAAATCTGGGACCCATCCTAGTCACTATTTGACTGAATGCAGCCGTCCCACTTTTAGGCAATTGGTGTCACAGAATCCTTCAGGTTGGAAAAGACCTTTAAGATCATCAAGTCCAACCATGAACCTCACACTGCCAAGTCCACCACCAAAACACGCCTCTAAGCACCACATCTACGTGTCTTTTAAATCCCTGTAGGGACAGTGACTCCACAACTTCCCTGTGCAGCTTCTGGCCGTGCTTGACAACCCTTGGTGTGATGTAATATTTCCTAATATCCAGTAAAAACCTACGCTGGTGCCATCTTGAGGCCATTTCCTCTCAGCCTATCACTTGTCACTTGGGAGAAGACCACAGAGGCCACAAGAACCCAGCACCTGTCCACCTCTGAGAGACCATGTCAACAGGGGTACGGACAGACGAGGGCACTAGGTGCTGGGGAAGCAGGAAGACCTTCCATTCCCAGGCCACATGATGGTGGATGGACATGGCCTCTGTGAGGACTTGAGGAGCAAACAGGGTGCAGAGCTCTGATGAACAGCAATGTTGGCTGCAACCACACGTTGCCGGCTCATAGAATCACAGAATCATCAGGCTGGAAGAAACCCACCGGATCATCGGTCACGCCGTTTCTGACACAAGCCAAGATGCCATTGGCCTTCTCGGCCACCTGGGCACACCGCTGGCTCATGTTCAACCAACACCCCCAGGTCCTTCTCCTCCAGGCAGCTCTCAAGCCAGACTTCTCCTAGTCTGTAGCTGCACAGAGTTGTTGTGCCCCAAGTGCAGGACCCGGCATTTGGCCTTGGGGAACCCCACTTGGAACTGGCCCCCAGCTGGAGTTAACTCCGTTTCCCACCACTCGCTGGGCCCGGCCATCCAGCCAGTTTTCCACCCAGGAGAGTGTGCGCCTGTCCAGGCCGGCGGCTGACAGTTTCTGAAGCAGAATGCTGTGAGAAACTGTGTCGAAGCTTCTCATCCACCAGCACGCCAAGCCCTTCTCTTCAGGGCGGTTCCCAGTTCAGTATTTGTGCCTGGGATTGTCCTGCAGGACCTTGCCCTTGTTGAACTTCCTGAGGTTCGCACAGGCCCCACCTCTCCAGCCTGTCCAGGTCCCTCTGGATGGCATCTCTTCCCTCCGGTGCGTCGACCACATCACACAGCTTGTTGGCACTGACAAACCTGCATCTCTGCAAGCACCACCGTGTGTGTTTGTGCTTACCAGAGAGCTCTGGTGGGGGGTGCTCTGTCCCTGGGGGGCTCAGGGATCACATGTCCCTGCCTATGCGGTGCCTGCTCTCTGTGACCACAGCTTGGTCCTTGGGACAGGACGGAGGTGCCAGGGGTCCTGTAGGGAGCACGGGCAAGTTGGGAATGGGAGCTGAGATGCATACTTCCATGCGATGGGGGACCTGGCTGAAGCACAGGGCTGGATGCTCCCCAGCAGCTCAGGAGAAACTCAATTCAGCCTGGAGATGGCGCAGAACCAGGCTGTGAAATGCACCCTACTGCAAGTGCTGAAATGAAGCCTTTCCACCTCTATTTTTGTTATTTTTTTTTTTACCCCAACTGCTCCTTTAGGCCGTAGAATTTCCCCCTTGGACCTGCACTAGAGAACCCAAATCCACTCAACTCTCCCAGGCAAGCTGCCTAGAAGCCAGTTTGCAGGGGCCTGAGGCTGGGAAACAAAGAGTTAAACAAGATACGTGATAGCCTGGTGAGGTCACCAGGGCTGTGATACGTTCCATTGTTTATTCGATTCCTTAGAGAGCCCAGTAGACAACATCCAGAGGGATGCGGGGCTTGGGATGAACCTGGCTTAGGAGAATGGGAGCTTCTGCTGGAGCCTGTCCTGCTGCTGGTGGGCTGGGCAGCCACCCCTCACCGCCTGCCATGTGAGTAGGATGGATTTGCATGGGTTTGGCTCTGGGGGTGATGGAAAGGGAGAGGGGATATAGCATGGCAAGGCTGGGGGTCATCCTCTTGCTAAGCCCCCAAAAAGGGACTCACAGACGTTCTTTGCTCAGCGACACCCTGAGCACATTGCTGGGACCATCTAAACTCTTGGTGATGCTGGAAAGCTGCTCCCAAGGGGTGCAAGCGGCTCAGCCCAACCCAGCTCCACTATACCAACGAATGGATGCTGACTCCATCTCAGTTTACATCCAAGATCTTGTAGACGATTCAACCCCCCTCCAGCACCTTGCCTCGATTTTCCAGCCCTGGTCCCAGAGCAGACCTAGTCAGCCTTCAGGGACCGCTGCCCACGTAGCCAGCCGCCTCCTGGCTGTGAGCTGGGGCATGGGGCCAGGAGGAACAAGGATGGGGCTTTAGCACTCATGCCTGTCACCAACACAACTTTCCTTGTCTTCTCGTAGGGTAGAGCCCACTCAGCCCAGCAGGATCCAGTCTCGTTGGGGCTGACACGCAGCGACAGAAAGCTGGCTGCTCCGAGCCGCCACTCCTGTCCCTGCAGGAGCTGGTGGCTGCGTTCCTCTGTGGCACGCTTGGGGGATTTATAAAGCAATTGGCCACCTCACCTCCTGCAGCGAGCCACTACCCTCTGGTGGCAGCTGGGACGACAAGACCCTTCCTTGACCCCCACACAAGGAACAGGGTGCTGTCCCTCACCAGCACCTTCCCACATCCAGGTACACCGTGGCAGATGTGCAGCTCCAGGCTGAGCTATGGGGAATGTGGTGGGGGTACCGTGTCTCCCACTCCGCGTGGAATAAACGATGGACAGACAGGAGCAGAGCAGTTTTGCTTTTCTGTCTAAGCCACCCGCTCTGTCTAAGGTCCCTGCTCTCTCACGGAGCAACAGAAAGGGAAAGCCCTGGATGTGTTTATTTCACGCAAATGAAAGGTCTTTCTGATGGGATTTGGGGCAGAACTAAAACCTCCCATGCCCCCATATCGCTGGCCAGGTCCACTCTGCAGACGAAGCAGGAGCTGGATGAGCAGCAAGAGCAGAAGCAGGAGCTGGATGAGCAGCAAGAGCAGAAGCAGGAGCTGGATGAGCAGCAGAAGACAGGCAAGGCCATGCTGGAAGTTGGTCCTTAGTTGGCGTGTGACTTCCCCGTGGTCAGGCCATGGGGGCCACTGCCGACCACCTTCTCCTTGCACCACCCTGCGAGTCTCCTCTGAAACTAACGAACTTACCCTTAGCAGTTTAATTTAACCGTTAAGACAGGTACGTTTTATTCAGCGCTGGAGAAGACTCGGGTTTTGTCCTCAGAGTGCTTCTCCGAGCAGTGATTTCACAGAAAATTTATACACAGAATTGTTTTCAAATTCAAAGGGACAATTATACTTGTTTGGGGAACCTCAGATCAGCTCAGAGTCGTTAAGGTGCGGCCATATCCGAGTGGTCAATCTCAACGACTCTGGGTGACAAAGGATAAGGGTCGTTAAGGCTATCTGAGTTAATCTTGCTTCTAACACATTACAGCTGATGTTCCATCCCACCACTTACAAATCACCATTTGAATCCCCCCTTTTTCAAGGCCTTTGCAAATTCTTTTGCAAAAGAGTCACCAGAGGTCTTATTGTTTAAAGTTCTCTTAAAATATTTTCCTGACTCTACTGCGTGTCTGATCTGATTTCTTTTCCGTGTCTAATAACCTTCTCCTGTTCGCTGACAAAACCAAAGTGCACACTGAAACACTTTACGGCTTAACAAAACTGATAGTCCCAATGCGATAACACTGAGAAAAGATTGTTTCAACCAGGGCAAGCTTAGGAGCTAGAAATTTAACTAAGAAATATCTGTACCCTCCCACTCTTGTATGGAGTTAAAAAGGCCATACTAATTTTTATAGAAGTTCCTACAGTCTGAGACTGATTGGTCAAATTGGAACAACTCATGCCCTCAAAATCAGAGAATCATTTATGGCATCTTAATAACAGATTATCAATCGCGGTTTTATTTTCCAAAACCGATGCTGAAGTTGTCTAGTTTCAAGATTTGAGGCCTCCAAGGCTCGGGGTATCATCGAAGTTCCTTGCATACTTACAAATACATCTCTTTAAATTATTATAATTCATGGGCACGGCTGCTCCTGGTGTTAAAAGGAAGCCAGCGTTAGTTTCAGATTTATATGACAGTTTTGACAACCACGTAGAGAATCATAGCATCATAGAATCCAAAGTATAGTTTCCAAAGGTTTGAATGCTTGCGGGTATTCCCAAAATACATGAAACATATATATATATATGTTGTACTGAAAATAACCCCCACATTTTAAAAAAAGGCCATACTATTGTAAATTATACAAGCAAGTTTTCTTTTAAAGGTGTTAAGCGTTCTGTTGTCCACTGCCTGGTAGGCGATTTCTTCACTTGATCCAGGTTCTTTCACCTTGGTTGCTGCAAGGTCTGTTACTAATACTTCGTACGGTCCAGTTCACTGTTCTACCGGTGGTTTTCCTGTAAAATCTTTAACAGAAAAACTCATTCCCAGATGTAAAAGGATGTACGGGTTGATCTTAAATCTCTAGGCCATGCACCTTGTTCCTTTTTATTTTGTTGGTTGGTTGGTTGGTTGGGTTTTTGTTTGTTTCTCAAGCAAGTTCAGCTGGTTTTGTTAGCTGATTAGACAAATTCTCACCTAATTCTGTGAGATCTTCTCCTGTATACTGCAATTGCTATACAGGGCTAATACTTTTCTTTCCTTATTTCAAAACCTAAGCCAGGCCAAAGGAAGTGCTTGATGCCAATATAGATTGGCTTCTTGACAAATTTTAGCTGACTGCTGTTTTATCAGCAACAATCTGACCATTCATTTTCTCCACCTGGCCTGTGGTCAGTATGGAGAATGTAACTGCCAATCAATTCCTAAAATTTCACTACTCTTTTTACCACTTTAGCACGAATGTGTACCTCTACCTGACAATATTACTGCAGGCACTCCAAAACGAGGTATAATTTCATTCAACAATGCTCTGTGACTTCTGCTTTACTTGTCCTGCAAGGAAAAGCTTCTGGCCAACCTGAGAAAGTATCTGTTAACGCTAATGAATACCAGTGCGCCCCCCCACCCCCTTTTTATTGGGAGTTCAGAGAGATCTATTTGCATTCCTATTGTTCATACAGAACATCTGTGCCCCAAAGGGTTTGGTTGGTTTGTTTTGGTTTTCTTTGGGTTTTTGTTATTTTATTTGTAACTCCTCTAAGACCAATTTCCATAGCACTCCTGATGGCATTATTATTTGTCATCTGGAACATAAAATTACCCATTATCTAATTCTCTTCCTGCCTTATTGATAATCAAGTTTCTATCTTCCCTTGAATATTTCTCCAATTTTAAATCAGAATCAGGGATTTCAAGTTTACCGTCTGGAATCAAAGCAGATATTACTTCTGCCTTTTTCTGTGGCCATCCTGGCCTCAAAATTTCCTACCAGTTTGTTACCAATTTTCCGGCCAGCATTACCTCTCTGGTGACCTTTGTAGTGTGTTGATAGCCACTTCTTCTGGAAGATTTACAGCTTCCAGCAACTTTAGGATTTCTGCTGCATGTTTAATGTGTTTTCCTTGGGCAGTAAGGAGTCCTCGCTCTTTCCATACAGCACCGTGAGCATGCGCCACTCCAAAGACGTCATTTGAATCTGTCCGTGTATTTATCTTCCTTCCTTTTGCTAATTCCAGTGCTTGACTTAAGGCGATTATTTCAGCTTTCTGGGCTGATGTTCCTGGGGTAATGGTCTGGCCTCCATCACTTCTCTGGTGGTAGCCACTGCATATCCAGCCTTGCTATGTCCTTGCTTCACGAATCTGCTTCTATCAGTGTAGCGGGAATCTTCCGCATCCATGAGAGGTTTTTCCTTTAGATCCGGGCGGCTGGAGCATACTGTCTCCATCGTCTTCAGGCAGTCATGTATCACTGGTTCTGAAGCAGCTCCACTAAGGAAAGATGCTGGATTTACAGTGTTGGTGGTGATTATATTCACATCATCTTGCTCTACCAATATGGCTTGATACTTCAAAATCTAGAGGGGGAAAGGCAGTGACCTTCTTTCTGCTCCAACACCACTGAGACTGTGTGACACCGTGACAGTCATTTTTTGGCCCAGAGTGAAATTTCGGGCTTCTTGTATATTCAGAAGTCGGCTACAGCCCTTTTATAGGGGCCTAGCTGCTGTGTCAGCACCCCCAGGGCCATCCTCTGTCTTTTGTCCGAAAATAACCAGAACGGGTTTGAAACGTCGGGGTTTCAAAAGCTGGGGCCTTCATCAATTCCTTCTTTAATTGTTCAAATGCCCTTCTTGCCTCCCCAGTCCAAGTCAATTTCGATGATCCCATTGGATATTCTTTCAATGGTTCATACAATGGTTTCGGAGTCCATAGTTCTATATCCATAAACAACATCAACTTGTCATTCCCAGAAAGGTTCTGAGTTCCTTTACCATTCCTGGCATGAGTGCGCAGCAAATAGCTTCCTTTGGGGCTGTCTGTGCCCTCTGGAGATCTCAAATCCAAGGTAAGTAAGTCGTCGCTGCATAGGCTGCGCTTTCTGCTGAAAGACCTGATACCTGCTCAGTCCAAAAGCTCAGTGGACTTACGGTCCGTTGCTCACAGTCCTCCTCTGTTTGTGTAACTCTCAGGAGGTCACATACTGCAGCAGAGCTCCGGTGTGAGATGGAGGGTCCCCGGTTTCCAGGTCCTGAGCTAGCTGGTTCCCAAAAATAGTTCGGCTGTTCTTAAAACCTTGAGGCAATACTGTCCAGGTTAGTTGTGTTTTACTACCGGGTTCAGGGTTTTCCCATTCAAAGGCCAATCGCCTTTTTGCTTTCTTCAGCCAATATCAAGCAGAAGAAGGCATCCTTCAAATCCAGTACGGTAAACCACAACTGATCTTTTAATCGGTCGGCAAGGTACAGGGATTTGCCACTACTGGATGTAGTTCTTCTTATAATTTTATTTATGGCCCTTAAATCTTGAACTAACCCGTAGCTTTTATCTAGTTCCTTTACAGGAAGTATTGGAACATTATATTCTGCTTTACATTCTTTTAATAACCCATATTGTCAATAATCATTTTTATCCCCTTGCAATCTTCTAATCGCAGAGGGTGTTACCTGACACGGGCCAAATTTACCTTCACACGCTTCACATTTCTGGCCTTCCAGGTATCTCAGCAGCCAACACGCCTGGATAAACCTGTTCCAAAATCTCTGCTGTTACTGGTGGGGTTTTTTCCCACCTGTTTTTATTAAAGACAAACTCAATACTTTGATTACTTGATGATCTCTCACTTTAAATTTTGTATCTCCTGCTCCAAATATTATTTCTGTCTCTAACTGCTTTAGTGAATCTCCTCTCATTAATTGTCTAGGGGCTCCTAGCAAGCAAATTCACATGTACCCACTTGTTTTCCAATTCACATCTAGCAGACTGCCCAAAGAATGCTTTTCCGGTTTGGCCAGGAGCTCCTATTACAATCACAGTATTTTATTTTGATCTGCACGAATCAGTTGCTGGTTTACACAGAGGCTCCCGTATCTATCAAGAATTTTCACTCTTATTCCCCAGCTTTATTTTAACCAGTGGATCCTCCAGGGTAATTTCCCCATGTCCCAGTCATTCAAGCTCAGCTACAACACCCGGTTCCGATTCCTCTACAGTATGCACATCGATTATTTCTTAATTCCATTCTCTTACCACGTTCTCTTGCCACTTCAGGTGATTTTGCAAACTGGAAAACATATCTGCACACATTACTTCACCCAATTCTCCTCCCGCCTCAAGAACCAACGTTAATTGCAACAAGGTGTTACGGCCACTTTCCCCCATCATCGAACTTGTACACCAGCCACCACTGATTATCAAAAGCTTTTATCAGGGTTTATCTGTTTGTCCACCACTCGGTGGACCACTCATCCCCTTATGATCTAGCTGGCTCTTCTTTAAAGCGCAGCCACTCTGCCAGCCTCCCATCTTAGGAGTTCTGTGTTCTGGCTCCCCAACCACAAATCACTTGCACTGCATAGGTGGATCTTTCCTTGTTGTCCTGGATCTTACATTCAGGACAACTCAAATCCCAACCATATGTTACCCACAATTTCTTCTTACACCACATGCATTATGTCAGGGTGCAGTAAACACCGCCAGTAATCCATATACAATCTGGACAAAATTCATCATTATTTCTACAACAAAACAAATACAATTTTGTACAAATACTCCATTTCACTGAAAGGAGGAATAAATCATGTTAAGGAAATTAATTAGATAGTTTCACTTGTTTACTAATTGAAACAAGGGCAGTTCCACAGCAGGGACAAAGGACAGGTTAAACATGTATGTTTAACCTGTATAGAAGTCATGCAGCCAGTGGGGACTCATTACTGGGACACATTAGGTGGACTTACCCCATGTGTGCCACAGCATTGTTTATTAAAAACATTCCTGCTTAATAATTGAATTGGTATTGATAATTGGGAATGGCTTTCACAGCATCACCACAAAAATAACACACACACAACAACATCAACTTATTCACTTCAAAACGACATACAGAGACCACACATTCACTTCAGAACAACATATCGTGCCATATAGTTTCAGTTTCTGTGGTTAATGTCACTCTACAACCAAGACCTCCTGACCACACCAACAAAAACAGAAACCAAAATTAGTTAATGCTCCTGTTAGAACCAAGACCTCCGCAACTTCAGTGTATGCCTATAAGATGCTAGCAGTCCGGCATATGCTCCACTCAGCGTTATGCACTAACAACTTATGAGGAGCCAAGCCAAATGGACCGATCCCCAAACCCAAGGTAAAAATTTTCAAGTGTACCTTTTTATCCGATGGTCCTTGTCTGTCCCCGCAGAGATCCAGATGAGAAAAGGAGTCTCCCCAGAGAAATCCCCAGGGGTACCCAAGAGAGTCCCAATCTCAAATGGGTCCTGCAGCCGGGTAGAGAGGGTCCCACCTGGGGTGCCAAATCTGAAACAAAGAAACTTACGCTTAACAGTTTAATTTAACCATTAAGGCAGGTACACTTTATTCAGCACTGGAGAAGACTTGGGATTTGTCCTCAGAGCGCTTCTGCCAAGCAGAGATTTCACAAAAATTTATACACAGAATTGTTTTCAAATTCATACCCTTCCCTGAAATGACATTTATACTTGTTCCCCGAACCTCACTGCATATCCAGGGGGAGGAAATCAGATCAGCTCAGAGTCATCCTTGTTAAGGTGTGGCCATATCTGAGTGGTCAATCTCAAGGACTCTGGGGACAAGAAGAAAAGGGTTCTTGTAGTTATCTTAGTTGTTAATCTTGTTTCTAACATATTACAGTTGATGTTCCATCTCACCTTTTTCAAATCACCATTTCATGCTTCCTCAGCGTCCCCACACTTGGCTGGCTAAATTGCTCCTGGGCCAGGTTACCCTGTGGGCATCGGCCAGGATGGCCAGAGGCAAGGAAGGGGGCGAACGCTGTCCCCAAAGCCACCACTGTCCCCTCTGCAGTCACTTAATCACAGCTGCAACATGTCTCCGCAACTCCTTCTCCTTCAGCTCTTCCAACACGGTCTTCAAATGCTCCAGCTGCCACTGGAGAGGTACCAGCTCCTGGCGGTCCAGCTAGGGATGGGGCATGGGTGCACATGCTCAGCCAGCCGCCCCGGGGTGGGACTTGCTGGTCCCTGACAGGGGGAATCCGGGACAGGGAACCCTCGCAGGGAGGCTCCCTCCACTCCACTCCTCTCTGGGGCTGTGGCTCTCTCCACGGCTCTCCTTGAGGAAATCAGGGACATGAAGGCCGCACAAACTCGTGTGGCAGAGAAGTTCCAGAAGATCCAGGGGGTGCAACTTGTCAAAGAGGATGGCGGAGGGTTTCCTACCCCACGGGGCTACGGGGGAGCGTGGGAGGGCAGGGAGCACGTTTGGGGAAAGCTGCCCCAGAGTCCCGTGGAGGCTATACCTGCCCGTGACCCCGTCTCACTGGCTAGGGCTGCTCTGAAGATCAAAACAGAGTTGAACAAGCTCCGAGAGAAGCAGAAGGCAAGTAAGGCCGCACTGAAGCACTTGGTGGCCAAGACAAGCAGTTGGTGTCGATGACAAGGATTTGGTGGCCACTATGTCCGAGCAGGAGGCACAAATGTGGCCTGGGGGTGAGCGCTCCCACTGCCGGCTGGCTCACGCCATCCCGTCATTCCAAGAAATAGTCTTAACTCACCAACTGTCCAGGGTGGTTGGCAAATAGTTTCTTTTTTTTTCCGTTCCCTGTTGTCACTGTCCTTGTCGTATCTCAAATCCAAGTCACAGTTCTTCAGGCCTTCTCTCTGGAAACCCCGCATCCACTCAGTGCAGAAACTTCCCAAGATTGGTAGTCGGTGCTTGTCCCGCTTGGCTCACAGCGGGCTGGGTCAGCTCTGCAGGGCCAGGAAAAGCAGTACCTGGGAGAGGTGTCCATGGGAGCCAGTCCTCAAGGCAACACAGCCTGCGGGCAAAGGGCTGAAAGGTCCCAGCCCCAGCAAGATCTGGCCCTGCAGCACTGGAGGCGGTTCTGTCCAGCAACCCAGCTTTTTTCTTCCCTCTGGACACAGCTGGGTGAAGCACATTCGTGAGCAGCTCAGCGCCGTGCAGGATGAGGCCCCTCTCCAGGACCCCCAGCGCTGGGTTCACCCAAGGGCATTTGCAATGGGAGGTGAGGCCCAGGAGGAGCCTCTCGGCTGCCCGGGGAGCACAGGTGCTCCCCAAGCCACAGGTCAGCAGCAGGGACCAAACAGATGGAGAGGGTGGCCAGCTGGGTCTTAAACCAGACCTTGGTCTAAGGGCAGCGCAAAGGTGGCGTGGACCCCAGAGGCATGGACATTGCACGGGGGAGCCCCCAGGGCCCCGGCCAGAGCATCTACCTTGGTGATGTTCTCATTGGCTTCAATCCTGTCCTTCATCTCCCCCACAGAGGTGGAAAGAGAGAGGACCTCGAGGGGCTGGCTCTGCCCAACCTCCTGGAGACCCAACCTCCTGCAGGCCCAAGGGCTGGAGCAGGACGCACAGAACTCTGCAGGTCACCTAACTTGACTGCACAGGGAGTGAGGAGAGCACTGTCCAGTAGCTGGGACAGGCTCTGCTCGGAGACCAAGGATGCCATGGCTGGAACCACGGACATTCCTTGGCTGGAGAGGAACCTTGTGCATAGAGTGGACACGGGAGGGTAGGGGGCCAGCAGACTTCCTCATCCTGGCCACACAGAGAGAGTGACCAACGCAGTGAGCTCCTCACAGACACCGAGTGACCCGCAGTCAGGCAGTGACCTACACAGCAAACTCCACAGAAAAAAAAGTGACCAGCACAGAGCCTGGGGACAGCGCACCATCCAGCCAAGCCAGGCTGAGAGGGCAGCACAGGCAGCACTAAAACACTGGCGCCATTCTCAAGAGCCAAGAAGGGGCAGCATCTCTCTAGAGACTCCAGCCCTGCCCCAGGGGCGCTGTTACACAAGCTGCAAGGAGGTCAGCCATGGAGAATGGGAGACATGAGGCACAGGTAGTGATGCAAAGTGAAGCAGGAGTACGAGAAAACAGTGGCAGAGCTTGAGAGCTTGAGGAACATGGAAAGCGTACTCTAACAGGAGCAGAGACATCAGCTCACAGAGGGAAGAAAGAAGCTGGGTTGCAGGAGAGAACCCCCTTCAGTGCTGTAGGATCAGATCCCGCCGGGGCTGGGACCCTTCGGCCCCACACCTCCAGGCTGTGCTGCCTCCAGAACCAGCTCCCATGGACACCTCTCCCAGCCACTGGTCCTCCCGGCCCAGCTCCACCCCTCTCTGGGGCAGGGGCTGCCCCCTTTGCACTCACTCACAGCTGCACCATCTCTCTGTGACCCCTTCTCCTTCAGCTCGTCCATCACCGTCTTCAAATGCTCCAGCTGCCGCTGCAGAGGCACCAGCTCCTGGCGCTGACGCTGCCCGGCAGCAAACACCCAGACAAGGGGTCCTGCCCCCACACTGACTGACCCGCAGTCAGGCAGTGACCCACACAGCGACCTCCTCACAGACCCCGAGTGACACAGGTTCTGCAGGCCCACGTGCTGGAGGACAATGCGCAGAATGCTGTGCAGGTCGCCACACGTGACGGCATGGGGACTGAGGAGAGCACTCTCCAGGAGCTGGGACAGGCTCTGCTCGGAGACCAAAGATGCAATGGCTGGAACCGCAGATATTCCTTGTCTGGAAAGGAACCTTGTGCCCAGAGTGGAAATGGGAAGGTGGAGGGCCAGCAGCCTTGCTCCTCCTGCCATGCAGAGAGACCGATGCACTGAGCTCCTCACACACAGTGAGTGACCAACAGCTAGGCAGTGACCATCGCTCTGAGCTCCCCAGACACGGAGTGTTGCACACACACACAGGGTGCTGCACACACACCAAGGTCTCCATCATCGTGTGTGTTTTCTCATGCTCTTGTGTCACATTTGGCATCGCTGCCTCTGCCGCTGTCTCTGTGTTCATGTCTCACATTCTCCAGGGCTGCCCTCAACTCATCCAGCTCCAACAATGGGAGAAGGAATGGGCTCTGAGATGGGATGGATGCACCCAACAAGTCCAGAGGCCATGGAGGCTCAAGGGCCTCCCCTCCGGCGCTGCTCGTTGCCACAGAACAGACACGCCAGCAGCCAGCCTGCACACTAAACCTTTAGGGCAGAGGAGGAAGCAAAGCTAGGCTCTACAATTTTCCTCCCCTGGGGCTCCTGATAGGGGGGGCGGGGGGGGCCTAGGTGAATTAACCGTTGATGAACAGCATAACCATTGTTTAGCAGCTCGAGATAAACACAAAGAAAGGACCAACACTTAAGGGTGAACAGAATACTAATAATTTAGCCAAAACAACTGACACTTAGAATAGAAGCTGCTCACACTTAAAGAATACACAGGATGACAGTTGTTTAGCTAAAGCCTGGGCCGATAGAGCTGCCAACCGGTTGAAGGGGTTTGCTGGCCGATAAGAGTGGCTGCTAGCCATCCTGGGGGTACATCGAGCAAACCTAGGTTGTTGCTGCATCCCAGTTAGGAGCCAGGACAGACCTGCTAATGACTGTGACAAGCGGGAGAAGGGTAAGCACAACCTCTTAGCTACCTAGGCCATATTTGCCAGGTATATTCCCCAGGAACGTCGTGGTCGTGGCCCTCCCTTTGCTGCCACCCATGCACAGTCGCGGTCAAAAGGAAACCCAGCAGCATGGCCAAAGGTAGGGGAGACGAGGAGCGCTGCGCAGCCCCTGGGGTGCAGGGTGTCCCAGCTGCAGCCCCGGCGGTGGAGAGCTGGATGTATCGCAGTGGGGGGCAGCCTCAGCTCCCTCCCTGGCAGAGGGTGGCACACGGGGTTCCGCGGGGCCAGGTGCTGAGCCCCCTCGTGCCCTGTACACACACCTCTTAGTTACCTAGGAAATATTTGCAGCTGCTTAAGGGATACTAACTGGAGTGATATTCGTATGTTTGATTTTGTGACTGCCCGGGAATTCTGTGTTAAAAGTGTTGTGTGTGAGTGTTGAGGCACAGCATTGCCTTGTTTGTGTGTTCGGTGCTGCGTATAAATCATATTTCCATAACATCGGGAAATTGTGGATTTGAAAGTGAACAACTTAGAGTGATCACAACATTACATTAAGTTAAGTTTTAAAACAAGTGGAGGTGTGTTTGTGTGCGTGGAACTTTAATAATCAGTCAAACTCTTGAACTTTAATAATCAGTCAAACTCTTGAACACATCACGAGTGGGGACTTGGCTGGTTATCACGGGACAACCCTGCGGCTGTGGGTAGCCCTGCCCCACCCGGCTTCTCCTCCCTGACTGTGAAGATTTTCTCCTCCCTGACTGTGAAGATTTTCCCTTTCGGTCTGCAGCAAGTGTTTGCCTGAGATAAGGATCAGGAATTGGGATAGAGAAGGGGGGTGACAGTGCTGCAGTAGATGTGTGAGGAGAAGAAAAAAAGGTTAAAGAGACTGTATTGGCATTGGTGCAGTAAAAAGGGGACTAATAAAAGTTCATTTGGTGACGTCTGGGAGGAAGATTGGGAGCAAGAGTTGAGTAGCAGCTAAGAGGGTAAGAGAAAAAAATAAATAAAAATGGATAATAATCAGAATAAAGATATTTTAAGGAAAAGCGCCCTTGGTTGCATACTAATGCACTGGAGGGATATTGTTGGGACTGGGGGCACAGAAAATGAGAAGACCCTTACTAAATGTTGCAATCAATGGTGGCCGCTTTATAAAAGAAATGATGAGGCAAAGTGGCCACTTAATGGGACAATAGATTATAACGACCTCTTACAATTAATGCTATTTTTGAGGAGGGAAGGAAAGTGGGATGAAGTGTCTCACGTGGATATGTTTTTCACACTCCGTAACCATCTGGAGTGGCAAAGGGACTGTGCAGTTGTGCCCCCACAGGACCCTCTAGTACTCGCCCTTGAGCGAGAAAATAACAAGGAATCCAAAGGTAAATTGAGGCGGTGATGTTCAGCGTGCGGCAGTGGACAAAGGTGCACAAAGTTAAATAAAATTCACCAGGCACCAGAACAGGATCTAACTGAACTGTTTAAGGTGCCCCCTCGACCAAAGGAACAGGATGCCGACTCGGAAAGGACCCCCCCCCCCCATCCAGTTAGCCCTGTATCCTCCCGCACCAGGAAAAAGTCTGCTCCAGCCATCCTGCAGGCGCCTCTCCGAGAGGCAGTGGGACCTGGCAGAGGGGACAATGTTAATTAAGGTAAGAAGGCTGCCCGAGATTACCGGAACGACCCAGTACGTGTAGCCAAACATTTTCAATTTATTATAAAACAGCACAACCCCGACTGGAGCGATCTACAATTACTATTGGAATGTTTGACAGAGCTAGAGAAACAATTAGTTATAAAGACTGCAGGGGATTTGGCCGAGGATCATTATAAATGAGAGGGAGTGGAGTTTAAAGATTATTTCCCTCTCCCAAGACCCAAAGTGGGAAGTAAAGTGAGATGCACATAGAGAGAGATTGCAGGCATATCAAGGATGGATACTGAAAGGGATGGAGAGAGCCATTCCCAAAACAATAAACTGGTCAGTATTCTATGCAGTCAAGCAAGGTCCTTTCGAGTCACCATCTGAATTCTTGGGTCGATTGAGGGATGCAATGCGCCGCAGCACACTGCTGGATCCAGGGTCGGAGGTAGGAATACAATCATTGGTTTCTTTGTTCTTGGGTCAGTCTGCGGGGGATATCAGGTGTAAACTCCAAAAACCGCCTTTCACAGATAGTAAGAACCTGGAAATATTATTGGATGAAGCGTGGAGAGTGTTCCGTAACAGAGAAGAATATTACAGGCGAGAACAAAGAAGGATGGTAGCGATTGTTAGGGAGGAGGAAGAAAGAAGGCCCAGACAAGGACTGCCTCCACTGAGCAGGAATCGGTGTGCATTATGTAAAAAATACGGTCATTGGAAAAATGGGTGTCTGGCGAGGCGAAGAAGAAATGAAAGAGAGTGGAGTCATCAGAGACAATGAACCGTGGCCCATGTGGAGGAGGACTGACGGAGACCTGGGGAATCCACTCTAGTGGATCCCTTGGTTATGATGAAGCTAGGGAAAGTACAAAGGAAGGTAGAATTTTTAATTGACACCGGGGCAACATATTCAGTTTTAAACCAAGCTTTGACACCCCTGGGAAATGATTACATCATGGTACAGGGGGCAAGTGGCCAAAGCAAAAAGGCATATTTATGTAAACCTCTGAGATACAAATTGGAGAAACAATGGGGTATACGCACATTCCTATGCATGCCCAATTCCCCGAAGGCACTCTTGGGGAGAGATTTATTAGAACAGTTGGGGGCTGTGATTAAATCTGAAAAGGGAGAAATTACTCTGGAGGTAAATAATCAACACTACATACAGATAATGAGCTTGTCTTCAGCTAGTATTCCTGCTGCCACAGGGGGCTCAGCCCTGCCCCTCGCCCCCAGGCTGTGCTGCCTCCAGAACCAGCTCCCATGGACACCTCTCCCAGCCACTGGTCCTCCCGGCCCTGCAGAGCTGACCCCGCGCCCTGGGAGCCAAGCGGGACAAGCATGGACAACTGCTGGCAAAACCAGGACTTTTGAGGTTTCATTCATTTCACATTAATAAAACCCTTCAATCGGTTCTGTCGTTTTTCTGTTAAGCAAGACTTGTTGAGGACAAACCTCCAGGGGTTTGAATCCTTTCTACACTTTTACCTGAAATAACAGGCTCGGTCTACAGCGCTAGACGTGAAATTCCCAGAAAAACTCAGCATACACTCAGTTCTATCCCAAAGTTTAAAAACAAACATTCCAACAGCTTTTGGGAATCAATTAGTCAAAGAACTAGAAATACAGAAGAAAGAAAATGTTGGGGATCAATATTTCAGGAGGTGAACGATATCCTCAGTGCTACAACTGCCAGAGAAGATGTTTGGGGCTGGCTGCCAATCTTTGGAAGTTTCTGGACTGAGTGGGTGCGGGGTTTCCAGAGAGAAGGCCCCAAGAAGCGTGACTTGGATTTGAGATACAACAAGGACAGCAAACACTGGGAAAGGAAAGAAAAGAAAGGATTTTCCAGACAGTTGGTGCGTTAAGAATTTTTCTTGGGCTGGCAGGAGGTTTTTGCAGGCCGAAGGACACAGGGAATGGAGGATGTCCTTGAAAGTCCTTGGCGGACAGAAGCACACAGAAAGTTACAAGCAGCAGCACGGAGACAGCGCCTGAATCTCAGCCAATCGTGTGCCAGGCCGAGGCGCGTGGACAAGGAGCAAAACCCAATCCTTGTAAAGAGAAGAGCGTGTGGGCTAACCAGTTAACATATATAAAGGATCCATTACGCCTCCGTCGAGCTGTTTTGCCCCTCAGGCGGTGGTTTGTGTCTCAGTCCTCTCGAATGGCGGCCGCGGGGAGGAGGCGATGAGGCGTCTGCGTCGGGGGGAGTTTGAGGCGAAGGGTCGTCTGGCAGCGGGCAAAGCTGCCCCCGAATCACCGACCGGGGAATCCAGGTGAGCACTTGAACCTAGAGCAGGAGAGGTGGGGGCCCAGGCATTTCACGGAAAGGGTCACCGGGCACTGGCAGAGGCTGCCCAGGGAGGGGGTTGGGTCACCTTCCCTGGAGGGCTTTAAGGGACGGGTGGATGAGGTGCTGAGGGACATGGGTTAGTGACTGATGAGAATGGTTGGACTCCATGGTCTGCGGGTCCTGTCCAGCCTCGTGGTTCTATGAGGTGCAGAAGATAAGCTATTGTAAAGGTGATAATGGATATTTTAGCAAAAGGGAGGACTTGGATACGGTAGAAATACCCTGCAGCTGTCACTGAGATGGCTCAAAGATCCTGGAGCTCTGACAGAAGCCTCTCAGGCTCGCACCCCCTGGATCTTCGGGAATTTCTCTACCACAAGGGCTTGTGTAGCCTTCATTACCTTGAGGAGAGCCGGGGAGAGAGCCACGGCCCCAGAGAGGGGTGGAGCTGGGGGAGCCCGCGGGGGGAAAATGGCTGTAATAGTAAAGCCCATCGTTGGTTCCTTGTGCCTTAAAGGGTCAGTGTCCAGGCTGGCTCCTGGCTTGTCTGTTCCGTGGCAACGATCAGTGCCTGTGCTGCCCTGCCAGCCCGGCTGGGCTGGACCGTGCCCTGTCCCTGGGCGCTGTGGACCGCTGTGCCCGGTCTCTGGACTTGTTGAGTGCATCCATCTCGTCTCGGTGCCCATTCCTTCTCCCATTCTTGCAGCTGAATGACCTTAGGGAGGCTCTGGTGACCGTGAAGGAGGAGCAAGTCAAAGTGCAGGCAGCGATCTCTGCCAGCACAAACGGGCAGAAGCAGCTCAATAACGTACTACAGGGTGTCAGGAAGATCCAGGAACAGGTGGACTCCTCTGCCCACCACACAGCGGAGAAGGTAGGAGAAGCAGATCCAGGTAGGGAGCGGCGGGCAGGGGCCGGTGCGGGTTCCCGGCTGGGTGACGTTCACTGTAATGTGGGGGAGCCCCTCGCTGCCACCCAGATTGGCTTGTTCACATCATCAGGATGGCAGGCAACGAAAGCCTTGAGGAAAAGTTGATAGTCACGGGCCAAGTGAGCAGGGTCTGTCCCCATGGGGCAGCCAGCCCCCCGAGCATGGCTCTGCATTGATATCTTCCTCCCTGGACGAGCAGGTGGAACAGCTGAAGCGGCTCCAGGCCAAAGTCAAGCAGCTGCCAGGGGACTATGAGAAACTCAGCTCTGCCACGGTGAACCTCCAGGACTGCTTTGAAGAGAATCGGAACGATATCCAGGTAGCTGACTGAAAGCCCTGCAGGCTCAGAGCATCCTCCAGGCACATCCAGGCTGGGCACCACAAGGGACTTGTCCCCCTGCCAACGTGCTCGTAGCCCTGCCCAGCTCCAAATGCCTTTCTGGGAGGCTTTGGAGGAGGGTGGCGAGGCAAGGGGGACTCGAGGGGCTGGGAGGTATCTCAGGCCACGCCGTGTCATCATGGGCTGGTTTCTGTGTTGGAAGGCTCTGTTCCAGTCCGTGGGGAGCATGGAGAAGGACAAAGCAGAGAAGGAGCAGGACTTGAAGCAGCTCAGGGAAGAGATGAACTCCAAGGCGAGGACTCTCTTGTCCCCTCCAGGCAGAACTGGCATCCTTGGGGCTTGGCAGCCTCAGGCAGCCTCCCCCCAAGGGTCTCCCCAAGCAGCTACCCCCGCCAGGGACAATCATGTCCCATTGCGGGGTTGCTGGCTGACAGGGTGCACCCACCTACAGCTGGATGGCGAGGAGCTGGGGCCTCTTAGGCAGCAGATGAAGAACTTGGAGAAGATCCTGGGAAAGCTGCACGAGGGGGCATCAAAGGAAAAGCCTGGTGATGCAGCTGTGACTAAGTGAGTGTCACGGGGACAGTGGTGGCTTCAGAGACAACACTTGTCCCCTTCGTGGCCTCTGGCCATCTTGGCCAATGCCCAAGTGTGAGGATGCTGAGGAAGCAGTTGTGCCGCCTTCTCCCACCCAGAGCAAGCAGCAGCTTCCCAACCCTGGAGGAGGTCCCAGGTGGGGCCACCCCTGGTCTGGAGCCCTCCTAAACCAAGATTGGGCCGTGGGTGCAAAGGGGTTCTGGTGCGGGGGCAGGGGACACTGGCTTGTGACCTGGGGCAGGGCTAGGACACACAGCACCCACAAACTTGAGTTGTGACCTGTCCTCTTGGCAAGACGCAGGGTCGTTATTAGAGCCAAGGAAGCAATGAAAGCCATGTGAGAGCTGCTTTGGATAGCAGGCGTGGGCTACTCCCCCTTCACCCATGTCCTTGCCCATCCTTCCCAGCCACTGGCAGCTGCCAGGATTTGGAGCTGCTGGTGGGGCTGAGGCGAGCGTGCCCTGATCTTTGCTTGGGGCAGCCGAGACAAAGCTCATCGTAAACTCCATGGGATGCTCCAACCCCCATGCCCAGCGTTTGCTCCCAGGATGGGAGAATCCCACCCCAGCAAGAGGTACAGGAAAACCCTCCTGTTGTCCTTGCCGGCACCCCAGTTCCCATGGAACTGAGATGTTGTGGCAGCATGTGGGAGCCGGTCCTGTGGCGCTGGTGAGGTTTGGGTGCTTCCCTCTGTGGATTCTCAGCTGCCAGATATGAGCAGAACCTTTTCTCGCAGTGGGAGCCCACAAAACGACTGCTCTCCCTCCTCGTACCCCCGTGATTCTGGAAGCAGCCATGGGGTTTGGACCTTGCCAGGGGAGTGGGGATAAACCAGGCTCCCTCTCCAAAAGTTCCCCCCAGCCCCTCGATGCTCCGCGCAAGCCACATCCCTGCCAGGAGCTCACCCAGCCTTTCTCTCCCCTGTGCAGGCAATCGCTGGACCGATGCTCCTGCCTTTTATGTGACCAGCACGTAGGCACCTGGGAACCTGACCTGTAAGGAGCACTCGGCACATTGGGGGGAGTCGGGAGAGATGGGCGTGGGTGATGCCCCGCTGTGCGGGACACAAGCCTGGGTGTCTGGGGGGGGGAACCACCCCTGGCAACAGCACCCCTCGCACAGCCCTGTCCGACAGAAGTGGGACAGGGACACCTCCCCAGGGGCAGGGGAGGCTGTCAAGGGTAGAAGCCCAAGGCGCTCCTGGCTGTAGGGTGGCACCTGGGGTGCTTTGGTGCCAGGCGCTGAGCACACTTGTGCCCCATCCCACAGGGAACAGGCAGCCATGGGCAGGTTCCCCAGCGTGCCAAGGAGCTGCGGGGGTCAGCACACCATCACCACCCTGCAGCAGGAGAGTTCATCATCCACCAGCCCAAAGCACCAGAATCCAGCGTCCGAGAAAGGTAAGGACGACAATGGTAGGGATATGGTGGGGAAGACCAAGGCTGGGAGAGAGCTGTGGAGCATGCAGAGGGGTCCGTGTCCCAGTTTGCCCAGGGAGAGCTGGGGGTGAGAAGGTTGCTTAGGGATGCAGGATTTGGCCCTTTGATTCACCCAGTCTGTTTTCTGCTTCTCAGGATGATGGGGGGTGCCCTAGGGGATGCAGGGGGCTCAGCCCTGCCCCTTGCCCCTCGGCTGTGCTGACAGGAGAACCAATTCCGATGGACAACTCTCCCAGCCACTACTCCTCCCGTCCCTGCAGAATGGACTCACTCAGCATGACGATTTTGGTTTATTGTATATATGTTTATATTTAATAAAATCCCTTCAACTGCACTGGTGCTCTGGTTTTCATTTAAAGGAGACTGATTTGAAATGTGTCCCCTATTTCCCCTGCCTCCCTGTCCCCAGCCAGCCGTGCCACCCTACCAAGCTGTCACATTGGTCAAGCGTGACTTCCCCTTGGTCAGGCCACGGGGGCCACTGCCAACCACCTACTCCTTGCTCCACCATGGTGGACATGCCAGTCTCCTGCTTTCTGTGCTTAATCCCAGGTCTCTCGGACACCCCTACCCTGCTTCTGCCACACGGGATTCTCAACTCCCATCATCTCGTGGCCACTGCAGCCAAGGCTCCCCCAGCCTCCCCAGCCTTAGCCACGCCGCCTCTCTCTGTCGGCCCCTCTGCGCATCGCTCCTCCAGCCTGATGTTGAGGGCAAAATCTCTCCTGTATTTTGATCCCTCAGCCCCAAAAGAAACCCCTTGAGGTGCTTCTTGGCTGGCTCTGGTCTCCCGGAGCCTTCCCGAGCAGAGCAGCCCCTCTCTCCCAGCCGCTCAGCGCTCCTGGGCAGGGAGCTGCGGGAAGCTGCTGCCAGAGAGCAGCCCGGCCCTGCTGTGGGCAGGGAGGGCAGGGGAGAAGGCGGCAGGACCGGGACATCTGCCAGACCTGGGGAGAACTTCATCTCGAGCCCCTCGGGGACCCAGGGTGGTACCCGCAGGCTCCTGGGGGGTCTGTCACCTGGCAACGGGTGATGTGACAATGAGCCCTGTTGTTGAGCCCCACCCCCCCATTGGGACACTGCCTGGGGCCACTCAGTTTCTGGGATCACGGGGTGCCTGGGGGTCACTCGGTGTATGTACGGCACCGGGTGTGCGTGTGCGTGAGGCACTCGCTCTGAGTCACTGACTCACTGTGGGTCCCTCAGTGCTGTGCGTGGTGCACTCTGTGTCCTTGAGTCCATTTCTGTCTGTGTGTCCCACAGTGCCTGTGGGGCTCCTGGTGTGTGTGAGGCACTTGGTGTCTGTGGGTCACTCCCTGCCCGGGGCTCACTTGCTGCCTGAAGTGAGGAGCGCGAGGAGGAGGAAGGCTGCCCGCTGACCACCCTCCCACCCTCCCGCGTCCCCTCCAGACACAGAAACTCCTGTCCCCCCCGAGGGAATCTCTCTCTTTCCAGGCAGGGCAGCAGCCATGGCCTCAAACACCCTGTCCCACTATCTGGACACCACCTTCCCCACTCCTGACTTCAACAGCATCAACTTTAAAGCGCTGTATAGCCTGCTGCAAGCCATGGTCCAGCACCTGGGAGACCAATCCGCAGAGGTACAGCCCAGACAAGAAGGGGCACAGGGCAGAAAGCGAAGCGCGGAAGGTTATTTGCGCTTAGGTGCCACGTGTGCTCCGCGGGCAGCTGAGAGGCTCCAGCAGCACCTGCTGGGTCTCACCTCCCACCGCAAACCCCTGGCTGTTAGCACAGAGCCCCCGTCAGTGCTGTAGGGCCAGAATCTGCTGGGGCTGGGACCTTGAGGGAATCCACCCCCTGGGGACACATCCAGGGTCCCCTGGCACCAAGAGCACTTCCCCAGGGCTGCAGCCTGGCTGCCCCGGGGCCCAGGCTGTCGGGGCAGTGACCCAGGCAAGGGCTCCCAGCCTCAAGGGCCAGCAGCCAGGACCCCCCGGCACGGGTCTTGCGGGAGGCCTGATGCGGGCAGGCAGGGCTGGATTCATCCCTGCCCACTCGGCTTGTGTAACAGCCCCCACCCGGGGCAGGGCTGGGGGCTCTGGGGAGCTGCTGCCCCTTCTTGGCTCTTGAGGATGGGAACGTGCTGCCCGTGCTGCCCTCCCAGCCCGGTCGGGCTGGACTGTGCCCTGTTCCCGGGCGCTGTGCTGGCCACAGCGGGGAGGAAGGTTCTGGTCCCCAGGGACCCTCCCCTGGGGCTCATCCCCACCAACCCTCTCTGGGGCTGTGGCTTTCTCACAGGTTCTCCTCGAGGAAATGAAAGAAATGAAGGCCACACAAGCCCGTTTGGTGGAGCATTTACAGGAGATCCAGGAGGCACAACTCGAGTAAGAGGACGGCAGAGGGTTTCCCACCCCGTGGGGCTACGAAGGAGGCTGGGAGGCCGAGGAGCTTTTGGGGCACGCTGCCCCAGCAGCCCCACAGAGGCTAAAAACTCCCATGGCCCCATCTCGCTGGCCAGGTCCACTCTGCAGTTGAAGCGGGAGCTGAATGAGCTGCGAGAGCAGCAGAAGACGGGCAAGGCCACACTGGAGCAGTTGGTGGCCCTGGCGGCCGACCAGCAGACACAGGTGAGGTCTAGGGGCGAGCACTCCCACTGCCAGCTGGATCGCTGGGGTGCTCCTGGTGGGGTTCCCAGACACGTCCCTGGGCTGAGGAGGCCTTGGAGCCTCCACGGTCTCTGGACTTGTTGAGTGCCTCCATCTCGTCTCAGTGCCCATTCTTTCTCCCATTCTTGCAGCTGAATGACCTTAGGGAGGCTCTGGTGACCGTGAAGGAGGAGCAAGTCAAAGTGCAGGCAGCACTCTCTGCCAGCACAAACGGGCAGAAGCAGCTCAATAACTTACTACAGGGTGTCAGGAAGATCCAGGAACAGGTGGACTCCTCCGCCCACCACGCAGCGGAGAAGGTAGGAGAAGCAGATCCAGGTAGGGAGAGGCTGGCAGGGGTCGGTGCGGGTTCCCGGCTGGGTGACGTTCACTGTAATGGGGAGGAGCCCCTCGCTGCCACCCAGATTGGCTTGTTCACATCATCAGGATGGCAGGCAACGAAAGCCTTGAGGAAAAGTTGATAGTCACGGGCCAAGTGAGCAGGGTCTGTCCCCATGGGGCAGCCAGCCCCCCGAGCATGGCTCTGCATTGATATCTTCCTCCCTGGACGAGCAGGAGGAACAGCTGAAACGGCTCCAGGCCAAAGTCAAGCAGCTGCAAGAGGAGTACGAGAAACTCAGCTCTGCCACGGTGAACCTCCAGGACTGCTTTGAAGAGAATCGGAACGATATCCAGGTAGCTGACTGAAAGCCCTGCAGGCTCAGAGCATCCTCCAGGCACATCCAGGCTGGGCACCACAAGGGACTTGTCCCCCTGCCAACGTGCTCGTAGCCCTGCCCAGCTCCAAATGCCTTTCTGGGAGGCTTTGGAGGAGGGTGGCGAGGCAAGGGGGACTCGAGGGGCTGGGAGGTATCTCAGGCCACGCCGTGTCATCATGGGCTGGTTTCTGTGTTGGAAGGCTCTGTTCCAGTCCGTGGGGAGCATGGAGAAGGACAAAGCAGAGAAGGAGCAGGACTTGAAGCAGCTCAGGGAAGAGATGAACTCCAAGGCGAGGACTCTCTTGTCCCCTCCAGGCAGAACTGGCATCCTTGGGGCTTGGCAGCCTCAGGCAGCCTCCCCCCAAGGGTCTCCCCAAGCAGCTACCCCCACCAGGGACAATCATGTCCCATTGCGGGGTTGCTGGCTGACAGGGTGCACCCACCTACAGCTGGATGGCGAGGAGCTGGGGCCTCTTAGGCAGCAGATGAAGAACTTGGAGAAGATCCTGGGAAAGCTGCACGAGGGGGCATCAAAGGAAAAGCCTGGTGATGCAGCTGTGACTAAGTGAGTGTCACGGGGACAGTGGTGGCTTCAGAGACAACACTTGTCCCCTTCGTGGCCTCTGGCCATCTTGGCCAATGCCCAAGTGTGAGGATGCTGAGGAAGCAGTTGTGCCGCCTTCTCCCACCCAGAGCAAGCAGCAGCTTCCCAACCCTGGAGGAGGTCCCAGGTGGGGCCACCCCTGGTCTGGAGCCCTCCTGAACCAAGATTGGGCTGTGGGTGCAAAGGGGTTCTGGTGCGGGGGCAGGGGACACTGGCTTGTGACCTGGGGCAGGGCTAGGACACACAGCACCCACAAACTTGAGTTGTGACCTGTCCTCTTGGCAAGGCACAGGGGTGTTATTAGAGCCGAGGAAGCAATGAAAGCCGTGTGAGAGCTGCTTTGGATAGCAGGCGTGGGCTACTCCCCCTTCACCCCGTGTCCTTGCCCATCCTTCCCAGCCACTGGCAGCTGCCAGGATTTGGAGCTGCTGGTGGGGCTGAGGTGAGCGTGCCCTGATCTTTGCTTGGGGCAGCTGAGACAAAGCTCATCGTAAACTCCATGGGATGCTCCAACCCCCATGCCCAGCGTTTGCTCCCAGGATGGGAGAATCCCACCCCAGCAAGAGGTACAGGAAAACCCTCCTGTTGTCCTTGCCGGCATCCCAGTTCCCATGGAACTGAGATGTTGTGGCAGCATGTGGGAGCCGGTCCTGTGGCGCTGGTGGGGTTTGGGTGCTTCCCTCTGTGGATTCTCAGCTGCCAGATATGAGCAGAACCTTTTCTCGCAGTGGGAGCCCACAAACGACTGCTCTCCCTCCTCGTACCCCCGTGATTCTGGAAGCAGCCATGGGGTTTGGACCTTGCCAGGGGAGTGGGGATAAACCAGGCTCCCTCTCCAAAGGTTTCCCCCAGCCCCTCGATGCTCCGCACAAGCCACATCCCTGCCAGGAGCTCACCCAGCCTTTCTCTCCCCTCTGCAGGCAATCGCTGGACCGACGCTCCTGCCTTTGCTGTGACCAGCCCGTGGGCACACGGCAACCTGACCTGTAAGGAGCACTCGGCACATTGGGGGGAGTCGGGAGAGATGGGCGTGGGTGATGTCGCGCTGTGTGGGACACAAGCCTGGGTGTCTGGGGGGGGGAACCACCCCTGGCAAGCCCCTCGCACAGCCCTGTCCGACAGAAGTGGGACAGGGACACCTCCCCAGGGGCAGGGGAGGCTGTCAAGGGTAAAAGCTCAAGGCGCTCCTCGCTGTAGGGTGGCACCTCGAATGCTGCGGTGCCAAGCGCTGAGCACCCTCGTGCCCCATCCCACAGGCAGCAGGCGGCCATGGGCAGGTTCCCCAGCGTGCCAAGGAGCTGCGGGGGTCAGCACACCATCACCACCCCGCAGCAGCGCTTCATGATCCACCAGCCCAAACCACCCAAAACCCAGCGTCCGAGAAAGGTAAGGACAACAATGGTAGGGATACGGTGGGGAAGATTGAGGCCGGGAGAGAGCTGCGGAGCATGCAGAGGGGTCTGTGCCTCAGTTTCCCCAGGGAGAGCTGGGGGTGGGAAGGTTGCTTAGGGATGCAGGATTTGGCCCTTTGATTCACCCAGTCTGTTTTCTGCTTCTCAGGATGATGGGGAGACATTTCTGTTGGGTCGAGATGGCGTTGTTTACCGTGGCCGGCAGTACAGGCAGCCAACTCTGTTCAATGGCAAGGACGATGGTATGGACAGGGCTGGATTGTGGGGGAACCCGAGGGTATAAAGGGGACTGTGAGGTGGCAGGGCATCTGCGGGGCTGGGGTCCCCTGGACAGCAGTACAGCTCCTTCGGGGTAGGGGCAGGACCCTTTGTCTGTGCGTCTGCTGCCAGGCAGGGGCCCTGCTGCCTGGCCCATCCTGGGCTGGCAGAGATGCCCTGGGGGATGCAGGGGGCTCAGCCCTGCCCCTCGCCCCTAGACTGTGCTGACACGACAACCAAGTCCGATGGACAACTCTCCCAGCCACTACTCCTCCCGTCCCTGCGGAAAGGACTCGGCACGCCAGGAGCCAAGCGGGTGGTAAATATATGATTTCACCTTTTTTCTTTTATATTTATAAGATATTTTTAAATATTTATAAATATTTTTATATTTAATAAAATCCCTTCAACTGCACTGGTGCTCTGGTTTTCATTTAAAGAAGACTGATTTGAAATGTGTCCCCTATTTCCCCTGCCTCCCTGCCCCCAGCCAGCCGTGCCACCCTAGCAAGCTGTCACATCGGTCAAGCGTGACTTCCCCTTGGTCAGGCCACGGGGGCCACTGCCAACCACCTACTCCTTGCTCCACCATGGTGGACATGCCAGTCTCCTGCTTTCTGTGCTTAATCCCAGATCTCTCGGACACCCCTACCCTGCTTCTGCCACACAGGATTCTCAACTCCACCATCTCGTGGCCACTGCAGCCAAGGTGCCCCCAGCCTCCCCAGCCCCAGCCCCTAGCCACGCCGCCTCTCTCTGTCGGCCCCTCTGCGCATCGCTCCTCCAGCCCTGTGCCAAAGCACTTTCCTCCTGTCCTGCAGGAATCTCGGGGCTGCGTGTGCCTGGCCGGGCTGTCTCTCCAGCACAAACCGGGGCGCTGCTGCCCGGCAGGAGATCCAGGGCCTGGGATGGGGAGGACACTTCCAGCTCTCTGGAGAAGGCCAGGTGCCCCTCCTCTCCTTGAGCTGCTGGCCGGTGCTCAGCTCCCACATCCTGGCTGACTGGGGAGGTTCCAGGCGAGGGAGACTGCCTGATGTTACACCCATTTACAGGAAGGTATAAGAAGGGATGCCTTTTTTGGAAGGGCATTCCATTCAGTGCTGAACTGCAGAGTAAATATATTATTGCCTTTCCCTTCAAAGACTTCGTTCTTTACAATAATCTACCAGTAAATAAGTGTTTCCTCACAATTTGGGCTTTCATCTGCGATAAGTAACCCCGTCTCTGCAGGATGGGACAGTGGGAGCAGAGAGGCCCCCTCTGCTGATTTTAGGAGTCTCCAGTCTCCTGTCCTGCCCTGTGAGGAGAAGCGAGTCTGTTCGGAAGCAGGTGCGTGGGTTACTCGCTCTCTGAGTCACTCGGCAGCTCGAGAACCACGGGACAAAGCATGAAGGAAAGGTCAATGTACTGTTGAGCGTCCCTAGGCTGCATTGGTTACAGCAGAGAGTCAACAAATGTGGGATTAATGAGCACCAGGGATGGCCCTGTCTACTTAGTTAGGAAAACCTTTGTTAAGAAACTCCGAAAGAGAAGTCCAGGAATTTTTCATATTCCCAACGGGCAGAGGCAGTAACCTGGGGAAGAAGCTGGGTAGAGCACTGCATTTGCCAGAGCCATGAGCTCCCGCTGCCGTGAGCTCCTGCCCTTGAGGCAATCTTGAATCTGCCAGTCGTCCTGTTCTCCAGTCTCCACAATCAGAAGCCCACGGGATGGGCTAGAGTTGGAGAAAGCACTGGGATTGAGCAGGGGGCAAGTGCTTCTGGTCATTCTCTGCCATGTGAAAGAGTAGACAAAGGTGTAGGCATCAGGAGCATGAGCTGGACATAGAATCATAGAATCACCAGGTTGGAAGAGACCTCCTGGGTCACTGAGTCCAACCATTCCTATCCGCCATGTCCCCGAGCACCTCGTCTAGCCATCTTTTAAACACCTCCAGCGAAGGTGACTCAATCACCTCCCTGGGCAGCCTGTTCCAGTGCCCAAGGACCTTCTCTGTGATTTTTTTTTTCCTCAGCCTGAACCTCTCCTGGTGGAGCTTGAGTCCATTGCCCCTTGTCCTGTCCCCTGTCGCTTGGGACAAAAGGCCAGCTCCCTCCTCTCTACATGAAGCAGGAGGAGGAGCAGAGGTAGCAGGAGCAGAGGCAGCAGTGGCAGCAGCAGGAGGATCAGGAGAGGCTGCAGCCGGCGCAGCAGAGGCAGGAGCTGCAGCAACTCGCTGACGAGGTGGCCGAGCGGTGAAGGCGATGGACTGCTAATCCATTGTGCTCTGCACGCGTGGGTTCGAATCCCATCCTCGTCGGAGCAATGCCCACAACAGCTCAATGTGTGTCCCAAAACTGCATTTGTTTTGAGATGAGAGTTGCCTGAAAACAACTTCCAGCAACTTGAAGTGGCGCAGGAACCACCTCAGCTTCCTCTGCCCCCACGTGGGGAAGAGGAACAAGAAGGGAAAGAAGGAAGAGCCAGAGACCTCACAGGAAGGTCAATGTCTCCTCTATCTCCGGGAAGATGACAGAGCAAAGCATCCTGGAAGTGGTTCCCAAACACAGAAAGGTGACTGGGAATGGTAAGCATGGAGTCACTGAAGCAGAAGTCATGCTTGACCAAGCTGGTAGCCCCCTAAAGCGAGGTGGAGAAGGGAAGAGGGGTGGTTGATGTTTACCTTGCCTCCAGGCAGGCCAAGGCTTGTAATCAAAGCGAGAGCTGAACCCTGGCTTTGGTGGGGCTGTGAATGTGCTGCTGAAGGAAGGGGAGAACCAGCAAGAGCTTTCAGTCCTAGCACCTTCCAGATTGGGAGCAATCACTGGGCCTTTACAATTTTGGAGCAGGGCTCTGAGGAGCACACCCAAAGTAAGGCAATCATTCTGCGGCCAAGCAAGCCTGGAGCCCCAGGCTTCAAGCAGCTACAAAAGCGCTGCCAAGGGAAGGTGGGGATCAACAAGGGCTTTCCGTCCCTACACCTTTAGAAGCCTCCCTGTGGGCGCTTAAGTACTCCAGAGGTCTGCTTGCCATTTGCTTGACTGCAGTTTTCCTAAGGTACTGGTGGTATGGACTTCAAAGTTAACACTAAGATTTTGTCAGCTCTCCTTCTGTATGTTTTTTACAGGAAATATTTTAACACGAGTACTGACAAGAAGCTAAGTTCCAGTTGCATCCCAGAGGAGGAAGGGGATTTGCACCTGAGGCACTAGCTGCCACCAGGCTTGCTCAGGACTCCCTGTTGACTCTTTGAACCATCCAAGCTCCATGTGCCATGGAGCCTAGGAGAGGGAAGCTGCGTCCTGGGACACTGGGCATGGGGATGCTGCTGCAGCTCACACAGCAGAGCCCCGAGTTCTGCTAACCCCTGTAAAAGCAGGGCCAGAGAGCTGCGTCACAGGTTTGGGGAGAAGAAGCGAGTCTGGAAAAGGCTTGCTGGGGTGCAGGTTCCCTGGGCAGAGCCTGCGATGAACCTACCACTCTTGAGATGCCAGTTTGGCTTTCACTTGTCTGTACAGCCACACATGCCAGCACCAGCCTGAGCAGGACGCCAGCACCATCTACTGCCACAAGAACCAGGAATTCTGTGCAAATCGCCTCCCCACTGGTCCCCAGCAGCACTGATTTCCTGAAAACTGCTGCCTCCAGGTCGGGAATCCTTCCTTGTCCTGGCCATACCCTGTAACTGCTCCACATCCATGAGGAAGTGGTCTCCCCTCCCACCAGAAAAGGGCTGTGGCAGGGCAAATGCTTCGGTAGCAGCATAAATAGGCTCCCGGTGAGGGCAGGGCTATGGGGAATGTGGTGGGGGTACCCTGTCTCCCACTCCGCGTGGAATAAACGATGGACAGACAGGAGCTGAGCAGTTTTCCTTTTCTCCCTAAGCCACCCGAGCAGGTCCCTGCTCTCTCATGGAGCAACAGGAAGGAAAAGCTCTATTTGTTTCACCCAAATTCAAGGTCTTTCTCACGTCATTTGGGGCAGAGCTAGGGTTGGAACAGAAACAGGCCCTGCTCTCAAGTCCCTCCTCTCTCTTTGCCAGCTCTCCAAAGCTCAGGGTAGGCTTGGTGGGGCCCACGCAGCCCACGAGCATTGCTCACAGCAGGTACCCACCGCTGTGAGTCGAGGGCAGACACCTCGCGCCCACACACATCCCTGAGCCTGGGGCAGAGGGCTTGGGCTCCTGTCACCCACACCTCACTCTGGCCGTGTAGGGTATGAAAGGATCAGCTTTGTTCGCTGTTTCCTTTCCCTGCCTCCTTCAAATGCCTGCAGCTGGTTGTTCCGTATCCTTGTGATCTCCTTAGGGGCATCTGTTCCGGGTCTGGGGTCCCAGCTCAGAGGCCAGGGGAACCTGAGCTCACTGGGACCTCTGTGACACTGCCACAGCCCAGAACAATGAGCTTTCCCCTCCTAGTGGAAAGATCCTGCTCGGAAAAGCCCTTCACTATCTGCCTTCCACACCAACTCCCTTCTTAGTCCTGGCGGTGGGTGGGCACTGGGTGAGGGAGGAGCATGAGCATGGAGCTGGGCACTGGAGGAGGCACAAAGGAGCTCCCCCCCCCGGCACGGAGGACTGAATTGCATGGCCTCGGCAGCACCATGCGATCTGGGCCTGGATGAATCCCTCACCTTTAACAGCTGACGGAGAGGGGTACTCCTGCTCCCACATGAGCCATTTGGACGCCCTGGGAAACCAGCAGTTCAAGTGGGGAACATGGAGCCTCAGCAACCGTGAGACCAGCCTGGAAACAACTTGAGGAGAGGTGGAAAAGGCAGGGGCTACCCAGGAGGGAGGAGTGCCCCAGAGAGCAAATCTGGGACCCATCCTAGTCACTATTTGACTGAATGCAGCCGTCCCACTTTTAGGCAATTGGTGTCACAGAATCCTTCAGGTTGGAAAAGACCTTTAAGATCATCAAGTCCAACCATGAACCTCACACTGCCAAGTCCACCACCAAAACACGCCTCTAAGCACCACATCTACGTGTCTTTTAAATCCCTGTAGGGACAGTGACTCCACAACTTCCCTGTGCAGCTTCTGGCCGTGCTTGACAACCCTTGGTGTGATGTAATATTTCCTAATATCCAGTAAAAACCTACGCTGGTGCCATCTTGAGGCCATTTCCTCTCAGCCTATCACTTGTCACTTGGGAGAAGACCACAGAGGCCACAAGAACCCAGCACCTGTCCACCTCTGAGAGACCATGTCAACAGGGGTACGGACAGACGAGGGCACTAGGTGCTGGGGAAGCAGGAAGACCTTCCATTCCCAGGCCACATGATGGTGGATGGACATGGCCTCTGTGAGGACTTGAGGAGCAAACAGGGTGCAGAGCTCTGATGAACAGCAATGTTGGCTGCAACCACACGTTGCCGGCTCATAGAATCACAGAATCATCAGGCTGGAAGAAACCCACCGGATCATCGGTCACGCCGTTTCTGACACAAGCCAAGATGCCATTGGCCTTCTCGGCCACCTGGGCACACCGCTGGCTCATGTTCAACCAACACCCCCAGGTCCTTCTCCTCCAGGCAGCTCTCAAGCCAGACTTCTCCTAGTCTGTAGCTGCACAGAGTTGTTGTGCCCCAAGTGCAGGACCCGGCATTTGGCCTTGGGGAACCCCACTTGGAACTGGCCCCCAGCTGGAGTTAACTCCGTTTCCCACCACTCGCTGGGCCCGGCCATCCAGCCAGTTTTCCACCCAGGAGAGTGTGCGCCTGTCCAGGCCGGCGGCTGACAGTTTCTGAAGCAGAATGCTGTGAGAAACTGTGTCGAAGCTTCTCATCCACCAGCACGCCAAGCCCTTCTCTTCAGGGCGGTTCCCAGTTCAGTATTTGTGCCTGGGATTGTCCTGCAGGACCTTGCCCTTGTTGAACTTCCTGAGGTTCGCACAGGCCCCACCTCTCCAGCCCGTCCAGGTCCCTCTGGATGGCATCTCTTCCCTCCGGTGCGTCGACCACATCACACAGCTTGTTGGCACTGACAAACCTGCATCTCTGCAAGCACCACCGTGTGTGTTTGTGCTTACCAGAGAGCTCTGGTGGGGGGTGCTCTGTCCCTGGGGGGCTCAGGGATCACATGTCCCTGCCTATGCGGTGCCTGCTCTCTGTGACCACAGCTTGGTCCTTGGGACAGGACGGAGGTGCCAGGGGTCCTGTAGGGAGCACGGGCAAGTTGGGAATGGGAGCTGAGATGCATACTTCCATGCGATGGGGGACCTGGCTGAAGCACAGGGCTGGATGCTCCCCAGCAGCTCAGGAGAAACTCAATTCAGCCTGGAGATGGCGCAGAACCAGGCTGTGAAATGCACCCTACTGCAAGTGCTGAAATGAAGCCTTTCCACCTCTATTTTTGTTATTTTTTTTTTTTTACCCCAACTGCTCCTTTAGGCCGTAGAATTTCCCCCTTGGACCTGCACTAGAGAACCCAAATCCACTCAACTCTCCCAGTTCTAAAGAGTCTTTCATCTATTCCGATAAATACTTCCCAAACACCCCCAAACCAATGAATCCCACCCCCTTATCCCAGTGCTTGGCCACCGTGCTCAGCTAAATCATCCCATCAAGTGCTGAGGACAGACCACGGATCAGACCGGCTCAGATCATCCCACCTCTACCCCTCTCTGTCCCTGCTTCAGCCTGGGAGCCCACTGCCCCATCTGCCCCTTACTGAGGAGCTCCATAAACTGTCTGACGTCCACCGACCACTGGCCAGAGTTCTACACACAGCTGGTTGAGGAACATCATCTAGACAAACCTTCCTGCCTGAGCTCCCCACAGCTGGATGATGAGCTGTTTTCCTCTCCTTGACCAGCAGTCCCCCTGCACCCTTCTCCTCCCCTTCCAGCCCCGTGTGCTGCCCTGGGATGATCGGTGCCCAGCCCAACACCCTTGTGAGACCTCCACGACTGCTTGTCCATCTCACCCCATCTTGCTCCCTGGCCAAGTTTGTGGAGCAGCTGAGATAGTGTTATTTATTGCACCAAAGCAACAAAGAGCCCCTGCAGACAGAGGCAGCCCCATCGACACTGGAACCCAGCCCTGGACACCCTGGACAGTAATGTCTGTGTCAGGCTGGATCCCTTCCCTGCACCAAGTGGATTCACACTGATGTAAGAGGGTACTGAGGTTTGACTGTGGGTTGGTGAAAGGAGGCAGTATGCCAGAACCACGTCCCTCTTCAATCCCCCTCCTTGTAATGGACTCAGGATGTTAATCAATAGCTAATTGCTAATATCTTGCATCCATAATGTCTCAATGAGGAGCCTCACAGAACTTTGCAAATGCTGCCTCTGATCCCCTGCTTTGAGGGTGCAGAAACTGCAGCCCAGAGACGTTTCAGAACCTTGCTGATGACCCAAGTCTGGATCAACAGCAGCTTCCAATCCTGGATCCCTGCTCCAAGCACCAACCCACCCTGCCTCTCCTCCACATTGCTGGGCTGCCTCCCAAACTGCAGCCTTTTAAAAAACACTCCCAGGCAAGCTGCCTAGAAGCCAGTTTGCAGGGGCCTGAGGCTGGGAAACAAAGAGTTAAACAAGATACTTGATAGCCTGGTGAGGTCACCAGGGCTGTGATACGTTCCATTGTTTATTCGATTCCTTAGAGAGCCCAGTAGACAACATCCAGAGGGATGCGGGGCTTGGGATGAACCTGGCTTAGGAGAATGGGAGCTTCTGCTGGAGCCTGTCCTGCTGCTGGTGGGCTGGGCAGCCACCCCGCACCGCCTGCCATGTGAGTAGGATGGATTTGCATGGGTTTGGCTCTGGGGGTGATGGAAAGGGAGAGGGGATATAGCATGGCAAAGCTGGGGGTCATCCTCTTGCTAAGCCCCCAAAAAGGGACTCACAGACGTTCTTTGCTCAGCGACACCCTGAGCACATTGCTGGGACCATCTAAACTCTTGGTGATGCTGGAAAGCTGCTCCCAAGGGGTGCAAGCGGCTCAGCCCAACCCAGCTCCACTACACCAACGAATGGATGCTGACTCCATCTCAGTTTACATCCAAGATCTTGTAGACGATTCAACCCCCCTCCAGCACCTTGCCTCGATTTTCCAGCCCTGGTCCCAGAGCAGACCTAGTCAGCCTTCAGGGACCGCTGCCCACGTAGCCAGCCGCCTCCTGGCTGTGAGCTGGGGCATGGGGCCAGGAGGAACAAGGATGGGGCTTTAGCACTCATGCCTGTCACCAACACAACTTTCCTTGTCTTCTCGTAGGGTAGAGCCCACTCAGCCCAGCAGGATCCAGTCTCGTTGGGGCTGACACGCAGCGACAGAAAGCTGGCTGCTCCGAGCCGCCACTCCTGTCCCTGCAGGAGCTGGTGGCTGCGTTCCTCTGTGGCACGCTTGGGGGATTTATAAAGCAATTGGCCACCTCACCTCCTGCAGCGAGCCACTACGCTCTGGTGGCAGCTGGGACGACAAGACCCTTCCTTGACCCCCACACAAGGAACAGGGTGCTGTCCCTCACCAGCACCTTCCCACATCCAGGTACACCGTGGCAGATGTGCAGCTCCAGGCTGAGCTATGGGGAATGTGGTGGGGGTACCGTGTCTCCCACTCCGCGTGGAATAAACGATGGACAGACAGGAGCAGAGCAGTTTTGCTTTTCTGTCTAAGCCACCCGCTCTGTCTAAGGTCCCTGCTCTCTCACGGAGCAACAGAAAGGGAAAGCCCTGGATGTGTTTATTTCACGCAAATGAAAGGTCTTTCTGATGGGATTTGGGGCAGAACTAAAACCTCCCATGCCCCCATATCGCTGGCCAGGTCCACTCTGCAGACGAAGCAGGAGCTGGATGAGCAGCAAGAGCAGAAGCAGGAGCTGGATGAGCAGCAGAAGACAGGCAAGGCCATGCTGGAAGTTGGTCCTTAGTTGGCGTGTGACTTCCCCGTGGTCAGGCCATGGGGGCCACTGCCGACCACCTTCTCCTTGCACCACCCTGCGAGTCTCCTCTGAAACTAACGAACTTACCCTTAGCAGTTTAATTTAACCGTTAAGACAGGTACGTTTTATTCAGCGCTGGAGAAGACTCGGGTTTTGTCCTCAGAGTGCTTCTCCGAGCAGTGATTTCACAGAAAATTTATACACAGAATTGTTTTCAAATTCAAAGGGACAATTATACTTGTTTGGGGAACCTCAGATCAGCTCAGAGTCGTTAAGGTGCGGCCATATCCGAGTGGTCAATCTCAACGACTCTGGGTGACAAAGGATAAGGGTCGTTAAGGCTATCTGAGTTAATCTTGCTTCTAACACATTACAGCTGATGTTCCATCCCACCACTTACAAATCACCATTTGAATCCCCCCTTTTTCAAGGCCTTTGCAAATTCTTTTGCAAAAGAGTCACCAGAGGTCTTATTGTTTAAAGTTCTCTTAAAATATTTTCCTGACTCTACTGCGTGTCTGATCTGATTTCTTTTCCGTGTCTAATAACCTTCTCCTGTTCGCTGACAAAACCAAAGTGCACACTGAAACACTTTACGGGTTAACAAAACTGATAGTCCCAATGCGATAACACTGAGAAAAGATTGTTTCAACCAGGGCAAGTTTAGGAGCTAGAAATTTAACTAAGAAATATCTGTACCCTCCCACTCTTGTATGGAGTTAAAAAGGCCATACTAATTTTTATAGAAGTTCCTACAGTCTGAGACTGATTGGTCAAATTGGAACAACTCATGCCCTCAAAATCAGAGAATCATTTATGGCATCTTAATAACAGATTATCAATCGCGGTTTTATTTTCCAAAACTGATGCTGAAGTTGTCTAGTTTCAAGATTTGAGGCCTCCAAGGCTCGGGGTATCATCGAAGTTCCTTGCATACTTACAAATACATCTCTTTAAATTATTATAATTCATGGGCACGGCTGCTCCTGGTGTTAAAAGGAAGCCAGCGTTAGTTTCAGATTTATATGACAGTTTTGACAACCACGTAGAGAATCATAGCATCATAGAATCCAAAGTATAGTTTCCAAAGGTTTGAATGCTTGCGAGTCTTCCCAAAATACATGAAACATATATATATATATGTTGTACTGAAAATAACCCCCACATTTTAAAAAAAGGCCATACTATTGTAAATTATACAAGCAAGTTTTCTTTTAAAGGTGTTAAGCGTTCTGTTGTCCACTGCCTGGTAGGCGATTTCTTCACTTGATCCAGGTTCTTTCACCTTGGTTGCTGCAAGGTCTGTTACTAATACTTCGTACGGTCCAGTTCACTGTTCTCCCGGTGGTTTTCCTGTAAAATCTTTAACAGAAAAACTCATTCCCAGATGTAAAAGGATGTACGGGTTGATCTTAAACCTCTAGGCCATGTACCTTGTTCCTTTTTATTTTGTTGGTTGGTTGGTTGGTTGGGTTTTTGTTTGTTTCTCAAGCAAGTTCAGCTGGTTTTGTTAGCTGATTAGACAAATTCTCACCTAATTCTGTGAGATCTTCTCCTGTATACTGCAATTGCTATACAGGGCTAATACTTTTCTTTCCTTATTTCAAAACCTAAGCCAGGCCGAAGGAAGTGCTTGATGCCAATATAGATTGGCTTCTTGACAAATTTTAGCTGACTGCTGTTTTATCAGCAACAATCTGACCATTCATTTTCTCCACCTGGCCTGTGGTCAGTATGGAGAATGTAACTGCCAATCAATTCCTAAAATTTCACTACTCTTTTTACCACTTTAGCACGAATGTGTACCTCTACCTGACAATATTACTGCAGGCACTCCAAAACGAGGTATAATTTCATTCAACAATGCTCTGTGACTTCTGCTTTACTTGTCCTGCAAGGAAAAGCTTCTGGCCAACCTGAGAAAGTATCTGTTAACGCTAATGAATACCAGTGCGCCCCCCCACCCCCTTTTTATTGGGAGTTCAGAGAGATCTATTTGCATTCCTATTGTTCATACAGAACATCTGTGCCCCAAAGGGTTTGGTTGGTTTGTTTTGGTTTTCTTTGGGTTTTTGTTATTTTATTTGTAACTCCTCTAAGACCAATTTCCATAGCACTCCTGATGGCATTATTATTTGTCATCTGGAACATAAAATTACCCATTATCTAATTCTCTTCCTGCCTTATTGATAATCAAGTTTCTATCTTCCCTTGAATATTTCTCCAATTTTAAATCAGAATCAGGGATTTCAAGTTTACCGTCTGGAATCAAAGCAGATATTACTTCTGCCTTTTTCTGTGGCCATCCTGGCCTCAAAATTTCCTACCAGTTTGTTACCAATTTTCCGGCCAGCATTACCTCTCTGGTGACCTTTGTAGTGTGTTGATAGCCACTTCTTCTGGAAGATTTACAGCTTCCAGCAGCTTTAGGATTTCTGCTGCATGTTTAATGTGTTTTCCTTGGGCAGTAAGGAGTCCTCGCTCTTTCCATACAGCACCGTGAGCATGCGCCACTCCAAAGACGTCATTTGAATCTGTCCGTGTATTTATCTTCCTTCCTTTTGCTAATTCCAGTGCTTGACTTAAGGCGATTATTTCGGCTTTCTGGGCTGATGTTCCTGGGGTAATGGTCTGGCCTCCATCACTTCTCTGGTGGTAGCCACTGCATATCCAGCCTTGCTATGTCCTTGCTTCACGAATCTGCTTCTATCAGTGTAGCGGGAATCTTCCGCATCCATGAGAGGTTTTTCCTTTAGATCCGGGCAGCTGGAGCATACTGTCTCCATCGTCTTCAGGCAGTCATGTATCACTGGTTCTGAAGCAGCTCCACTAAGGAAAGATGCTGGATTTACAGTGTTGGTGGTGATTATATTCACATCATCTTGCTCTACCAATATGGCTTGATACTTCAAAATCTAGAGGGGGAAAGGCAGTGACCTTCTTTCTGCTCCAACACCACTGAGACTGTGTGACACCGTGACAGTCATTTTTTGGCCCAGAGTGAAATTTCGGGCTTCTTGTATATTCAGAAGTCGGCTACAGCCCTTTTATAGGGGCCTAGCTGCTGTGTCAGCACCCCCAGGGCCATCCTCTGTCTTTTGTCCGAAAATAACCAGAACGGGTTTGAAACATCGGGGTTTCAAAAGCTGGGGCCTTCATCAATTCCTTCTTTAATTGTTCAAATGCCCTTCTTGCCTCCCCAGTCCAAGTCAATTTCGATGATCCCATTGGATATTCTTTCAATGGTTCATACAATGGTTTCGGAGTCCATAGTTCTATATCCATAAACAACATCAACTTGTCATTCCCAGAAAGGTTCTGAGTTCCTTTACCATTCCTGGCATGAGTGCGCAGCAAATAGCTTCCTTTGGGGCTGTCTGTGCCCTCTGGAGATCTCAAATCCAAGGTAAGTAAGTCGTCGCTGCATAGGCTGCGCTTTCTGCTGAAAGACCTGATACCTGCTCAGTCCAAAAGCTGAGTGGACTTACGGTCCGTTGCTCACAGTCCTCCTCTGTTTGTGTAACTCTCAGGAGGTCACATACTGCAGCAGAGCTCCGGTGTGAGATGGAGGGTCCCCGGTTTCCAGGTCCTGAGCTAGCTGGTTCCCAAAAATAGTTCGGCTGTTCTTAAAACCTTGAGGCAATACTGTCCAGGTTAGTTGTGTTTTACTACCGGGTTCAGGGTTTTCCCATTCAAAGGCCAATCGCCTTTTTGCTTTCTTCAGCCAATATCAAGCAGAAGAAGGCATCCTTCAAATCCAGTACGGTAAACCACAACTGATCTTTTAATCGGTCGGCAAGGTACAGGGATTTGCCACTACTGGATGTAGTTCTTCTTATAATTTTATTTATGGCCCTTAAATCTTGAACTAACCCGTAGCTTTTATCTAGTTCCTTTACAGGAAGTATTGGAACATTATATTCTGCTTTACATTCTTTTAATAACCCATATTGTCAATAATCATTTTTATCCCCTTGCAATCTTCTAATCGCAGAGGGTGTTACCTGACACGGGCCAAATTTACCTTCACACGCTTCACATTTCTGGCCTTCCAGGTATCTCAGCAGCCAACACGCCTGGATAAACCTGTTCCAAAATCTCTGCTGTTACTGGTGGGGTTTTTTCCCACCTGTTTTTATTAAAGACAAACTCAATACTTTGATTACTTGATGATCTCTCACTTTAAATTTTGTATCTCCTGCTCCAAATATTATTTCTGTCTCTAACTGCTTTAGTGAATCTCCTCTCATTAATTGTCTAGGGGCTCCTAGCAAGCAAATTCACATGTACCCACTTGTTTTCCAATTCACATCTAGCAGACTGCCCAAAGAATGCTTTTCCGGTTTGGCCAGGAGCTCCTATTACAATCACAGTATTTTATTTTGATCTGCACGAATCAGTTGCTGGTTTACACAGAGGCTCCCGTATCTATCAAGAATATAACCTTTTCACTCTTATTCCCCAGCTTTATTTTAACCAGTGGATCCTCCAGGGTAATTTCCCCATGTCCCAGTCATTCAAGCTCAGCTACAACACCCGGTTCCGATTCCTCTACAGTATGCACATCGATTATTTCTTAATTCCATTCTCTTACCACGTTCTCTTGCCACTTCAGGTGATTTTGCAAACTGGAAAACATATCTGCACACATTACTTCACCCAATTCTCCTCCCGCCTCAAGAACCAACGTTAATTGCAACAAGGTGTTACGGCCACTTTCCCCCATCATCGAACTTGTACACCAGCCACCACTGATTATCAAAAGCTTTTATCAGGGTTTATCTGTTTGTCCACCACTCGGTGGACCACTCATCCCCTTATGATCTAGCTGGCTCTTCTTTAAAGCGCAGCCACTCTGCCAGCCTCCCATCTTAGGAGTTCTGTGTTCTGGCTCCCCAACCACAAATCACTTGCACTGCATAGGTGGATCTTTCCTTGTTGTCCTGGATCTTACATTCAGGACAACTCAAATCCCAACCATATGTTACCCACAATTTCTTCTTACACCACATGCATTATGTCAGGGTGCAGTAAACACCGCCAGTAATCCATATACAATCTGGACAAAATTCATCATTATTTCTACAACAAAACAAATACAATTTTGTACAAATACTCCATTTCACTGAAAGGAGGAATAAATCATGTTAAGGAAATTAATTAGATAGTTTCGCTTGTTTACTAATTGAAACAAGGGCAGTTCCACAGCAGGGACAAAGGACAGGTTAAACATGTATGTTTAACCTGTATAGAAGTCATGCAGCCAGTGGGGACTCATTACTGGGACACATTAGGTGGACTTACCCCATGTGTGCCACGGCATTGTTTATTAAAAACATTCCTGCTTAATAATTGAATTGGTATTGATAATTGGGAATGGCTTTCACAGCATCACCACAAAAATAACACACACACAACAACATCAACTTATTCACTTCAAAACGACATACAGAGACCACACATTCACTTCAGAACAACATATCGTGCCATATAGTTTCAGTTTCTGTGGTTAATGTCACTCTACAACCAAGACCTCCTGACCACACCAACAAAAACAGAAACCAAAATTAGTTAATGCTCCTGTTAGAACCAAGACCTCCGCAACTTCAGTGTATGCCTATAAGACGCTAGCAGTCCGGCATATGCTCCACTCAGCGTTATGCACTAACAACTTATGAGGAGCCAAGCCAAATGGACCGATCCCCAAACCCAAGGTAAAAATTTTCAAGTGTACCTTTTTATCCGATGGTCCTTGTCTGTCCCCGCAGAGATCCAGATGAGAAAAGGAGTCTCCCCAGAGAAATCCCCAGGGGTACCCAAGAGAGTTTTAATCTCAAATGGGTCCTGCAGCCGGGCAGAGAGGGTCCCACCTGGGGTGCCAAATCTGAAACAAAGAAACTTACGCTTAACAGTTTAATTTAACCATTAAGGCAGGTACACTTTATTCAGCACTGGAGAAGACTTGGGATTTGTCCTCAGAGCGCTTCTGCCAAGCAGAGATTTCACAAAAATTTATACACAGAATTGTTTTCAAATTCATACCCTTCCCTGAAATGACATTTATACTTGTTCCCCGAACCTCACTGCATATCCAGGGGGAGGAAATCAGATCAGCTCAGAGTCATCCTTGTTAAGGTGTGGCCATATCTGAGTGGTCAATCTCAAGGACTCTGGGGACAAGAAGAAAAGGGTTCTTGTAGTTATCTTAGTTGTTAATCTTGTTTCTAACATATTACAGTTGATGTTCCATCTCACCTTTTTCAAATCACCATTTCATGCTTCCTCAGCGTCCCCACACTTGGCTGGCTAAATTGCTCCTGGGCCAGGTTACCCTGTGGGCATCGGCCAGGATGGCCAGAGGCAAGGAAGGGGGCGAACGCTGTCCCCAAAGCCACCACTGTCCCCTCTGCAGTCACTTAATCACAGCTGCAACATGTCTCCGCAGCTCCTTCTCCTTCAGCTCTTCCAACACGGTCTTCAAATGCTCCAGCTGCCACTGGAGAGGTACCAGCTCCTGGCGGTCCAGCTAGGGATGGGGCATGGGTGCACATGCTCAGCCAGCCGCCCCGGGGTGGGACTTGCTGGTCCCTGACAGGGGGAATCCGGGACAGGGAACCCTCGCAGGGAGGCTCCCTCCACTCCACTCCTCTCTGGGGCTGTGGCTCTCTCCACGGCTCTCCTTGAGGAAATCAGGGAAATGAAGGCCGCACAAACTCGTGTGGCAGAGAAGTTCCAGAAGATCCAGGGGGTGCAACTTGTCAAAGAGGATGGCGGAGGGTTTCCTACCCCACGGGGCTACGGGGGAGCGTGGGAGGGCAGGGTGCACGTTTGGGGAAAGCTGCCCCAGAGTCCCGTGGAGGCTAAACCTGCCCATGACCCCGTCTCACTGGCTAGGGCTGCTCTGAAGATCAAAACAGAGTTGAACAAGCTCCGAGAGAAGCAGAAGGCAAGTAAGGCCGCACTGAAGCACTTGGTGGCCAAGACAAGCAGTTGGTGTCGATGACAAGGATTTGGTGGCCACTATGTCCGAGCAGGAGGCACAAATGTGGCCTGGGGGTGAGCGCTCCCACTGCCGGCTGGCTCACGCCATCCCGTCATTCCAAGAAATAGTCTTAACTCACCAACTGTCCAGGGTGGTTGGCAAATAGTTTCTTTTTTTTTCCGTTCCCTGTTGTCACTGTCCTTGTCGTATCTCAAATCCAAGTCACAGTTCTTCAGGCCTTCTCTCTGGAAACCCCGCATCCACTCAGTGCAGAAACTTCCCAAGATTGGTAGTTGGTGCTTGTCCCACTTGGCTCACAGCGGGCTGGGTCAGCTCTGCAGGGCCAGGAAAAGCAGTACCTGGGAGAGGTGTCCATGGGAGCCAGTCCTCAAGGCAACACAGCCTGCGGGCAAAGGGCTGAAAGGTCCCAGCCCCAGCAAGATCTGGCCCTGCAGCACTGGAGGCGGTTCTGTCCAGCAACCCAGCTTTTTTCTTCCCTCTGGACACAGCTGGGTGAAGCACATTCGTGAGCAGCTCAGCGCCGTGCAGGATGAGGCCCCTCTCCAGGACCCCCAGCGCTGGGTTCACCCAAGGGCATTTGCAATGGGAGGTGAGGCCCAGGAGGAGCCTCTCGGCTGCCCGGGGAGCACAGGTGCTCCCCAAGCCACAGGTCAGCAGCAGGGACCAAACAGATGGAGAGGGTGGCCAGCTGGGTCTTAAACCAGACCTTGGTCTAAGGGCAGCGCAAAGGTGGCGTGGACCCCAGAGGCATGGGCATTGCACGGGGGAGCCCCCAGGGCCCCGGCCAGAGCATCTACCTTGGTGATGTTCTCATTGGCTTCAATCCTGTCCTTCATCTCCCCCACAGAGGTGGAAAGAGAGA
>JAUNZM010000138.1:1200000-1672500 GCA_033459285.1 Clamator glandarius
GCAAAGGCAAAAACAGCGCTGGGCGACAGGGGAGTCTATTGCTCTGCAAACTGCCGCAACATCCCAGGTCTCGTTTTCCTTTTTTATACAGTTCTGTTCCCTGCTATGCGGCTTTTTTTCGTTAGTACTCTGCGCCTGCTTATCTTGTTGCCATGGGCCTTCGACCTTCGTTGCAATGCAGGTGGTGTTTTGGTACGATACATTCCTGGTTCGGCAGCTGCTTTGACTGCGTCCTGGTTCTTCAGTAAACAGCTGTGTCAGCGGATAGCTATACCTAAATACTTAGAGACTTAAAACTAAAACAAACTTTAATCAGTGAACAAAAACATGGGTTATATTTCCCACAAGCCCATGGGGTAGTGTTATGTCCAGCTTTATCATGAGTCCAGGATTATTTACTGCTATTGTTTGTAGCTGAAATCACCATTGGAAATTCAGAGGGAAGGCTCCTCAGACTGATGCATTCACTTGCTTCTAGCTAAACCAGAGGTCAGATCTGGACCTGCTTCCCTAGGGCCTCAACCACTGCATAGTCATCATCGATCATGTAGAGGGGAAGCCTGATGCTCCCCTTTTGGAACAACAGCTCTTCGCCACATGCTCCATGCTTGCTTCTTGCTTTAGGATGTTACAGGTAATTGCAGGAGGAACAAGGCTGTGGAGAACTGATTCACGCTGCTAGCAGAGCCAGCAGAGTCCTGGAGTGATATTCTTGTATTCACCTTCCAGTATCCATCCCGACTCTTTTGTTTGGGAACCTGGTAAATAATCACTGCATTTGTGTAAGCAAACAAAACCTCTCTTGTTTGTTTTAGCAGCAGGAGTCTTGATGTTTGAGCATGACAGAACAGCTGGGCTGTTTAGGAGTAGTATTGCTTGGATTGATTACTAGGAGTGTTGTTTTGGGTTGGTTACCTGTCCCCATCATGCATGTGTCCGTACTCAGCTACTTCATGTGCACATCAAGGCCTTGTGCTTTATTATGGCATTACTCTGATGAAGGCAGAAACAGTGAGAACTTTAAGAAAAATCATAGTTAAAGGATGACTTAATGTCTGTGTTTCAGCCTTAGAAAACTGAGAGGTACTGTCACTTCTAAAATGAGTTCCAGTCAAGCTAAATTAATTCAGTTTTACAGCATATAATATATATTTATTTATTTAAAAGTAAAATTAATTCTTGGTCCACGTTAATAAGCCCAACTAAAATACTTAGTTTCCTTTGAAGAAAGGATTATGTGGTTGTGGCCTGGGCAGAGGACTAGAAATATTTTGCAGTAGGAATTGAGACTTTGAGAATTCTCAAACAAAAGCATGTGCAGATAGATCTGGTGTTGGACTTAAGCTGTGTACTGTTGCTGTAGTGTGGGTGGCAGAGGCGGTTGTTTGCTCTGCTGGCTTTTCCTTGGAGTTCTCTGTTCTCTTCTCTTACCACAGTACATTTTTTTTATTTCAAAGGTGATCTTGTGTAAGGAGAAAAACCTGTCTGAATAGGGAGAGCTGTTGTATTCAGAGAGACAATGCCTGCGCAGTACTTTTCTCTCATTTAGAGAAATCAGTTTATGGAAGTAAGTCTAATGCCTTTTGCTTGCTGTTACCTGATATGTGACAGTATAATTTTAATTTAATTTGCATCATTTCAGTCTTTCCACTATTGTAGCTCCCCACCCCTAATCAAACAATAAAACCCCCAAACCAGTGCCCTTCAGCTCCACGTTAAACTGTAGACATTGCCCAAATTTGTTGTCAGGTCGTTCATCCAGATGTGGTCCAATCTGCCGGCACTGCCGAATTATCTTGCAACTAATGCAAAAGAGCTGGTCTCACATCCTGGGGCTGGATGCCTCAGGGGCAGATGAGGGAGGCTGATTGCAGAGCAGCTACCTTGCCATAACCACGAGGGAGATAACTCTGCATCTACTGCAGTGGAGCCCTGATCCTACTGTAAGGAAAATATTAATAGCATTGTAAGATAAGCAAAACCAATTCTTTTGTATTACATATTTAATGTAAATATAAATGTAAAGCTTATGATAATTATTACCTGTCCTGAGCTTTCTAGATGGAAAGCTTTGTGAAGAAAACAGTGATTTGGAAGTCAAAGGATGCATCTTCAACTGCCTGCGTAGTTCTAAAACAGTGAGATTTTGTGCTTATTTAAAACTGTAATGTGTACAGTTTTTCCAGTAACTATGATGTGATTGCCATTTTCTTAGCATAATTATGATAAAGTATTCTCTCATCTCTTATTCTTTCTTTGCTAAGTGTGTGAACAGTGTTGCTGTGAGTGATAGAAAAGTTGCTTCTTTCTCTTTTGAGAATGACTGCATCGCAATTACAGGTGAAATGCTGTCTATGCCTGTGTTCTACATTTGATTGCATGGTTTAAAGGAGTCTTCATAAAACATTGGTTATACGTAGTTATAGATAGCTGTTCTGTTCTTCACACTTGGATAAAATTTTGTGTGTGGACCATGTTCCCACTCATGCTTAACAGAAAGTTTAGTGGTATGTTTGCCAGTTCAATTTGTGTTATAATGATATGCTGTGGGAAAAAATGCTGGCGTGTTTGCTTCTGCCTTAACTGTGTGTTAGAACGCTTACCAAAACCACCATCCAGAAGTGACGTGTCTCAGTGAAAATCTTTCTCTGGAGGGGATGTGCAGGTGTAGGTGCAGAAAACAAGGACAGAGAAGGCACTGGGACTTGAAGCGGTTGATGGTTCTGCACAACTTTAAGAAGATCTGAGCACGGTTCAGTAGGTTAGAGTTGCCGCTTCATGCATGATTTGGTGTACAGGTTTTTGTTTTTAAAGGGACTCTGACAGGGAAGATGTGAGGCCAGCCTCGGAGGGAGAGGAGAGCAAGCCATGCATGCCTAAAGCAAGGAGGCAAGTCTTCATTTTGTATGTTTTAAAGTAAAAGCATCTTTTGAGCCATGGGGTAGCTTGGGCTGAAACAGCTCTCAGTTTTTTCCAGTCAGAGCAGCACTCAGGGGACTTAGAGCATCAAGAGGCCAGTCTGTGGTGTGAGTTCAGCTAATGTGCTCTTGACATGTCCCTGCTCCTCCCGGCTGCCTGCTCCAAGCAGCAGGTGAGGCAGGACCAGTACTGTTCGCCTCCACTGCGGGAGAGCTCCAGCAGCTGAGCTTGGCTTAACGCAAAGAAGCGCACTGCTCTGAACTGTCGACGTGTATTTTTCTGCCAAAGATATTTGCCTACTGCTCAGAAATAGTAATGAGAATCTTTTAAGCTCATTATGAATTTGTGAAACAAACCTTGTATGAAATGGCTGTTGTCTTAAAAGAAGAATTGTGTTTTAATATTTTGATGGTGAGCTTGAGAACAGGAAGAATTGTGGTTCAATAAAATTCTGCTAAGAGTAAGCAATATGCTAAGTTATTGGAGCTTATGATGAGACACTGCTTTATTTTATGGTTTTTTTTTTAAACTATCGACGTTTAGAAAACAATACAAATAACTTTCAGCCAAACAACTGTGGAAACAGAATAACTGATGTGAAATCTATTAGCAAGTATTGTACTCCTTCAAAAGCAGAAACAGCTTGAACTGTGCAGCTCACAAATTTTCAACAGGTCAGTTCCCAGCAGTGCAGAGTAATGTTTGGTTCAGAGAAGAGTAAAAGCTGTTATGTATGCTGTGAGGTTGGAGGTGCCTTTGGGACATAGAGCTCTGGCAGCTCATCTCTGAACCAGGCTGTGGGAGGTAAGAGGGTGCCTGCTGTCATCAGAAACATCATGAGAAACATCAGCGGTGGGAACAAGTCAAAGCACCGATTCAAATGACCCTGAAACTGGGAAAAGCTTGAATGCAGGCTTTGACTTTACTGCTGCTCTTTAACTGGGTAAGCAGCATTGGTGAGGTGCTAATTTTCAATGGTCTGAGGCAGAATGTTACCTCCCTTGCTCTACTCAGCAGTAACTCTGGGAAGGTGGATTAGAGGGAATACATTTGAAATCTCTTCAGCAGGGCTGCAGAAATATTCTTGTGAGCACACTGGTCTAGAGATGTAGGAGAAGAAGGGTTTATAAGAAGAGGTAACGGCTTCTAATTAGATGAAGAAATGGAACTTAAAAAATGGGTCTGGTTTTGGATACATCCTTTGGGCTTCCTCAGACAGTTATGGGGTGGATTTTGCTATTCCATTCTGTTGCTGGCTATTTTGTTTCACTTCAGTGTTAGGTGTTTATTCAAGAGGAAGCATTACTTAATTCATGTGGTCTTGTCAGTTAAGCAAAAGAATTTTTCTTAGATGGAAGTTGTGTTAATATGTTCCTCCCATTTGCATAGGTTTTAAAGAAAAAAACCTGCCAAGTTTTGGTTGCATTTTTTTCATGTAGTTCCACATCAAGTTTGCTTTATTATTACTTGGAGGCTGCAGCAATGTTCCCTGGCATATTACTTCCTATTGTAATTTAATTCTCATGATGCTTAGAATACTTTATGCTTTTATATGCAACATATCATACATAATCATTAAAATTGCCTTTTATCTTTTATTAACATTTATATTTGCTACAAACACTGGAAAGTAACTAAAAGATGAAAAGTAACAAGTCTTTTAAAAGGCAGAGTTGTAGTTGATAGCTTAGGTTTTTAATGCAACTGTGTTCTGTTCCAGTATGACGACTACTTAGACTAACACTGCAATCTTTATTTGTTTAATCACTAAATTTCATTAGTGTACTCAGTAGTACTAGGAACTGAACTAAAACTGTTCTGTATTTTTGCAGCAAGTTATTAAAACAACATGGTTTTGGAAATGTTTCTGATGTCTTCCTAGTGCTTTTACTGCACTGAAATGTAATGAGTAAAAGCAATGAGCAAGATACTTGCTGAAACAATTACAGGAGTCTCCAACAATGCTATCAGAAAATCAAAGCAAGAGTCTTTTTTGAGTTTGTGTTTTGAGTGACAGTAAAAAGTGAGACTGCAGTCTGCAGGGCATATAGCATAGAAATGATGTGCAGAACATTTTTACATTTTAGTGCCAATATTTCAGTTTTTCTTGGGAAAGTTGGTTTTAGGAATGACAATATGTTGCCTTCTGGGCTAGGAAGATGCTGGCAATCTCACCGCAAAGACCAAGTCATGAGCATTACTAATGATGTTTCATGTTCCATGAATATCTGCCCATTAGGAGCTGGTCTGAGACCTCCAGCAATTTACACTTGAGCCATTGAAAAGTGTATGGGAATACAATTTCCATTCTGTGTTCTTATCAGTCAGGATTTCAATCAGTGATGTAGAGAACACAGACTCTTTCATTTCTTACCAGTTTCCTACACTGTTTAGTTATCCTAAAAAGGTATTTTCCACTTCAGCAGGACAGAGAATTAAAAGAAGACATAGCAGAATTTGTGAAGACTAAGATTGAAGGGATGATCTGGACATAATGAAATAAATATAAGTGAAAGATTTATAGTGCATTTTTTCCCTGACTGGAAAAAAAAGTTTGTCCAGAAAGCCACAGCAAGAAGTGCATTGACACAGCATTCTCACAGTCTTTTCCCAGACTTTATTTTGTAGATAGTATAACTATTCACCAGATATTATTGTGTACAGAAACTGGGAATCAGCTAATTGTTTGATTCAGTCTCTGCATTGAGTATTGCTGTAGTATTTGCACTTGAATGTTAAGAGCAAATGACCTCTAAAAGCAAATGAAAACGTAACATTTTCTAGCAAGCAGGAAAATAGGAGCTAATAGAAATACTTAAGTGCCATCCATATTATTACAAAACATGCATATTAAATTCCCCATAGTGCCTAGAAATGTGTCAATATGAGCCCTGTGTAGAAGGGCAACAGGTCCTGATTATTCTGATTCGGGGAACGTCTGTGGATTGGGATGGGATAGTGTTGGTGACGCTCAGGTATGGGTAGTGTTGGTTAACCCTCCTATTATCACAATACGAGCAACTCCAGCTGACTCACTGTTTTTCCTGTGAAGCGAAAGGCTTGCCCAGGGAAGCAGCTGAGGCCATACGAGACTTGTCAGTGCAGGTGATTGAACAAATTCCCAGTGACCAGACTGCTCTCGCATGAAACCTCCACCCCCTGTTTTGCTGCTGGTTTGCAAAGCCACTTTATGTCAACATAGGCAAACAGAGGAGATGTCAGGTAGCCTGTGTCTGTTTGAAACTGTTGGCAGAGACCTGAAAGCACTTTAGCGTGGATTGTTAACCTCTGCCTTTCCTGTCTGATGGTACTATCACCCATGTGGGCTTCAAGATGAATCTGACAGACTTGTTCATTTTATCTGTGTATCTGTGGTTTAGTACCTGAGACAAGTTCTTTGATCCGGCAATGGGCAGCTGGATTGCCTCTGTTCAGAGGTTCAGGAATGAATTGTAAGCTGTTGCTCCATGCAACTTTAAAATAAAAACCTAAACAAAACAAGACTTTTGCCAAGCCTTGGGCAACCAGCAGGAAACTTCTGGCTTGCCAGATTTCTCGCACACCTGTGCCTTCAAAGTCAGCATGCCAGATTGCAGAGAAAGGCTTTGCTACTCTTAGTTTTGTTAAACATTAATGCTAGCTTCCTCCCTTTAAACATACAAAGGGACAGAGGTTTGACAAATGCTCTAGGATGGTGTGTCATTTGTTGCTTGGCGAGTGAAGCAGGCAGCATTCAGGAAGTACAGAGGCTACAACAGAGCATGAAGAATTGAGAGCAGACTTCCTCCATTCTTGCATCTTTCCAGAAGGAAAAAGCTTCTGAGTAAGTCTGGGATCAGTAGGCTGAAGCAGTTATGGTGATGGATAGTTGTGTGCTTGTCAGAGACATGAGAGGAGGAAACTAAATAAGGTAGAAGTGAAGAGCATGACATGCCATAGCACTGAACTCTTTACTGTCCTTTACTATAAACACTCTCACTAGATGGGATTTCTAGTCATGGGCAGGAACTTGGCACCCAACCTCCTACATATTAAAGTTAGCAATAGGACTAGCTTTATTTTCCAAAGTCTGCAGCTCTGCTATTTGACAAGGAACTTTGTGGGATTAAACCCCAGTTTTACAGCCCTTCTCTTCCCCTCCTCTCCCTGCCTCCGTTGCTCTCAGATGAAACCTAATTTCTCAGCCTTGCTAAATGCATGTTTCTTTTGTAGCCTTATAAGATTCATTTTTTCCTCTTTAATTCTTAAAGCTGATTTTTGAGTTGCATAGCAATATTCATACCCGTGTGTTCTGCCACTGCTCACTCCACTCCCTATCTGTCGCATATGCCACTGAGTGACAGTGTGAATGAAGAATGATACCCTTTTGTCTGGCATACTTGGGGTTTATACCGTGGATAAACTAAGCTGAATTTGATTTTGTTGTTCAGAAAATGTTGGTCCAGTAGGGAGAGGCCATACTTATTTTATACCTGGGCTGAATAAGCCTTACAATGACCGTGCTTTTCTAAATGCTGACCAACTACTGATAGAGAAACCTGGTGTTAAATGCAGTGCAGCTAGCACGCTTTTATGTGGTGTTGGTTTTGATGTCTGGTTTCAGGGTTGTTTCTAAATATGTTTTCAAAGAATCTTGCTTTCAGGTGTATTAGAGAGCTTAAAGTTTTTTTCCCACAGAATAAATAGCAGAAGTCGTATGGGTTTGTACTTTTCAAGAAAAAAATTGCAGGTCACATTTGGCAGGGCTCTGAGACACTTAGGGTCAGAATTTGAGTTTCAATTGGTTGCTTCAAATATTCATTAGTTGAGAGCCCATGGGTTACTGCAAGGAGTTTATTGTTAGCTCTTGTAGTCTTTAGAGAGCAAATATTTTCACACCTTACAAATGTTGCTAATTGCTCTTTCTTGATCTCTTTTACATAGATGATGGTATTGCTTCATGGCTCCATAACATTTTCCTTTTCTTGATGCTTTGCTTTATAAAATCTATGTATCTTCCTGCAGGGACATGTGGTTTAGTTTTGGCTCTGTCCTGAAAGGAAAGGATGGGTGATAGAAGAAACGTCTACTTGCTTTTAGTTGCTGTGAGTTAAAGTTTAGTTGCCCTAAATTAAGTAAAACTTGCAGTTCTTTATTACTGTGCAGCATGCAAAACATTTTCATTCTCAGGGTTAGAAAACATGCAAATTCTCTCAAAAGATATGAGGAATAAAAATATATCGACCAGATCCTTATAAAACCTAATAGGCCAACAGAAGAGTGTAAAACTAAATCCATGATTTTATAAGAAGCCAAGGTCTTGTGAGAATGAAATGTTTATAAAGGATATATAAATCCCCCAGATTTTATCCAGGTTCCAAATTTATGCTTGAGATCCCACAGCTCTTGTAGATGTGGTGAAGAAATGTGGTCTGGGAGGCTCATTTCAGCATGATGAGTAATGCACACGTTTATGTTACCTTTGGTCACCAGGAAGAAAGTGATGGGGAGTGCCTTTCTCTGAGCTAACTCTGCTCCTGTTGATGGCTATAGTCAATAAAAAGCAAAGAGAAGCTGCTGTCTGAATCTTTTGAAACTTTCCTTTAGATCATGTATTTGAATATGAGTGTGTGCAGTCCTCAAGCACTGGCTGATCAATCTTTTGTTAATACCCAGTGAAACTGAATTAGCGCCAGATGTAGCCTTTGCCCAAGTTAAATTCAGCCTTGTCTGGACCCTTAGGTAAATAATTACAACAGCAACAAGCACTGCAAGGCATAGCTTGGCTTTTTAAAATTTTTTTTTCTCTTTTTCAGCTTATGTGTGTCTACCAACAGACTGGGGAATAAATAGATCAAAGATTTTTTCAAAGCTGTGTTCAACTAAAAAAAACCCAGCAACTCTTGGCTGGCAGAGTCTTTCACATGACACTCAGTTGTCAGCATGCCCAACACAGTTCCTTATTTTCTGGCTTGTTTAGCGAAACAAAGTCTGCCGTAACAAGTCAGATATAGTGACCTAATTTAATTTTTAGTCCAAATGTTAGTTAGACTGAAATTTCTTTTTTTCACAAGTGTACATTTGCACCAGGTCAATGCCTTAAATCTTCCTGTAACAGTAAGTTTTGCATCAGTTTATATCTTTAGCGAATTCTCTTTAGTAACTCTTGATTTGTGCTGACAGAGAAAACTAAACCCTGATTCACAGATATTTAAAGCAGGTGAATTAAAAAGGGCCATCAGTGAAACTGAAAGAAAATTCCCTCTTAAATTGAAGCAACGTATTCAGTTTCTTCTTAATCTGTGCACAGTCTATATACAGTGTAACGTGTACCAAGGGTAATTTTTGTCTATCATAGCTGGAATTTAATTTACATTCCAAAAGGTCAGAGCCATTGAAGAAAATTATGATGATAAGAGAGCCTGGGGTTTTAATCCTTCAAATCTTTCCTAATTCAGAGGCAGGATGCAGCCTCCAAAGGTGCAACACACTGTATATTCAATTAATATGTACAAGGAAGACTACTAATATGTATTTTATCTTATTTCACCCATATATGTTCCTTTCCTCCTCTCACCATAGCATCCATAAAAATGAGTGTGTCTGTGAATGTCAAGCAGTGCAGCTGTGATCTGTTTTATAGTTTTGGATGGATTGTGTATGATGACATGAGGGATATCAGCTCACAACTCACAGCTCAGTATAAGTCATAGCAGGCTGTAGTATGTTCTGAAATTCTGCTTGTACCCTCAGTCTCTCCTGATACCAAAATGGTGCTGCGAGTTTGTGCTAGCCTTCTACTGAACGTATGAAATATTACATATCACTTAAGCATTATTTTTGCTATTTGATAAAGCGGCAAGTGTCCATGATTTTTTTCCCCTCTCTCGTGCTTTGGCACCTCCATGAGTCATATTTCACTTATCAATCGGTTCTTCTGTTTTCTGCTCTTTCAGGTGCTGACCGCTCTTCCCCCCCGCAATTTTGTTCTTGCAGTTATTCAGATAAGAGCCATGTATTGTGAGAGATATTACTAGTGCTTCTCTCTACAAAGTCTCTTTTGAATGTCAGACTTGTTCTTAGGCAAACAAACAAACAAACCAACCCTCAAAACCAAAACTCCCCAAAACCCCTAGACTTTTGTTTGGGAACATTGTTCCAGCCACCTTCACAGGTTGCGATGAATGTTGACAACTAGGTGAGAGACACAGACAGCGTCACAACTAAGTGACTGGGAAGTTCACAAAGGAAGGTAATATCCTTTAATATGTTAAAATAGTCCATGTTTTAGGCATAGAGGTCTTTGGAGATCTAGGCAAATAGAAATCTGCTCTTCTAAGGGACAAAGGAGATAGGTTAAAACTTACAAAATAAAGCTAAAGATGAAGAGCGAGTGCATATTTATCTAGTTTTATCATTGTAAAAGTAATACATGAACAAACAAAAAGATGTCAATCTGCTTCATCCATATTATAGAAACATGTATAAAAAGTGCTGTTCAGAGGATAAATAAGGTTTCTTAGTGTCATATAACCTGGAGTGTACTGATTGTGTGCCATTATTTCAGCTGTTTGCTCACAGAGATGTTTGCAGAAAGCTGAACTGAGTTGCTGCAGTTGTCTTGACAATAGGATGGCACACAGATAGCGATCAGAGATGAGACCCCCTCAGAGCCCTGAGCACCCTTTAGACAAAGTTTGAAATAAAAATTGCTCCCTCTTTTCCCGTGCCTCAGGTAGTCGATATTACTTGTGAACTACTTACAATAGGTGAGCTTCAAGTATGTGGCAGTCAGTTGTGTGGGTTCTGTTCAGACAGAGCTGATGTTGGGGCTGTTCTGGATTCACAGAGACAATGCAAGAACTTCTGTTCTGCTATAGTTTTTACATTTCTTTTATTTGTGTTTATTTTATTATATTTTATTTTTATTTAATGTTTATTTAATTTTTTTCCCATACAGTGCAGTAACTCCAGAAGCAGCACAGACGTTTGCAGATCTTTTCAAATCATTTTGGTGTTTTCCTGCTGTGACAGAATGTGTTTTCCCCAGATATCTGAGGCCTCAGACTTTCCGGATTGAGATATTAGTAGTTGAAATGATGACAGAAATTAAGAATAACTGTTTCATAGGAGAAAGATGGCTGATAGCTTTCAGTTTCATAACCTGCTTTTCTGGGATGTCTTCTCACTGTGTCAAACTACAAAACCAGAAAACTGGAAAAAGCAAATCTCTACAGAAAGCCCACACTGGACTTTAGCAGTGCACTGGGGACCAGAGCTAAGCTGATGGGTCTGGAAAGAAAATATGGATACTGGTAGGGGAGGCAAAGAATAGATTTTGTATTTTTTCTGAAAGCAGCTTCCCTGGGTGGATGAGATTGAGAAGGGCTATTAAAGATGGGATGGAGTCCTTAATTCCCATTCTTTTTCTGTTCCTACTAGATATTTATTCTTAGGTCTATTTGATGACTTTTGCGTGACCTACAAGTTGATTTATATGTAAAGCAGGGAAAGCAGGCTTGGCTGTATTCTGGACTAGTGTGCAGCCAGGACTCATGACTTTTTGGCTTCCAGTTCAGTTCTTTTCCCTTTGGGTATAGAGTATTTCAGTAAAGTATACAGTGACCTCGTAAGATTTTAAGACTTGTCAGAGCAGAAAAGGGAATGAACCTATTTTACAACAGCTTTTCCAAACCAGAATTCCAGACTTGAAGGTCACCAAATCCAGAATGGCCTCAAATATGTTAAAAACGAAGCATAACAATTTATAAAAATAATTTTTAACCTTTCCAAATTGTGTACATTTAAGTGTAGGAAATTTGCAAAGCTCCAGCGTAATTAGTTCCACAGAGTTTATTGCTTTGATTCCAGGGCAGATGAACAAGTATGTTGAAAAATCACCTGTGCTTTCAAAAAGCAGAGCTGAGAACTTCCATGTGCACTGGAATTTTGAACAGTCATGTTTAGACATGCTGATACAGACCAAGTTTCAAGGAACAGCAGTTCTTAAGTAGACAAATAAGAGCTTGTGTGTTCTGTCCGATTTGAGAAAATGATATCACTTGCTGTGTTGCAAGACTCTCCAGCAAAGTTCCCAAGATCTTAAGAAAGCAGGTGAGACTTCAACATGCTGAACCATTTCCAGAACATAATAAAGTAACAGTGCAGATACAACAATGTAAATATCTATTGCATAGATTAATATTCAGCACATTTATGAGAAAAGAATAACTGTGAGGGAAGCTTCCATTTCTTGACTTTGAATAATGTTGTGTATTTGAGAAGAAAATGAGAGATGGTTCTATGAAACCATTGCACTGTACTTTAATAGGAGGGAGAGAATTGTGTGCTCTGATATTTCAGTTTTTGCTTCTGATTTTTTAATGTGTACAGTCAGCTTCTGATCACTGTGATGGAAGGTACAGCACAGGTTAGTCAAGCTCCTGTGCTTTGGGTAGTTATTTGTATCTGAACAAGGGGAGGTGAAAAAGGCTTAAGCATGGCATTTTTTAAAAAACGTTGTGATCTTGTCTTGTAACAGAGCAGAAGACTACTATAAATCTGGGGTGGCAGGAAATCTAGCCCTCTCAATGTAGATAATTTCACAATTTCCTACTATCTTCTTCACCCTTAGAAACTTGTTGGCAAAAGCATGAACGTAGTATGCATTGATTGATCACATTTCATTTTACAGTTATTTGTCATTGTCAGATTTTCTAGCTGTCTTTACTTTGCAGATCCAGTCTAGTTCATTGTTTTTAATTTATTTGCCCCCCTTTTTTTGGACAGTTGTAGAACGTAGCCACCGCTTCTCATCATTTACTTTGGCAGAATGACTCCTGAATTTCAGTGGTGTAAGTCAGACATGAAGTCAGTTCAACTGTCTTTCTGTGTACTATTTCTATTCATAAACCAACTGTGAAGACCCAGAAGTCTGGCTGGGGTTTTATACGCAGGAATTCACACAGCATTGTTGCAACTGCGTCCTATGATTTTTGTCATTAACTCAGTATTTCTTGGAAGCACAGAGAGTAGAGGTTTTAAAAATGGTAGACAGAGCTTGATCTCTCTTTTTTTGTTTCAGGGTTCTAGTGGCCTGTCATTTTGGAACTAGTTCTGATGTGGTCTCAATTTTTATTTAAATGGGAAGTATCAAAATTCCTTGGGGGAAAAAAAAATCAGAAGTATAAACAGGAAAATGATTGGTGTTTCTGTTCTTGTTCTATTTTTAATCATTTTGTGATATTAATCTACTTTGATTTTATTGCCTTATTCTAAATGCTGGGACTTTTCCATCACTAGCATGTGTTCATGAGAGTCAGCCTATTTCAAATAATCTTATAATGCAAATTCACTTTTCAGCTTGTAAAGTATTTTCTGTCTTGTTTTTGATGCAATCCCAAAGTCAACAATAAAGGCAGTAAAACAATACCTGGAATGCATATTTCAGGGAATTTCAAGCCATACTCCTTGTGAGAGCTCAGAAATCATAAAAGGTCTGGTGGAAGAGGAGTTGTTCTGTTGCCACTTACATCACTTTCCTTTCCAAGTGAGAGGAAAGACATTACAAGTTGTGCTACTTGCTTCATTACCAAGTTGAATCAGCTCAAAAACCAACTTATGACTATATGCCCAGCACTGAGTGCGAAAAGTTCACCTCCTTTACTCACCATAAGCTCTTATTTAGATTTAAGATAATTAAATATCACCTGTAGTTATCTACTTAAGTCGTGTAGAAAATTACAACACTGTATGCTGTGCCAGAGTGCAAAATATATTCTAATAGAAAAGTTTTCTGCCAAATAAAATTAGATTTAATTTCCATAATAGAGGAGGTCGCTTTTGTCTGGTCTTAATGTTCCTATAATACTTAGTTAAAGGGAGTAAAAATAAGATTCTTTTAAAAATCCTTTTCTACTCCTGGTGCAGTTGGTACAATGAAGAATGTGATTAATTTTCCCAGATGTAGTACACAAGGCAGTTGTCCCAGCCCAGATGCTCATTTACATTTGAAAAGGTCAAAAATCAAAGTATCATCAATACGTGGGGTCCTCTTGGGCCATCTCAGCCTAGCAACAAAGCAAAGCCATTTCAAACCATGTTTTTTGGTTATGGTTGTACATTTGACCTTCGTCTTACCACCTACTAACCCAATCAGACCAGTCTCACTACCTGCAATTGTCCCCTGAGCGTTTGCCTTTGCTGCCTTATGGTGGTGCCTTGCTGAGTGCTTTGCAGCAATCAGTCACTGCCTTTCTGTCCTTACTGGTGAGCATATAGCTAGGGTAAGGAAATGAAAAGAAATGGCACAGTTTCACCAGAAAATTATGCTGAACCTTTGCTTCTTTGTCCAGTGGTTTGTTTCATAACTCATCTTAAAATGCAACCAAACCACTAACTGGTAGTGTTTGATAGCTAAAAGTGGACTTCTAGCTCTTTGGAGGAAAACACAGAGGGAATTATTCCTAGTTTTGTATAGTGAGAGAAAAAAAGGAATTTTTGGGGAGGTGTCTCTCAACTTTACTTCAAATTTGTTAAGGTTTTTTTGTCACCTTCAAATTTGTCTGCTTTTTTGCACCTGAAGAGGTATGACTGGAAGATTGCTGTACTGCAGTAGTGTGCTCAGTTTTTGTTTGTGCAAATATTCACTCGTACCAGGATCTTTCACAACTGTGTCTGACAGGCAGTAGAATGCCTTTCTGTTTGTTTGCTGGGTGATTTCCTGGCAGCAATGCCCTCAGAGAGTGGCGTGAAACTGTACTGATTACAAGAAGCTATCGGTGCTGAACCTTTTCAAAAGTGCTTGTTTTGTCCAGGTCACAGAAATAGTGACACAGCAATGCTGGTTCTAACTTGAGCTTATGTGGCCATTTCATATTTTCTCTCTTCTGCATCCTATGTCAAATCAAGTGCAAGTTCAATGGAAATGAGTATGGGAGCAAACTGTAACACTTTTTCTCAGTAGCAGTGCATCAAAATGTGCATGGTACACTTGGTTCAAATTGAAAGATGAGCAGGTTGTGCTTCTCTTTTGCTTTGCCTTATCCTGGAAAGGATGGGTGCCAGTATTCACACTCACAGTGGTTGGCACAAAGTAGGTGCTGATTCTTACTAGAGGGACCTTTCTGTGCTGCTGAACCATTCTGTTACAGTCTGACCGTACGAGGCTCTGCTTTTTGGTGGACGTTGTCCTGCCTCTTGCTCAGTTCAAAAAACGTTCTTCCTCATTTTTGTTTCTGCATCTTGAATTATGAGTAGAAGTCAGATCTGAACCCATCATGTGATCCATTTTTAGTGTGAATACAAAAATGCAAGTACAGCTTTTTAATGTGGTGAGACGTGACAGGTGCATGGAAGAAAATACCTCTAAGAATCCAATAATCTTGTTCTCCGAGTTTCTCATGTCACTTGCTTTTCAACTTCTACTGAGTGAAGATGTGGACATAAATTAGCTCATCTGTGCACACAATAAAGCCCCGGGATTTTAGGGGTTTTTCCAATGTTCAGTTGTAGAGATAATCTCAGTTTTTCATCCTGAAGTCTAAACACACCCATTTTGTTTCTCAGTAGCCAAAAAGTCTAACAAGATGCCAGAGAGGTGTGGGCCTTACCATTCTTTCCAATGGAGCTTTAAAAATGGGTATCAGAATTAGTGGTACAAATCATCATTTTTGTGCAATCTTTTGCTTGAGAGAAGTTCTGTATTTAAAGAAATGAAGATCATCATTTAACATAAAATATTATTAATGTATAATGTTGTATGAAGTAATTTGAAAGTTGGTAGCTAAGCGTTTCCTAGCCTTTTACTCTTACAAATTTCCAGAGAATTTTGTACATTTCTGTTGCTTTTGTTTGATATTTCTTTAAATATTGGCTGAAGCAACAAGAAGCCTCTAGTGTTGTGCGTCAGGCCAAATCTGCTCAATACACAAACATGCTTACAGTTATAATGGATTCTGACATTATTATCATTACTCTGAAACAGGCTAGGTTGTCCAGATGAAATGGCAGAATGACCTCAGAAAGCAGAAACCCTTAATAAAATGCTAAGAAAACAATGTTTTTCTTGCAAAAGAGGGGAGAAAGTCCTGAGGAGCAAAACCAGTGCTGTGTGACTTTGCATGAGCTCACCAAACATCAGTATTGCTGTGAAATGATGGGATTTCATCAACAGGAGCCTAAAAAGACCCCATAACTTTTTGTCAATGCTTCTCTTTTTTTTTTTTTTTTTCCAGTAAATGGGCTCCCAAGCATGAGCATATTGAAGTGGGAAATTCCCTGAATCAGAAAGCCAAAATCTGTTTTATTATTCTCTCAGTGTTATTTTAAGCATGGCAGATGGCATTAGCAAAACTGAAAGAGCTGAGCAGCTTCTGCCAACTTGTCTTTCCTCAGCAGAAGATGATCTGTGGAGTCACTCCTGATGCTTCAGGAGAGCTGAAACAGTGCTGTGGAGTCTGAGCTGCTTAGGTCACAGCAGGACAGTGGAGGTTAGACATAACTCTTTCAAGGCAGGTTACTTAATCACTCTCCAGTAACCTTTAATCCCTGTTCTGAAATACAACTTAATACTGTTATTAGTGTTTATGAAAAGTGTGTGGATCATGGCTTCAAACTCTTCCATGAAAGCACACTCTTATTATCCACCCTACTCTGATTTCCAAAAGACTTATAAAGCCAGCTCTTTGGCCAGCATTTTGGCTGCATTCTGTTGTTGAAAGTTATTTCATGAAGTTGTAGGAGTTGTCTGCATCCATTTCTTCTCTCTTCCGGAATTGATGTTTGGCACTGGAAGCAGGCAGGAACTGTGCTTCTGCTTGACTGGATCAAAAGGTCAGACTTACTGCTTTTTATACTGACTTTGTATTGACCACTTTCAGACTCAGCTCCAGGAATGAAATTCTCACTCTTCTATACAGCCAAGTGTTAGCATCCATATTTTGCAGGTAGGAGAAGATTGGTGTCTTATCCAAAGTCAGAGACTTTATGACTCATGGGTCAAATACAGAGTGAGGCTTCAGCATTTATAGCACCAAGAATCAACCCTTGTCAATCACACCAGATTTTTAGTACAAGCAAGTCAGCATTGCTAGAGGCCTCACAAAGAGGGAAGGAATTCAGCTTTTTCATCTTTTGCTTTGTGATGAGTAGGGTGCAGATTAGCTCAAAGCAGTGTGGCAAGTGATTCTGTTCTCTTCTTGATGCAGAAGAGAGATAACTCCACTGTTGTGTACAGGTGTTCACTGGAACTGCTCAAAGGAGATGCCTGTTGATATTAGCCTTTATTAGAGAAAATAATACCAATACATGTATTGGTCCATGAAAACCCTATCTTTATTGAAAGCAGGCACAGAGAATTACAGTTTTTGTTAATTAAAAGTTTTTTTCTATGTTTAGGTGAAGAAAAGAGAAACTGGAAATAAGAGACTGAATCATAATTTAAAGATCAATTGTATCTAGAGTTCAAAATTCTACAGAGTGTCACTGATACCAGTTTTCTCTTACTATGGGTAATTCTGCTGATTTGTCAGGGAGCAACTCGCAGCAGCAAAGCTAAACATGGTCTAGAGGGCTGGAAACCACATCTCAGAGTCTGTGTCTGCTCCACTGACTGTGCAGCAATGTGTCCCGCTGGAAAGGTAGTTTCAGGGTCTGAAACCTGTTTAAAAGACATTGTGGCCTTTGAGGCTTCAGTTCACTGCTCACTTGCCAGTTAGTTTGAACACTACACACCTAAGGCTGCATATTGGAAGAGTATCCTTATCAGATAGGCAATTGGAGCAATAATTCTCATGTGTTTTGTGAAATACTGATATTATCAAAGAAATTTCATTGCCTAGAAAGCAGGTGCTGTTGAAGTGAACTTGTTAAGAAATCTAAACTTGATTCCATAATCTACATTTGTGCTGTTTATACATAACATTTTGAAGGTGTTTGTAATAATATGCTTTGTATAGTGCTGTATGTATCATTTTGTAAGTAGAAAATTAAATAAAAACATTTTGGTTTACAGTCTTTGTATGGCAGATTGCAAGCTGCTTGATTATTCGTCTCTGTCCCATAATATTAGAATTAAAGTCTGTGGAACTATTGCGGCTTCAAGAGAATAATATTCTAATGGTAGTTGGTTGGTTGAGGAAGGACCATTTTATTATCCACTGATCAGCTTTTGGACTTTTTTTTTTTCATTCTGTTACTTACCACTGCCCTTTAGAGAACACACACTTGAAGCCACGCAGACAAAGCTTTGTTTCTATTTCTTATTGAATTAGTCCTTTAGCTTCTATCTGGATTACTTAGATTTACAGTGTAATGCAATGTAAAACAGAATCTTTTTCTTAACTGTGATGTCCCAAGTACTTAATATCATATACCTCAAGAGGTCCTGTTGCTTTGCAGCCCAAATCTTGCACAGTGAAAGGGGGTGCGAGTTTTATAACTGAATTTAGGGATTTCAAGATCAAGCCTTAAGCATATTTACCTTACTCGGGAGCTGGGATTTAAAAGAACGACTCATATCTCTTAGAAGAAATGTTATGCAACTTTTGCAGGTTATGCAAATCATCCTTTTCCACCTTGCCTCCTCTCCCAATGAGTCAACAAACCTTTTCCTGACAATGAAAACAACTGAAAAGATGTTTCTTGGAGTGTGAGGGAATGAGGAACTATGTATATGATATTTTCAATATATTGAGTCAAAGGCAGAAGAAGGACTGTCAGCCTGTACTTCCTGTGCTGTCCCATTACTTACCATACCCTGGTCATTTTGTATGTTATTTTTGCTATTGTGAAGACAGATTATCATTCAGAACTAATAAATAAGTTTTAACATGCTAAAGCATTCCATGAGGCCTCTTTGCAGGGTCTGTGCCCATCCTGACGGTGGATTTAGCTAACATGCTCTTCAAAGGCTTCAGTGGGGGCTGTGGTCTTTATATATAAAATACGCTTCCACCAGGTGATACTTGTTTCACTGAGAGAAATGTCTGTGCAGCTCTGGAGCAGGCCTGCATGACACACCGGAATCAGGAGAATGTGATCTCGGGTCTAAGCTAGAAGAGCGTTAAGAATAATATACACTTTATGACTTTGTGGTATTAAACTAAAGAGGTTGAGACAGGACAGACAGGAATAATGAAGAATCAGGGCACCCCAACAAGTCTGAGGAGGCTGATTTAGGTTATATCTTCAGGCATTTTAAAGTTTGTAGGCTAAGGTAAATCTACATAATTCACTACACACACTGTGCTGCGACAACAACCCAAAACCACTCATCACCAGCCACCTGTTTTCGATCTAATGTGATCTCTTAAGATATCTACCTGTCTGAAACTGTATGGAATAGCAGGAAATTTAACTTCTAGGTTGGGAAGAGTGTATTCTGGCATGCACCCTTCCTGTCCTGAAGCGAGGAAGTGCTAAACAGTTGTTAGTGAAGTATTTGCCATTGCCTCTGCTATGAGATCTCTCTCTTCCTATGGGCGCATTTATTTTTCATTAAAGGCTTGGCTTGCAAAGTATCCACTGTTGGAAACTAGGATGAAATCTACTAAATTGGTTTCAGGATATGTTTGAAGGAGGAGAACATATACCCTGTGTCAAAGCAAATATTTCAGAAGTTGCCCTGGTGCTCTGGACTTTCAGGTTAATGCACAGAACTTGGCACTTGTGCCCATAGGTATTGGCTGGCTGTTGTGGAGAAAATCATGTAGCAGTAGGGATCTTCTGATTCTTTTCTCTGTTTGCTATAGTGGAGAAATTTGCTCCCATGATTTCTTTTGGTCGAATTGTTCTTTCATTTGGATTTTGTGTGTATGGGACAGTTTATAAAAAAAAAAAAAAATTGTCCACAATCTTTATAGAACAGAAACTTAACTGCTTATGCAAGGCATTACTTTTGGATCTTTCCTCTTCTTTCCATCCAATTTGAAACAGAAATGTGGCTAAGGCAAAATGTTAAAAGAATCATGATTATTTCCATATGGTTTGTATGTATATATTATGGCAGAACAGAATAGTAACCCTCCATTTTTTTTGACATGGTTTTGACTTAATTTCTTATTGCTGGTGAGCCAGCTGATTAAAATGTTGTTTAATTTTGTTTTGTCTTTTTGTTCTCAAAAGTCTTTGCAACAATGTACAAAATCCCAGTAACAATGGCTAATTTTGCAAACCATGGCAAAAATTTGTTCTGAGGGTTTGGTTGGTTTTTTTTTTCAAGGTAACACTGAGACCCTTCTGTATAGTTTATACTCATCAACACACAATGTGGGCAGATTAATATGTTTTTTCAGTCTGTGATATTCTTTTGATAAGAAATTACTCTGTTCTCTTTGATAAGGAGAATTTCAGCTTTGGCTACAACATCAGACCAAAGACAAAACAGGGTTTCCTTTTGATGTTTTATTTAGTTTACTGTATACATCAAGGGTTTGAAATGCTGTAGCTAAAATACTGCAGCAGCTGAGCATGGAGGCACTTGGCTTCACATGTTGTGAATTAAAGTGACCTCTTTTTAAATTGGCTTCCTCACTGCAACCAGTGAGTAAACTGTGCTCCTCGTTGGTCAGTCTTTCCCATTTTTGTTGTAGTGGGAATCTTCTCCTCGACAGTCCCTTTTTGCTGCAGAGGCACTACTTAATCTGGGAGGTCAGGGAGCTAATCTGCTGTAGGTGGTAAATGCATTCAAGGCAATGGCTTGCTATGAGTATCTCATGTGTCTTTAAAGCTGGTAAACTTGGAAAAGCCGGGAGTCAAACAGAGGTGAGAAAACTGGCTTTGTGCTGAATGCTCTGCTCTCATAAGCTCATAAACGACATTAGTTAATTGTAGCCAACATCTCCCCCCCGCCCCGATTCTGTGGCTGAGGGGTATTTGGTGTCTTAGTGATACATTGGGGTAGTTTTGCAGTGTGCAGACATCCACTGCTTTACCTGCAGCCAGAAGAAATTTGGCAAATAACTCTAGTTTCCCCAAGGACTTGATTTTTTATTTCTTTCTGCTTCTAGGTGTCAGTCAGTCTCTCCACCACCTCTTTTGTCCCCACGAAGAAGCCCAGCCTACCCCCTCAGCGATAGTGAGGACTCTTGCCACTCTACTCGGCTCACCAAAGGCTCCAACTCCAGCCTGCGTTTCAAGGACTGGAGCAGCCGTACGTCTACACTGCGAAGCACCTCCACGAGCCCATCAGACACTGATTCCCCAAGCCACCCTCTCAAAGCCATCAGTGTGGGTGCTTTAGATAAAAGGTTGTCTGTATTCAAGGCTGATAACCAAAAGGAGAGTCCAAAAGAGGCTCAAGATGGGGACACGATAGGGAGCCACCCACTTGCCAGGAGCACTCTGTCCTTGGGCACTGCTACCAACTTGAGGAACCTCTCGCTCAGCCGAACGAGTGTCCGCTCCCAGGCGCTGGACATCAGGCAGAAGATTACAGAATGGGAATGCCGCCGGGAACCATCCCCCAGGATAAGTGCATGTGTGGACAAGAGAGATGCTGGGGAGAGGTCAGGCAGTGAGAGCTGCCCCAGTGTGTTGACCTCTCCCTGCAGCGAGAAGACATTCGATTTCAAGGGGCTCAGAAGAATGAGCCGAACATTTTCTGAGTGCTCTTACCCAGAAACAGAGGAGGAGGAACTGCAGGACAGGGATTCCTGCCATCGGTTTGAAAAGAGACTAGGCAGGAGTGAGACTCCTTCTGCTGCTTTTCTCAAGGGCCATGTGAGAAAAGAGTCCTCTGCCGTGCTTAACAGAATACAGAAGATCGAGCAGGCACTGAAAGAGCAGCCCGGCAGAGGCCTCCCCCAGTTACCGAGTAGCTGTTACAGTGTTGACAAAGGGAGAAAAAAGTCAGTGACTCTGAGTACTGTGGAGGGACTGAGTGAAACTCTAAGTGACAGCAAAGGAGGGAGTGTTATTTTGGGGAGTGAACCAGAATCAGCTACTGAGGCTGAGAAAAGCAGTAAGATAAAACAGGGCATTACTGCAAACTCGACTGGCCCTAAACTGCTCCTTGAAAGCCCAGCTAACACTGCAGTGAATCCTGTCCCCAAGCCCAAACGCACCTTTGAATATGAAGCAGACAAAACCCACAAAAGTAAACCAAGCAATGGCCTACCTCCATCTCCTACATCTGCTGCTCCTCCTCCCCTCCCATCCACTCCTGCACCCCCTGTGACCAGAAGGCAGAAGAAAGAGTCACGCTTTCACAGAAAATCCCAGAATAGGTAAAATTGAAGGAAATATCTTGTGCTCAATCTTCAAATAAATAAGTGTGCTCTATCTTTTAGTAACAATAGTTTAAGTTCTCCCACAGTGCAATGCTTTTGACTTGAGACATGCTAGGAATTGTGTGCAAGACAACTATTTTTTCTGCTGGACTGCACTGATGGGATGCCCTGGTACAATACCTTTACGTGACTGCAGTTTTGGAGTTCTCCAACCTGCATTCCTGAAACCTTGGAAAAGTCTCAAGGTCATCTGTGCTAAAGGTTATCTCATTAATTTTGGCACAAATGTCCTACTTGAAATTTTTAATGGAGCATAATTTCCTCTTGTAGTATGACCGTAGCTGATCTGTCATCATCCTCTCTGCCTGCTCACTGCAAAACATACCTGCAAAGACTTTGTGTTCCTAAAGCTTGTTACCACAGCAGTTGTGTCGATTTTATTAGGTGTTAGTGATTTTGTTTAATTCAGTGCTTAGAAATGTTTCCCTAAGTTGCTATCAATAGTTGTACAGGATTAATCCTGAGGAAAGTGTCTTTTAACACAGAAGGGCCTTTATATCCTTCCTGAGTTAATGATGAGCAGAGTATATGGTTATGTTTCCCCAGCAGTCTGTAGAGTCTGACTTGGTTTTAACTACATAATTCTCCTTGCCTTTGTGGAAATGGTAAAACTCATTCTGCTCACTGCTTAGGAAATTGTAGGCGTAGTTGTAGATAAGCATTCAAAGCATGGCATTTTTAATAAATTCACCAATCTGTGCATGTGTACAACACACATGCCTTTCATATTTCATTATGAACTTTTCACGTAGCTGCTAAACAGCATCTCAGATACACACTAGCAGTTCATTATCTTGTGTTTGATGTTGGCTCAGTTAAAGTTCATGTCAGCACCACCTGAAGTACTCTGAGGCAGGAGGAGGAGAGGAACCTTCAGATTCTGTTCTTTACTTTCAAGAGACACCTGCTTCTTAAGTGGATCAAACAGCTCTGCTGATGTCTGTTGTTTCTCTGAGAAAGGTGGAGGGTGGGGAGGTGAAACGTGGAAAGCTAAGCTCTGGTTAGCAGTTCTTATCTTTGAGTTCTGGCAGTAATCTCAGTGAGAGAAAGTGAACTGAGATTTTAACAAGAATTTGTGAAACGAAGCTGACCTCATTCAGCACAGCCTTTCCAGTGTAGAGAAAACAAACAGTATTTTTAAAATGATCTGCTGTAAACGATAACCTTTATTGGAAAATTAAAGGGCAAGTGGTAAAATAGCCTGGGGGATGGGTGGCAGAGAGATTAATAACAGGAGAAAAATTCTTGCACAGAATCACCATGTGACCTGTGACTAAGTGATTGAAGTCAGTCTCTGAGTACACTCTCATACTGAGTTTGTGACCATACAAATTATCAAGGAAGCATGATATTTTGTTACAATGATTTTCTGAGATGAAGTTTTGAAAATTCGTTCAAGAAGAGACACTATCCATACTTGCCCCTGCTGTTCCACAGGTTCAGACTCCCATTATAACAGAGTTAGACAACAGCACAGTTCAGCAATGGAGCCTCAATCCTGGATGGGGCTAGTAGGTACAAGCCCACAACAAAAGCCATATTTATCAATTTGTGATTAGTAATGTATATGCTGTAGGGTTTACAGTATTATCATGTGTACCTGTTGAATCTTGCAAATCAGTTTGATGTAGTACAGAGTCCATTTGCTTGTAACAGCTTTACTTTACTATAGTTTAGTGATTTCTTTAGACTTACCTCTGATTAATGGTGATCTAAGTTTAAATCAACCTCCCAAAACTGAAGGTTTGCCAGCTGACTTAAAAGCTGAGTGGAAATCCTAAATAAATTCTTAACTTTATTGTCTTTACTACTATCACTGTTAGTTACAGTGAGGAGAATTCCTGCATTTCTGAAGAGCTTGAGACCATACAAGTCATCTAAGAGTATTTTGTTAATATTAGTTATTGAAATCTCATTCTCTAGACTTAATTCATTACATCTACAGCTTATATCTGTGTTTCAGGTTGAACGTATGTGTGCTTTGCACTCACTGGAATGTCATAAAAATGAACTGTGGATATTTATTCTTCTAATATTTTGATTGAAAATACTGGTTTTCTTTGTGGTGGTTAATTCACTCTTATAGTAAAATCTATGAAATCTCTCATATTTGCCTGATGGCATAGAGCCAATCTGTGTTCAGAGGACTTGGTGCCCACAGTAGCTCTTGTGCTTCAGATTGATGTGAACTGGATGTTCCCTGGTGGTTGGCGATCCGCTGGCACTGACACAGGTCAGGAGAGGAGTGTCACAGGACAAGCTTGGGACACATGTACCATATCTGAGTGTGGGTCCACAATTCCTGTGGTCCTGTGCCGCATCACTGCGTCACAGCATTGCCTTGAAATCCATAATGGATATTTAACTAGTTTAGAAAGTCTTGTTTCATACACAGGTATAAATTTGGTGCCTAGACATCTTTGGGAACTGCTAGTAGGTGTGGAGCAGCAGGTGTCTGTTTCTGAAAGGCATGGGTTTTTTCTGCAGTGGTCATGATGTGCATTGGCTTTTCTTATGATTAGGGAAAGGAGATAGTGAGGGGCCTCCTAAGCCTGTCCCAGACCCATAAGTCTGCTCCAGCAGACAAATAGGAAATACTCATCAAATGCAAATAGTTATTCTACTGCCTGTAGGGATACTCTTGTGCCAGCTAAGAGGCTGAAGTCTCATGAGGCTTTGCCACTGCCATATGGAAACCTAGTTTTCACTCCAGCTGGGGAGAAGAGGAAAGGGGTTGATGGCAGGTTGGTTTAGTGTTCAGTTGATTCAGGTACCAGTCAGTGAAGTACGGATGTCAGAGCAGTCTCTGCAAGTCTCATAAGCACCTCAGGATTTATTCTCTGACCTGAGCACATTTTTCACACAATTTCATCCTCAACACTGAATCAGTGAAATGAATGCTAGCCCCTGTACAGCTAGCAGTGCAAACCATGCACCTCCCAACCTCAGTGTAGATGTCGCTGCAGAGAGCAAGTGCTGGGCAAACTGGAGAATGGGGAGGGCTGGGGCTCCTTCTCACCCAGAGCAGCTTGGCAGCACTGGGCCAGGTGTTGGGGAGAGGCAGTGAATCACCTCCCTTTCAAGTACGTGGGTGGGAGACAAGTAGTGGGGATTCACCTCACCCAGCTGCTCCTCACCTTCCTGCTAGAAAGCCTGAACCTTCAGTGCCTCAGTTGTGTTTCTTGCCCGCCCCAGAGCGCCATATTTTTTCTCCTTAATTTGTCCTTTGCTGCCAGTGCTTGACACAGGGTGTGCAGGAGAGATGGGTGACTTTCACATGAGTCTGCCTTTGGCATTTCTACCCTGACCTTTACATGGGAACATGCCTGGACGTTCGAGACATGTGAGTGTTTTCAAACTAAGGGCTGTGTCTCCCAGAGCAACTGGTGGAGGAACGCTTTAACACTTTCCAGAGAAATGTCTGTCTTGAGGAGAGGCTGTTTCTGGGGCCCCGGCAAGGGCAAAGAAATTTCTAATCTGAGGACTGTGCTGCAAACTTACTTTGTAACCCCTGAAAAATAACTCATCCGTTCTTTGTATTTTCTCCCTGTCTGCATAATGGGATAATATTTCCAACCTCATAAAAGTGTCACAGGTTACTTTACCGAAGACTGCAGCGAGCACAGGACTTGGGGTCCTCTAAAAGTTGGTTGTTAAAGCATGATGTGTGATTTTTTTTTTTCATTTGTTGGTCATTTAATATATATATTTCTTAGCAGACAAATGCTCAGGTAAATGTTTGAGTAATTTTGCATTCTAGTTACTAATTACTTACTGTTTTAAACTTCAGAAAATCCTTTGAGTTTGAGGATGCATCAAGTCTGCAATCCCTGTACCCTCCCTCCCCAACTGAAAATGGGACTGAGAGCCAGCATAAGTTTGGATCCAAGAGCACTTTAGAAGAAAATGCCTATGAAGACATTGTAGGTAAGAATGTGTTGCAGTACATGGGCTCAGAGCAGGATGCTCAGCAGTTGTGGGCAGACCAGGTATTGTTGAACTGTTGCTCTGTACAAGAACTTTCAGAGCTGTCAGTAAAGAGAGATTAAATGGAGTGTAAATGGGTTTGATGGATCAGTGCAAACATAACTCTCAGTCTGCATGCGGAAAGCCTTGATTCCTTTGTACTTCATCAGGTAGTATTGGAAACAGTCTGTTTCATCAGCTTTTTGCCATGCTTTCTAAGAACCAAATCATTCTTTTTATCAAGTCCTTGGCTTGAAGCCTTGAGTGGCGTAAAAGTGTAAAGAACTGAGTTTGAGATAGTGTTTACAGAACTATCCAATGGCAAGATTAACCTCAAAGTCTTGTATGGTTAGCCTGAACTTTTCTGGACTCCTGTGCAGACTGCCCCAAAACAGTTGTTTGTATCACTATTCTTGGTCTCTCCTTAGTCCTAGTTGCTGGTTAAAGAAAAATTAATTTCCTTTAGCTACAGAGCAATCAGGAATGCACAACAAAAGCAATGTTTTGATTAAGCTTCACAAGAAAAACATATTTCTTTTCATCTTAGAAGGAAATGTATGGACTATGCATACATTCTTTTAACATCAAAAAAGTTGTTATAATTACTGAAAATTGGGCAGCCCTTCAGAGCACAGATTTTCCACACAAGTGATGAATATATGTATTGTTTTTAACTCTTTCAGTGTTGTATTATTACAACAGATACAAAAGGCATTTCATTTTACTGTGGACAATGAACCTTTATCTACTGAAAACTGGAGGGCTACCAAGATAGTCAGGGGCCCTAGTGTACATGTCTTCCGAAGAGACGCTGACAAACCCAGATTGTTTAGTCTGGTAAAAAGACCCAGCACTCTAATGCTGTTTACAAATGTTTGAAGGGCAAGCAAAGATGTCAGAACAAAGCTCTTCTTGGTTATTTCAGTTGATACAGCAAGGAACAGTAGCCACAAGTTGCATCTTGGGGCATCTTGTGAGCCTCAGTGAAAACAGGAGTTTACTCTTTGCGTTTTCAGTTTTACTCTCCCTTTATACCATTAAAAAAATGCTTTTAGAACACAAAAGAATGTTGCTGTTCAGTGTCTGTTAATAAAAATGAGAGCCTATATGTAGATACTAAAAAGTTTTTTCTCTGGAGAGTGTTCTTATGCGATCATTTGCTTTCTCCATGAACAGTCAGGCTACCATGCAATTTGCACTTGAAAATGTATTGTGCATTAATTACAGTGCTCATCTTTGCTCAGGAACCGTGAATGTGTTGCCAGATATTAGATGGTAGCATTTCTTTTCCTTGTTTTGGTTTGTTAAATACCAAAATAAATTGCACAGGACTGGTAAGAAGCTTTCTTCAAATAAGAAGTCATTCTGGGTTCAGTAAAACAAAATCATGGTGGCCTTTTCCAGCTCATGGAACCGTAAGCTAGTTCTCTGCTGATTATAATTTAGGCATTTTGGCTGGGCAATGGGAAGAGAATGCAAAAAATCCAGATCTGTGGACAAACACAGAACTTCATTGTTTTGTGCTACTTCCTAACAATCTCTTTCCAATGGACTTTATTCAATACAGGCAGTGCAAGGGGAATACCAATATGGTATAATTCTTACAAACTGTCAAGAACGATTAAAGACAAGCCAAAGTAGTTTGATCTCTAGCTTTAAAGAAACTGTCGTCGTTTTGTGTATCACATCTGCGTAATTTATGCCAGTAGTGCTAGACCCAAGTCTCTAAGTAGCACTTTTGTACTCATGCAAACCAAGTGTCTGTAAGGGTGAGTTTATTTTATAGATTTGTATCTGCTTCAGAGCTATAAAGGACTCTATCACTACTGCTTTGGGTTTTCTTTGCAGACAGTTGGCTTAAAGGTGGCAGTGGAGTTTTTGTTTGTAGCTAGCTGAGTCTCTGCCTCCCTGAAAGCTTGTATGTAGATGAAACATTGTCGCTGTAGTAATAAATTTAATAAAGTCCTCTCCCACCCTACTCACTGTAGAATTAAAACTTTTAATGCAAGTAAGTGTTAAAACACAAGAAAAAAGAAGGCTGTGGATCTTGAGCAATGCTCTAAGCACTCTACTGTGAGTCGGAGTCATAAAAAAAAAAATCATGTTAGATGGGAGTCAGCTGGTCCAACCTCTCATCGAAGCAGGGCAAGTTTCAAAGTTAGATCAGGTTGCTCAGGGCTATGTCTGGTTGAGTTTTCAAAATATCTTAGGAGGGTGGTTCCACTGCCTGTCAGTGCAGCCTGTTCCACAGCTCAAACTCCAATGTGAGGAATTTTTTCTTGATATCACTGTGAAGGAATTTTTCTTTCTATCCAGTCAGAATTCTCCTTATTGCTTATTTATTACTGTTGTCTTTCATCCTTTCGCTGTACACCTCCAAGAAGCATCTGCCTTTGCCTTTTCCATAACACCCTTCTAGGTAGTGGAAGACAGCAATTGGTTCCCCCTCTAGATTTCTGTAGGCTGAATGGTCACAGGTTCTCTCACCCTTTCTCACTTATTTTGTATGTCCCAGCCCTGACCATCTTATCAGCCTTGCTCTAGACTATCTAGATGTCTGTTGATGTCTCTCTGGTACCATGAATACTGCAGATGCAGCCTTGCAAGGGCCAAATAGAGGGCAACTACCACTTCCCATGACATTCTGGCCACATCCTTGCTAATGCAGACAAGATACTATGTGAAGTACTGAGCACTCTCACTTAGATTAGTAAAATGATCGAAATACAGCTTCTCAGCCTGGAAGTGATAGGACAAGAGTTTATTATATGATGCAGTCATCTGTTGCATATACACACTAAACCTTTGTGTTTCTCCTGGTGCCCTTACTGCTTTACTGACCAGAACAGTGATGGAAATGCTATGGCTAGTTTATGTTATTCTGAGAGCTGATGTTTAGAAAAACCCAAACCAACATTTTAAGGTATATTAAACCAAAAAATGGTTGTTCTTTGAAATCCATGGATATTATGAACTGGACTCTTTGTTTAATTTTATAGTATTTTTGTACACTTTAATAGATGAAATATCTGCATGTTAAGTTCAAGACAGGTACTGGATCCATTCTGCATTAATTAAAAAACATTTGTATAAAGCGGTGCTCATTCCTAATATTAATCAGAGCTATATTCCATGCGTAAGGAACCATGTGGACTTCATTCATCTCCTGTACTAGCATTCACAGGAATGTAGCAGTCATAGTAAACTTAGCATTGTTTTTCTTCTTGTGGTTTTGAATGAGTCTTTAATCAGACCAAAATTGATGTGGCTTTATGAATCCAGTTGGAGAAACCATACTTGGCTTTGTGTAAATTCAAGAAACTATCATAGTATTAAGAAATGTCTGAGATGGTTGCCTCTGCTGTGTTTGGGGACAACAGTATTTCCTGTCATATGTATGATACAGTTTCAGTTTTCTAGCTTGTTCCCCTAAATGCAGTTGAAATATTTAAATATTATTATTTAATCTCTGGTGTCCCTGAGGCATTTCTCACCTGACCTTTAGAAGAAAGCACTTGTTATCATTACCAAAAAAAGCTGAATGAGTAAAATGAGAGTAAGGTTAAGGGCACAATATTGTTTCATTTGAGAAAATCCAGTAAATTGTGTTTGTAAGAGAAATTGCACTCACAATTCAGAAAGTAAATACATACTCTGTGTGTTGCATTGTATTACACATTGAGAATGTTTAGTTTGAAGTTGCACAACTCCATTTGTCCTGTCCAAGCAAAAGCCTTTTGCTCTTGTAGCTGCCTGGCCTTCATTTAAAGCATTTGTTTCCCCAAGAAGAATAAAAATGCTTGAAATGCTTTTCCTTACTGAAGATGGTGGCTAACAGGGTTTCTTGCTTCTCTGCTGGTTTTGAAGTCATAGGTGGAATACTCAGCACATAGCCCAGGTGTATGAGAATCAGATTATTTAACTTCTGAGAGGCTTAGTCTCTTACTGGTGCAATAAGAAGAGTAGTTTGTATGAGAATGAGTTTATTTCAGCCGCATATATTAGAACAGAGGTGTATTGTCCCAGTAAGGTCCCCCATTCTGTCTGACTGGCTCACGTGCAAGTCTGGTGCTGTTGCAGTGGTCAAAAGCACTCTTAGAACTCTGTTAACTAACATGAAAGGTAACGCTGATTAATTAAACTCTGTTTTAGATTCTACAGCTGGGATTAGGCTGTACTTTTCTTTGGGACAGGAATGGTTTGACTTTGTGGCTGGAGCTCTTCTGAGCACTCACCATGTGGGGCTGTGGTGGAAAAACCCAATCTCTGTCTGGCTTGGCCACATGCATTGATATGTGCCCAGCAGCTTAGGGTGGCATTAGCCTGTCCTCTGCATTGGTTGGCAGGTTTCCTTCTAGGCTGTTCCCCAGCTGGTATCACTGCAGGGCTGAAACAGATATTTCAGGTTATTCCTTTCCCGTCAAATTCTCGTGAGGCGGAACATAAGTGTCTGCTACTGCCCTGGGGAGGTTTTGATGTTTCACTGGCAGTGAGGTCCCTAGGAGCACAAAGCCTGGGGACACCAGCATATGCCAGTTACATACAGCCAGGTTGGTCTGTGCCAGAAGCCAGGTGTTGTGCCAAAGGCATGATAGGTGTCAGTGCCACAACTTGTTAAAGCTCCTTGGTGGCAGGTCCTAGTGCTGTGTATCTCTCCTTTAATCTTGCGGGTGGTACAGTCAGCAGCATGATGCTCTTTTGTTCTTTAAATGCGAGTGTTTTTTCAACTGATATTTTAGGATATACTGTAGAAGTTGGAGTCCATCAAGTACCTACTGGCTGAGGAACTGCTTTTCTCAAGGAAACTCCAGCATCTAGAATGAGAACCCATCTATGGATTAGCTGTTAAAGAGGGATGGATGACTTGGGCAAGAGAAGGATAGTCGAAAGTGTATGGTTCAGGCAACTGGTACACATTCCCGTGGAAAAGAAATTTCTTCCGGACAATGCCACACTTTTAGGCAAAGTTAAAAGTGGAAAAGTTTTTATTTTAAAGCTGAGATTCAGCAATTGATTTCTGGTTCTGAAAGAGCACAAGCTTTTGAATCTGGGATTTTGGTATTGTCTGTGGTGGTATGGGCCAGCTGGAAGGCTTGCCTTGGAAATCAATTCCATCTTTTCCTCATTTCTCCTGATCTCCACATCACAGTTTCTCTGTGGTCCATTGAGGAGACTAGAGTCAATCACACATACTTGCTGGGGATACAGAATTATTCCTGGCTTAGAAATAAATGTTCAAAGGCAGAGCTTGAATTCAGGCCCATCTCTGGTTGTATTTATGTTTGTTGAGAAGTAATTGATGAAGCTAGTCAGAACGCCCTTCTGGAGTCTGTGAAGCTCTCAGTCAGCAGAATGAGATATTTTCAGATAAATAAAAGGTGATAGATAAATTGTGTGGGAAATCTGTATGGAGGGGGAAATGCAAGAAAAGGGTGCAGATAGCAGAACTGAGACAGTTGAAGGAGAAGCATCTGCTGACAGCTGCTGTGTCTGCTTTGACAGCTAGAGCTGAAGCAGTCTAGAATGTAAAGCAATGCCCCAGGAAACATTGTTATGGGATCTCTAAAACCAGGATCAATTTCTGAACGAGACCTTGCTGGTGGGATTCCATTGGGAGCATCCTGCAATCCATGGTCACACTGGCAGCTGGCCCTCCTCGACAGGGTTTCTTATGCATCCTTCTGCTCTCTGTACCTGTTCAGTGCTATGTTTAGGAGATTTTGAGCCCATTCAATAGCTGGATATTTCTCTTGACTGTTTTTTTTTGCACCTTAAGAGGAATTAGATTGGTGATAGCAACTTAATCACTGTGCTTCTGGAGGTATATAATTGAACTTTGTTACAACTGACATCCAAGGTGACTGAAAAGCAAAACAGTGTAGTTTAGCTGTTTCCCTCTGTCAAGTTTGGGGAGAATCATCTTGTTTATTTCTGCACTATAACAGGACAGCTAGCTCTGGGTTTTCATGGGCCTTCTCCACAGTCTGAGCTGAGTGAAAAATAAAACATTATAAAGTCCCAAACCAGTCAGGTTGGTACCAGGCCTAGAAAAGTTCTTTTTTTTTGTTTTGTTTTCTTTTTTTGTTCATTTGTTTTTGGAATAAAATAATATCCACAGAAGTCTTGTACAAAAATTTCAGGTAATTAAACTGAGAGCAAATTGTCCTTCTTTTGGGGTAGCTATCTCTCCTTGAAATTAGTGAGGGCCAGGTTTTGTTGTACTTGGGTCAGTACAGTCTTTTCCAGAGAGATGAGAATGCATGAATCTTGGTCTTTTGGCTATTTCCTAATACATCAGAACTTATAAGAGAGGAGATGGAGCAATAGGTCTCAAATCAGCATTACTAAGTGGAGTGTCAGGGCAGCCTAACACAGGTGGGTGCCTGAGCAGTTAAAATAGGCAGGTGTGAACCTACAAGCAAAATCCTTAGTGTGGAGGGAATGTCCGTTGCTTAACCTTCCTTGTGGCAACCAGAACAGTGTGTCACTTCCTTTAGCCCTTGTAGTAAGGCACCTCATCTCTCCTAAACCAATTAGTTGTTTTGAACTCTGCAGTAAATTGAATGTAGTGCATGTCATGTAACAAATGGGATGATTTAGCCGTTTTACTGAATCCTCCACTGTGTGTGCCAAGAGCTGCAGAAACGATGACTGAGGTCCAGTTGGAAGATGTTCCAGCTCGACATTACTTTCAAATTAGAACATTTGCAAAGTTCTTCCAGTAAACGTGGAAAAAGGTTAGAAAGACAGCAAGCTGATCTTTCCAGTAAAAATCTCATTGTCACATGCCACATTATTGCCTGTCATGCTTTCATATTGCATTATTGTCTGTCGTATTATTATCCCACGTCAAAAGGGTTGTACAAATCTGGGAGAAACTGAATTTGCTGAGCTGCTGGGAAGCTGAAGCAAACTTGGAGAGATTGCACCTCTGTCAGTGGTTCTGTGCTAGTTGCTTCTCTGAAAACACTTTGGGTTTTCAGTGAGAACCTTATCAGGAGGTCTCTGGAAAGTTTAGTCAAAGACAGAGCTAGGATTGCTACAAAACGATTGTGTAGACAGTGATCAAGAAAGTGTATGTTCCTGTCTTCTTCCATGCCCCTACTTTACCTTTCACAGTCTAAAAAGCATCTGAGTTTTTGGAAAGTGTAATTGTAGCAGTTTTAGTAATAGACAGCATGGGATAACAGCGGCCAGAGAGCATTAGATCAAACAGTAGCCATAATGAGTCTGTCAAAGTAAAACCAAATACTCTAGCTGTCTGATCCTATTGATGATCAGCTTGCTGCTTTGTTGCTACGTTGGGATACATGGACTTAAATTATTTTTAATAATCTGTTCATGTTTTATTTAGATCCCTATTTTTCACTGTGGAGTCTCACAGCTGTGCCATCCACTACAGCTTCTTTTGACAGTCTTTGTCAGCTTTATTGCCTGATTTTCTAGTCAATGCCTCATGTTAGTAAAACAGAGAGTAAAATAACTGTGAGGCTGCTCTCCCAAATTCTAGTTTATATTCACAAAGACTGTGTTGAAGTCAACAGGGTTAGACCCCTCTGAAGTGCAAGCAGTTTAGGCATGCTGGTGCTGTGCTGTGCTAACAGCTGCTCATCAGATGTTTTCAAGAACATGAATGTTAAATGGATGACTTTCTGAGGTGAAATTTCTTACTCATTTATCAGCTATGCTTATTCTTCTCCATCAAATGCTTCATTATGATTGCAGCTCTAAGCTCTTGCAGTCTGTGCAGAGACAGCAGGGAGCTGAAAGTATCTGCAGTGTATCTTCTTATTGCAAGGCAAAGCCAAACTGGAAAAGTTCAGGAATGATAGGCTATTGTCTACAAACTCCATGGACCAGGGGTCACAAGGCTGATGGTATTTTAGACTTGTCACTCTGCATGTTGCAGGTGCTCTACTACTTTTCCAAGAACATGGTGCTGAGCTGAGACACTGGGTGGTAGGGTCATAAGCAGGTAATGGCCTGTAACTTAGTGCTATTTGACAATTGCTTTTCAAAGCAGCTAGAATGTGTCTTAGATGTAATTTGACGTTGAAATAGATAATCTTTCTGCAGATTCTGGGGGTAAAGTCCTCAGCTGAAATGCACAGTTGCAGCTTCTCTTATGTTGAAAGAGCTCATCTGTGCACTAAAGGTCTAAGCTCAGATACTTTTATAAGAGTGTGGAAATTCTGTGGTTTTCATCCATTTGATCTGAACATGCTCATAAACATCCCAGTGGCAGAGTTTCTCTCCAGCACTGGCAGTATGAATCTGTGTTTGTGTGTTTTTATGAATAATACGAGTACTGCATACTCAGAACACATCTGGATTCTCACCATCGAGCTGTTCTTTGGACTTAAGTGTCCAGAGGTGCTGGGGAGCTTTAAATATGCACAGCATGCCAATCCCAAGCTGTTCCCTCATTCAGAGGTTCATTCCCATTGCTTTGTCTTGAAAGGCAGGAAAAGCAGAGTTCCTCAACCACCTTCCTCTGCTTGGTGCTTTCTTGCCGAGTTGTATGTTGTCTTGATGTTCAGCAAGGGCTTGTGTGTACCAAATGTGCATGAGCCGGTTGAATTGAGCAATATCTACAGCTGAACAGAGGTCATGGGAAGAGGGCAAAATAGGTAGTTTAAGAATTTGTAGGTGCCATGAGGGACAGTGTGTTGAGGGGAGTCAATGTTGTGCCTCATGTCGGCTTTTACAGAACACTGAAAAAGGTGCAGGGCAGAGGTTCCACAAGTATCAGAATGTCTTACAGACTGCTCATTTGGGTACCACTACTTGTCTGTTATTCAGTCCTCATTTTGCCTATTCAATCTCTTTTCCTGCCCATTTACTGCCATTATTTCCAGCTCCTTGCCTCTAGAGGCATATTCTGCTTTTCCCCCAAGTCTGTCCTGGGATAGCAGTTAAAGCTTTCATCTCCCAGTTCACCATAATATAAAATACATTAATTGCCCTATATATTTTGTGCATGTACTGTGGCATGCAGGAAATGCACGCTTTTTCATGTGTGAGGTGCTAACTGCCTCACTCAGCCATACAGCTCAGAGACTTGTGCTTTCTATGTAGCGAGGAAGGGAGGTGGTGAGCCTTTAACTTGGACATTCAGCATCCCCCTCTGGAGACCTCTGTGAGCATTGGCTCCTAATTTAGCCACCCAAGTTGACACAAGTGAATCAGCCATTTCTTTTACTGTAGACCTGCTGCTTGATTCTTCTCACTCCCTGGTGGTGCAAAAGGCAAGAGTTATAATCAGCACTCAGTGAATCACTTCATCCCTCTGATAATTATTTCTCCCATCTAGAACAAAATTATGCACTTCCCTGCTTTCTGCCATTTATAGTGAAGTTGTCTGCTTGCATTTTTTTCCCCCTCAGCCTTCCTTTTCACTCCTTTCTCGGCTTGGGACAGGCTTGCTGAGCCTGCCTCTGCTTCTTTTGCTGCTTGTGAGAGGATAGTCAGAGGAACGTTGTGTGCCATCTCAGGACTTGGTGGGGCTGAATTGCAGAGCATCACGGAGTGAGGAATTACAGCTGCTGGAGGAAACTCATCGATACTTAAGCTCAAGGCACTGCATTCTTCAGGACTTTTGTAAAGATTAGTGGTTATTTTATCTTTTTTTTCCTTTCTTCTGTGGACCAATCATTAAATTGCGTGTGAGATTGTCTGAAGATAAATGTTATGTAGATAAATGTCCTGTGGTAACTCGGCAATTTTGTACGTAGAATTCAAGAAAATGGGAAACTTGGGAAAAAATGCTTATAAAAGGAACTGATCTGAAAGCAGGGATGGTGAGTAAAGACAGTATTTGCCAAAGGCTTGCTATTTGGTGTGACAATATGCATTCTGGGAGCCTGATTCAGCTTCCTTTGAAGTCAGTGATAGTCTGCGGTTTTGGGTGGCAGTTGGATCAGCCTCATTAAGACAAGCCTCTCCTCTATACTGCATAATGTTTCTCATTTTGGTTTCCAATAGAGATATCCATATGGAAGGAACAAGGGTGTTTCCGTGCTCTTTCATTGTAAATGTGTTTTCTTTTTGCAGTAAATCCCAATGAATGCAAAAACGCTTGCACATTGTGAACATCCTTGGGTCTGCGGAACTGATGGTGTTGGCCAACCCAGCTATGTGGAAGCTTTCCTTTTGTTTGTGCTACAGCAACATAATCAGCCACCACTGCAGCCCTTTCCCAGAGCCTCCCTCCGGTGTGGAACCTACTTCTGCTGGTGGCCATCAGTTCCCAGGTCTTTCCCTGTGAAGGGAGTTGCAGGGCACAGTGACAGGACTAAATATTGCTCTAAGACAGTTCAGGGTACCCTCACATATCATTTTAGCTTGCTTGACTTCTTGAGTTTCTTGTTACTTGTCCTTCCTGCTCTTGACACTCAGCAATCAGTCTGTTTAGGCTGCCTAGTGCTTTTTTTGCATATCTGGTCTTTTGTTTTCATCCACCAGGGAGAGTGCATATAGTAAAAAAATGGTATTTGACTTAAGTTTGAAAATTACTTAAGAAATAGACAAATTAATCTCTTTTAGTTTACTGACTGAACCAAATACTGGGTTCAAATGCCAAATCACCAAAACTGTGTTCTTTCATATTGCTTAAAGTCTTTCATTATCAGGGGTTTGGTTGAGGAGGTTTATTCTTTTTTAAAAAAAATGAAGAAGAATAAGTGTGGCCTATTCGGTCTCAAGGCATAATTTCAAAATGAAAAAGAAAAAGTCTTAAATAATTTGATTTTCAAGCAAATAAGAAAACTAAAAGAAACAAGTATTGTTGAACAGCAAGCCAGTTATCTGAAGAAACTCTCACAGCTCTAGGGAAAGAGTTAAAAAATCCCTGTGGTGTTTCCACTGACCTCCACATTACACTGAAGAGGAATTTGGCCCGAGCTTTCATTTGGTAGAAAATCTGAGTCAGAAAAGCAGGCTCTGCTTACGGTTCCTTGCTTCTCCCTCTTTTCTCATCCAAGACTTCTCTGTTTCTATACTTAATATTTTAGGCCAACATTAGTAATGTTGAGTTTAACGGGGTTCAAGCAATTGTCTTTTACAGTGTGTCTTGGAAAGAGAATCACCCTAAAACTTTTAAATGCTTTACATTTAAAAAAAAAAATTCTTTTCAACTGATGAGCTTGCATCTTCTCAGGAATTTGGATACTATACAGACTAATGTAATAACATTTGTTTTCACAAGGAAGCATATGTTTAAGGACTGTCTAATGTAGCCGGGTATTTTGAAGTCAGTTAATCCATTCTAAAATGCTTGCTTGACCTATACTTGACTTGGTCTTACAAGAAATTTTATTATGCTAATACTGTCCAATTAGCTCTGAGTAAGCAACAGCATTTTGCAGAGTTCACCAGTTATTGTTGTTATGATTATCATATCTAGAGCCCTGGAGTTTACAAGTAACAGTGTTAGTGTGCAATATATTTATTTCATTTCCTGCAGAGGAAATCAAACAATTCCATACTTCTCCTAGAACAATTGTAGCTTTGAATTTTTGTAGGAATATTTGTTGCTTAAGATATATCCTGTTCATTGCATTAATCAAGAGGCCTTTCTTCTAAGTACTCCATGCACCTGAAGGTGTTCATTCCATGTGGTTTGCGGATTGGCTATGATGATAGTGCAGCCTCTAAAATCAGATTCCCTCTGAATGAAATAATAAGCTGTGATTGCCAATTCAAACATTCTTCAAGAGCAGCAGTAATGCAGGCTTCTAATTAAAACAAAGCTAAAACATTCAGTCTTGTGCTTATATTTGACTAGACATCTTAGTATGATGCACTGCTGAAACAGAACTGTATTTTTACTTGTGTTGTGAATATGTGAACTTGCTAAGCAAAAGCTTTTATCGCTATAATTGATGAATCAAGCAGTCTCACACTTCCAAGCTTGGCAAAAAGCAGAAAGCACAAACTACTCTTTTTTTCTTTTGCAATATTCTCTCTAGAACAAAAAAACATGATAGTTAAACGTACTGGATATTAATCCAAGCCTTGCTCTCAAAAATACCTATGCCTCAACTGTCATCTCTGTAAAAGCAGTGACTATCTTCTGTAACAGTGTGAATAATAAAGCATGCTATAGCTTTCTACTTTCATTTTTTAATGGATGCAGTATGAAGTAAAATTTGAATGTCTTATTTTTAATACTTTGCATTGCAGTATATATTGTACTAAAACCATGAGTTTGAGTAATCTTCAGGTATAAAATCAAAAGCAAGTTGGTTTAAAAGCTTTGAACTTCCTGTGTGTTTCAAGTTTCTGCAAATTCAAGTTTTTAATTTGAGTAGATCACTTCTTGGGGGATGATTTTCTACGTAAGATGGTTGGAAAAATAGAAGGACCTTGTGTTTGAAAAACCTGAAGTTTTGAACTGTTCAAAGAAATGGATTTAAAATATTCATTTTACTGATGGCACTCATTCATCTTCATACTTCTTAGTTCAGTGGGAACTTTAGTGAATTCAGAAGTTTTGAGAAGATGGTGGGTCCTTAGGCTGCTGAAAGGTATTGGATCTCACTTAAATCTGGACTAACAATTTTGGTTCTGGTTTTCAAATGCTAAAAATTTGAAGATTGCAGTCTCCTTTCCGATGTATTTTTCATTTATGTCATATTTAGTGAATAACTCTTCAAGGCTCTGCATATTAGTGGCAGAATAAATTTCCTTCTGGATGATTTTAATTTTATATAAATAGAAATGAACAGCTGCTTCACTAGAAGGCATGGTGTGTTTTATAGAACGCTTCTAAGATGCAGTTTGGTCAGTGCAGAAATCCTTCCTTCATCTTTTACATTTTCCAGGCCTCTCTCTTGGCACTGAGCTGAAGTGTTTATTCTTCCTTTGCCTTCTGTCAAGGGAAGAGAAAAGTGAAGGTAGCATCAAATAAAAGTTGTCTTGTTGTGTGTAAGGGTGGTATATTGAAAACAGTTATTTATTGGTATTCATTTCACCCTGTGAGTGGCTGCTACAGATTTATAAAACCTACTGATACACTTTAAAGTTGTTACGTGCCTTAACTTTTATATATCAATAAATTTTCCACAGCTGTGGATGCTCAGAAGCACGTCTTGAGAAATCTTTGCATTTTATTGAAAAAAAAGGGCCATCAAAAAAAAAACAAAAACACAGAAACTTGTAGAAACTCATAGCCAAGTTCTCCTCCAAATACTTCCAGCTGCAGCTAGAGGGATGAGTCATACTGAAAGCTGAGGAGCTTTTCTAAAAGCCTTTCACTTGGTTCACATGGTTTTTATTTTTTTTAAACTTCACATTCCTGTCTGTTTTTCTTTTTTTTTTTTTTAAAAAAAAAACCTAAAACCTGAACCATGAAGGCGAGTCACCCAAGGAAAACCCGTACGAGGATGTGGAGCTGAAAGGCCGTCACGCAGTCCGAAAATCCCATCAGCTCTCCGAGAATTCCTTGGATTCTTTGCACAGGATGTGGACGCCGCAGGACAGGAAATACACATCACCTCCCCAGGTAACGGCATGACGGCGCCAGTCTTTCTGTGCTCGAAGCTTGTTTAAAACTTTGCAAGAAAATCAATGACAGCACAGGAGGAAGAGCAGCTGTGCTGAATGATAGAGGGAGTCTGGAGAAAGAGTGCAGACAAATGCATAAATTGTTGCTTGGAATGCTCTTGGCAGCTTCAGCTCAGCTGCTCAGTGTTGCGCTGCAGAAGCCGATGGCTCTGTGCTGGCTGCAGCCTGATGACTTTAAGCAGAATCTTTCCACTGGTAGGTTGTAAGGTGAATCTGTCCCTAAATTATTCGTAAGGCTTTGTGAACTGCCTCTGCATTTGCTGCTGGGCTTGTAGGAGGGACAGGAGGGAAAATGTCAGCAGCTTAGTCTTGCCCATGTATATATCTGGGTATAAACTGGAGAGGGGCAGATTTAGGCTAGACATAAGGAAGAATTTCTTCACCACGAGAGTGGTGAGGCCCTAGCACAGGTTACCCAGGGAGGCTGTGACTGCCCCATCCCTGAGGCGTTCAAGGCCAGGTTGGATGGGGCCTTGGGCAGCCTGGTCTGGTGGGAGGTGTCCCTGCCCATGGCAAGGGGGTTGAAACTAGATGATCTTTAAGGTCCCTTCCATCCCAAACTATTCTGTGATTATTTATTGTTATGTGAGGCGTGTTGGGACCTTGATAATTGGAAGTGTGTAGTGTGGCACATTTTATTGTAAAATGGAAGTGTGACCCCCAACAAATAAAGAATACTAAAAAAAAACAGAAAAAAAATTCCTGAGTGTCTCCATTTAACAAGACTTTATAAGTAGTGTTTACACCATAAGTTAAAAGACCAGGAACTCTACAAACTTCCCATTTTGTGGAGAATTTTCCAAAGCAGTCTGGATTTTGTGAATGCTATGAAATGCCAGGTTGCTGTGTTGTTTATGGTATCCTTCTATATTTTTCCTTATGAACAGATTTCATCACATACTTAATTTCTTAAAAGTACTTTGTTCTGCACAGATTCATTAGAAAATTTGCAGTTGAACATGAGGTCACAACAAATTCCATTTTTGTCTTGTAAAGTGACCTAGAACAAAACTGAAACTATTTTCTTCTTTTCTGCGTGTGAGCATCACAGTCCAAGAGACAGAAGAAGTATCGCCAGGATTCATAGTATGCACCTAACACGTGTTGTAAAACAAGAGTATTCTCAGCAAAGCTACTGAAAAGGGAACAAGTGGAAAGTGCTAATCAGACAGAGTAAGGAGAAATAGAAACTCTAGCCATGAAGATAACCTCATAGTGAGAGGCATTCTATGGATATCAATTATTTTTGACTCTGTTAACAGGAATTGTGTAGCATCTAAAAGATTCACCATGGTGTACCATTAGGGTAGGAACCTTATAGGTCCATAGTAAGATACTGTCTGTTGTTCTCTGTTTTACACAGTGTGAACAAAAAATGTACAGATTAAAACTGCATCTGCGATACTCTCTGACATCTTTGCTACATTGCTATCTTTATTCTGGTAGCTTCTTCGCATTGATATATAAAGCAAAGAGACACTAAAAGCAGGTCAACTGTGGGCCTGAGTAGTTCTCCAATGACCAGAAATAGAAATGTCTCAATTTCCTGAAGAGTGACAGCTTTAGTGAAAATTTATCACCCAGTTTTTCCAGCATAGCAACATAGCTGGATTAACAACATGACTTTTCAGTCTTGGGTGATGATAAACAAGATGGAAGAGATCAGAAGGTCAGCAGGCTTTCAACAATCATCTCCAAAACCCATTTCTTTCACTAAAGTATAGACCGCTGCAGATTTTCTTGGCATGCTAATCTGTGGTAAGCAGAGACCACAGAAACACTGGCTTGTAGTCATTTTGAATCCAACTGTCTTCTTTTTCATTCATTACTTCCATTTTTTTAAGTCATCAGATACAAAAAGAATGTTTTATTGATGACATTGTATTTGTGATGCAAAACCCAGGTGTACAGAAACATCAATGCTTAATCGCAGGTAGTACAGCACTGTAATAGGTCAGCCCTACAAGCAGAACAAATGGGACATTTATTACTGCAGGTTTATAGCTCGTAATAACTGCTAACAGAACATTAGCAAATGCCAATTAACAGCTGTTTGACATAATAGCACTTTTTTTCTAGACATGCTAGTTAACCTTCTTAGAGTGTCTGTGTTTGGGAGAAGGCAGGGATTCAGCGTTCCAATTAACCTTCCTGAATACTGGGTAGCGCTTCTCAAAGGACTGCTCCAAAAGAGCCCCATTTTTTTAAAGATAGCCAATACTAGGTGCTTAATCCTGTCAATGAGATTTTCCCTGTCCCCTGCCATGGTAAATTTTGTGGTTTTAAGGGAATTTTTTGTGAATGCAGGACAAAGCAGTGTGCACCTCTGCACACTGGCAGATCCTAAAACATATTAGCACCATGGAAATATAGCAAGCTTAGTTTTCTGCTTTCTTTCTCTAGGATAAAATAGCAGCTTCAATGTAATTGCTCTTGGTTTTCACTACTGCAAATGAAATAGAGTCAGTGTTCCAGTGTCAGCCAAGCCTTTAAGTTAAATTTGAAAACTCATAGAGTTGATGTGATCTGGGCACGTGGAAGTGCTCCAAAGCCACAAATACTATTGGGGTTTTTTTTGAACTTTGTAGTCTTAGATATTTACCCCTGTCTCTTCATTTTGACCTTAAACCTTCTTTTTGCACGTATCCCGCAGAGCAGTGGCTCATCTGGCATGCTGTCCTTGTGTAGCCGCCACTCACTCAAAAAGAGCTGCTTCTGCTCTAAGTGTTGCTGAGGAGGGGAAGAGCTCAAGCTGTTCTTGTTCCTGCAGCTACCTTCGAAGCCCAGCAGCCAGTCTCTGCGTATTGCAAACTGGTCAGAAAGGAAGAGTCACCGCTTACCACGGCTGCCCAAGCGGCACAGCCATGATGACATGCTGCTGCTGGCTCAGCTTGGCATTCCCTCCTCCCCTTCCAGCCTCACTGAGGACAGCCTGAGTACCACAAGCGAGCTGCTGTCTACACGGCGGGCCAGGAGGATCCCAAAGGTACTGCCAGGGTCATCAGACTTAAAGTATAGGTCACCTATACAGAGCTTGCCAATTTCTGTCCAGCCTTTAGACATCACAGAAAGGTCTTTTTGTACCCTGAAGGGAAACTGAGGTCAAGACAGAAACAATAACTATCAGGAGCCAAGACATACTACTTTTTTTCATAGAGCTGTACTGCAGAAATCCCTTCCCAAGAAGTGGGTGACTCTGCCCTGATCCAAGAGTAGCAAACATCTGATTGTCATCTTTGTACAGAGTTGATTTTAAGCCGATTGTGTTTTCCACACTTTTTTTCATTTTTCAAGTTTTCCAGTTCAAAATGGAGTGTGAAAATCCCAAGGCTCTAAACAACGACAAAAGCCCCAAGAAACCTTTTCTAGTACAACAGCAACAGAGTGGGGAGAACCACTCATATATTTTTGGTTCATGACGAAAGTTGATTTTTACTTTACATCTAGCTCTTCCCTGTGCTTATTAGAGAGTGTATGTTAAAGTACATGACTGTAAATACTCTGAGTAGAGGGAGATTTTTATGCTCTTGTCAATTAGTCTGAAATTCTGTCCAAGCAGGAAATGAAGAAAAAGGAGGAAATTAATCCCATGTCCTTAATATTTACTATATTTTTACTTTCTTGGAATATACTATTTTATTGCACAAACATAACAGCACCAACAAATCTCTTTGAGATTTTTGAAAATGAGATTTTTTCCGAGTTATTTGTTTTTAAAATATATCCATAGGTAAAGGAGCGAGGTTCAGAATAAGTGAGTCAAACAAATGGAATTCAAAGTAAGAGAGACAAGAAATGCAGTTTGAAATAGTAAAGGTTTTGGGGGGTTCAGCTGGCCTATCATCTGTGGTCAAATTCTTTTTTTTGATAGAATTATTCTAAGTCTCTTGGCAGAAAAGTGTTTGACCTTACTGATTCCTTGTTTTCTTATTTTGCAGCTTGTCCAAAGAATCAATTCCATTTATAGTGCAAAAAGAGGAAAAAAACGACTGAAGAAACTTTCTATGTCCAATATTGAGACAGCATCTCTCCGAGGTATGACACAAGTGTTATAGTTCAGTGATTCCATCCGAGTGCTACAGGATTAACCGATTCCTTTCTCTCTTCCACATGTGTCCTAAGCTCTACATTTATAACTTTCTTCTACGAATAAAGATAACTGCAAGTGGAGAAAATTGAGATGAGCTAAAAATAAATGAGATTCACAGCATTGTCAGTCCTATTAATCCCATGATCAGCTAGTCTTATCTAGCTTCTTCTCTAGCTCACTTTTTGACTAATCTGCATCTGGCAGTTTTCTCCAAAATTCAAAGTTTTGACCTTGTAATTAATTTGTGCTTTTTCCTGGCATGTGAATGTAACACACTGTGATTCAGATTGCTTCTGGAAAAGCAGGGGCCAAAAAGAAATTCAGGGCATGCTGGTAGAAGGAGTACAATAGAGCTTTAATGCGAGTGTACCTCAGAAATACATCTTGTCATAAGGTTACTTTCACGTGTTACTCTCACTCAGTTTGGTAAGTTCTGGTGACTGAAAATGTTGCCCAGACAGAGAAGGATCATGAGGCTTACTTTGACTTCTTGAGTGCTGCATAACTTTTTTTTTTTTTAAAAAAAAATCAAAGTCTGAAGAAGAAGTGGAAGCCTTGAAATCTGTTTTCCAAATGGTGCATTCACCTTTGTAGCTTAGCAGAGGCGGGGGGTTCAGTGCAACCAGTTGCTGTGACAGAGAATGAATTTTGCACATTTATCAAAACAAAGCTCTTATTATCAAGCAAAATTGAAACTTAATCCAAGGAAAACACAATCTGAAGAGTCATTCAAACTGTTTAATTCAAGATATTTTAAAACTGATGAGAGAGCACGCAGGGATCACAAGGCTTAGTGTGAGGTATTTTTTTTCCCAGTTTCACCACAGTAAACCAAGTTTGTGTTTGCATTGGTTTTGCATTAACTGATTCCTCTCTCTTCAGATGAGAACAGCGAGAGTGAGAGTGACTCAGATGACAGGTTTAAAGGTAAGGGATCAACCTTCAATAACTCCCAGTCAGCCACTGTCACAGACCTGATCCATGTGTATTCTTCTGCTACTGCATGTTGTTCCTGTACATGGTCTATATTTTCCTTCCTGAACTATGCTAGCTCCATTACTGCAGAACTCACAAAGTTTCCAACACAGGAGCATGAATGTGGAAAGCATGGACAAAATGATCTGTGAGGATCTAGCAAGGATTTGGCAACTGTGTCGTATAATGAAGAACAGGACCTTTGATAGATTTGCTTTGTCAGCCACTTCAAAGATGCTGATGTTTTCCAGACTGACTACTGGGTACAAACTTAGATGGATGAGATTGTATAAATATGCTCTCTTCTTATTCATACCCTGCTCTAAGTGTTTACTGCCAGCTGCTGTTGGAGGCAAAATTCTGGGTCTGATCCAGAGGAGCAGTTCTTATGCTCTTTTATATGTCTACAGTCTCTAAATGGTAGAAATTCCTTTATCAGTGCATAGCACCTGCACAAACTCTGTTTGAGCCAGGCCGGTAAATTAGTCCCTCATTTCCAAAAGTCCTGATACACAGTGAGAGCTATAAAAAAGTTGAAGGCAGCAACAACAGATTTTATTTCTGAAAGCCTATCATATTGTTAGTAAGCGAGGGGGAGAAAACCCAAGAGTGCAGAGCTGACGTTATAAGATAAAGGGCAAGTATTCATGTCTATCTACTGGAGGTGTTACCTACTTACTGTTCATGCAGGAAAAATATGTGTTCCACATAGGTGGTGGTAAGACAACCCAAACTAGACTGTATGCAACATTGTATGGTGATGTGTGGAAAAGTATTTGTTACTCCTTTGTAGACAAGTGCCAGCTTGGAAGCACTTTCAGTTCTTTTTCTCTTTTAGTCAAAAAATGTAAGGCTTGCTTTTGCTTACAGCCCACAAAAGCAGACAGAGAAGACGTGGTCTTTCTCTTGTTATTGGGATGGTATTCTTATTTCACTGGAAACTGGGAAGATTCCCCCTTAATTGTTGTGGAACAGAGGATCTTCATTCTGCTGGCTCCCTACCCAGCTCCTTTCGTGTGACCTTATATTTGCATTGATACTCTCAGGACATCCTGAGTCAAAGATTCAGCAGTCATGTATAGCATAACAGGGTTCACTGGGTCCCTGTCTTTTGAGATGGGCTCTTTGGTTTCACCTCCTGCAAATATGAAGCGCTGGCCAGCAATGTGGGTTTGTCTGAAGGCAGGACAAGGCAGATTAGTTCTCAGGATTTAGCTTCCCTGGTTGTGCAGACACACCAAGACCCAAGTGCTTTATCAAAGTAATTCTTAATTTTTGTGTTGTTGAAAGAGTAGTGTGACAGATGATCATGAGGGGGTTTCCCTTTCCTTCTGTCAATTAATTACTGCTGTGGTCAAGTGTTTGTGATGTCTGATTTCCCTATCACAAGGGACAGTCTGCCTTTTGCAAACTGTAGGCAGTGTCAGTGAATAATATAGCCTCAAGGGATTGACATGTTCTGCTAATAATTCAGTTGCCATTGCACAGAAGTCCTGATGTGAAGAGGTGGGGAAGAGCGTGCAGGAAGCTGGTTTTCCTTAGCTATTTTCACTTATTGGTCTACCAGAACTGGTAATGATGTAAATTGCTAGTCTGCCATGGACATCTAGTGAGAAGTTACTGGATCAAGGCATATCTTTGGATCAGGACTGGATGTGACCATGAATCTAAGATTGCCCCTCAACTGAGTTGGCACAAGCAAACCAATCCCAGAGGAGCAATTCATAGCTCTTTTCTTTCCTTCTCCCTACCCTGGAGATTGTTCCATGGCTTGTATGGACTATGCCTGTGCTGTAGAGAAGGAGAAAACACACCTTTGGTGGTTCTTAGCATAAAGCTGTGCTATGTAGGGGCAGATCACAGAACTGTTTTTCACCAACGTGAACCAGGTCCAAGTCAGGCCTGAGATGTATTGCCCTGGAGGCCCCAGAGCATTTGCACAGCCACATAAGGACTTATAATCTAGTCTTATATGCAAAGAAAATCAGAGCTCTGGTAGCTTTTTTTCAGTTATGAACTGCAAATTATTTCAGTGACTTAATGTTGCATCACTTCAGTACTTGGAGAGGGTTTTGATTTATGGGTGCAATTAGTGAGAGAGACTGGAGTATGAAGGTTTGCTTTTGAAAGGAGAACATGCTTGGGATAATAGGCTGGCAAATTGAAAGTCCTTTGTGAATGGCTATGGCTTACACAAACACACTACAGTTCCAGGTAATGATCTCTTTTTTCCCTTTCTTTCCTTTCTTTTCTTTTTTTTTTTCTTTTTTTTCAATGCTAGCTCACACTCAGCGTCTAGTACACATCCAGTCAATGCTGAAGAGGGCTCCAAGTTATCGAACCCTGGAGCTGGAGCTGATTGAATGGCAGGAACGGGAGTTATTTGAGTATTTTGTGGTAGTGTCACTGAAAAAGAAGCCCTCTAAAAACACTTACCTCCCAGAAGTGACGTATCAGTTTCCCAAGGTAAAAGAAAAATTGTTACACAAATTTCATTCTAAGATCAATAAAGTGAAGAAGTGGGAAAATAATTCAAAATTTGTTTTTTAAATGGAGTTAATAATTCAGCTTTCATAATTGTTTCAAATTGATCTGTTATAAAGAGAAGGGCATAGAAAAAGTGACTGAAAGCTTACCCTTCTTATAAATTTATCTCTTCCAGTGCTGGAGAGTTTGGCCTGATGGAAGGTAATTCAAAGACTGTGTTTAAATCAGTTTCTAAATATTTCACCTTTAGTTCATTTTGGCTATGTTAGGATTTGTTCCAAAACTCACTGAAGTCAATGGAAAAACTTTTGCTGATCTACAGCATTTCTCTTGTGCTCTTGCAGCAGAAAGGAATTTGAGTTATGACTGTTTTAAGTGGCCATTGTGCAACAAGGAAGTTTCGGGCAATTACAAAAAAAATTAAAAATCCCAGCAGTGATTATTTCTATTGTACTAGCGTCTGTAAGCCTGTCCTGGAGTCATGTCTCACTCTGCCAAGCACAAATAAAAAACAAGCTGATGGGCCCTTGCTCTTCCAAGTTCATTGGTAACCCCCTTTCTGAGAGGTGCTGTGAAGCTGGCACTAACAGTAACTGAATGAACTTCCATTTTCTCCCCCACAGCTAGAAAGACCAACCAAGCAAATGCGTGAAGCAGAAGAGCGTCTCAAGGCTATCCCTCAGTTCTGCTTTCCTGATGCCAAGGACTGGCTTCCTGTCTCTGAATACAACAGGTAAACCCTGCGGCGCTCCTCTGCACGGTGCTGATGGAGCACATGTGGAGCAGCCACAGGCTCGCTGATGCCCAATTAAGGAAGCAGCAGTTTGAGTCGTGGCCACTTTAGGCTCAAGCAGCTGTGTTTAGTTTCTTTTTTAAATTCTGTATTATCTTTCTTCCCTATTCTGCCTGCCTCACCAGCCTGTGTGACTGAGGGGAAGAGATCTGAAGGTTCCTCTCAGTGCTAAATGCAGAAACATAGATGGAAGTAATTTAAAACAAATCTTTAAAAGGACAGGGTCCTGCCCACCACTTGCCTTAGCCACTTACCCCAGAATGCTTGTGTGACATTGCAGGACACCTCTTCATTTGGCTTAAAGCAATGCTATTCTGAAAACTCTTCTTGAGCTAAGCTCTATGGTAGCAGAGTAGCCCAATCTTCCTTCCCTCAGAGATGAATGACTACGGGAAAAGGGCAAAGGAAGGGAGAACCAGGCTTGCATTTTCTTTTTCATTCAAAAGAAACCTCAAAAGATGTATCTATTTTTTTCCTTGGCATCAGTGTGTCAGAGCCTGAAAGCGTGGAAGCAGTAGAATAGGCAGAAGAGGTAGAATCATATAATGGTTTGGGTTGGAAAGAACTTTTAAAGGCCATGTAGTTCAACCAACCTGCAATAAGCAGGAACATCTTCAACCAGATCAGATTGCTCAAAGCCCTGACCTTGAATGTTTCTAGGGATGGGGCATCTACTACCCCTTGTCCTATTGCTACAGGCCTTTTTAAAAAGTCTGTCTATGTCTTTCATAGAAGCTCCCTTTAAGTATTGAAATAAGGTTCCCCCAAAGCCTTCTCTTCTCCAGGCTGAAGAACCTCAAATTACTTGGTCTGTCCTCTGATCATTTTTGTGGCCCTCCTCTGGATTTTCTCCAGCAAGACCCTGCCTGTCTTGTACTGAGGACTCCAGAGGTGGATGCAGTACTCCAAGTGGGGTCTCCCCATATTCCCCTAGAACATAAGATGGTGTTTTAAGATGTGTGTTGTGACATGTGTAAAGGAAGTATGACCTGTTCAGGGTGTGACTAGAGGGACTTTCAACAATGACAAGGAACTAGCATTCACCTGCAGGAATTACTGTAGCCAGGAATATGTATGGAACTTTTTATTGCCTTACAAATGGCTCATGCAACATAGACATTTTATATTCTGTGTTGCTTGTCTGTATTATTCAGTACATAGAAGCACCTGAACAGTGAGTTATTGAAAACACTGAAGGAGAAGTGGAAAACAGTGTGGGCAACATTGGTATGAGGAGCACACAGCCCTGCCTACACAGTATTTCATCTCTTCTGCTGCTGCTCTCCTAGACAGACATTTCATGAGCCCGTATTTGTGAAACAAGATATCCCTTCTATATACAGCTATAATTATATAAACTGCCATCCTCGCACAAAGAAAAAATGCTTTTTTATAATACCATTTAAAACTTGCAAATTAGTCAGGAATGTTTCTCAGTCCAGACACAAATTCACAGACCCATTCCTTTACCTGTACTGTAATTATAGCCTTAACCTGTTGTTTTACTTCTCTGTCAGAAATGGTACTTATTCTAGACAGGGACATAAAATGTGCTGGATTTTGGAAATCTGTGTTGTTTCTAGATTAGAGAATGATTTCTCTATTCTTGGAAAATATCTAAGCGTCTCCCTTTAAGAAGAAAGTACAGTCCAAAGACAGATCTAACTAAAAGGTAAGGGAGGTACAGCATTTGAACACTGCCCTTAAAATCTCATCATTGTGCTGCTTCTGCAGTACTCAGGGACTGCCATGTCACTGAAATTCAGCACCTATCTCTTACAGTAAGACAGCTAGGTTGTCCACAACGATGCAGGTGTTTTTGCTGTACTGCTGATGGGATTTGTCCACAGAGTTTGTCTGCAGAGTATGTCCACATGATGAGCAGAGGGAGAGAAGACCTTCCAGTGGGTAGAATTGATCACTGGATAAGGCAGAATCCCATTCTAAATGATCTACCTCGTAGCTATGTTGTAGCTCTGATAGTAAGATCTGGGCAATTTGTTTTCTTCTAGTGAGACTTTCTCTTTCATGCTGACTGGGGAAGATGGGAGCCGGCGGTTTGGGTATTGCAGGAGGCTGTTGGTAAGTACATCAGCTTCACCTCAAAATGCAGAATTCTGTTAATATCTCAAAACTATAGTTTGAACTTGAAGGATAACTGTCATGGTTTTAAAAGAAAATGGAGTTACTCGCTTCGATATTTCGAAATGTATAACAAGAATTTGTAATGGCTGTGTCAATCATATAGATCCCCAGTCTTGTAGGAAATTTATAAGGACATGGAAGATTTCTTGTGTGAGCGTTTGCTTTTAAAATTCTTTGTATTATGTGCTTTCAGGCAAAATCAGAAGTACTACAAGACTGCAAACAAAGGCATATGTGGTATTTCTAAACATTTGTGAGTAGTGTTTATCTCTTAGACAGCTGCTTACATCTCCAAAGTAGTCTGCCAACGTTGCCTAATCAATCTGCAGCAGGTCCCTGATGTAGGTAAATAAGCTACCCTGCCCAGGGCAACAGTGGTGGAGAGCATGCCCGGACCACCGTTTGCTCAGTACCATCCCATAAGCTGATGCCAGTGCTGAGAAGTCTCGGTTCTCAGGCTCCTTTTCAGTCCTTATGACCGGGTGTACGGTCAGTTGGTGGTGTGGGGACCCAGCTCAACACACCAAACCACGAAACAGTTTTGTCTCATCACCTGGAAAATCAATGGTTACCTGATGAATTGAGAGCATGGCAGTGCATGTGTGCATGTTGGGAAGGCAGGGAGGAAGCTGCACAAAGGCTTGCAAAGTGTTTTAAGGCAGGTAAAGCACAGTGCAAAGAGGGAATTTGCTATCCATCCTTCAGACCTGACTGGAGGGTAGCAAAGCATAAAGCAGTTGGTCCTACACCAGCCTGTGCTCGTCACCTCTCGGATAGGTTTGGACCTGGTTGTGAGTGACTAGCTAGGGAGGCACAGCTGTTCACGTGACGGTTGCCTACACTTGTTTGGAGAACTTATATGGATATTAGATGCTGCTGGTTGATACTTGTATACTCTCTGTGCAAAATTAATATCTGCAGCAGCATTGCAAACTTGTAAATAGGTACCCCCTATCTAAGAGAAAGGGACACTGACACCTTTGTCTTACTTTCCTCTCTGGCATTAATTTCCCATCTTTCCAAGCAGGGAACACCTGCCTTCAGTAGCTTTCAGTGGTTTCCAGTAGATGGAACAACTTGCTGTCATTAGAACAGCGCATTCCACTCTGCATGCGCCTATACCTGACCCTGCTCTTACCCTGCTTTTTGTCTATGGCAAAGCTTCTTGTCATGCAGACAGCAGATGGTCTGTCTGGGAGGTATTTCTGTGTGTGGTTCCTGTATTTGTAAGAAGTTTCATTTAAACTAACATAACAGAAAACTTGTTTATCAATTCTGTGGGCGGCATTTGCCATAGGTGGGATCACAGAGGCTCGCTTACTCTGTATAATCCAGTGTGTAAGTGTGGGCCACAATGAGGTTTATACATGGAAAGGAAATGTTAATGAAGGCTTGTGTTGCAGTAAGTCTAGGGCTGGTCAGGGAGTGATTCAGAGATAAACAAGTGGAGCACCTAGAAGGTATCCGTACTGGTGTAAATAAGCATAATAAGATGTAAGGTAGCAGTCCAATTCAATTACTTTTTTATGTGTTGTCATTTAGATGGGTAATAAGGTGTATTTGAAAAAAAAAAACCCAAAACCGACAAAACCTTAGAAAATGTTGGCTAGAATTAAATTATGAAATGTTTTCACTCTACCAGATAAGGGTTGTTTAAGACTTCTATTTCTGGGAATGTTAGCAAGTTTGGAATCATGCACAGACCTTAACATTTGTGAAATGCAAACCAGTTGATCCTGGTCCAGGCTGAAACTGAAATAATCAACCACTATAAAAAAAGATGTTTACACGGGAACGTTGAATTAGTTTGTCAATGAAGGATTGATGTAGGTTTTTTTTTTACTTACTTGAGTCTCAGTGAAATCCACACTACACTAAATGTGACATAAAAATAGAACACTGACTTTCAGCTGGTGCAGAAATAGTCTGGCATAGGAGGAAATACTGGGAACAGATCAAAATCAATACTACATACTTTTATAAAAATGATGTTTTGAGATAACATTAAAGATTTTTTTTCTATCTTCCATTAGCTATGGCAAAAATCAATCAACTGGATAGCAAAAAGCCAATTTATAACAGGGAAAAATAAGTACTGTCTTGCTTAATCTATATCAAAATTATAAAGCCTGTGATAAAGCTGATCTGCTGCTGCCCTGGGAGTTCACTTAATTCAGGATGTTTCTTCTAGTTCCAAAACCTGACAGGTCTCATCTCACTGGTACAGCCTATCCAGAAGAGGAAGGTGGAGTGATGTGCTTTACCAGTTTATCCTCTTCTGGGGCAAATCCTACAGTACCTTCTGAGAACAAAATTGGCATAGTTTGGGGCTTGGCAAGAAAGAGGATTTTAGAAGCTAGAGTCGTAGAATCGTAGAATTGTAGAATCGTGTAGAATCGTAGAATAGTTTGGGTTGGAAGGGACCTTAAAGATCATCCAGTTCCAACCCCTCCTGCCATGAGCAGGGACACCTCCCACTGGATCTGGGTCCTTCAAGCCTCATCCAACCTGGCCTTGGACACCTCCAGGGATGGAGCAACCACAGCTTCCCTGAGCAACCTGTTCCAGGGTCTCGCCACTCTCATGGTGAAGAAATTCTTCCTAATATCTAGTCTAAATCTGCCCCTCTCCAGGTTATTCCCATTCCCCCTCTGTCCTGTCACCACAAGCCTTTGTGAACAGTCCCTCCCCAGCTTTCTTGGAGCCCTTTTCAGGTACTGGAAGGTCTCTATAAGGTCTCCTTGCAGCCTCCTCTTCTCCAGGCTGAACAAGCCCAACTCTCTCAGCCTGTCCTCATATCGGAGGTTTTCCACGCCTCCGGATCATTCCTATAGCCTCCTCTGGGCCTGTTCCAACAGCTCCATGTCCTTCTTACATTGAAGATTCCAGAACTGGACCCAATACCCCAGCTGAGGTCTCACCAGAAAGGATCAGAGGGGCAGAATCACTTTCTTTGACCTGCTGGCCACACTTCTTTTGATGCAGCCCAGGATACGATTGGCTTTCTGGGCTGCGCATGCACTTTGCTGGCTCACGTCAAGCTTCTCATTGACCAAAACTCCAAGCAATGACTGCCCAGAAGCAGACACGGGCGGATTGTACTTACCCTTCACGCAGACAGATTTTCTCTTTCCAAACATCTCAGCATTTTTCTGTCTGGGGAAAGGGCACAAGTAGCAGAGATCTGCCGTTATTGGGGTCCTGCAACCTCTTTCTGTCTTGCTGGAAGGAATGGTGGAATTGAGGGTGTTACCTGAAGTGTCTTTTCCATAGGGTTCAGCAGTGCTCACAAAGTGTAACAGGTTCTTGTCCTCTGCAAATGTTGGTGCATGGGTGGAACAGCCTCTCTGATGCGTACCTCAGTGTAATATTACTATTGACAGCCACGTGCACCCTTTCTTATTTATGTATGCAAATACAGACTTTGTACATGCAACAAGGTGCAGGTATTACAAATTCTGCAGGCACTGTTTATATGCCAGAGGCTTGGGCTCTAAAACAGATGTATTATTTAGGTGTCCAGTGTCCTGAGCAGTTTCTGAAAGCTTCAGTCAGGGTAGTTCACATGTCCAGGAGCGCATGGCATCTCCTCTGATTAGTCCCGTTCCTGACCCACAAGTTCTGTCACATGCAGTAACCATAATTTGGGAACTACATGCAGTTTTTGGCAAGCATTGTGTAAGAGAAAGGTGAGGCCATATTGTGTAATACAGAACTGTAAGAAAATGCTAAAGTCATTATAAACTGCTCTGCTTCAAGACAAGCCAGCTGCTGAGAGGCTAATTCCTTAGAAAATATTTCACAGCTGTCCTGGCAAGGGACACTTTTGTAATACCCAGAGAAAGGTGTCCTGCGTCTTCTAGAGCATTTGGCAATTCTCGGAAGATGTCTCAATAGCTGGATGGATCAAAGAGCCTGAGCCTGTGAGGATGGCTATCTGTGTCTTCAGTGGAGGCTGGTGTTACAATTCCTTTGTTTATGAAACAACTACTTTTTGTCAGCATTGTTCTCCTTTGGCATGTTGCAATAGGAACAAACTGCTCCACTTTTTGTTTTCTGCTTTCAGATTTCAGATTCTTCCAGACTCTTCTTTTTTGGGGAGTGTGTGCTAAAACCCTGCCAAAACTACCTTAAGGGATACAGTGACAATTAAGTTCTATTTGTACTACAAATCCTGTACAACATCTCCTTTGCATGTATTTATATTGTTTTTGTTTCATTTTGGAACAGGATTAGAATGGAATGTAACCTATTGTAGCACAGCAAACAGTCTGTGCTTCCATAGATAGCATGAAGTTTTCCAGTTACATCTTGATACCTCCAAGGCAGTCATGTAACAGCTGTCCTAATGACTTGATGTGAGAAGTATGCATCTTCTTATAAAAAGAAATGGGCCGATATATTGTAGAGATATTAACTCCCACTACTATGCCATTTTCCTGTAAATAAGACTTTTTTCTTCAGTAACTCAGACTAATTTAACTTTTCTTTCCATACTAATTAATCAATCACCTTGTTAGGCTCTTTTCTAGAGCTGTTCTTGGGCTGCAGCTCTGTGATATGCATGTCAGCAGCAAAGATGATTTGAGCAGTTCCTGCTGATGGCTCAGGCTCACCTAGCCTGTCACAACTACCTCCAGTGGACGTTACAATGCCACTGATGCTACGATGCCGCAACCTGGGTAGGGGCAGAAGGGAAAGCAGGAGCACACCATGGGGAAGGAACAGGTGTGAAGTTGCTGTGAATCTGAGTGTACCTTGTAAAATACTGATTTTTAATTTGATTTAGTGTATAATTTTGTTTTACTGATTGCCTTGATTTAATATGTTAAATAGTTTTCTAATGGGTGTGACTGAAGTCTTAGCTTTTTTCTATCTGTGCAACCCCATGTAGGATTGTGCCTAGTCAGAGTACAGTAGATGTACAAGGACCACAGTGGTGAAAACAGAGACCTTCTCAGTAGGTTTCTGCTGGCAAACACTCAGCTGCAAGACCTACCAGTACTGGAAAATCTGCAGCACTTTCCTTACTGGGGTGCCATGAACCATCTCTGTGGCCCAGAAAAGGGGTGTAGACAGCCAGAGAGACATCAGGCCTGGATCCTTTGGGAGATGTTTGTATCCAGTGCAGTTCCTTGGCAGCCTGGGTTGTCAGTGGCCCTATGGCTGGGATCCACAGCTGTGGCAGCCCCTGCCCCAGGGACAGTCAGGACATGCCAGCTGCTGTTTCATGGGATCTTCATAAGCATCTTGGGCTTTACTGCCATGGGAGTTGCTGTGGATGCTGGGGGATGCTATGTAGTTCTAGCTAGTGGGGCAGTACTGCAGTATTAAGATATTGCATCCTCAAAACAAAGTCCTGCAGTTCGTTGCCACAGCTGGTTCATAAGAACAGTGGGAGACACATTTTTATCATACAGGGCAAACACCTACGAAGACCAACTTCTCAGAGCAGAAAGCAAAGTATAATGCCAGGATTTCTTGGCTAGTAACTTTATACTTGCCAAAATGAGATGAAAAATTGCAAATTTCACCCTATCCTACCTCTCTCTTCCCTCTCACATAGAAAAATGCTCCTCCAGCTCTTTTCTAGGTTAAGATAGGCCAGCCCTAGGAGTCAGTGGAGTAGTAGATGCCTGAACATGAAGTGTGTACATTAAAACATAAAAACCAGTAGTTAGGTAGGACTAATTCACTCTACATTTGCTGGGGCAGGAGAGGGGAGTTTGTTACACTGTGAAAGCAGCTTTTGTGTGATGCACACTAATGTTTATGGAACAGAAAAAAGCTCTCTGGAAAACCTTTTCTTATCCTTGCTGCCTTCTCTCCATCCTACCCTCCCCCAAGCACCTTTTACAGCCCTATGCACATTGGGTGCTCTGGCATTAAAAGTTCATTTTTCCCATGAAACAAGAAGACTTTAAGACAAGCTTTTGGATTTTAAACATGCACAATTTTCTCATGGTCTGATTTCAAATTGGCCCTGACAATGAATCAAGAGCTGCCACAGAAGCTATCTTGTGATTGATGTATTCATTTTAGACTCTCAACATTTGAATTGTTCTGATTCCTGAACACCATTAAGGAACATTTTTGTTTCTGGATATGTTGGCTTGCTGGTGAGGCTGGGGCTTGTGTGGCTATGAGGATGTGATTGTGTTAGACTTAAGAGAGTGGTGATATGATCTGACAAAATAACCAAATTCCTGCAAACCTGCTTTCCAGTCTCTGTATTTGTAGGCCTGTCATCCTTTAAATTAAGCCAGGAAAATACGCGGACTTCCCAAGAAGGAGCCGTGCTGGGTTTTCAGTGTCTCTCTTTTTCTGACACTACCAAGACTTATCTAGTATATGCAGAAAAAATGTTTGTGGGAGGCATGTCCTTTTTCTTCGTGATGTCATCCATTCAAGCTACGCAACCCATGAGCTTGTGTGTGGCTCTAATATAACTTAGCAGGAGTTAAATTGGAGAGACTAATGAGTTATGTATCTGAATGGCTGGTGCGTGTGCACACTGCAGAGACAGCGTGCTTTGTTTTGAAAGCAGGTGTGTATGATATATGAGAGACTCTCAGTCTATGCTGGACTGGAAGGAGGTCTTTGAAGGCTTCTCTGGATTTCAGGCATGTGGGCAGAGAGGTATGATGTGAAAGAGAAGAATGGCAGGTTTATTTTTTTGGAGTAAAAGCCTCCGATTTCTTCTGCCAAGGCAGGTTTTGGAGTGGGCTTTAGTCAGTACATTTCAGATTAAACTCACTATAAAAAAGACTGTCCTGAGCCACTTGTGGGCTACCCTGATGTAGATCTCAGCTCCTCCGTCTCATAGCCAAGTTCTTGTCAGTTTATGTTCATCCTCTTGGGAAACTGTCTTATCAAGAAAACTAATTAGCATTTTCATTTGTGACACTGGACTAAGGCTGAAAATATCCTGGGCTCCATGTAAACAAACTGAAAACAAATCAAAACCAAAATTCATCCTTTCCATCCCTCTTCTTCCAGTAGGAGCACAGGGCCTCAAGGCAGAGTCACTCATGCCTCACAGCTGTCCTGCTTTACCCTACAGCTTCCCTGGACTTATTCATTGTGTGGAAGAGGGACCCTTGGAGGACATGACTTCAAGGCTTTGTAGCTACTTTGTAGAGCACCGCCTGCAACTTGGAAGCACTCTTTTCTGGGGAGAGAGGAGTTTAAATCAGTACTGTTGTCCAGACCCAGTGACCAAGTGTCCCATGGTGAAGAGAGATGAGTCAAGGCAGAAAAGAGTGTCATGTACCTTACAATATTTTTTTGGGGGAAAGAAGCAAACTAAAGCACAATGAGCAGGTATATTAGAGCCACCTTTGAGGTGTAAACAGGTGGATGAGAAGGGAGGTTATGTGAAGAGTTGCCAGTGTCAGAAATTTGAGAAGTCCTGCTCCTCAGAATGGCTCTGCCTGAGGCTTTTGCTTGTTGCCTCTTGCAGATGATTTGTGTGGATCTGAGAGGTTGTACTGTTTGCAAGAGAAAGTGTCTGAAATAACAGAAAAGGGTGTCCTATACGATGAGTGCAAGGAGTGAAGAATCCCAGCTCTCAGAAACATGTAGCCGTTAAGATGTTTGAAAGCAATTTCATAAAGGAACATCATAAAGGAGAATCTTTGAGTAAGCGCTAAGAAGTTATTGTTTCTGGTCTTATAGATGACCCAGGAATGTGATGTTTTTACTGGCACTCAGTGAGACAGCTCTTGGTTGGGAGCTATCCAAGGGTCCTGGCATGGCTTCGGCATTCCTGCAGATTTGACACAATGATTTTAACCAAAATCCCACATGCTTGATATAATCACTCAGTGCCTTTCGAAAGGGTTTTATACCTAATATGGACAAAAAGGGCTCTGCTTTTTCAGAGATGTGACGTGTAGCGAGCAGGTTTGGATCCAGGAATAGACTCATCTGTATTCACTTAGCTGTGGTATTTTTTGTGGTCTTTACTCTAACAGGCAGGCACCTGCTGACTGTCCAAGTCTAGATTGTGATATTCAGATTTAAAAAGTGCAGCTACCCCTCAGTTTCTCTTGATTGACGTCTGTGTGGCATGAGAATGTCAAACACACCATGGGGAAGTTATTCACTGTATTGGCAGAGTCTAATGATGAGGCAAAAATAAAAATCTATTGGCCTTTCATGTGGATACAGAGATGACCAGCCACTTTGGCTAAATATAAAAGTGGGCAGAAGCTGATGGAAACAGTGACTGAGCTCCTTTATCACAGAGTTGTTATTAATGGAGATGACTCTGTTGCTGCTGCGTATCAATAAAGCACGACTGTGCAAAGAGGCTAAGTAATGCCAGTTGATTCTTTTACAGCCACTTTTCTCTCCGTGTGGCTCAAGTGCAGCTGATTCCACAATATGCAAGGAAGTAGGCAGTCTCACAGATTGTCTCAGACCCCGCTTTCATCTTTTGGCTCCTAGGTTGCTGGGGTTTTCTAGCGTACCTGCAGCCATTCTGTTCCATGATGGAGATAGCTCCTAGACAGGAGCTTCTTGCATTGTATCTTGGGACCACATGTGACTGCATCTGAAGTCAATACACTGCCTTGTTAGAATAACAACTGCTAGGAAGTGTGTGCCTGCTGATCTGGTGAAAATCAGTTGCTGTTACACAAAACTGGAATGCTTCATCACAGCCTATTAAAAATACAGTGGGAAGCTGCTATTCGTGGATGTCACTGCCACCTGCACACATTGTACGCGTCCAGGTCACAGGCAGACCAGCTTTCTGCTCTGAGGACCTTAGTGAGGATGGTTTTCCTAAAGTGCTCAGTATTGGCCTAATTCTGCTGCTTTTCCAGTAATTAAGCTGAATCCAGCAAGTGGTTGTACTTTTCTTTTGCACACAGAGCCGATGTGCCTTTCACTGCAGTGATACGAACAGGACTGCAGAGTCCAGTGTGCTGAGGGAACACGCTTCAGTCATGCCAACTTAAACCATTTGCTTCTCTAGGAAATATCTTCAATAGGATGGCTACAGGACACAGTCTTTATAGGTTTTTTTTGGGGGGGTTGAGGTGGGGGGAATGTGCATCATTGATTCTTACTTGCCAGTGTCTAAGTTATTTAAGAGTTTCATGCTTATAATGCACGAATCTGAGGAAGTTAATGATTTAGATCATGCAGCTTGCCTTTGCTTAGGTCCATGAGCTTGCTTTCTGTAAGCTGAGCTCTCTTTGAACATCATGGGGTGAGCGGGGAACCATCGTAACCTCCCTTTAGCATTGTAGTCCTTGTCTCCCAGCTCACGGCCCTGGGATGGCCCCCCTCCTCCTGCCACAGCAGGAACAATGATAGCACAGGCATGAGTTACAATCATAGTTAAATGTGCTTTTATGGCTGCAAGCTGGAGTGATGTTGGAATACAACTTCAGAGTGCTGTGATTTCCAAAGTGGGTAAGCACTATTTATGCCTTTTACTTTCCCGTCTTATGGAAGAAATATGATGCTTTTCCAAGAGTAGCTGTTTTGATGGAGAAGTGAAGAGTGAAAGATGTCACATGATGGCCAACTGTGTGATCAGAAAGAAGTGTATTTCCTTATGGCTCCAAAATAATATGTAATTTCAATCTCCTTTTTACTGTTATCAGCCAAGTGGAAAAGGCCCACGCCTACCTGAAGTTTATTGTGTCATCAGCCGGCTGGGATGCTTTGACTTATTTTCCAAGGTAAGAAGATTTTTTTTCCCCCAATACTGCTTTTTAATTTGATTGTTTACTGGAATGCATCCGCTGTGATGAACCAGACAAGAAGAATTTCTTCCTTTGATGGGAGATAACTGTATTTTACAAGTGCTGTTTTGGATATTCCATCCCTATTATTGGGTTCATCAAAGAATGTCTTATTACTTCTGTGACTGAGGCAGAACTTGATGCAAAAAACATCTGGGTGTCTGTATGATCTGGCTGACTGAAGCTTTTTCCATTATTTTCTAAAGCTGTTCTGTACTGAGCTGTAATTCTTGGCATTCACTGTTTGAATGATGGGCCAGTACCACTTTTATTCCAATACCCCATGGAATGATGAGGTTGAGAAAAAAAAAGATTATTTGATAAATGAATTCTATATGCTTAACTCCATTGACATGTTTTTTTTTATCGTAGGAGGTGAGGAAAGCATGGATTTTAATTGCCCTCCACATGAATGAATCCAGAGCTGCACTGTGTGCTGATTTGGTTTACCTAGCTAGTACATTTCCTGAAACAAGAGTTTTGAGACAATAAGCAGGGCATTGCAGCTAAACAGAGGATTTGACTAGTCATAGAAGCCATTAACTGCTGGTCTGCTCTAAAGCCACAAGCATTCCTTTTTTTGTAAGACTAAAGGTTATTAAAATTAACTATTAGTAACATTTCTGATTGATTAACATTGGAAACATCTGCCAGCTTAGGGCCTCCTAGTACTCTGAGAATATGTCCTGCAAAATCCAGAGAGCATCTCAGAGTATTGTATAGGATTTGCTGGTGATCTGTGGAGAACAATGATGGGACTAATGTTCAATGGCTGCCTTCCCCTTTTCCGTTTCAATACAGTGTTCATAAAAATGTTGATTTGCCAGAGATTTTTGCTTCAGATATGAGAGATCTCATGGAACTTACACAGATTTTTCTTGTTCATTTGTGTAGGAATAAAGTTAAAAAAAAAAAGTAATAATTGAAGTTAGTAAAAGTAATAGAATTTATATTGTTAACGTGATCTAATAATCGTACAGAATGTTATCTTCAAAGCAGGTTTCAAGCTTTTCTGGATTAACAAAAGTCTTGTGTGAAGAAAAACAATTGGGTTACAATGGTTAATTGCAATTCTGCTTCATCTTTCACAAAGCTCTGAAATCAAGGGTTTATAACAATGTCTCCTAGATATTATATGTATCTAAACACAGATAGCTGTGAGCAAAATGGAATGCATTGTTCTGGGAGGACAGCACAGCTCACCAAACTCGTGGTATGGATAGATGTCCTGAGGCTCTTTGTTCACTTTTACGTTTTTTATCTAATTTTAATAGTGCACTGATTTTCAAATAAAAACTTTAAGTATCCTCCTTGCAAGAAAGTATCACCGAAGCTGAGGTATAAAGTGAGATGAGGAAGGTCATTGCACCAAAATTTCAAGTAATCTGCTTTCCAGTTCAATCTGTAACTTCCAAAAAGTGTCTGATCATCCAGCTAAAGTGAACCCAAAGTTGACAATGAGTTTAATTTCACTTGCTTCAGCAGGGGCTGTTACCACTCACTGTGGCTGGTAAGCCCTGGCCACATGGGCCTCAAGTTCTTGGTCTGTGCAGGAAGAAAGGCTCCCACTCAATTGCATATTGGGCCCTGAGTGGGGCTCTAACATGCCTGTGCTGTTTTACAGCTGCTGGGCTCGTGGAAGGGCTGGGTCACAAAAAGACCTAATTGCACTGGAGTCTGCCCGCAGCATCACTGTCCCACAAAGGGGGACTCCCTTCCTGATGGCACCGGTGCCAGAGTGGGAGCAAGGTGTTGGGCTGCTCGTGGGACTGACTCCAGTTCTCAGCTGGATATAGCACAGCTATTCAGCACACACTCCAACCACAGCATTTGGAAAGATTTAGGGTGAAATAATTGTTAAATGAAGGAGGAAGACTTTGAGCCTTAGAACCTCTGTTGGTTTTGAGGACAGATAAGGTGTGGATGGAGACACAAGTTCTTGAAAAGTGAGATGGTCTCTTTTTCCAGCCTACTGAGTGGGACCTGGCCTGTCCTAATTGATAAATCCAGCGAAAGAGAGAAAACCAGTTATGATGGTGCACTTTGCTGAATTAGTCAAAACAAGGAACAGTTGTCTTTACAGAAAAATGTGAATGATGAAAAACCATAAGATATTAAACCTTGGATATTATTTATCAGAAAAACAAAAGGAGTCCTCTGTTTTATAATGTTAATCATCCTGTTTCTAATAGCCTGCATTATTTTCATGCTCCTCAAAGCCTTTTATGCTGACTTCTGTAATACCTACTGCTAAGACGGACTTGAGAAGGTCAGGTATCTTTACTGCCAGATGGTTCTTTTGGTCACGGTTTCAACAGATGTTTTTGACCATTTTATCTCCTGAGATCTCTGTTCAAATTTTATTTGGTTTAAATGCTCCTTTTTATTTGTATTGTGAAGATTGTTGGGACAGGCATATGACACACACATGGCCCCCAACTCCAGCAATATAAAACAACAAATAGCGACTGCAGAAAAGGAGATGAGTGTTGAGCACATTACAGCTGTGGGCTGGCTGTGTACAGAAGCACTAAGGGACTTGGGGCAAAGCCTTCGTTTTTACTATTTCCCATTTGGGCAGCTGGTTTTGTTTGGCGAGGATAGTTTTTGAGCTGCAAATTACATCAAGAGTGAAATTCGTATCTTCACTTATGGTTATCTGCCACTTTTGTGGACTGGAATGCAAGCTATGTATACAGGGTCAGCTTTTCTTTAGTTAGCTCTTTACCACGTTGCAAGGAGGAAGGGGAAACTATGTACCAGTCAATGCCTGGACTGGCATTAGTGTTGCTAGCTATCACTGTAGGTCACCCACTTATGTTTAAGTATTTTTTAATGTTCTGTTTCAATGAAGAACATCTCCAAGGAAACAAGGGAAAATGCCAGACTCAGACCCACTAACTCTTGCAGAGCCTTTTGCTCTTTAGTGGTGGTTAGAAGATCAACATTCCAGGTCAAACCTCTAACCACTTTGAAGCTTGCTTACTAGTCTTCTTTAGGCTTATCATCTATATGGTCTGTCTAATGTGGGAAAACTTAGCTGTGATCTAATTTATGCTGGCCCATGTGACCAAAGAGAGAAGAAAAATAATAGTCCTCTCTATCTGTAAGAAGTTCCATCTGCTTACTTCAAAACTAGGTTGTCTGCTCTGCATTATGTCAAACAGAAAATGACCTTAATGCAGGCACACAGTGTAAACAGCTGGGCATGTTTCATGAGGCTGCTCACAGCTGGCTCCAGCTCAGCTCAGACTGTGATTCGATTGCTGCCACTATGGTCAGGTCTCTTCCAGGAGTTTTTTCCTGGTGGAGCTCTGCTGGTATTATAGGGTGGCAGGGTTGCTTTCCCTGCTGGTCTGGCTTTTTCTTACCCTTTCAATTGAAATGGAAGAGATGACCAGGGCAGAAGAAAGCGTTTCTCCTTAATACAGATGTCAAGATGTGCTACGGAGATGTGATGCCGACCTGGCCTGTGATCTTCCTCTCCTTTGGCTGGCCTGTTGTTCAGCCAATGTCCCAACAATATAGATAATTTTTGCCATGCTGAATCTACATTCTCTTTTACAGATTTGTTATTTCTTCCATGTCTCTGTGTTATCTGCGTTCACAAACAGGCTCCGTTTTGTAACTCAAAAATGTATCATTTTTAGAGTACAATTGAATCCCATAACTTTAACGGTAATGAAGAAATGCATAGCAGAGGAGAATTAAGCCTAGATCTGCTGTGTGGTTAGACATATGTGGGTAAAAAGATTCTTTAGAAGTGTATGTGGTGCTGATATGTTCTGTGTCTTTCTCTCTTATGTCTTACTAATGGATCAGATCCTGGATGAGGTTGAAAGGAGAAGAGGAATATCTGCTGCCTTGGTTTATCCATTTATGAGGAGTTTGATGGAATCCCCTTTTCCTGCACCTGGAAAGACAATCAAAGTCAAAACCTTTCTGCCTGGAGCTGGAAACGAGGTAAAAAGAAATTGCAAACATTAAAAGTCAAAGACTCCCTCCTCACCGCTCCAGTATCAAACAGCAAAGGAAAAACAGGACGAGACATACAGATACTGCAAGGCATGTGAGGTGGCACTCCCTCAAAATGAGCAGTGCAGGAGCTGCACCAGTGTTGATATGCTAGTACTTGCTCCCATTGATGATAAGCCAATTTATTGTTATGTATTTGTTATATTATATTTATTAATAAGTTGTGGTTTAAGAAAAAGACACATGCATCACAAATATACTAGTATGCCTGACCTAGTATTGTTAACAGAGCTACAGTGGTGTTGGGCTTTATCACAGTGATAACAAGCGAACGCAAGTTTCCTAACTTTACCTGAACAGTTCAGCAGCTGGTTTTTGCTGCAAACATCATTACAGCTGGTCCTGGCCTTGGTAGGATGAGTGACCAGCAGGAGTTAAATGTCTCTTTTTGGCAATAAATACCATTTAACTGGCCCTCAAAGAAATAGTCTCTATTTGGAAAAGCATGTCGTATAAAAGTTTTGGTGTATGTGTGTACATGCACATAATAGATTTCACTTCCTTTTATTACTGACTCAAGAAGCTAAAAGCCTAGCATAATACAAGACAGGCCTTACTGGAATATGGCAATATTGGTGCCTTACCTTTTTGTAACTTGAAGCTTGCTTATTATTTGCTGTGTCAAATTCTGTCTCTGCATGTCCTTCTGTAAGTATACAGTAGCTCCAGTCAGATGGGCAAGTGTATAGGGGAAATAAATTTCTGCAGTTAGGAATGGAATTTGGCCCAGTTAGTGAAAACAGGGAAAAAAATCCCCTCTAGGGTTATTTTACACTCCTGAGGGTTAGTTTTACAATGCTGTTAGTATTTTTACATTGAATCATATTTTCTACAAGTGTAATGCCACTGACTTCAATTGAGTGAGCCTATGGTGTCACTTGGTGTGAAATGTAAAATGTTTCCTGTATAACTGACTTGCAAGACATGTTTAAGTCTTGGGCATTTTCTTCTGGAGAAGCAAAGGAAAATTACAAGGCTGATTGTCATAGCAGTGGTAAGATCTGTTGATGCTTTTTGATGTGAATATATCTGGGAACCATGGATTTGCAACTTCTCTATCCTCTGCTCAAGCTTCTGAACTCTCCAAGAGAAAAACATTGAGATAAATCCAAACAAACAAACAACTCTCTTCTGGCTAAGCTCTGGTCTCTGTTATGCTAGTACAAACTCGTTATTTAAATGGAATGCACTGGCCTAATTAGGAACAGAATCTTGTCCTTCCATAGTGGCTCCTCTGGCCTAAACAAAGATGATGATTAATTGGGAAGTAGACTTTATATTTCTTTGCGATGAGCAGACTGAAGCAGAAGTCTTGCCAGGCAACAGAAATCATCTATGGTATTTACAAAAGCTGCCGTAACTTGCATTGCATCCTACCCTGCAGCAAGATTTTAGCATTGTAAGTTTTGCAGTAAAACCAGCTCCTCGTGATTTGACACATAAATATTTAAGGTTACAATCCTAACGCTCAAGAATGAAAATGGGAACCTTTACTGAATATGAGAAAGTGGGGATAGGCAGCGTTTGCCAGGGAAGCATTCGTGGTATGCCATCGCTCCACATTTGATTTTTACTGCTGTCTGAGGCAACAGCTGAGTAGTAGGTATATAATACTCTGGCACTATGATGTTTCTGTATTTTAGTGTTTAAAAATTCAGATCTGTACACAAATACTGTTCTAACAGTGACTTTCTTTTTATAGTCCTGTATTACTAATCACAAACAATATTACAACTAAACTGATATGAACTAAGTCTATTTCCAGTGTCCAGTGATCTTACTGCTGATCATATCCTTAAAACAGTGTGTTTGTGAGGAATTTTGTAAGGGCTACTCAAGTTTAAACCCAATACAGTATGCTCATGGAATGTGGTATCATGTGCATGAAAACATAAAAGTGGTCTAAAGCAATAAAGTGATGGCAATTTTTGGACATATGGAAAGAAGGAGATGTATATATATGTTCCTGTTAATCTGTCCTCAGAGATTTCAACACAGCTTCAAGCTGGCCAACATTCCCCCTTTCCCTTCTCTTTTCTGAAATTCCTCAGTAGTTCATCATTTGCTGTCTTGCACTTTGTATTTTTCTCCCTCTGTTGCTCTTTTCTTCATGTTGTTTTTCCCTCTTCTTTTTTCTGTCCCCTGCCTTCAAGTTCCTCATCTGAGAATGTCAGTTGCAAAGTAAAAGGAAGATATAATAAAGGAATCAAGCAAAAGGCATTTGAGAAAAAGAAGGAGAGGGCCTGAGGTCATGGATGAAGTGTGAACATTAGACTTTAAAGGGATGTCACACACAAGTGACCATCTAAGACCTTGTCCTGACTCCCCAGTTAAGTATATATATATATGTACATATTTTTAAGACCAAAAAAGGTTTTAAATATTATCTAGTGTACACATCACAGAAGAGTGAAAATGAAGTAAATTTGGTTTAAATTTTACCTGACCCTTAAGTTCAGTCTCTGACTTATGTCTAGATGTGAATTTGAATCACTACTCAAGTTTATAACCCAATTTACCTTGTCTTTGTAGCCTTTTTGAACCCGGTAAGCTTCCAGCTCTAGTGTTTCCAGTTTATTACTTGCTTCATACTGATGACTCAGCCAAGCTTTACATCTCTGACATGGTCTTTATAAGGCAGATTTAATCTGCACAGCTGTATTCTGTGAAGAAGGATGACTTGATAGTCAGTTGTGTAGTACACCATTTCTCTGTAGTGCTGTGCCTTCAGCCTTAGGTTAAAAAGAGCATGGGGGTCACTCTGTGTCCCCCCAACAGGCAAGCATGGAGTGGTGCTGGAGGGCCTGGGCTGGGGTGCTGGGCACCCCTGGTGCTGTGAGCCCTGGCCAGTCACGCTGACTGATGTTTGTTGGTGTGTTTAGGTCATTGAGCTGCGGCGGCCGATGGACTCACGTCTGGAACATGTGGATTTCGAATGCCTTTTCAAGTGCCTCAGCATTCGTCAGATCATCAGGATCTTTGCATCTCTCCTGTTGGAGCGGCGTGTAATTTTTGTAGCAGATAAGCTCAGGTTAGTGGTAAAGGGATGTGAACCACATGTTGTTCAGGTCAGTACTCTCTCCCGATACAAAAAGCCTTATGAAATATCCAGAATGGTTGTCAGATTATGAGGATCTTCTCACTGCAGGATTTAAATGTTATTTTGCATCCATGAAGTTATTTGTATCAGGTAGGACACATCAGCTAGCTGTCATTAGCTGCAAGTGACTTCTGTTTTATTCCCAACCCTCCAATGAGAGTGTTAAGAATGCTATTACGGTCCATCCCAACTAGTTAGGATATTATTGCTGGTGCTTACCTGATCTAAAAATGTTTCTTGCCAAAGCTCCATCTTGGGCTTCGTGCTACACAGTTCCAAGGTACCTCTTACTTCTCTGCCCTTTGATTGCAGTCTCCCCTCCTTGGATCCTCTGAGTTATGAACTTACCCCAGGGTGTAAGGAGTGAGAGTGACAGATCACAACTCCACATGGCCTTTACTAGTGAAAGGGGAGTTCTGTGTATGCTGTACCCCTGCCCCACAGTAAAGAATCATCCCTTTTTAGATGCTATGTAATCCATATAGGAAAGTGTGAACACTGTAAAGAAGACATTCTTAGCTGTGGCATGATAAATAATAAAAGATGGCAAATAAAAATATAGACCATGAATTATTAGACTCAGGAACATCCAGCTTCTTTTAAAAGGACACAAAAGACTGTATGGGTGGCTAAAACCACAGATGGATCTAACCAAACAAACTCTGTTAAACACTTTATCAGCCCTGACCTTCTCTGAATGAATGCCAGAAATAATAGCTGCACTTAGTGGCTGCCAGTGTATATAGTAGCAAAAAATACTTTGCATAGTAAAAGCTTTACAACCTTTAGGAGAGAATTCCTTAAAGCTGCAGACCCTTCTCAGCTTATAAAGTTACTTCCTTAGCAGTCATCTTTGTTGTCTAGAATAAGGACTTTTTATTGCATCCCTTCCCTTGTTGGTAACACTCAGTTTGAATGACCATTTGGAGTGATTTAACTTCACATAAACTGGTGAGAATTGCGTAGTTAGACCAGGGTTTCTGCAGTACTTTAGTAAATGTGAGTCATGCCATGAATATTGGGGCAGGTGAATTTTGAAAATACTGCTGGTGTGTTCCTTCTGACTCTTTTTCTACACCATGCTTAATTACATTGTTCTGCTTGTTTCTATTTTACTATTTAGCAGAATTAGTGGCACCCACAAGCCTGACTAAATCAGAATGACACAGGTCTGCGTTCCTTCAAATGGCACACTAATAGGAGTGGAAAGTCATGAAATGGGTACAGAAAAAATGAAGGCTGTGCTGTTGCCAACTGTTGTTCTGTTGTTCCCAGTCACTCTTTTGTAATGGTGTCCTGGTTTGGCAAAGTACCCAGATCCTCAATCTGTGGACCGTGGGCACAGTACTGCAGTGATGGCATCCTGCAGGAAAGGTCCTTAGCTGCGAGGGCTGGAACAAAAGGCAGCCGTTTCTTGGAGCATTTCTTTGGGGCAGCTGGGCTAGCCAATGTCATATAATGCTTCTGGGCACTGTTCAGAGAAAGGAAGCAACAATTAAACCTATTTTGACAGGGTTAAGTCAGTGTGGCTTGGGAAACAGTCATGTTGTTGATGTTGAGGGTTCATGGTAACCCAGTTCTTCATCAGGCAACCAGTTTTTTATACACATTGCAAGCCTGACTGGAAGCTAACAGCTCAGGCTTACTCATGCAATTATCTTTCTTATGATAGCTGCCTGGTCCTACAGGCTCCAGAGCAGAGGATAATGGATGCTCCTGCTTGCAGCAAAATGCTGCTGCTCTCTCTTTTTGGCACACAGGTATAGAGCACCAGGACCAAGAGGAAACAGAAATGATAATGATCTTTTTCTATAAACGCATATCCAAACAGTGCACTCTCCAGGAAAAACTGTTCTCTAGCAAATTGTGGTTTCTGTTGTGAGTGTGAACCATCAGGTTAAGGGCCATTAGCTGGTACTTTGAGAAAGAAGTAGAGTCAGATGGATCCAAGAAGCTTATGAGGCTTTGTGGTTGCTCCTCTAAGAAGGAACAGGACCATTCCTACAAAAATGTTTTTATTTCTATACTTTATTATGGCTGTATGTACCCTTTATTATATGCTTGTACTTTGTTTTGTTTAAAAAGAGTATGACAAAAATCTGATGTGGTAGATAAGGCCCTGGATTAAGACTTTAGAATCCTGAGTTCTCCTTCTGAACTCTCTGACCTGCTGTGTGACACATGCTGGAAACATAGCTCCTCTTTCTTATCTTTTGTCTGGTCTGTCTGGGATTGTAAATGCTCCAGGACAGAAACTGCTTCTTGTTCTGTGTCTGCACGCAGATCTACAGTGTGACCCTCTCAGCATAGGGATCTAGGGGGTACTGTAAAATAGAAGCTAGTAATGAGTCCTTTGACAGAGGCCTAGAGAAAGTGACAGTGGATTTAAATTCAATACTTACTGAAATTTTCATGGTTTAAATGGGGATGAAGTCTAAAATGAAACACTCTGGCTTTGAGGTAATAACTGTCTGTCTTGGAACCATTGCCTCGTCTGATGTGAATTTTGTTTATGGGCATCATGGCTGAGACCAAAGGAGTTTACCAGTAATGTGGAAAAAAAGAAGTTAAGTATCTTACAGGTCCAGTCTGTGGGCCCAAAGAATGGGAGCAGGAAATTAAAAAGTTTTTACAAGGGTTTGATTTCTGCATGTACCCAAAAAATAGCTTAGAAATAAATGGTTTTGAGGTTTAGGCTTCAAACAATGTGATGCAATGGGCTTTTGTAGCTGCCTTTTTAACAGGTCTCCAAGCAATAAATGATTTTACACTTTATACAAGTTTGGGAAAGCCATGCCTAGTGAAGTGAGATTAATACAATAAATGGCTATTTATGGTTCTTAACAGTGCCCAGAATGTGAAAATTTATAGTCCTTGATTTTTACACAGAAGAGTTTGTTGCTTTTTTCAGCATAGAAAGTGATGCTACCAACAATGAGGAAACAATAACAAGGTTTTGAATGACAGGACTGTGAGGTTGCTTTGGCTAGTTATGTGCCATTAGGCTGTTTGTTTTTCTTCCCCAGAAAGGTGCTTATGTAATTTTTCTGCTTGAAATTGGGTAAATAAATCCCTGTGGCTATTTGCTTGCCTTTAAAAGTGAATTTGAATCTGCCAGTGACCTTTCAGTACTTTGTGTTCCATGCATAGTCAAGAACACAATGGAGAAATATAGCAATATGAAACTTGGAATAATAGTAATAATAATACCAACAACAACTCATAAAGTAACTTAAAGCTTCCATTCCTTAAACATCTGCTGAACGTATGACTGAAATGGTATGTCTAATCTCAGTTCAATCTCTGTCCCGGCTCGGATCCTCTGCTTATGTTCCCGACATTCTGCTTGCTCACCCCAACTCTGAAACAATCCCACAACTCCTCCAGCTGCAAAGGGAGAACTGCTCTAGGACAATTTAAAAAGTTAGGCAGCAGAAGAAATATCAGTGGGTTCTAGGGCTCAGGGAACATTGGTGTTGCTGCAGGAACAAAGGTAGTAATAGAATAGATAGAAAGCAAACACTGGAAGAAGAATATTTCTATGCCTGTTTTAGTTTTATTCTGGGGAAACAAATCTGTTGACATGTTTGCTGAGGAGGTGATGTATCCATGCTTGTGAGAACAGCCTTTTTGCCTTTTCCCTGAATGTTTGGAGGGAAAGGCAGGCCTTGGACATCTCAATGTTCCTTTGTTATAACCCCAGTTATTATAAATAAAAAACATTCTTGCTGTAATCCACTATATTGTGAAGGACTCTTAGAATATTTTGCTTACATTTCACATGCAGGTCCAGTCTAATGCCAGCTGAAGTCAGCAAAATTGTTTGGATGAGGCTTGTCTTTTGCTATGGATCTAAATCCAAGAACATTCCTTTCAGTGGCCTTTCTGAAGCTTTAGGAACTGTGAAAGGCTTCTATAGAGTCCTTGCTCTTGTAAAAGGCAAATTAACTTCTCATTGTTGTGAATTTTGTTTTCATGAGAGGTATTTCAACTACTTCTCAGTGAAGCAGGAGCATGGGCCGCAAGGAAAAAAACTCTGTTTGACAGCAATGGGTTTTATGCTCCTGAACCATATAGGTGAACTTGGAAATGTACCCCAAGGTGACAGTGAGCTAGGCATTTCTCTAAGTGGCAGTGCTAGCTCACCAAGTCCCCCTTCTTACTCGCCGTGTTTGCTCCTGCCCTGTGCCACACTCTCCCCGACCCAGGAGGCTGTGCTGGCCCAGCTGCACTAGGAATAAGTCGTTTGCAGAGTTTCTCCAAACCAGATGGGCTGCTTGGGCAGGTCACACAAGGAGCTTCTGTGCTGGGAGAGGGGCAGAGTGGGGGGCTGAGTCTGGGCCTGGAAGATTGGGATGTCATGGGATGGGCGCACTTCAAGGTGGTGCTGCCCCTGAAAGGGGTCTATCATTCACCATCCTTAGGTGTGAGCCAGCTGAACTTACATTCATGAGATAATGTAAATCTGTGAATAAACACACCAGCTTTTACCTATGTGCAAGGGAGATCTGTAGGAATGAGGCTGAGGAAATGTTGGATGACAGCAAACTTCAGTGCCGCTAAGGCTCCTGCACATCAGTGTTGTCCTCCCTTGAGGATGGCCGGAGATGACTTTGTCTTCCCAAGGACAGGCTTTCTCCTCTCCATATTTCTTTGCTCCTTTGCCAGCACCCTGCCCCCTGGCCTAACCCTGACTAACAGTCTGTCACCTGGTGTGCTCCAGTCCCCTGAAACCCTCCTCTGCAGCGCTTGCCCCATGAAGTCAAGAAGTGCTGCTACATGCAGTAGCTAGGCACCTGTGAGTAGGGAATGCTTTATCCTGTTCAAGGACAAAAACCTCCCTGCCCCTCCCCAAAGTATTTTGGACTGCCAGGAGGAATCTGCCTTCCAGCACAAGTGTAGAAAGTCCAGTTGAATCCCAGACCTGACCAAAGGTTATGGGCTCCAGACAGAAACACTGACTAATATAGGACAGAAGCATAAATATGTAAATACTGGAGGAAGTCATCCCGCAGGCATGTCTCTTGTTAACTTTGTGGAGCAAAAGGGGAGCAGAATGTACTTGTATACAAGAGCAAGGGCTTTCAGAACAAACAACAGCATCTCCCTAATCCCACAGACAGAGACAGTTTAGGGCAGTCCATGTTACACCCGGGATGTTTGGGGAGTGTTGATGCTTGTCCTTCATCAACTTTAGGGCAGATCACTAAAGTGAAAGCTCTTTCCTTATTTCCTTATTGTTGATTTTTTATTAATAAAGTAGGATCTAATCCTTACAAACCAGTCACAGCAATGACTGGCCTGACCAGCCTCACCTGCTGCCTACTCCTTTCCAGTAGTCTTCTATATTGTAAAAATGGTAAAATCTGCCAGCTTGCAGGTTAAAAGGTAAAAATGTGTCTGCTAGGACACAGAGAGAGAGCGTACTCAGTAAACTAACACTGAGTTTTGACCAGTAATAAAGATTTCCTTTACTTTCTCTGTCACAAAAACTTCCAGGTGAGATAACTGTGACAGCAAGTGAGAAAAGGTGAGATAACTGTGACAGCAAACACATGCCAAAGCCAGCTTGTAAGGGAGAATTTACTGTTCCCAGTCTCTAACTGTACCATTTTTGAGCACAGGCTACAGGAGACTCAACTATGTCTTCTTTGGGCACATGTGGCACAGCTCTATATTGGAGACGTTCATTTCTTTGTCTCAGGGAAAACTTTTTAGTCATCAGCACTGAAGAGGGTGAAGTTTAGAGGTGCAAGCCATGATACCTGTAGCCTGTGTTGTAACTCCCATATCTTATTTCCAACCCCAGGAGAAATGTTGATGGCTGACAGATCTTCTGGGGTATTTTAATCCAAAGATCTTGAAGTGCTTTCTTAATACTGTCAGGATTATTGTGTTTGTCTGGTCTGACATGCTGAACACATGCTAGAGAATTTCTTCCACTAATTCCTGCAACGGAAGGAATGAGCAGTCATGTAATTATCCAATATATAACCATGCCCAGTAGACAGAATTTATTCTACAGCAATAACATCCATTTCTTATCTAAGTAACCAGAGAGTTTCCATGTCTTCCAGTGAGAGCCAGATCAGCTCGCCCTGAGGAGTAATTTAGAACCTGCAGACCACCCGTGCTTTAGCTAAGGGAAAACAACGTGCAGCTCCTTTCATCTTTTATAAAAAAAAATCTGGAGTCTGTCTGAGTCTCTTCTACCTACTCTGCTTTTCGTTTTATGAGATTTTGATTTTTCTCAGTCTGCTCACACTATGAAGCATCAGTACAAACATATATATATATATATATATACACAAAAAAAACTTAAACTTCCTGTGGAGTATGTGATTATTTGGCTTAACACAGCTAAAGTTTCTTGGTACTCTCCTTCTTTCTTTCCAACCAAATACAGCAGACATTTCTGAGGTGGATGGTTTGTATTTGGCCCAGTCCTGCAAGATGCTGAACACTTGGTTTTACAGTCTGAATACTAGAATTAAACGTATTCAATGTGATGTGGAATTGGTAGCTTAAGGTAACCAGCAGAGCTGTCTCTCAAGCTTTCTGATTTTGCACTTTACTCCCCCCCTCAAGAAATATTTATATTTTGTACCACTAGGATGACAATTCTGTGGCACTCAGATTCTGTGGTGGCTGATGCCAACAGAGGAACTGTGTGTAGACAGGTAGGAAAATGTGTGTCAGGCAGAAGAGAAAGCCCAAAAACCAAAATCAACTTTCTAAGTCTCTGGCTTGTTTAAGATTCTGCAGTCCCAGAGAATAGCAATATAATAATGATATTTTAATATGCAGTAAACTTTGATGGCATTTTTAATATGCCATGTCACAAGAAGAATAGAGCTTTTATGATTTTCCTTTTCCTCCTTTTCTCCTGCCCTCCTTTCCAGTGGTATTTATTCATATCACTTCAGGCTTTGGCCAAAATTCTATGGTACAAAAACATCATCTTTGTCCACTTATGATTGCCATAATAAAATTCTCTCTCCCCTTTTCCTTTGAAAGGGTTTTGGATAAGAAGACAATAATGTTGTTTGGCAATTCTCTTCTAGGTTGCTCATTAGTGCAATAACCACATGTCAATAAGTTGCCACATTTTCCCAACTCAGCCTCTAGCTCCCAGCAAGGGAACTTAGACAGATTCCCTCTTTCTGGCTTTTGAATGAGTAAGACTGGGGAGAGGGATTTGTTCTTCTTTTCCTTTTTTACTACCTAGAAAAATTCTTCATCCTACTCTGCAGCTGTCATATACTATTAATAGTACTGTTACCTGTGAACCTGAAACCACCAGGGTGAACATTAACAAGGACTGGTGGGAATGAAAGCCTCAGTGCAGAAAGAAGCAGTTAACCCTCCTCGGGGGCACCAGGGCCAGAACCACTTCTGTTATGGATTTATACTAAGAAACTGTCCTGCAGGAAGGGACTGGGTAACTCTGTGGGCCCTAAAGATAACTTTTCACTTTGAAATGTTGTGGTTTTTTTCTTGTAATCATCTGATGAAGCTCGGGCAGGTAGCTGATGTGTCAAGGCAATGACTTTTTTGCCAGAAGTCTTATTTGCTTGAGCTTTGTGGAAAGTATGGTCAAATGCCAGTTGCTTAAAAAGCCGAATCCTCATTCTGAAGGGCACTTTGCATGTCTCTCTGCAAGGGCTTTTGTGTGCTATTCTTCTCATGCGGAAGTATTACAGGAGAAAAAATAATGTCTTCATTAAAATCACATTCCCCTTTAATCAACTTTTCTCTGCTTTCTTTCAAATTAAGTACTTCATAGCTGTTCTCCAAGAGAGAAATCTCCTGACAGTGCATTCTGTGGTCTGCAGCTCACAGCTACACATGATGCAACCTTGATTTGTGCCATGAGCCAGGGTTGTGATCTGTAGGTTATCTTTGGGACTTCAGACTGTCAGAGAGGTGTTCGAGGCACGTGGGAGCTGGGTTCCAGAAGTGCAGCTCTTAATGAAGTAAAATAATTTACTAATTCATGTAAAGTGATGATAACTCTTGGAAATTTTACATAAAATATCTGTCTTCCAATATTTGGATGAAGAACAGAAAGAAAGCCTCCTGTATAATCAAAATGAACCCTGCACTTACTTCTTTGATAATAAGCTCTAATGAGTTTTTTAATTATAAAACATTGAAAATCTGAATTACTTTAACTGATTGACAAATTCAGCAGCTTTAAAACAGGAATCCCTGAGAGCACATCATATTTCTGTCCATCTCTGTTTAGCTAGGAGATATCATCTCAGCAGGGTAGACAGCTACCAGGTGCTGGCTGTGCCTGATGTCATCTCCTGGCATGCCGAGTAACGTACCTGCTCATTCCTTTGGCCATTGGCTGTAAATTGCATTTGGGTACAGATTGCTGCAGCAGCGCTCCTGCATAACATGGGCTGCCAGGAGCATCACAGACATAGTTTTTCACCCTTCTGCTCTGCATTGCATTGTGTACTGGTAAAGCTCTGTGGGCATGTGTTCAGGTAATTACAGTAAGGCTCCTGATGCAGCCATACTCGTAGGATAAGATAGCACCAAATAGGAGAGGGTGTTGAAAGCTTAAGCTAAAGAAGATGTGGTCAGAGAAGAATTTATGAATGAAGATGCTGCCCACTCAGTTTTCTGTAAAATATGATAAAGAGGGGCCAGAAATGGAACACATGATGCAAACTGTTGAGCAAGCATTTGCTCAGTGAATTGTACTTGTTGACACGGCAGCATGGCAAACCATGGCTCCATGAATTAAAGTCAGAGACTAGTCCAGAGACTGGGTTGTAACCACTGTGTTTATCATAAAAGGTCTCCTACCAGGAATTATCAGTAGCACAGAGGAATCAGTGCTTGAGCTCTCTGTAACCCACCTTCAGTAGTCACTGAAATGTGTCCCAAAATTAATCATAGAATAACCAAGTTGGAAAAGACCCACTGGACCATGAAGTCTAACCATTCCTATCAAACACTAAACCATGCCCAATGGCGTCAGTGATGCCCCACAGATAAGGACCTGAAGCACTGATTTTGCCAGAGAGGTGAGGCCACACTGCAATTCCTTTATGAGTATTTTACAAGGTTGCCTTTTCTTGGACTGCATATAGAAAACACCAGAAAAGCCCTGAAGTGAGTCATTGCAAAACAAGATTTGATTCTGACTTGTTTTCTTAAGGGAAAAAACCCACCATTTGAGGGGTGTGAGGGATAAGTAGCTACACTCTTTGAGTTGTAAGCATAGTTAAAATGGTTCTGCAAAGGACAACAACTGATAAATTGACTGATGTGATGTGGAAAATATGCATTTCCTCCTTAGTCTTTGCCCCTTTTTCTACCACTGTTATCTCCGTGGCCTTGTTTGCGCTTCATGAGATATCACAAAGGTCACTGGCGGCAGAAGTGTCTGCATTCAAATTAAGGGATTCACTTTGACTTGACTCTGCCTTTCAGCCTTGGCAAAAGCATAGAACCATAGAACTATAGAATGGTTTGAGTTGGAAGGGACCTTAAAGATCATCTAATTCCAACCCCCACTGTCATGGGCAGGGAGACCTCCCACTGGATCAGGCTTCCCAAGGCCCCATCCAACCTGACCTTGAACACCTCCAGGGACGGGGCAGCCACAACTTCCCTGGGCAACCTCTGCCAGTGCCTCACTACCCTCATGGTGAAGAAGTTCTTTACGTCCAGTCTAAATCTGCCCCTCTCCAGTTTATACCCATTGCCCCTAGTTCTATCACTACAAGCCTTTGTGAACAGTCCCTCCCCAGCTGTAGCCCCTTCAGTACTGGAGGCTGCTCTGAGGTCTCTTCAGAGCCTTCTCTTCTCCAGGCTGAACAACCCCAACTCTCCCAGCCTGTCAAGGCAGCTCAGCTGTGCCAGGAAACTCAGATTCATGGTACGGGATCTGCCCTCTTCCCTGTGGCTTTGAGGGAGCTGCAAGCCTGCAGCAAGGGGGCAGATGCCTCCCAGGCTTTTCCCCAGTGCAGGATAAGAGCACAGTTCCCACTCTTGCACCAGTCTGCTGCTGCCTTGTGCAACAACCCTGGCTCAGGAGGTGAGGAAGCACTGGATGGACTGTGGAGGCTGATAGGTATGGTGCCATAGACTGCTCTGGGTTTTCTAAATCAGTCACCCACTCTGGGAAATGTTCAGCTCCTGAATAATACTTTTCCTTTTTTAATCTCATGTGCAGAGTGAGGGATTTTTTACCTGCTTCTGGACTAAGAGTGAGTTGTTATCTCACTGCTAATCCAAGTAATATATGATACAGGTCGTATCAGACAGGAGATCTTTCATTTGTGCTTTGGAGGGCTCTTTACCCAGTTGCATACATGGACTGTAGCAGCATTTGCTGTAGTGTGGGTGATGATTAAGCATGAAATGTTCAAAACTGGCTGCTGCAGTTGAGTTGGCCCTAATGGACTCAGGTCATCATGATTCTCACATAAATTATATGTGTTCCCTCTGTGATGATCCGTTTACAGTAGGGAATTCCCTATTTTATTTAGACACTAGGAGCAGAGCTTTCTATTGGCAGATCTTCTCTGACAGCAAGAGAAAAAATAGCCTAAAATATGCATATAAAGACTTGCTCATAATTCTGGCAAAGAAGAATGTCAGGTATTGATCAGTGGTACAGTACCAGCTACATACTTTAGGCCAACTACTACGGACTTTGTGTAGTGAGCCTTGGTTTACCTCTTACTTAAGCTTTGTTAGCTTTAAAAAGTAAATCACAGTGCAAAATATTGCTCTGACTTTCACAGCCTGAATTCTCCATGTATTATGCACCCACTTCTTTCATTTTAAACATCTCATTGATTATTCTGGAGAAAAATGTCTTGGTAGTGGCAGGGGTGTCTTCCAATCTGTGTACCCCTGCATAGAGGTGGGCCCTGAACAGAAGGATTCTGCCACAGGGAATTCTTGTTTGAGGAGGCTGAAATCCAATTTAACTGAAGATTAAATTACATTATTAAAAGTTAATAAATATATTAATAATGTATTAAAATTAAATTAAAATTATTTAATAGCTTCAAAAATTACAGCCTCTACTTCCAAACCAGCTTATAAAGGCTTGAAGGATTCTCTGTAGTTTGCTTTACCCCTGAAGGGCTTCTAGAAAAGTAAAAAATTATTCAAATTTCAGAAGTTGAAACATGCCTTGCTGACTGTACAGCACTCTTTTCCATGGCAGAGTACTTACAGTTCAAAGGAGGCTATCATGTCTTGAGCGAGTACTTGTGGGCTGATCTTATTAAAATAGAAGTGGAAAAAAAGAGGTCTTTGAGGCTTCATTTCAGTAAAATATTTCAGTACAATGAAAGAAAATTAAAGCTGACACTTGTGCTGAAATACTTTGCTGAATCAAAGCCTAAAACAGTATTTTGCCTGCTCCCTCATGCTTTGTTTTAATTGTTGAAGCCAGGCGTGAACTGACTGTAATTCCTGCTGCTCCATAATAATTAAAAATAATTTATCTATCTGTGTCCAGAGAAATTAATTTGGGCCAAAATCAATAAGATGAGCACAAACTCTGGTGATTTGATCATCGTCTTCGGTCTCTTACATACAAGTAAATGTAAATGATGTGGAGGAAATTAGTCTTCTCACTTTGAAAATTATTCCTGGTAGAAACTGTGGTTTTGTGTCTATGCTTATCAGCAGGCTGTGCATGGTGGGACAAGGAGGAGGCAGTACAGAAGAGGATGAAGTGTACAAGCACTTGTTATATTTGATTTATATCTGTACCACAATCAGGTTTTGAGCCTCTGTCACACACCTTTAGCTACGCTGGTGTCTGACCTTCCCTCCTGCAGCTGCAGTCCCTCTCAGTATCTCTGGGTACCGAACGAGGATGGGCAATCAGCATCAACCAACCTCACAGTCCTTCCATCTGCCTGTAGTGACAGGGAGGAACAAGTTCCACAGGGACCTAATAATTTGGCTGCGTGTGCATGACAGAACTTCCTCCACATTTGTATTAAATTGTTTTCCCTGGCCCTTGTGTCACCCAGCCCAGCCAGTCACCGTCTTGTTCCCTTTATTTTGCATCCCAACTTCTTTGCCCTCAGTTTTGTTTTCACCTGCTTGCCAGGCTCATTTTGTCTTCTCCTCCCAGTTCTGCCTCGAAGGTCTTATTTTTACCTCTTTGTATTTAATTCAGCCTCCTCCTTTCCTTCCTTTCCTTCTCTCCTGTTCTTAGGGTTTCCTGCAGATGATCTTCCTCTCCCAGATGAGCCTCCCATTTCTCTGTGTATCCTAGGGCTACAATGTAAAGGAGGGTGCAGCTTAGTGTGAACAATTTCATCTGAAGAAATTAGCAGCTACATAAGTCTCTTCTTAGTATGCACAAAAATATTATTTTAAAATGGCTTCTGACATAACCAAACCAGAGTGAGTTTAGACATCACTGGTAGAAGTCTTTGGCACACAAGGTGATCCCTCCTGCCAGCCTTCAAGTCCTTGCCACCAAACCATGCCACCCTTGCACAAAAGGGCAGCAAAGATGTTTTGTGTAACAAAATAACTTAAATTTTTTATCTGGCTTTGGAAGCAAACTGATGTGATGTCAAGTAAGGTGGTTTGATCAGCTGACCTCCTGAGATCTCTTCCCACCTGAATCACTTTATGATTATAATTCTATATAATTTTGACTGAAATGGGAAAACAAAATAGTTATCTAGACGCAGGTGCACAAGCTTAAAAACTAAAGTGAAAACAAGTTAAATATTGAATCCTGATCATGTTGTAACAATGCCTTACAAATGCAAGCAATCCTGTGAATGGGCAGGTCTCCCAGACTCATCAGTAATTGCAGATCCTATGATGAATGCACTGAGGTATCCTTTAATCCCTGATTAGCAATGATGTTACTTGTGGCAGCTTCACTTCTCAAAAAATCTCCATTTCAGCTTCGCTTCAGTATCAGTTTACAAGCAGAAAGTTATTTATTGCTTTCATGTTGGCTGGAGCACCTCCCATACAAGGACAGGCTGAGAGAGTTGGGATTGTTCAGCCTGGAGAAGAGAAGGCTCCAAGGACACCTTATAGCGACCTTTCATTAACTGCAAGGGGCCTACAAGAAAGCTGGGGAGGGACTGTTCACAAAGGCTTGTAGTGATAGAATTAGGGTCAATGGGTATAAACTGGAGAGGGGCAGATTTAGACTAGACATAAGGAAGAATTTCTTCACGATGAGGGTGGTGAGGCACTGGCACAGGTTGCCTGGGGAAGTTGTGGATGCTCCATCCCTGGAGATGTTCAAGGCCAGGTTGGATGGAGCCTTGGGCAGCCTGGTCTGGTGGGAGGTGAACCTGCCCATAGCAGGGGGTTGGAATTAGATGATCTTTAAGGTCCCTTCCAACCTGAACTATTCTATGATTCTATGTTGTTCCTGGTGGGAAGGTTATCCCATATGCTTCCTGCAGTTGTCTTCTGCCATGGCCCCCTCTTTGCATCCAGTGCCGCACCTCTCAATATGCCTGTTGTTCCTCAGTGTGCACGCTTGCACATTCCCAAACTTAGGCTGCAGCTGTGCAGTCAAATGGCTCCATCACCATGCTCTTTTCCTCTAGCAGCAATGACTCATGTTTTATTTTGAAATGTCCATGGAGAAGGTCTCCTTCCTAAAAAGCTGCAAAAACACATGATTTCCTTGGTTTGATTTAAGAGAGAGGAATGGAAGTTAGTTTGCAGATGACACCAAGCTGGGTGGAAGTGTTGATCTGCTGGAGGGTCGGGAGGCTCTGCAAAGGGACCTGAACAGGCTGGACCGCTGGGCTGAGACCAGCGGCATGAGGTTTAACAAGGCCAAGTGCCGGGTCCTGCACTTGGGGCACAACAACCCTAAGCAGAGGTACAGACTAGGAGAAACCTGGCTGGAAAGCTGCCAGGAGGAGAAGGTCCTGGGGGTGTTGGTTGACAACCGACTGAACATGAGCCAGCAGCGTGCCCAGGTGGCCAAGAAGGCCAATGGCATCTTGGCTTGTATCAGAAATGGTGTGACCAGCAGGTCCAGGGAGGTTCTTCTCCCCCTGTACTTGGCACTGGTGAGACCGCACCTCGAGTACTGTGTTCAGTTCTGGGCCCCTCACCACAATAAGGATGTTGTGGCTCTGGAACGAGTCCAGAGAAGAGCCACGAAGCTGGTGAAGGGGCTGGAGAACAAATCTTGTGAGGAGCGACTTAGAGAGCTGGGGTTGTTCAGCCTGGAGAAGAGGAGGCTGAGGGGAGACCTTATTACTTTCTACAACTACCTGAAGGGAGGTTGTGGAGAGGAAGGTGCTGGCCTCTTCTCCCAAGTGACAGGGGACAGGACGAGAGGGAATGGCCTCAAGCTCCGCCAGGGGAGATTTAGGCTTGAGATAAGGAAAAAATTCTTCACGGAGAGGGTGGTTAGGCATTGGAACGGTCTGCCCAGGGAGGTGGTTGAGTCACCGTCCCTGGAGGTGTTTAAGGTTAGGGTGGATGAGGTACTTAGGGGCATGATTTAGGGATTGGTGGGAATGGTTGGACTCGACAATCCGGTGGGTCTCTTCCAACCTGGTTATTCTGTGATTCTGTGATTCTTTTAAAAATCCTAGAGTGGTAATGGAGAAACAATCAGCAATAATTTTGTATGGGAAGAGAAGCTGTCATGTCTGACACTTCTACCCTGGACAGAGAACTGGAAATGTCCTGCACCATTGTATCAAAGATTCTCTTGAATTCTCATTTTATTCCTCCCAGCCCTATTTGGTGAGTATTGGTAGTATCTGGGTTAATGTAACACGTGTCCTCACAGCACAGCAGCCCCGGGAGGACAGAACAAACCATTGCTCTGGAACCACACAGTCTTTAAAGAGTGCCTGAGAGAGTTTAGGGGGTACTGTAGCTGAGCATCCACACTGTGGAGCAGGGAGAAAGGAGTAACAACTGCTTGTTGTTAGCCGGCTCTTCTGACAGGCTAAGTATCCTCAAGGGCTTGCTTTAAAAGCTGACCTCTGGCAGGAATGCTGCAGGAGCTGATTACAGCTGGAGTATGGAAACTGTCACTTATGATACTGATAGGTTTTCATTTATATCTTGTCCCTGATGCTATTACTTAGCCTTATGTACCTGTATAAAAGTGCTGCTATAATTTATTCTTACGCACCTAGAGAAACTTTTATTTTTTCAGTGTCTAGGTGTGTATTGTGTCTGGCACAGCACAGTTCTGCTCCGAATTACTGCCTGCTCATTAACAGCAATGCTATCCACACTCCATCTCCCACTCAAACTGTGGCACTTTGCTACAATTTTTGCTTCCATTTCTTCTTTAGAGATTGGTGGGAATGGTTGGACTCAACGATCCAGTGGGTCTCTTCCAACCTGGTTATTCTATGATTCTATGATTCTTTACTTGGTGCTTTTCAAACTCCCTGCTGTGTCCTTCCCCTTGACTTCTTCAGTTTGTATATGTTGGAGGGGAGATGGGCTGCATCCTTGGCAGGATGTAGACTTTCTAGAGCCTTTCTCAGAGCCCTCTGCAAACTTCTCAGACCATTTTATCTCACAGAGTTGTCACAGACTTCTCTCTCTGTCAGAGACTGGGGTTAATCCATGATCTGGGGGGGCACTGGAGGTAGCAGGAGTGAAGTGTTAGGCATCTGGTTTTGCTATGCAGCTATGCAGTTCATCAGTGGCACAAGGGTAGGAGCTGTCACAGAAATGCATGGTCTGTGACAAGGCGCATGGGTGTGTAATACCAACCTGAGTAGAGGAATTACACCTGAGAAGAATGAAGCCTCCAGACTCCAAGTTCGAGTGGGAGGAAGCTGTCTCGAGCAGACAAAAGGATACGGGTCAGGGAAGTAACTCACTCACAGAGGAGTTGTAGGCTGAGGCATGTATGTGTTAACACAGCAGATGAAAGAGTTCAGGAAGTGTGGACAGAGTAACATAATTAAATCAGCAGGAAGAAATGAGAAACTTGAAAAGGTTGTGGAAAAGTAAACATGGACAATGGAAACACTTCTTTGTGAATTTACTTTTTTTGGCTACGTTTCTCCATCTGAAGAAGCAGAGGGACCATATTCTGACAACAAATCCCAGTTCTGTGCATGATCTAGAGCATCATCGTAGCACAATGCCAGTACCAGCCCTGGGGTAACAGAGCTGGGCTGTGGCTTGGCCCCACATTAGGAGTGGTACTTCCTTTCCTAGTTGAGTAAGCTTGAGAGAAGGAGGAAGGGGAAGGGATATTCTTACCTTCTCCTCCTTCAATGCAAATGTTCAAACAACTGTGGAGGTGCATGAGAGTAGCAAGGTAGGATCAAGGAGCCCTGTCAGCAAGTGGCTGTCTGTGTACTAGAAGCTTAGTCCTTAGGAGGAGTAAGAAGGTGTGTGAGAGTCCCGTGGGTCTGTGAGAAATTCTAGGTGGTAGAGGAGGATGTGAGAAGGAATGTAACTTTTGGCTGCTGTTACAGAGAAGAGAGTTATCAGTCTATCTGTGGAATATTTCCAATATAAGTAGTATGCGTAACTGAATGACTTATAACATTTCATGAGAGTCGGTGACACACAGCATGCAACAAGCCATGGACCTCTGAAACAGACACATCCAGCGCTAGCATCTGCATTGGCAGTGCTCCCCGCAGCCAAGAGTGTCCATTCACTGTTCAACAGAAGACAAGCTCTGTTTCTCAGAATGTGGTGATTGTGCTGTGACTAGATATTAATGTAGTCTAGACTTGGGGTTATTTGTTGGTTGACTGACCCAGTTGATAGCGGACATCATTCTATCTAAAGGACAGTAAATGTTAGTTTTAAGTGACATTAATTTGCCCATGTCAAAAGACACAGGCCTCAACCATGTTCACAAGCAGTCTCCACAATTCAGCTGAGTCTGAAGTTCCTGTGCCTCAGCTCCTAGTCTAAGATTGCTTCTCCTCAGCCAAGTACACAACAAAGAAAAGTTTCTATGTGCTATCATGAGAAAATGATTTGGAAAACCAAATAGCCCAGAGGAAGATAAATCAAATTTCAATGGGAAAAGAGTTTTGTCACCTTTTGTCTGTAACATGATAAAAGATCTCTTCGAGAGAAATTTGTGATTAAGAATGTTCAAAAAGATGATGTATCTCAAATGAGTACTTTCATGGGGAGAAGATCAAACACAGAAGGGTTTTTTTAATCTAGTGAATAAAAGGCACAGGAAGAACCAAAACCTGGGCAAATTCCAAATGACTCTTAAGAAGATGATAACCGTGGAAAAAAAACCTGGAAGGAGTTATTGCCAGTGTTTTGAAATCAATTGAAACTGGATGTTTTTCTAGAAATTGTTCACTAATTTTTCTTTAGTGGAGTGCAAATTCTTGGGATGAGTACAGCCTAATGGAATAAGTTCAGTGGTGTAGGCTGTGGAGGATGGCTACATAATAGCCATATGTATCTGTGTGTAAGAAAATTCCCTCGCACAAAATTTGCAAACACAGTCACCTTTTCACAGTCAGTTACTGTTAGTAGACTTGTTCTGCATTAAGGTTACATGTGCGTGGGGGACAGTCTGTATCTGACAGAGCAGAGAGATGTGCTGGGTTTAAACAGAATGCTGCCTCTTCTCCTCAGCAGCTCCAGTGCTACAGACTAGGAGAAACCTGGCTGGAAAGCTGCCAGGAGGAGAAGCTGGGGGTGTTGGTCGACAGCTGACTGAACAGGAGCCAGCAGTGTGCCCAAGTGGCCAAGAAGGTCAATGGCATCCTGGCTTGTATCAGAAACGGTGTGACCAGCAGGTCCAGGGAGGTTATTCTCCCTCTGTACTAGGCACTGGTGAGACCGCACCTTGAATCCTGTGTTCAGTTCTGGGCCCCTCACCACAAGAAGGATGTTGAGGCTCTGGAGCGAGTCCAGAGAAGAGCAACGAAGCTGGTGAAGGGGCTGGAGAACAGGCCTTATGAGGAACGGCTGAGAGAGCTGGGGTTGTTTAGCCTGGAGAAGAGGAGGCTGAGGGGAGACCTCATTGCTCTCTATAACTACCTGAAAGGAGGTTGTAGAGAGGAGGGTAATGGCCTTTTCTCCCAAGTGACAGGGAACAGGACGAGAAGAAATGGCCTCAAGCTCCACCAGGGGAGATTTTGGCTGGACATTAGGAAAAAATTTTTCACAGAAAGGGTCATTGGGCACTGGAACAGGCTGCCCAGGGAAGTGGTTGATTCACCTTCCCTGGAGGTGTTTAAGGCACAGGTGGATGACGTGCTGAGGGGCATGGTTTAGTGTTTGATAGGAATGGTTGGACTCGATGATCCAGTGAGTCTCTTCCAACCTGGTTATTCTATGATTCCTCAGAGACAGAGCATCACAGGCCAGCAGAGTTGTACATTATTTCAGTGTGAGATGAGAGGCTTGACTGTAAGTGCTGTAAGCATGGGGCACTACCTGTGTGTTGGAGGGAAGGAGGAAGGCACACACCAGTGTGGCACCAGGATCCTGGGCACAGCTGGCCCTATGCCATATGAGGGTGGCCAGAGCCCCAGGATCATCATAGCATGGCTCCTACTTGTGCACAACACTGGCAGCGCTTCCCCTCTGAAGTATGTGATGCTTTATGTTCCTCATTAGTGAATGACTCATACAATAGTTTGGTTTCTTTTGCTCATGTATAAAATTACCTGCATATGGGTAATATAAGAAGTGTTTTCCAGTAGAACGACAGTTAGAACACTATGTAGTGTTCCTGTAAAACTGCACAGGCCAAATGAAAAAGCTTACTCTCAAACCCAGCTCTCTCTGAATTACCAAAACTAATCTATTAAAAGTGAAAATATTTTGAAAATCTAATGTGTTTGACTGTTTGGTTGCTTTACTTTGTGTGCTTCACACACCTTAAAGAAAATAAATCATCTGACCTTACTTCTTATTTCCCATAAACAAGAACAGTGGGACAATGTGTGGGTTGCACATCTTGAAAGGAAATATTGAAGTGGACTTGGTTTCCCAGGGTAGGGCTTCCTTTTTTTAAACTTACCAAACATGCTTCTCATCCATTTTAAAATGATCTGGACTGTATTTTAGAAATTTAAACTGGGTGTTCCCTTATATCGATCATCTCATCTCTGAATTTTACCTTATGGAATGTAAAAGCCTGATTCTGAAGTGAAAGATGTGTATCCTTTCTAAGCATGACTCTTCCTGGCTATTGAAGAGACACAAGTACTTTGTACAAGCAGGAGTTCATTAATGGTGTGTGGGATGCCCATTGCCCTCTGCACAAGCAATGTCTGGGAGGGAGGGCAGCGGGCAATTCTGGGGGATGAAAGTTTGGAGTGAGTGTTTCATGGGTCTCAGCCTGAGAATTCTCACAGGGAAGTATCTTCTGAAGCTGAATTTCTGAATTTTGAAAAACTATGCAGAGCCTTAAAATGCACAGATGGAGGGTGCATGATGTGACCCATAGGATGCTAGCAGAGCAGGGTGCTGCTGCAGGACACCCCCTCCATGGCCACTTTCTGCCTTCAGCTGCTGCCTTGCTCAAGCCAGGCCTGGGGAAAGCTCTGGAAGAGAAACCAGTGTCCTGGGCTGGAGCCCAAAGCCTCCCCTAGCGTGGGAATAGCACGCATGAGAGGATGCAGGGGCTGATTTACGTCACAGCACTGTGTGTAAAACAACAAGTTACAAAAGGGCATTCTATAGAAAGGAAGAAAATGCTAACTGGATATCAGAAGAATGTTTGTCTTCCTGCTTTTAGCTTAACGTGGCTGTTTTTAGCCACTCAGCTAAGATGACTGAATTTGTAGGAGTTGAAAATGCCAGAGTCATTAAAGTGAGCTTGAGAAGTGCTGGAATTTTGTACCATGCTCCACAGCTCTGCTGAAACACACTGCCATGCTTGCTATGGGAGACATTTGAGAACAAAATATCAGGCAATGGCAGCACTGTTGCCTGCTATAAAAAGCAAATAAATTAGAGAAATGTATCATTTTACAGGAAACCTGTGTCAGGCAACATATGTTACAAAATCGTGCTGTGATGACTAGATTTTAAGGAAATGCCAAGGAAAACCAACCCAACAGATTATTTGCAGTAAAGGACAAACATCTGTTCTTCCCCAGTCTTTTCTCTTTTGGTGCTCTAATTCTCACTCTTCCCACTGAGCAAACTTCAGAGGTTAATCACTCACAGGAACAAACAGGTGAAACCTTTCTCCTAGCCTTGTTATAATCCTCAACTGAAAATACTCACGAGGGTTATTCAGGTGGAGGTCTAATGCCACCTAAAGTCTCCAGCAAGTCTTGCAGTAGAATAGACCAGCTTTTCTCCCCAGCATTCTCAAGCAGTAACAGCTCTGAAGTTATTAGTTATTTATAGTTCTTTGTAGCTACATTAAGCATAGCAGAAGTTTGCACTGTGAGAAAATTAGCTCAGTCATGCTAGGCTGGGTACAAATCCAAGATTCTGTCATCCTCAGCCTGCAAGAAGCAGACGTTGTAACTCAGTCCAAAATCAAAGCACTGAAATGGAGATCCTATCTTTATTCCCCTGATGCTATAACTAGCTTGGTAATGATATTCTTTTACTTTTAACATTTGGAATCCATGTGACTGTAAAAGGGAGGAGGATTCAGTAGATGGAAAGAAAATGTATGCAAGACATTTTCCACTAATTATATCAAGTCTTAATGTTTTGAGGATACCAATGTGTATTTGAGAGTTCTCTGCTGAGCAGGATTAATGCCTTTATCACTAGATTTGGTCACTAGCCCATCAAAATATATTATAATAAAATACGGTGTTATCACAAAAATATACAAACTTTTAAAAACATATTGCTTTTACTAGATATCCTTTAGTGTAAGTATTGCTTTTTGGTTTTTTTAATATCAAATTTATTAGAGTTTTTATTTAGGATTTTTTTTCATTTTTATTTTATTTTTCATTTTCCATTGTTTGTGCATTAGTGCTCGACATAAGACCATCAGTATTACACATTTTTACCACTGACATGGTTGAAACATCTAAGAACTGAAGTTGCTTTTGAATTTTAAGCATCAAAGTGGCTGCTGTTGGGTTCTGTTGGGAACACTAAACCTCATTTTCTATGTCAAAGTGTCTCCTGACTGCTATAATGAAACAAATTGATTATATTTTTTTACCTTTAGTTTCAAGTCACCTAGAGGCAAGCATGGGAGGAACTACCACACTGCCCAGTACATAAGTGGTACGGACTGGAAGGGAATGCAAGCTCTCTGACGCAATGATAGGGCAGCCCCTTGGGAACTTGCATATTAACACACTAAGTTTATCAGCAGATGGTTAAGTGTTCTGGACAAAGAAGAACCTCTGCTAACATGGTTGTTCCTCTCTCTCCAGCACCCTCTCGAGCTGCTCGCACGCCGTGGTGGCCCTGCTCTACCCCTTCTCCTGGCAGCACACCTTCATTCCTGTTCTACCCTCATCCATGATTGACATCGTGTGCTGCCCTACCCCCTTCCTGGTGGGACTGCTCTCCAGCTCTCTGCCCAAACTGAAGGAGCTGCCCGTAGAGGAGGTAGGACCTAGCACCAGCATTGTCTGCCTGGAGTAAAGCTGGCCTTACCCCGAGGAGGGCCTGCCATTTGCACATACTCACATGTTTAAGTTTGAATCTGCCTCTTCGTTTCTTCTCTGCCTAATTTTTATGGGCTGCTGCTTCTTGGTGAAACTGTAGTAGCAGATTTATCCTCTTTATTATGCCCCTCTTCCCGTACCTGGCACCTCAACAGAGAAGTGAATGTTAACCTGTTCAATAAGGAAGTACTGTGTAAATATACTGACATGTTCTGATTTTGTTGTACCTGGATCAAGAGAAAGACATGAAGTACCGTTTCCTATGACACCTATAAATATTGTGCAGGAAGCCATAGCCAGCACAGAAAAGAAAAACTTTAAGGTTTTGGTATTTTTTTCCTTCTAGCACTTTGTTAATATTATATTGGAAATCAAATGAGAGTTGCACTTCATCAGCTCTTCCAGTAAAATACCACAAGAAACGCTCAAGGGCATACTCTCCTCTTAATTCCCTGCCACTTTTCTATGAAATTTTCTTTTCTTGTGCTCACTTTCAAGGCTCACCATGCCTCTGGCCCATGTGAATATCTGCTGTTTTCCTCCCACTTTCCTAATGTTGCTTTCCCACATCATCTCCGTCTCTCAGTGTTGCTGCTTCATGATCACTAACACTTCACACCCTTATCCTTCAGAAGCCCTGCTGCCTCAAGTGACACTGTTTTCTTTATATACGTCTTGAAACACTTTTCATCTGCACAGTACTAAAAATGATTAGCAATAACTTGGGAGATTCAGGCTTGAGATAAGGAAAAAGTTCTTCACGGAAAGGGTCGTTAGGCGTTGGAACAGTCTGCCCAGGGAGGTGGTTGACTCGCCTTCCTTGGAGGTGTTTAAGGTGAGGGTGGATGAGGTGCTTAGGGGCATGGTTTAGAGATTGGTGGGAATGGTTGGACTCGACGATCCAGTGGGTCTCTTGCAACCTAGTGATTCTATGATTCTATGCTTAGGTTTAGGAAAAAAGACCTGCCTGCCTACCTCTTTTAGCTTTTTTTACATATTAATCTAATATGAGATTTGTTGTATCTATGTTAAATTAGGCTTTAAGCTCTAAAGAAAACCTTCACCTTCTTGTTTTATAAAGCACACTAAATGTTGTTTCACAGTAGGAATTTGATTCATGTTGAGGCTTGAGTCCATTCAGATGATCTTTTGCTGTTAAAAGGCAGACACTATTTTTTTCTGTCTCTTCAGATGTATTTCACTATAGTGTTTTCTTTTCTTTAGGCTTTGATGGTTAACCTGGGATCTGATCGATTCATCAGACAGGTAAAGTACAGCATGAAATGTTGCCATGAAGTCTAGCAAGCTGTTTATTCCTGTAGTATGATTAGGTTTCATTGATTAGAGATACTTGGCAGGAATTGTGCAGTGGGAAAGAGATTAGAGGGAAAAAAAAGTGCTCACTCTCTGTTTCACCTGCAAACAAGTACTTCTTCTCAGGTATGCAGAAGGGATTGAGGTTGTGACTGTCAGAAGAAATAAAAAACTGTACTCACAGAGCAAAGAAAAAATCCAAAGATAATGTTATCTTGTTAGCAAGAACACTCACACTGTTGAGGTGAAAAGGACAAAAATTGCAAAAAAACCCACAAAAAAGTTTCTGAGTGAGAGAGGAAAGGTGAAGAATAGTTTAATCTGGTAGGAAAAGCCAGAGCCTTGTAACCAGGGAGCTGAAGGATCACCACCTTCCAATAGTAATGTGGCACCCAATATTTTTGAAAACAACAACCTGCAGGTTAGATGAGTAAACTTTCTTGAATGATTCCCAGAAAAATATGGCTGTTGAATAACAGTTGCAGAGCTACAATTCTTTTGTCTACTTGCTTTTGCTGAACAACCATTAAGTAAGATGAACTGAGCAACAGGGGGGAAACCCAGAAAACAAGATATACTAGAAATATATAAGTAAAAACTATATAAGTAAAACCAACTGTCAAGGATCAAAGAAGCTGCCTAAATCCAACTAGAACAGCTGTATGTACATGTAACTAGGCTTTGCAGGATGTGTATTTAGTTAAAAGCAAGTATTTGGACTCTTTGTCATGTAAAGAGCTGATTCCAAATTCCTATATGTTTACCTTGCTCTTTGGATTACCATTCCTGACTTTAATCTCATTAAGAGTGACAAGAAATTTTGTTTAGAAATACATGATAGCTGCATACAGGTTTTCATTGTTTTGTTTATGTAGGCATGACAGTTTGCAGATAAAAAATGCTTTTCTCCTGGATTTTAAGCCTTGTAAAAGTATTTGCTATAATTGCTGTATAGATTAATGTGATCTAAAAATTTTTTTTCCCTCTCCCAGATGGATGATGAAGACACACTATTACCTAGAAAATTGCAAGCTGCTTTGGAGCAGGCTCTAGAGAGAAAGAATGAACTGATAAATCAGGATTCAGATAGTGATTCAGATGATGGTAAGTTCATTTGGAAAGAGGAACTTCATAAAATGAGCATGTAGGTAGTATTATGACTTCCATCCAGGAGAAAGAAAATAGGACTTCAGTACTCAAATACTTTGTGCAACATTAGAGATAGTCTCTGAATACACAGCGAATGGGACTGATAGCATCAGCCCACAGTAATACATCATCAGTGGTCTATTTTAATTTCATTGTAAATGGCATGAGTGTGGCTAAAGATGTAACCTCAAGCAGAGGTTTGCATTAACTCGGCCCTAATTCAATCCAGATAACTATACATGCTTAGAGATGTGTCTGAGTTCGGAGTTGCCCTTGGCGTGTGGTATATTCAGGGGAGAGAAGCGGGTACCTCCAGAAAACAGTTTCAGTGTAAAAGGGACCGAGTTGCCTCTGAAGTTTCTTATTTCTCTCTAGCAATTACAAAAACAGCCCATGGTGAATTTAAATGCTTGTGGTTAAAAGGTATGGAACAGATGTCTCCAGATTTTCAATTTATTTCTACTCCTCTGTGTTACATATGTAGAATCATTGTAACGTCTCAGAAATGAGGAAAACTTAAATTCTACAACATGCCCTTTTTGATCAGTCCTTGGTAAATGCTTACTCAGAGCAAACATTTTAATTCTGAATAATTCAGAAGCTTCTCAAGAAAACTTACTCAAAAGTTAAAATATGGGGTATAATTTTGATGAAGTACCCACAGAATTTTAAATTTTCTCAGCTGTTTCCTGGGGATTTGTATTTCCCATTGATTCTTGGTTATGCAACAGCAATTACAGAGACTGGCACTCTTTATTATAAAGCTGTTACCCTATCAGATGTATATCCAGGTCTGCAAGGAGCCGGTACAATTCCTTCTGGTTCTTAGCAGGGCATCAGTAAAATGATAGCTGACGTGGCCCCATGTGAATGACAGTGCTGACAGCTCTGGTAGCAGCTGATTTTGGTGTCTTATTGCCCCCTTATTTTGCAGAATGTAACACCCTGAATGGATTAGTGTCTGAGGTTTTTATCCGATTCTTTGTGGAGACAGTTGGCCATTATTCCCTGTTCCTAACCCAGAATGAAAAGGGAGAACGTGCCTTCCAAAGGGAGGCTTTCCGTAAATCTGTGGCCTCCAAGAGTATCCGCCGCTTCTTGGAAGTTTTCATGGAATCCCAAATGTTTGCCGGCTTCATCCAGGACAGAGAGCTGAGAAAATGCAGGGCAAAAGGTAAGGGTGGTTTTCCTTCCTGCAGCGTGGGGGGCTCGTGTCGAACACAGGACCCGTAGCTGGCGTCTCTCTGCTGTCAGAGCCGAGCAAACTCTGTACGGCGGGCAAACCTCTCCGCTCTCCGCTCGCCCAGGTCGTAGCTATGGAGGCGATAATACAAAGCTTTAACCAGAGCATATTCACATCTGAGCGCCTCAGATCGCTCCAAGACAAAACGGGGAACGATCTAGCGAAGGGTGCAGCACCGCCCCGATGGGAACCGGCCCCGGAGGCTGCTGCCTGTGCGCGCAGGGGCAAAAGCTCTGGAGATCGAGCCCGGCTCGCCAGCAGGTCGAGCCAAACTGCGGCTGCGCAGCGCTCGCAGCCGCCGGCCGCTCGTAGCCAGGGGCTGGGGGCTCCGCACCTGTGCGGGTTACAGCGTTCGAGGGCCGGACAGGTAAAGAGTTGGGCGCAGAGGGGGCGAGGGAGACGGATTCGGCCTCATCCAGATCATTCCCCTCCACTTCCTTCCCTTTTCCCCAGGTCTTTTCGAGCAGAGGGTTGAACAGTATTTGGAAGAGCTTCCGGACACAGAACAAAGTGGAGTAAACAAGTTTCTGCGAGGTCTTGGTGAGAAAAATCTTTAAAACTATTTCTGAAATTAATTTTCATGTCTTTTTTTTTATTTGTAAATTTAAAAAAAAGCCTTTCCTGAGGTGAATGCAGATACGCAAGCAGTTTCAGTGAGATAGGAAAACAACAAAAGCCTACTTAAAGCTGACAAAACCAGATTTAATGATGATTCTTGTTAACAGTTCCATTTTCCCTTGGGGTGATGGAACCAAACCATAATCAAGGATGGAGCAGCTGACTGCTCAGGATTGTGAAATATTTGTCTCTGCTGGTATTAAGGCTACAGCAACTACATTACAAACTAGACCCATTTACAAAGTAACTTTTGTTTGCCTTTGGCTTTTCAGTGTATGATAGAGACTGATGATGTCCTTTCTTTAGGAAACAAAATGAAGTTCCTTCACAAGAAGAACTGACTCCTTTCTGCTTAAGTATTGATCCAAAGACTATTTCTGATGCTGCACATGACATACCGGCAGCGTTTCTGAGTTCGATGCAGGAGGAAAGTGGAGCAAGCTGACTGCGGCTTTAAGTGACGACTGATGCTGTTAGACAGTGTGCCAGACATGGCTCCTTTATGTATTTGGGTAGAATTTGTACATAATGTGCTGTAAGCTTTTGTAACTGATTTTGTAATGAGCAAGGAGAACTGTGGTAAATATTTGTATATTCCTGAGAATAACAGGTGCTTTTTTTTTTCTTTAGTATGAATTGAGTTATGCTTGGTGCAAAAATGAATAGCTGATTTTGTGCAGCTGACTGTCTCAGCAGAACCACTGACTTCATGTTTATGAGAGCTACACTGATGGCGGAATACTGCGGGGATGAATGAACTTGGGTACATGGGAGAGGTTGTACACACAGGCTGCTTTTATGTGTTGGAGTTGGCATTTTATTTTTCCTTCAAATTAAAAGAAATAAGAAAGTAACTTGATAATAAGGTACTTGGTTCACAATACAAAACTTCTACTTGGTTTGAACTCTGGTCAGTAAACTACTTATAATCCATTCTGCACTAAGACTGCTAAACCTGAGATCTCAGGTCTTTGACATGCAAGCTGCAATGAGTAGGTACAGTACATCCTTTCCTAATGTATGTATGTATGGTTTCTAATAAACTGTAAATACACCTGTTTGTTTATACTCATTGCAAACCTCTATAGCATCTGATGTTGAGTAGGTACAAAACCATAGTATATGTCCTGTGATTTTTAATGAATTTGTAATTAAAATACAAAATGGGTATTACAAACCTGCCTTAGTAGGTTTGCTATTTATTTCCATGTATTTCAGTAGGGCTGAGACAAGGCATTTATATCCCTGTTCTGCTAATTTCATCCTAACAGAAGCATCTCTTCTTGGTGTTTTCTTTTTTAACTGCGTTGTTAGCAACAAATTACTTTTTGTCATTGCTTCTGCACTGTGATATTTTCAGCTTGGTTTGTGCTGCCTTGGTTAGACAGTTGGAATAGAATACTAACAGCTTTAGTAGACATAGCCTTTGCCTAAATTTCTGATGAGCTCATTACCTACTTTTCATGAGTCTGCTGTGCTTTTGCATTAACTGGAGTCCGTTTAGGTGGTGGTTCCATTTCAGCAAAGTCTCTTCAGCAGGATAGGAATGGTTCCCTTGCTATGGCCTTCTGCACAGCTGTGAATGTTGCCACAATACCCATTTCATCTCTGACCTGGTAATGTTACTCCAGTTGGGATTCCCTAAATTTTCCCTTAGTCTGGAGAAGAAAATAAGAAATATTTGCATATACTTGCAGTTCTGACAGATAATGAAAATTAGCTAAAGCTACTTCCCTTAACCCCCCTCCCCCCACTATTCTCCATTTGCAGCACCATTTCTTTAGGTAGCATGTCTTTGAGGCTCGCGCAATTCCTAACCTGACAGTGGTTTTGGTTTGCTATCAGCCTCATAGAACAAAATCGAGGGATTATTCACAAAAAAAGGAGAAGTCGTTTCCTTTTTCCTTACCTCCCTCACAAAAGCTTCTTAATTGTACATGGAATGTCTAAAATATCAAGTGCTTTTGGTTCAATGGAAATGTAATCACAAATGTTTATTACCATTAGTTTTACTCTATAATATGCTGTATGTTCTAGAATGAATTCTAAATGCAGTTCTTTGGAGTGGAAAAAGTAGCTTCACTTGTACTGGCAGACTCCAGCTATTTCATAAACAGCTGCTAGTAAATATAAGGGGAATGTACTTCTTAAGAAATATTATCTCTTAAGAAGATAATGGATGAAGCATCATCATTGGCTGAAGGAAGTGCTGCAGAGAATTGCTACAAAGGGAAGAAAAAGCCCTGGAATGCTAATGTACTTGGATGTGGTGTAAAACCCACCTCCCACACGAAAGCTCTTTTCTTACATCTGCACTTTAAAATTCCAAGTAGAAAGACTTTAAATATACTACTTATCAATATGTTATTCCAATTTTTGTAATGTGAATAAGAAGAGGGTACTAGACAAGGCGAGATCATCTCCTGAAAAATGTGTAGGCGCCCTCTTGGTACTCTACTATGGCCACACAGAACAATCCTAGTGTTATGTGGAGGTAAAAGTTTGAAAGCATCAGATGAATGAAAAATAATTATTTTCCTTTCTCTGTTAGTTTTTAAAACTAATGGTGTTCTGAAAATGGAAGTGGACCAGTGCACTATTTAATGAAAAAAGAAATCCTTAACAAATCCAATAGAGACCCGTTTTAGATTAGGAGAGTTGTTTAAAGTCTTGTGGTATAAAATACATAAGAAATCAGCTTAAGGAACAGCACCTCTCTCCAGTTGTTACTCTAGGGGCGACTGGTAGGGTTCAAGGACTAAGTATTTCTTTACCAGTTGTTTTTGATATTTAATAAAGAAACAAAACTTGCAAATTTCCCTAAATCCTACTCATAATCCTCCTTTTGGTACACATTATCGTAAAAGGAAGAGAAAGCAAACTGCGCGCGATTAAGATGGAACGGTACTTCACACCGTCAGCCTGCTAAATTCACCCCCCCTGGGAAGCGGAGCCGCGCGGAGATGCTCTCGCCCCGCCGCGGGTGAGGAGGGGCACAATGCGCCAGGCTGCTCACGCTTCAGAAACCACCCCACACAGCCACGAACACTCCTCCCTGCTCCGCTACTCCTCTCCCTTCAAAATGGCGCTTCCCTCTCCTTCACCCCCAGCAACGGCGCCTCCGCGAAGTATCACGAGGCTCCTCAGCCTCCTCCTTCCAGCGCCTCCGCGAAGTCTCGCGAGACTCCTTAGCCTCTCCTCCCTTCCTCCGGCACCTGAGCGAAATCTCGCGAGACTCCTTAGCTCCCCGCCGCCCCCGGCTCAGTAGTGAAGTCTCGCGAGAGCTCGGCACCGCCCTTCCCCCGCTCTCGCGAGCGCGGTTTTCTCTCTCTCTGCCCTCGCGCACGCCGGCGGGATGGTGGGTGCTGCCGCCGGGCCCGGCCGGGCTGGGTCGGGGGCGCCGTTGCCCTCGGTCCCGCGTCGGGATGTGGCTGAGGAGTAATGGGGGGTGGAGGGAGGAAGCTTCTCCGACCCCGTGGCCCCGCGGCCCCGCTCACGGTGCCGCGAGGCCACTCGCGCCCGGGGACTGCGGCCTCGGCGCAGCGCGGGCCCCGCGGGAGGGCGAGGGGGCTGCCTCGTGCTGCCCGGTGTGCTCACGGCTGCTCTCCCGCTTTCCCGTAGCCTTCCAGACTAAGGAAGACCCGGAAGCTGAGGGGACACGTCAGCCACGGCCACGGCCGCGTTGGTGAGTGGGGAGGCGGCCGCTGATGGGCCGGGGCCCCTCGGTGCGTGCCCGCCCGCCGCTCTCCAGGGCTGAGGGGATGCTGCTGTGCCTGTGTCCAGCAGTCCTGGAAAAAATGCTTCTCGGGACCTGCGCATCTGTGGGGGATGGCGAGCGACACTGGAGGCCGTAGTGTGTGTGGGCGATGCTCGTGCTGCAGGGCCAGATGCCACAGGGATGGGCTGATCCAAAGTCTCCTGTGTTCTTTTTTACACTCCACTGGAGTTGTAGCTTCAGTTGTGCTCAGGCACTAGGCGCTGTCTGAGAAAGTGGTTGTGTGATATCTTAAAGCTACAGATCGATGCTGTGTCTGTTCTAACTCTGGCTGTTCCTGCCTGTTCTTGTCACCCCACTTCACTAGTACTGATATCTTTTTGTACTCCTCCATGGTAACCAGAGGCATGCTATGGTTATTTCTTTTTGTCCCGTAGGGTTGGTTTTCAGTTGACCTGTCTGGCTTAATGAGATAAGTACAGAAGAGCAGTTAAGATCAGAAAAAATCAGTTAAATTGACATTGAATATACTCTCTAAGCTCAACTGTAATGTGTAATATTCTTAGTGTAACAAACTAATTTTTTTTGTTTTAGGCAAACACAGGAAACATCCTGGAGGTCGTGGTAATGCTGGTGGTATGCACCATCACAGGATTAACTTTGATAAATAGTAAGCTGACATTTCAAATACATAATAGCAAAAAGCATGCTCCTGAAGTAGAAACAACTAACTTTTATGTGTGAACAAACAAAATTTCCTCCAGTGTTACATATTTTTTCCTCTTAAAAGCTAGTCAACTGATGTTCCCATTTATGCTGAAATCAAAGACTTTTTCACTTACACTGTGTGTCTTTAAGAGTTCATTGCAGCATTTGGTAAGCTTGACCAAACTTGCCTTTTACAATGTGGTGCTTGTTACAATGTGGTCCCTGCTAAATGATGCACACACAAAATGTTACATAAATTCAAAACATTATGTTAAACTGAACTGCATGCTATGTAGCTGTGTGCTGTAAAGGTATGGGATGTTGTCTTTGCTTATTGCCGAGACTAGAGTCACATCTGGACACTTACCTGTTGTCCTGGCGTGCTGGAGTACTCGGACAGTAACCACTAATCTATATTCACTGGCTGTGACCATTCTTGACTCAGTCAGTCACCAGGTTAGTGACAAAAGCTCTGAAACTCCTCAGGGAGTGGAGTTGAGGTTCTCTAGAAACACAGGACTGGACCAACCTTGCCAGTGAGAGGTATTGAGCTCAAAAGAGAGCAGACGCTTCAAGAGGAAATGACTTTTTCTTGGTTTGGATACCAGTGATGATTGCACTTAACTACCACGTGTGTTAATATGAGTAAAAGTATAATGTGATATTTTGATTACTTCAATCAAGAAAGTTGCTTGTTTCTGTAGTCCTACCTCTTTAGGATGGATTAAAAATGTGATCTAATGAGGAATGTGTTCTTTTTTCACAGCCACCCTGGTTACTTTGGAAAAGTAGGCATGAGGCACTACCACTTAAAGAGAAACCAAAAATTCTGTCCTACTCTCAATTTGGATAAACTCTGGACACTGGTCAGTGAACAGACAAGGGTCAATTATGCAAAAAACGAGGCTGGACTTGCCCCAGTCATTGATGTTGTGCGCTCGGTAAGTTTCTCCTCATGTTCCAGGCTGCAATTCCTGGCCACTTACGTGCAACTTAGTTTGCATACTCTAGTAGGGAGATGGTGAACTGCGCATAAGCTCTGCTGCTTGAATATTTGTGAACTTTGCAGGACAATATCTTGCCATATAAATAGTTCCACAGGTACTCATGCTTAATTTCTTTTTCCTGTGAACAGGAACTCTACCTTATTTTGGAAGGTGAAGAAAGATTACTAGTTTGGAATTTTACTGAAAAGATGTATGAAAACACGGCAGAGCTGCTCTCATTTGCACAAATTGACGCTTCTCTAATATCGAGACTAGAGTCGCATCTTAACATGTTTGATTGTCTTGGTGTGCTAATAGTTCTCGGACATAAACTTCTGATCCCTATTCACTGGCTGTGATGTCTCTTATCTCAGTCAGTCACCGAATCAGTGACACTCGCTACTCTGCCTACTGGGCGTATTCTGCGTCCCAAAGTGAGATATCTGTGTTGGCCAGTTACACCTCTTCTACCCAGTGGTGATGGATTTAGTATTAATGGGGCTGGTGCCATGGCGGTCCTTGTGATTTAAAGGACAGGAAGGAAATGACCAGATTCCTGTAGCAGAGAATATCTATCACTGTGAAAGTTTGGAAAGCTTCAGTTGTGCATTTGAGATACGCAGAAGAGTCCTCTGGTCTGTTCAGAAGGACCAGGGTGTCCCACAACTAAAAATCACTGACCAGAAGTCATTGGGTAGTAGGTAGTCTTGGAAGTGCAGCCAACTTGCGCTCTCAGAAATATGGTAGGAAGTTGGACACTACCACATTTCACAGTGTTTTCTCTGTATGGATATGAGAAAAAGAAAATCCAGCTTCTGCATTATACAAGTTCAGCTTAATCCATTTTCTCTGAACAAATGCAGCTCCACTAGGTCATGCAGGTTATTTTTCTCATTTGTACCAATTTTATATTGGAGACAGACTGATTGAGGTCATGGTGATCATGGACTTGGTTTTAACTGGTGCATGGTAAAAGATGTCTGGATGTGGGAGCCTGCAAGCTGATTGGAAACCCTTACTGGATTTTTTTAATCTTTCTAGGGCTACTACAAAGTCTTGGGCAAGGGGAAGCTGCCCAAGCAGCCTGTAATTGTGAAAGCAAAGTTCTTCAGTAGAAGAGCAGAGGAGAAGATCAAAGCAGTTGGTGGTGCCTGTGTGCTTGTGGCGTGAAGGCCTTCGATTTATTCAAAAAATTTGAATAAAGACCATGTGTAAAAATGCTGATTTGCAGAAGTTCTTGAATTTTTTTTTTTTTTACTCGTTCACAATTCAGTCTTGTCCACTTAGTTATTTCTGACAGATTTTGCCTAGTTTTGGACTGCTGCTCACTGTCTTTTGAAGTTGTTTTGATACAGGTTGTAGTATTCTGCATGTACTGATAACCTTGTTTGATCTCTAGGAGGTAGCAGGATAAGGTCTTACTTGTGTAGCCCTTTCAGTTAGTGATCTTCTACAGCGTTGGTGAGAAGGTAGTTGGAAGGGATTTTTGTGTACTAAAATGACATCTCTTGGATGCGACGCTGCAGTTTCATTCTTGGGGAGTGAAACAGCAGGGGTGCAGACAAATAAATGTGCCTTCCCCTCACAACCACCTGGGTAGCCTGTGCCAGTGCTTCACCACCCTTAAATGCAAAAATGTCTTCCTAGTATCTAACCTAAATTTCCCTTCTTCCAGCTTAAAATCATAACTCCTTTCCTATTAGTACATTCCCTGATGAAAAGCCCCTCCCCTTCCTGTAGGCCTCCTGTAAGTAGTGGTGGAAGGCTGCTGTATGGTCTCCCTGGAGCCTTCTCTAAGCTAGACAGCGCAGCACTCAGCCTGTCTTTGTATGAGAGGTGCTCCAGCCCTCTTGTCATCTTTGTGGCCCTGGTCTAGACTTGCTCTAACAGATCCATGTGCTTTCTGTGTTCTGAACTCCAAATTGAACGCAGCACTCTGGGTGAGATCTCATGGGAACAGAGGGGGAAGAGTCATGTCCCTTCACCAGCTGGTTACACTTCTTTAGATACAGGCCAGGGTACAATTGGCTTTCTGGCAAGCACATTGCCAGCTCATGTTGAGCTCATCCTCCAGCACCCCCAAATCCTCTACAGGGCTACTTAATCTTTTCTCTTCCCAGTCTGTATTTGTGCTTGGGCTTGCCCTGACCCAGTTGTGGGACATTGTACTTGGCCTTGTTGCACTTCACAAGGTTCGTGCATGCCCACCTCTCAAGCCTTCAAGGTCCATCTGGATGGTATCCCTTCCCTCCAGTGTGTTGACTGTATCACACAGCTTGGTATTATCAGCAAAATTGCTGAGGGTGCTCCCAATCCCACTGTTCATGTCTGCGACAAAGGTGTTAAACACTAGTCCCAATACTGAGCCCTGTGGATGCCACTTATCTCCACTTGGACATCGGGCTGTTGACCACAGCTCTTTGGGTGTGACTGTTCAGCCAATTCTATATCCACTGAGTGTTCCATCTGTCAAATCCATATCTTTTCACTTTAGAGACAAGGATGTTGTGCAGGACAGTATCAAATGCTATTTTCGTTTGTTCCTAGAGTGGGTCTTGGATATGAAATTTGATGCAGACTTTCATATTTAGTCCATTTTTTCTAGAATACTTTAAATAGCAATGAGATCAGGATGCAACACTAAAAAATCCTGGTTGCGAGTTTTTAAGACATTAATAATTTTTTGCATTGTGTAAAAAAAAAAAAAAAAAAAAAAAAAAGGACCTGCTTACTAACCATTTACGTTGGAATCTGCCCTGAGACAAAATCCCTGAAGAGAATATGTAGTCCTAAGATTAGAGGTGCCACTCTTCTCTTTTGGGAAAATCCGGGGATCCTTGCTGGAAGTTATGTAGTGCTGGTAAGATGGCCACTGTGCCAAGACATGGGCAGCTTTGTGGGCTCAGACCTGGGAGGTTCAGTCATCTGGAAGGGTAATTCCAGCATAGATGGGACTGTATTTCCTTTTTCTCCTTTGATGCAGGTTGCAAAAGTTTCCCTTTGCAGGCTGTGTCTAATGAATACCTCTCAGAATCAAGGATGGAACACAAACTGCAAAACTCCCAATTTACTTTTGGGAGGTTTTCAAGAGGAACACTGTCCTGCTTGTGTGAAGTTCAGGTTTGGTGTATAATTGATCTGTGGTCATCTTGACAGCTGAAAGTTGATTGCTGCAAAGTGCATTTTATTAAAGTGTTTTTTTTTACTGTGTTCAGTTCTGGGCCCCTCACCACAAGAGGGATGTTGAGGCTCTGGAGCGAGTCCAGAGAAGAGCAACAAAGCTGGTGAAGGAGCTGGAGAACAAATCTTATGAGGAGCGACTGAGAGAGCTGGGGGTGTTTAGCCTGGAGAAGAGGAGGCTGAGGGGAGACCTTATTACTCTCTACAACTACCTGAAGGGAGGTTGTGGAGAGGAGGGAGCTGGCCTCTTCTCCCAAGTGACAGGGGACAGGACGAGAGGGAATGGCCTCAAGCTCTGCCGGGGGAGATTTAGGCTTGAGATTAGGAAAAAAATCTTCACGGAGAGGGTGGTTAGGCATTGGAACGGTCTGCCCAGGGAGGTGGTTGACTCGCCTTCCCTGGAGGTGTTTAAGGTTAGGGTAGATGAGGTGCTTAGGAGCATGATTTAGGGATTGGTGGGAATGGTTGGACTTGATGATCCAGTGGGTCTCTTCCAACCTGGTTATTCTGTGATTCTGTGTGATTCTGTGATAAAGAAGATTGGTAGAAAATGCTGCATGTTTATCAAGGCGTTTATCACTGCTGGAATGATGGATGTATGATTAGTTATTTGCTTTACCTGATAATGATAAATTATTGAGGTGAAATTGTAAAATCAGTCAGAGAATATCATCATTTTTATTGCACATGTTCAGTACTTCTTGCAGTAAGTGTACTGTGTGTGACAATTCAGCATGGTAACTTTGTAGATCAATAGATCAGATTACTTCAGATTTTATAGAAGTTGCAAGTACTAAAGAGAGGTAATGGGATCATGGCTTATAAACCTTAAACCACACTTTCCTGCACAACAATCTGCAAAGATATATTTTTTTTTTTTTTCTGTAAAGCAGGTATGTGATTTTCAGCTGCAAGGAACTTCCTCTTTCTTCACAAAGGCTTAATAAATTATTTCTGAGAATGAGCACTCCGCTGTTGCCTTCCAGTTTGTGCTCGAGTGATCAAGGGTTTTAAGTGAAGGAGTTGTCATGAGCCATTTTGTGACTCTTCGTGTTTTCAGTGTCAATAGAAAATACATAATGTTTTTTGGAATATGACTTAGATCAGAGAATACAGTAATTTAAACTGAATGTGTCTTAATTGCCATGGGGAACCATTCCAGACTTACTACTAATTTATAAGAAGAGCAAAGGCATGTAGGTTACTTATATTTTCACAGACTTTGAACTTTAGATGAATAAGAGACATCATTTTTTCTCTTTTACACAGCAGATTTAAAAAAAAAAGTAGGAAGAGCCCCTGAGGTGATTATAATCTGAACTGATAACATAAAACTAGTTCCGTTTTGAGAAGAAATGGAAACAGTGTTAGGAGATCACTTTTGAAAGGCAAGCAGAATGGGAAAGATAAAGGAAAAGAGAATAACTTAATGCCAAAGGAGAGAGGCTATTCACGTGTAGTGTACAGACAGAAAAAGACATACAGTTAGGAGAAGAAGACAGATTAAAGCAGTAATTTCAAGTAAATGTCTCCTTAAAATTTTAAATGCCCAATTGCAGCAGGCTTTAAGTGTGAGGGCCTTACTTTGTAATAAAATACTGTTGAAAACAACCACTCCATTACTTTTTATGTAACTTCACTTCATATCTAAGCCCTTCCTTTATCCCCCTTATTTCTGTTTGCTGGGAAGGTGAATTTACACCACTTGGTGATCTTGGAGGAAGTGCAGCTAGAGGTCCTCACATGGTTAAGACATTAGATATTTCTTCAGGCTTCTGAGAGGATCAGGGGTTGTTTGTCTATAGCAAATTGGAACAAATACTATTTACAGTTTATTTCTGTGTTCTTGAAGTTTCTCTGTTTAATTCCTCATTGTCTTGTAGATAGGGAACTTCTATGGGAAACAACACGATTAGAGAAAGGAGATAATGAACAGTGATGACCCAGTAAATTAAGTGAGACACCAGGTGCAGAGATGCAGTTTAATATATGAGCAAGGAGACGAGCAAAACAAAAACATCTGTGTTGCTTATTTAAGTCAGTGACTGAAACTGCAACCACCATAAATCAGCCAGGATAAATTTGTGAAATCTTCTGATGGTATGATGCTAAGTGTTACTTGTTTTATCTGCATTGGTTGCTGAGTTATGGGCAGTAAGATATCAGCTCAATTTTCAGTGTTATCTTTTGGTATCATCATATATAGGTGCCAATGATAAATGGCAAATACAGGTGATAAACTATTTTAGCTGAGTAAACACGAGATATTGCTCACTATGAATTCCCTAAGCAAAATATAAGAATGGAAAAAGCAAATCTATTTCCAAGTGAAATCAATCTGAGATTGTAGTTTTCAGTATGCTTTTCTATACGTAGTACTATACTAACATAAACACCTTTTCTTGTTTACTATTGTTGTATTAAGATTGCTGAGAAGATGGAGGTAGGTGGTCCTCATATTTGATGGGATTTGATGTTGGAAACTTACTTTTACACCTGTATCTTGAATGACTCATGAATTAAACCTCTGTGATAGCCAGAGCTATTATGGAAAAGCTGCATACACATCAGAATTTATTCAGAGCTGGGAGAACTGATGATTTTGAAGTTTTTTGAGTTTGGCTCCTACACATACTTCTAAAATGAAGGGGACTTTAAGATTCTCAGTCATTGTTTACTTTCTCTGCAGGCCAATGTCACTCTCCTTTTTTCCAACCCCTTCTCTTCATGTAAAAGAGGATCCACATTCTTCTCTGCAGATCTGCAGGAAAGCACCCATTTACTATTATTAAATCCACTTAACACCAAATGCATATTTTATTTCTAAAAAGGGAAGTAGAAAGTGTAGTCCAGAGAGGTAAACTGTTCATAATGCATATATTTAGTCATCTTAAAATGAATTTAAATTTACTTAGCCTTTCTCACGCTGTTGTTCAGCTGCCAGATCCAAAAGGCAAGTGAAACAACGGGGAGTTTAGTTAAATAAATATGAAGCTGTAGAGTGGGAGGTTGTCTTCAGAACTGTTTCCTATAACCTATAATTGGGTCTCCAAGGAAGTGTAAATTATGTCTGCAACTTGGGCTGCAGCTAATGCTCTCTGAGAATAATTATTCTGATGGTTGTTGGAGAAAAACGAGTGGAGGAATAGATGCAACATGTGGACAGCAAGTATAAAAGTGGTGTGTAGGATAGCTTCACTCTTAGGATTTTTATGCTAATCAATTCTCATGATAATAATAGGTTAATTATCTGCATTGATTTATTTCCAAGACAACCAGCTTGCACCCTTAGCAAGTTTGCAGACGACACTAAGCTGGGTGGAGGTGTGGATCTGCTGGAGGGTCGGGAGGCTCTGCAAAGGGATCTGAACAGGCTGGACCACTGGGCAGAGACCAACGGCATGAGGTTTAACAAGGCCAAATGCCGGGTCCTGCACTTGGGGCACAACAACCCTGTGCAGCTACAGACTAGGAGAAGTCTGTCTAGAAAGCTGCCAGGAGGAGAGGAACCTGGGGGTGCTGGTTGACAGCAATTGAACATGAGCCGGCAGTGTGTCCAGGTGGCCAAGAAGGCCAATGGCATCCTGGCTTGTATCAGAAATGGCATGACCAGCAGGTCCAGGGAGGTTATTCTCCCTCTGTACTTGGCACTGGTGAGACCGCACCTTGAATCCTGTGTTCAGTTCTGGGCCCCTCACCACAAGAAGGATGTTGAGGCTCTGGAGTGAGTCCAGAGAAGAGCAACGAAGCTGGTGAAGGGGCTGGAGAACAGGCCTTATGAGGAGCGGCTGAGAGAGCTGGGGGTGTTTAGCCTGGAGAAGAGGAGGCTGAGGGGAGACCTTATTACTCTCTACAACTACCTGAAAGGAGGTTGTGGAGAGGAGGGTGCTGGCCTCTTCCCCCAGGTGACAGGGGACAGGACGAGAGGGAATGGCCTCAAGCTCCGCCAGGGGAAATTTAGGCTGGACATTAGGAAAAATTTTTTCACAGAAAGGATCATTGGGCAGTGGCACAGGCTGCCCAGGGAGGTGGTTGATTCACCTTCCCTGGAGGTGTTTAAGGCACAGGTGGACGAGGTGCTGAGGGGCATGGTTTAGTGATTGATAGGAATGGTTGGACTCGATGATCTGGTGGGTTTCTTCCAACCTGGTTATTCTGTGATTCTGAGGATTCTTTCTGTTTAAAACTTACTGGATTGTAAGACCTTGAAACTAAACTGTGAAGGGTGGTTTTGCATGTTCAAAAGGTCTTTAGGCAGTTTCTGTGTGTGGTGTAGAGGTTACAGTTTGCACTTTCTGAGATGATTGTTGCAAATTACCCACAGCTCTGTCACTTACAAATTGTATTTCTGCAATAGAGCTGGAGTAAAAACTTGAGGATACTCAGAAATTTTAGTTCTTTCTTTGTTTGTGCTTCTTCAGAGGAACACTCTATATGAGGGTCACTATCTTGATATCCACTTTCTATCCCTGAGATCTGATGCAATGTGGCAACTTTCATTAATGGAAATTAAAGTATTGTGGGATGCGAGAGATCTGACCTGAGGCAAATGAGGGCTTGGACAATGTATGGCAGAATTGCTGTTTTCCTCAAAGCTGATTTTGGATATCCCAGGTTTGGGTGGAGTTGGAGTGTCTAGACTGGGTATCTCTGTCTGACTACTGGATCCACTGCCTCTGAATTTCCATTTTCCCCAATCTGCTATCTGGTTACTATTGCTGATAGGAGTGTGAGAGTAGAAATAAACACGTGGCTTATGAAAAAGTGATGCAAACCAATTCAGCAATGTAAACACCTGCTGCTGAAACTTTTCAGAGCTCAGAGATGTGTGTATATGAACATAACCCACACGCAGAGAGATGTCTCTGTGCATGTTGCTTTCTAGTGCTGGTGTTCAGGTGCATTAGCTTGCTAAGGTAGTTAGAGCAGGTGGAGCCCTGGCAGGATGTAGGTGTAGGGTTATTCCTCCCCATCTCTCACATGATGAAATCTTGAAGGAGTCTGCTCAATGCAACATGGTTTTCAGTGATCTGTACTGCCTGATAATTCAAATACACTGAAAATAGCTTATATGTGGTTTATCCTGCATATAATTCTGAAATGGGGTTTTATTCTCACATCATAATGAAATGGAGCATTAATCCATCATTAGGATCCTTGCTAGCCTTTCTAAATTCTTCGTCATCGCTTTAGCAGTGAAATGTGATGTCATAAATAATGATTTCAAAATATAAACAGCAGGAGGGAACAAACATCTAAAAAGTAATTTATGAAAATATTCCTGCCTCCTTCCTACCTATATATAATCTCAACACAAAAATAGAGCTCATCAACAGCTCTTTTTTAGCTTTTTACTTCTTCTAGAGGTTTTGATAATGATAATGGACTTAACTTGAGCATCATGATTACACCATAGCTGGATTTGGCTCCTGATCTCTTAATATGTAAACTGTTGTTTGAATCCTGTAACTCCATGTTAGATTGCTATTTAGATCCAGAAATTGCATCATTCTCATACATACAAACAGTGATTCCCTAGGGCTTGTGACTACTCTTCCCTTCACCCACTGTGCTGTAATAATGATATATTTAAATGAGCTGTCTGTGAAGTACAGGTTCTTAAAACAAATTAACAATGCTTTTTAGAGGCAGTGGTAAGGTACAGAAGGCAAGAAAAATATTTAGGGGAAGGTCTGCAAAATGTACCATGGGAGTGAAGGCATTGTAGGGTCTGCTGCTTCCTGGATCTAGAAAAACTCTTCCCTTTCCTTCTGCATGCTTGCTCCAGGTTACTCTGAGGACTGAGAGAAGACTCAAGCAAGAAGGGAAGTAGGACGCTGCTATTCATTCTCAAATGCAGCCAAAGCAAGTTAACAGGGGCCTGAATGTGTCTGAGAAGCAAGAAAGAAGGCAAGAGGAAAAAAAATATGCATCTTGTAGTGGCCCAGTACATCTTTCTGCCCTGCTGATTTGTCAATATTTCTGGCAGAAGAAGAGGGAGCAGCCCTGGATAGTCCATGAAAGGTGTAGTGACTTCCATCTGCAGCACGGCAAAGCCTGATTCCAGAAACTGCACTGAGTGTGCAGTTCTGCACAACAACCACCCGCTCCCCAACACAAGTGACTTGGCGTGTTGCTCTCTAAGTGACTGTTTATCCAGAGGGCAGGTAAGGGGTTTCTAGGAAATTGTCCTTTTTGGTGACTTGGACCCAGAGTGTGAGCACGGCGTAGTGCACTTGCTTTGTTTTATTGAAGTAGTTGCTGCTTGTGGCTATTTGTAAATATGTAGGTAAGGTTTGCTTAATTTCAGGGCAATTGTTTCACAAACCATTCTGTAATGCACTTATTATGCCAAGCTATCATTATAGTCTTTTGGGAATTTATGTTTTAAAAGTTGGGCATTTCCTGGGAGCACAGGTTTTTATTAAAGGGAAAATGAATCAAAGAAGAAGCCAAATTAGCTGAACAAGTATGATCTCCAACGATACCACATTCAAGTAATTCCTCTTTTTAGCAAGATGCAAATCTGTCTCCTGTGATTTTAATGAAGTCTTAAATATAGAATTCAGTGTTGGGACAGAGGAGAAGGTGCTTGCTGGTCAGTTCTCCTACCAGTAGGAGGCTACTTCAAATAAAGTATTGCTATGGTGCCCCCATTGTTTTTCCTGTAAAATGTTACACACATTGTTCTGATTTTTTTATTAATCTGGGAGCTAGGCATGTCTTATGTTCATCTCCAGGGCATTTTAGCTTTGAAATCATTGTAATTCACAGTTACTTGGGTATTTAAGACACACTCATTTACACAATTAAAGCTGTACTCCTCTTGATAGTCTGTGATAGTGAGTCTAATGTGAAGTTCTGACTCTGTGTGTTTGATGCTCCCTATATATAACTCTGGAAAAACACTGATTTCAGTAGCATAAATTTGATCTAAAACCTGGGAAGAATTGTCTGTGGTATCACTTTTAGATATTCCTTAATATTAATCACCAGTAAAATCATCTACCTCCAAAATCATGACTGAAATCCATATGTGAAATATGTTTTCTTAGGGTGAAAATTATTGAAGTTTTCTTTAAAGACCTTTAAAACCACTAAAAATATTATCTTGGCCATTGTGAAATTAGTGCAGGTATTTTATGCTTCACTGGTTTGTAACAAATTAGCAGAATTTAAAGTTCACATGAACCCACCTGAGGCAGTGAGAATTCCATTAAATATCATTCAGTTGGTATAATTTGATTTGACATTCTGCACTAACTGAATAGAGTTAGAATGTAATAAAATATGTAACTTCAATATTAACTTTTTTTTTACTTTAGTGGTGAGTAGGCAGACGTTGCCTTTGCTAAGGCAAAGTCCTGAGCACTGCTTTTGTTTCCCAGTAAGCAGCTGTTCCCAGAAATCTTTTGTGTAAGACTGTGCTTACTCATATGGCATAAAAATGATGGAATAATGGTGAGAGTCGTGCATTCCTTACTTCAGAAAGTAACCTGTTGATAATTTCTGCTTTGGTCAACTTGCAGCGTGCTGTGTAGTCTCAACGTGAAGGTTTTCTTTCTGTATTAGTCAGATCAAGAACTGGCACTGCTTTGGGCAATGCTGTTACAGGAGTAAGAGACTGGTTCAGAGTCTCAATGGACTAGAGGTGACTCCTTGTAAAGTCAGTAAAGATGGTTTCCTATCAACCGCAAGAAGAATTAGAGCACATCCCATGAGACTTATTTGGGAAGCTGCTTGCCAAGTAGGTATTTTGCTTCCTAGCTTATAAATCAAAATGTATCGGTCTTTTTATTTCTGCTGCTATTATAACAGTGTTGTTTTGTAATGTGCTCACAGGGAGACTTGAAAACAGTTTTACCTTTGAGGAACTAGCACTAGAGTTCACTGGTGCTTACGGTGGGCACCAGGAGTAGAAGGGCACTGTTTAACTCATCTTGTATTAGGTGCTGATGTGCTTCTGCTGTTTGTACGTCTCTCTAGAGAACCGAGCTATCAACAGATATCTAAAAGACACACACAACCATAATTTGTGAAAGGATGGAGGTGGTTCAGTGTGCCTAATATAAAGTATTCTGTGGTCCAAGGGTGTAACATATGGAGGTGATTAGCTGCAAATATTGTAGGTAAATAAGATACCCTCTTAGCCATGTACCTTCCATGAAGGATGCAAAGTAGTGTATGAGTTTAGAATACTTCTACTGCTTTCTGCCATCATGGCCATCTTTATCAGATGGCTTTTTAGCTGCTTTCTAACTCCTGTCACAAGAACATACTTAAGCAAGACTCAAGTTACATGCCCAGAAGGTGAGCAAAGCATTAGCAATTGCTTTCATTGTCCTTTTCCCTGGGGTGACTTGCAGCTGAGTAGCACAGGTACCCATGGATACCAACTGTTCCTTCTCACGTCTACATGAACACTCAGTGTTGTATGAAATGCACTATTAAACAAGTGTGAGGTAGACTGTAGTCTGCCACTTCAGCCCTCAAATCACAGTCCTCTTGGAAATGCAAACTTGAAACATAGTAAATAACCTACTTTTACTTTTATAACAAGATTTGGGCTAAAAAGGACCTAAACCTCATGGAAGCAGTTCTTAGTAAGATGTCCCCATCAAAGGAGGTGTAACAATTTCTTCAAAACATTTAGGAATGAACTTATTCAGCTATCTGGCTGTGCAGTGCTTTTGTCAGAAGTGGTAACGTAGGAAAGGTTTGGAGTTTGTATTTCTGTCAATGTAAAGTGCAGCTATTAAAATAACAGTAGCCTGGTTCTGAAAATTGGAGACATTTAGCATTAGAATCATGGACGTGGTCACAGACATGTAGCCATGTCCCAAGAGATGGTAATCCTAAGCACCTGAAAAACATTAGAGTATCTGATCATTACCCAACATGAAGAGTAATAGACATCTTAAGATTTAATTAATCTAGAGGCTACTCTCCTTATTAAAAAAAATCATTTTAGTTAAGGAAATCATCACATCGAATGCTGTCAGTCCAATAGAAAGTTGTCATTGATCTTGATTTTAAAATCTTGCTGTGAGTTTGCATCATTTAGAAATGGAAAATACTGCTGTTAGTTATCATAGGCAGATTACTTGGCAAGGTGAGCATAGCTCTGAAATTCTGTTCTCGACAGAACAGAAGACTAAAAAATACTTGAGAAGATAAGGTAAAAATCGACTGGCACTCTACCACTGTTTCTGAAGGACTGGACGCGCATCTACAATAGTTTACGAAAATGTGATCGGAAACATGCACACTCCTCTTAAAAAAACCCCAAAAAGCACTAGACCTTCTAGAAAAATTAAAGTCCTGTAAAGACGTGCTCCTCCCCCTGCCCTGACTACGCATGTGCACCCAAAGGGTTCAGGCAAAGGTTATTCCGGAAAGAGTCTGTTGAATTGCCAGTGACTCTGGATCCCCCAACCTCAATTTGAGAACCTTCCTGAAGGAGCTTCTGCACATGCTCGAATTTGAGAACTTTCACAGCAAGACCACCCCTCACCTCCTAATAGGGCATGGACTCGCCTTATAAATAGTGGCTGCCAGGAGGCACGGTGTGCGCCATGCAGAGATCAAAAGAAGCCTTTTTACCGTCCCTTTTCAACTGTGCAGGTTAGGGTCGGCCCTAACAAGTCCTGCTCAAGAAGTCTAGGAATGGAATAGCAAAGGTGTAAAAATGCAGTTGTACAGTTATGGACAACTCATGAACTGTTAGTTCTCAGCCCAGTCAAACACTAGAGTTCATCCCAGTTGTGCTTAGCAACTAATGAAGGTGGAGCCAGGTTCTGCTTTTCATGCTGCTGACTTTGCTTTGCTTTAGGAGTGATCATATTTGGATTTGGATTTGCTGTAAGAGACGGTTTGCAATTCTGACTTTCATTTACAAAACTTTTTTTTTTTATCCTTTATTCTGACTTGTTGCTTCTGTGACTGCTCTTTGACTTCACTTGGGTAGCATGTGGCACTGTAAAACTACTATCAGTCAGTGGGTGTTTTATGCTTTGATAAGCATCTGGTAATGTAAAGCTGGTCTAAATGAACTGTGCAAGTGTCAGAGAGCACAAACAGATCTGTAACAAGGGAAAAGAGTTTAAAATGCTTTTTAATGTGTACCAAAGCTGTAAACCCTAATGAATTCATGGGAAATTGGACATGCAGATATCATTGATAAATACTGAAATAAGTTTCCCGGCACTTAATGTGTCCATGTGATGTAAAAAGCCAGCAATACTGAAATGTGGTTTGTATAATTCCCCGGTTCACATGACTGGCATGCATTGTTCCATTTGTGATGTTTTCTATTTATTTATTTCAGGTATTCTTTCCTGCCCTGTGTGCAAACAGACCTGCTTTGCAAGGGATGTAGTTGAAAATTCCTTTCGCAAGGATTTTCAAACTAACAATTCAGCTATGGCAAAGGTAAGTAAAAACCACTAAGTTGTGTGTCTTCTGAGTTCTTAAAACACTTCCACATGAACACTGTTTGATAAACAGAGTGTACTTCATGTCGAACAGCAGGTAGTCTTAGTCTATGCTAAAGATACTCTAATTACTTCTGGAGATGGACATCCTGCCTTCAAAGTACTTCTTGAACGTTACTTGAAGAAAGAATTTGATTCTATATACTTAAAATGGAGTAGATTAAAAAATATTGATACTAGTGGTGTAGGATTGGATCTGTGACAATCAAGATATCAGGAAGATACCGAATCTCTTGGATTCTGCATTATCCCCTTTCTGCTCTCAACCTGAAGTAAAGAGAAGCAGCCTGTTGGCTGAATTGTTACACTAAGATTGCCCATTAGATCCCGTGGGCAATTATGATTTTCTGGTTGACTGTTTTAATGTTAATAAAGGTCACATCGTATTCCAGTTTCCTATTGGGGAATGGATGCAAAGTTTAACTGGAAGGGATAGAATTACTACCTTGACCTTGTATTGACACTACACATGAGTGGATTTTACTTCTGTTAAACACTCCATTAACAGGCAGGACTATTCTTGCACTATTTTAGTTGTTACTACTGTTGTTACTATGGATCTCCAGGAGGGACAGAGAAAGATGTATATTTTGCCCCCTCTGTTACAAAAAAACCCAAAAAATCTATTATTTGCATGAATAAGATTGATTTCAGAATGTGATAGTATTACAAGTAGCTGGGAATTAAAATGGGTGAAAATTTGTCAAAACTGTTTTGTAATCTGGTGACAGTTTTATCCAAATTGTGAGCCAAAACAAGGGAAGAGTAATGAAGAAGCAAGGATACTGGACTTCACTTTCTGAACCAGCTCCTGGACCTCAGTCTGGTTTTTTTTGCATTTTTAATTCCTTTGTAAACTGCATAGCCACATTCAATATTCAGTTTCAGAGTATCTGGGTGGGGGGGAATGCTTTTTCCATAATGCAGGACAGAAGATGATTCTTCCACTCCTCTTGACTCCTACAGGGGCAGCAACAGTTTCTAGGTCAAGTCCATCCCATGCAGAAGGCTTGAGACTGCTTTAAATTATGCAAGCGACTTGCCCAGTGACGTCATTGCAAAAAAAGTAAAGAGGGGATGTACTTCTTCCCTATCAATCATTTCTGTGTTTAATTTTCTTCATTGTTAAGAAGGCAAGAACATGTAACTTAATCCACAGAGTGTTCTGGGGAAAATTAAAATTTAATGCAAGCAAAGTGTACTAACATCTTCGGATGTAAGGTACTTAAAAAGTGCAACAAAGCTTTATCTAAAAGTGGAAGAGGTCTATTCATATGCACTCTTCAAAGAGGAAATTCAGAAGATATTGCTGAATGTTTAGAGTGTACTTATACTGGGATTTCTTAATTACTGACTCGCATAATTTACCTTTCAATGAGAAGTTGTGTAGAAAGGAAATCAAATGAGACCATCTAATGACTTCAAAAGCACTAGATTATTTTTTCAAACCTTCTTTAAAAGCAGGGCTTTCTTTTCTGTAATCCCTTAGGAATCCTAAAAGCAGTTCACTACACAGATTTCTCAGTGGAGCACAGGAGTACCCTAGAGGCATTTGCGAACCTTCCTCTTGGTTTTAGGTTTGCTTCCTTGTATTAACACTCACGTCATGTAGTACTGAAGCTTTCTTAGTGTCTTTTAACCACTACCACCCTGAAAAACTAAAGGCATAGTTTCACCATTAATGATATCAAAAAAGAAGCACCAGCTCATCCAACTGAGACACAGCTGAACTGCCGTAATTTTCTTTATTTACCTAATATGTTCAAATGGGAATCTGTCAAGGCTTCTAAGAAAGTGTTTAGAAGCAAGGTGTTTCTCAGTGTGTGAGGTAGTGAAGCATAAAGGATAGAATGTGCTATAGATAGAATGTGTTGCAAGAGTTTAAAAAATACGGAGTTCAGAATCTCTTGCCCAAAAGCCCATTTCCATACCATAAATAATCTAACTGTGGGAACACTCTGTTCTCTGCAACTTTGAAGTAATGTAATGTTAACACAGTGCAGTGTCAACATAAGTTCTAGTCAGACTAACAACTGAACAGTTAGAGATAAACCTGTGATTAAGCAGTTTTGGTTGTTGCAGGAAGGCAGAGCATCCTTTTAACTTTTGACCTGTTTCCTGAGCTGGCCTCTCATGGGTGTCCTTTTGCTCAATAATTTTTATGTCATGTCATGTTTATGCTTGATTGTGATAGAGCACAGAAAGACAACCAATTTGATTTAAGATCTTCAAATATTATTTTTATTTTTTCCTTTTACAACTACATCCAAACTCTTAAAAGTCACTTGAATTACATTAGCTTGAGGAAGATAAATATTAAGCTTACCGATCTGAATCATAGTCTATTAATGATAACAATTTATGTGGCTAATTTGTTATCCTCTTATGTAAAAACACTTTTTGTTCTTAGAGCTGCTCCATGTGTAAAGAGAAAAGACCTGCTCACAGTCTTTGTACAAGCTGCAATAAGTGGTTGTGCAGCTCATGTACGGAGGAACACAGCCATGCCAAGGAAAACGGAGACCGCTTCTTGTCTGTATCCCTGAAGGGCTGCACAGGTACTGAAGATGCACTTTGAAATGTTGTTTTCTCTTGTATCAGTTATTCAGCTGAAAAAGGAGCAGTTGCAGGCTCTGTGCCACAGGCACTGTTCTGTTGAGTGTGTCTCAGAAGGATATGTGTGTGTGTCAGTGAGAGTTGATGTGATTTTCTTGCCACAATCACCATTCCACATTATCTGAAAAATACTGGGTATTTGTTTTTCACGGAGACGTGCCTTTTCACTCTGTGGAGTGCTGGGCTAGACTTTGGTAGGCTACAACAGCAACAGTCCTTGCCCTTTCAGTATTTCTGTCCTCTTTTGGGTAATTCCCTTCAGGAAGTGACCATAAAGCAGTTCCTGTGCTTAAGGAGAGTCACAGACAGCAAAAGGTTGTGATCACTATAGGATGTTCTTTTTCTAAGCCTGGAGTGGAAAACATGATTCCTGAGTGTGATTTGTATATGGCCACCAGCAAGCTCAAATGAAGCCCACTGGGGAATATGTCGTTGGACAGGACAAGGGGCAATGGACTCAAGCTCCCCCAGGGGAGGTTTGGGCTGGACATCAGAAAAACCTTTTTCACTGAAAGGCTCATCGAACATTGGCAGAGGCTGCCCAGGGAGGTTGTTGAGTCACCTTCCCTGGAGGTGTTAAAAAACAGGTGGATGAGGTGCTGAGGGGCATGGTTTAGTGGCTGATAGGAATGATTGGACTCGACGATTGTGGAGGTCTTTTCCAACCTAGTGATTCTGTGATATATATCTTACTTTTATACAATGGTGGCCCACAGAAAGGATTATTACCTCGTATTACTGCTCATTGTTTTCTTTACCTGTATGCTAGAGACCTGCTAAGGATTATGCTAGAGACCTGCTAAGAAGCATGCTAACCTAAACTCACATAAGCAATTTGTGACCTAAAGTAAGAGTTTTGCAATTTTATACAATGATTTAAGATTACACTTTGCTCACATGTGAAGTTATTTGTGTTAGAGTGTTTGTGCTGCACTGTCATTCCATTTCATAATAACAATGAAGGATAGAACAAGGAATAAACATAGGTGTAGTCCACTAATTATATATATTTTTTTTTGCTTTAGGATTTTTCTTGTAGAAGCATATAATTTATTCTTGCTATACGTGGAGTGCTTTGAAGTCCTGGGTGTTCATACAAAAAGAGTTTGAGAGCCTTGAGGCTTGATATGCCATTGCCACGTAGAGTGTAAACAAACAAACAAAAAATCTGTAAGAATAGTAATAATAAAAAAGCACAGGTGGCATTTAAATGTTTTCTGGATCTTTTCTAGAGAATAATATAAACTGAATTCCCCTCAGTCTTCCCTTGAATGTCTGGATTGGATGTACATTATGTTTTTCTTCTTGAGTTGATGACTCTTTGTCACAGTTCCCTATCTGCTTACCCTGCGTATCCTCTCCTGGATTACCATGGCTCAGTGGCAGTTCTCATCGATAGGTCAATTGAAATAGGGAATTACTAGTGCCAGAGACTGTGGGTCTATGTTGTAATTAGATAACACTGACTTTTGTCCTTAGTTTACATTTGAAATCTGCTTGTCTCTTAAACATGACACAGGATTAAAAAAACCCACTGATTTCTCTAGGATGATTACAGCCACCCAAAGGCTAAAGAACTCTTCTGAGAGAGAAAAATGGAGGAATCATTGTATAAGATTGTGAATAAGCTTTGTTATACCTGGGCCTTAAATACCACATCTTATTATAACTTGGAGTTTAATATGGACAGTTTGATCCTGAGATTTCAGTAAAACAGTTTGCATGCCCATGCTCTGCAGGTGCTGAACACTTAGAGGAGCTTTTCTAACTCATTAAATTGAGATGGGTATTAAGGGAGTTTTATTTTTCTCTTAAGAGATCATATCTGACCCCATAGGGGAGGAAAAGATGGTCTTTGACATCACCCTTGGTTATAAAACCCGCTTTGTTACGTATTATTTGTATTGTCAGGTGCAGATTTTAACACAAAAGTACACATTTGCTGTATAATCAAATGTGTTGTTGAGGTCATTTCAGTTTGTATCTTGATAGGAAAAAACCACTGGAGTGAGCTAAAAAAACCTCTGATCCAATTTGCTTTTATAATAATGCTATCTATTAGAATTTAATTAAAAAATAATTCAAACCAATAAACTTTCCTGAAGAATAAAGCATGATACTGTAGTAATTAATTCCTAACAATGTAAACTATATAATGCTGTTACTTAAAAACCTTGCCCTAAACTGTAACACATTTTCTTCTTGCACATTGTATTAAGGAGGTGGAGGGGAAGGTAATTGAGCTGGAGGAAGTACATCAGCTATCTCAGAAATGTTTAGAATAGATAGCAATCAAAAAAGTAGGAAATTTATCCTGTTTTCTTTAGAGCATGGCATGGATTTTCTCCATAGTTTCATTCTCCTTGTCAGCCATCAGAATTTTTTAGATTTTCTACTTGTATATTGCGCTTTTTTCAAGTGGAAAATACAGTGACTGAATTAGTATAGCTTGCTGTACACTGTGTCTGTGTTATTGCAATACTGTGACTTCAGAGGTTTAATTCTATAAAGGCCTCTGTTTTGCTACAGGATGAGAGCATGGTCCTTGCTACAAGCTGGGTTTTTAAAGTATTTAGATAAATATGGTTAAATAATAAGGTTTGATATTGGAAAATGGAAAGATTTTTCTCATTTTATGAGTAAATAATAATATATAATAAATAATGTTTTATTTCATTTAAAGTTTGTATCAATAAGTGTTATTGGATGATAATGGTTTTATTTGATTTCTCATGTGTTGACAAAGAATACTGGGATAGTATCTTTGTAGGAAAACTTTGAGGATGCAAGGATATATCCTTCTCTTGCTGTCCTCATACCAGTCCTTATGTGCTAATAATGTTGATGGTTCTGTGAGCAATAGATATGAACACTGACCTGCATAAATCTGTCACTGTACTTTAGCATTGCTTGCACTTTTTGACCATTTTTGAGAAAATAATGTTTTTCACCAGTAATGATTATGGATGGTCCTTATACTAGTTGATAAGGCCCTGAAGACTTTTTCTGGGAATCCAAGGAATGAGTTTCCCCTTCCCTGCTAGTAGTATAGATTTGTTTGTGAGTGTCTAACTTCAGTGGCAGGATGGATTTCTTTGCCATGGCTTATTTGGGTTTTTTTTTTTTGCAATGTTTCATTGACAGTTTTTGTTACTTCTAAAACAATTCTACCGTATCCAGGAAAAAAGACAAGAATAGATTGTACAGGAGCAACACTTCCCCCTTACATATCCTTTGTCTGTTCTTACTCTTCATCACATTAATCTTTAAAAAAACTTTTTTAAGGACAGGTTTTTGTGTCTAATATCTATATTAGGTATTAGCTGCTGAGATTTATGTACTGCATTTACAACAAACACAAATCTGAAAACTAATTCCCCCTGTTACTTTTTGAGAACAAAGGATTTCCTTGATTCTGCTGTGACTTCAGGTTTATTTAATATATTTGCTTTTCTACATTTTAAAATACGGTTTTGTTGGCTGGTATGTTAAACCAGGGTATTCAAAGCTGTGAGGCAGTTGCCCAAAATCATGAAAGAGATTTAAAACTAAGGAGAGTTCAGAGGACAATGTGAATTTGTGTTGATGACTTGTTTCTGAACCCCTTTGATGTGGTCTGTTTGTCAGATGTATAAGGACAGGAAAACAAATGGAAACAAACCCTGCTTCATATAGTCAGATGGTTCCAGGGTCTGGGTCTTTTAAAAATGACATCAAGGCTTTCAATAAAATTGTGTGAGTTTGGCAACTCCTTTTCTGAACTATAAAAGTGATAATAATATAATAGTGATATAATCCTTGTCAATGACACCATTGCATTATATTCCTCAGCAACTGAAGATGAAGCAAGTGAATTTTCCTTATGTTGTCCAGTGCACATTCAAGAGCCGCTCAAGCTGTTTTGTGAGACCTGTGATACCCTTACGTGCCGCAGTTGCCTTCTGGCAGAGCATAAGGATCACAGGTACCACACACTAGTCACTTAATCATAATCTTGTCTAGAACTGTAGCTAATTTAGATTTGAAGCTGTTCATCTGCGTTTATTGTCAGCCGAAGATGCAGGCTATCATCCAAAGTTAAAAACCACAGCAAACTTGGCTGAGTTGTCCTATGGGGTTACTGCCCTCACAGAATCACTCACTGCCCAGACATTATGTATGAACGCTGAAAGGCTCCTGTATGTATGTATGTGCTGAAAGGCACAACTTGAATTCTGTAGTTAGCATGGTTCATATACATCTGTTTGTTTTTATCAAAGACATCATGACTGTACAAGACCAGAGTTACCAATGCTGAAAGATGCTGCTTGCCTGTGCAATTGTGTGAGCCATGTAAAGAATTATCTAGACACAGTGACAGGGAGACTTGTGAAATGAGCCGGCCAGTATGATGAACAATAAATTTTACCTATGACAGAGAAAAGCTGTAGTAAGAAGGAAGAAGGGGATGATGTCCAGACAGGTATTAAGGCAGCTAGTCCTCTAAACTTATCAACTGGAAAAACTGTAGAGTGAGAATTTCCTCTTCTTTTGCAGGTTCAGACATCTTGATGAAGCTTTGAAAAATCAGAGAGCTATCCTGGAAAATGTCGTAACAAAAGTGGAAGAGAAAAAAAATGGGATTCAGATTTCAGCTAAACAGATTGAAGACAGGTAATCGCTATGTATCTTTTTTCATTGGAGTGAGTTATCAGTAAAAATATTATTTTCACTAAATGTAGGTCAACAGAAGTAAATGCTATTTTTTTTTCTTGGAGAGCAGGAAATAATAGGAAGATTAAAAATATCAAATCCATGTTTAAGTAATACTGACAAGTCATGGCATTGTAATGTATGATTCTGTAGTCCTTATAAGGCATCTGACAGCTGACTTCAGAGTTAAGATTTCTTTGAATAATCTGTTTCCGAACTAGAATTTGAAAAGATTAGAAATGAAGAGTATTTAAAAAATACATTATTTCTTCAAGAAGCCTCAATCCAAATTGCACTTCCAGTCAAGGCTACTAGAAAAAATTAAGTATTTCATTATATGAACTAAATTTTGGCTACTGATTACCTGTTTGTTAGCAGTTGGATCTCTCTTCTGCATTAATAAAACCATTTCAAACACCTTGAGAGAGCACAAATCTATTTAGGCTACTTATACTCCAGTATAAAATGGAAGATTTCTGGATATGGCCTCTTTGCGTGTTTGTTGACAAAGAATTTAAGACTGTTGTTGATGTGATGTTTGGGAGTCAATCGGCATTAGCATGTTGCATCCAGAGAGTAGAGGTCAGTATTGGATGGAGATCAGTGATGAGTGATGTCCCTCAGGGGTCCGTTTTAGAAACCAGGAACATTTAATATCTTCATCGATGACATAATGGGATCGAGTGCATCCTCAGTAAATTTGCAGATGACACCAAGCTGAGTAGTGTGGCTGGCATGCTTGAGGGATTGGATTCCACCCAGAGGGACCTGGACAAGCTTGAGAAGTGGACCCATGTGAACCTCATAAGGTTCAACAAGGCCAAGTACGAGATCCTGACCCTGGGTTGGGGCAGCCCCTTGTATCAATACATGCTGGGGGATGAAGGAATTGAGAGCAGCCCTGTGGAGAAGGACTCGGGGGTACTGGTGCATGGAGAGATGAACATGAGCTGACAATGTGTGCTCACAAATCAGAAAGCCAATCGTATCCTAGTTTGCAACAAAAGAAGTGTGGCCAGCAGGTTGAGGGAGGTGATTCTACCCCATCGCCTCTGCTCTGGTGAGACCTTACCTGGAATACTGCATCCAGCTCTGGACTCCTCAGCATGAGAAAGACATGGAGCTGTTGGAGTGTGTCCAGAGGAGGCCACAAAAGTGGCTGAAAGGATGGAACGTATCTCCTATGAGTAAAGGTTGAGAGAGCTGTGGTTGTTCAGCCTGGAGAAGACTCTGGGGAGACCTTATTGCAGCCTTTCAGTACTTAAAGGGGGCTTATAAGGAAGATGAAGACAGACTTTTTGTAGGGCCTGTGAAGCTCTAAGCAACCTGATCCAGTCGAAGGGTTCCTGAAGTCCCCTGCTGGGATGGTGTGTGTGTATGTGTGTGTGTATTAGAAGGCCTTTAAATGTCCCTTTCAGCCCAAACCACTTTATGACTCTTTGATTCTGTGTTTGAAGTGAAGTGTGGGGAGACTTATGGGAAGTGGCACAGCTTTCACTGGAGTTCTCTGTCAATATATAAATTCTATAACGGATATCTACTAAGGGCTGAATAAATGACATACTGGTTTGCTTATCCAGGGATGTGTATCTCTTACCCATAGGTTGCTTGAAGTAAAACATTTATACAAAAAGGTAGAAAATCAAATAAAAATGGCCAAGATGGTTTTGATGAGTGAAATCAATAAGCGAACAAACACCCTTCTTGAACAACTTGAAGTAAGTAAGGCTAGTTGCTTTGATACCTTGGGAAATTAAACTAAATTAAATTTAATTTCAGTGCAAATGGAAAGAGTATGGACTGGGAGAGTTATTGTCCCTTTGCTTATGTTTTCAGGTATTTCTTTTTTTTTTTTTCCTTCAGAATTTTCTGTAGAATCAATGGTTGACAGGGATTCAGGATGAAGTGGCTAAATGTTTGTTTGTTTGTTATGAGTTAACCACATTTTCTAATGCAGTTACAGAGAACATGTGTGCACCTTTCAGTACTTACAAAACAAACCAGCTTCTGGCTTAATATTTAATTTATAAAAGACTGCTAGCAGCACATTTAATATCCTGTTGTGAAAATGATCTTCTGTTCTACTTTCTGTAAGATCCTGCGATTTTGATCTTCAGTTTTTGGATGTCCAGTTGAAGTATATACGATTTTATTTTGAAATAGGCTGACCATAAAAATTGCTGTCAGATCTTATGATAATTCTCAGGTAATTTTAGCAACAGGGCACTTGGCACTTCCTGGCTACCTTTGAACTTCTGTATTTGACTCAATTTTGGCTACTTGGCTAAATAGCTTTACAAAAAAAGGAGAAATGTGTTCTCATTTCTTTATTATTAAACATGAAGTATATTCAGTGTTCATATGTTTTGACAGCGTTTCAGTGTTTGAATTATCTGTAACAAGAACTGAACTGTGTGTACATTCGAAGTATATATGCAAAGCTCTGTTGGAATGCATGTAGGGGCATCAGACCGGGAGATGCCAGGTGCAAATCAAACAGAGGCAGATAGTTCTTCACGTAAATGGTAAATTAGTGTGGAACTCCTTGCTGCAAAGTATTATGCATGGGTTAAAAGTAATTAGAGAAAAATCATAGAAGAATATACTGAGGGTGGTACGTAGCCTCTGTCTTTGTGGTCCCTAAATCATGAATTGCTGCAGACTGAAAGACCATTCAGAGGAAATGCTGCACGCTTCCCTTCTTTTTATATTCTTCCTTGGGTCTCTTCTGTTGTGTAAGAGATAAGAAAGCAGTCCAGGTGCTAATTTGATCCAACTTCTACAGCTTTTTTGGATTACAATATTGTGTTAAACCAAGGCCAGAATGAAGTAGGTTGATTGCTGTAGAATAAGTCATTGTTCATCCTGAATTCAAACATACTTGTTGACTACAATTTGCTTTCTTTTTATGACTGATATTTAAAAGATATTCTAAATAACATTGTCCTGGCAAATAATGCATAATGTAGTGCCGATAATTCCATGCATTATGTATGTCTGAAGAATGACAACTGTCTTCTACCGATTCACATTATTGACAGAAAATCACCAGTGAAAGGAAGCAGAAATTGGAGCAACAACTGCAAAGTATTGTGGTATTAAACAGACAGGTAGAACATGTGCAGAACTTCATCAGTTGGGCAGTGTGCAGTAAAAACAGCAGCCCATTTCTCTTCAGTAAAGAACTGGTAAGAACAATACCTATTTTCTAAATAAATGGAAATCGCACAGTAAATGTGAGAGGTGTTTTAAGGATTTAATGTTTCTCAAATAAAATATTTTTCACGATCTTATAATTGTGAATAAAATCATCATCCTCTGATTTGTCACCAGATTGTATTTCAGATCCAGCGCTTGTTAGATACAAGCTGTAACACAGACACAGGCCCTCCTCTGAAGATCAGATTTACTTGGGATCCCTCCTACTGGACTAAGCAACTGTCCAGTTTTGGTAAGAAAAAAATACCGTTTTTTATTAGGCAAGTTCCCAAAGCTAGACAAGACGGACATAGGCAATACAGTACTTTCCCTAAAGTGCTCTCCTTTTTTGTTTTGACTCCCACTGGTATATCTCATCACGTTCTGAAGAAAAGCTTTCCTGTTTTTCCTTCCAGTTATATAAATTCACCTATTAAAAGACATTATTATGTATAAATATTACCTTAATTACACTCTATAAATATAATTTTGATATTTAAGATAGTTTAGTGGGAACACTGTGCAGGACTAGACAAATAACTTTTAATAGAAATTTCTTAAAATGTAGTGTCTCTGGCTGTCAAAGAGCCTTGTCTTTGCCCAATGTATTTGAAATTCATCTGTGTCCCTCTAAGCAATAGTTCTGTACAACACTGTGATGCTGGCAGTGCTGTAAGGAGAACCCTGGGTGAAATGGAGTATCTGCAGTGTACCTTATGCTGTTTCCTCTGCCTTGCCCTTGGGCAGCTGGGCTCCTGCCCACACTATTCAGATCTTTGAGAATCTTAGTGCCCAAGGGATCTGAGCAATGCTTGAGGCACAATTAACTGGCACAAAGATGGCTTTGAGACATTGTCTGTATAATCATTACACTGTTATTTATATAATGAAGGAGCATACGGTAACTTTTTTTCACACCAGCTATGAATTTCCCGACTACAGAGGGATTTTACTGTAAATGAAGTTCAGTGGGCCAATCAGTGGTCTAAAAGATCGATTCTCTTCCTATTTTAAGATATTTAAAATCAGATAGCGTAAAACACTTCAAAAGTATTACAGCAAATAATTTTCTCTAGACTAAAAGCATGGACAAGATCAGTTCATAGGTCACTTCTATTTCCAGCTTTTATGATTCTAACCTAGATAACATCAATCTCTTTCATTTATGTCATTTTTATTCCAGAAGCAGCTTTTTTTGTACCTATGCTTATGGATGAGAGCATATGCTCACACTTTAGTGAAAAATGAAAGTATAAGCCCTATCCATCAGTTAAAATAAAATAAACTGAGGTCAATTTTTGAAAGTATTTTGTGGTAATTCAGCCATGAATCCCACTGATGTCAGTGGGATTTTGGTGTAATTTTAAACTACTGAAAATTCTTGAAAATTTTGTTTTGGACGTATATTGAAGGAGTGTTTGGATACTGTATTTGAATATCTTTTATATTTGAAATGAAGATGAGGACAGGGCCATCATTCACAGTTTTTATTGTGTAAATTTGTCCAGATCACAGGAAGGAGTAGATTTTCTGGGTTTTGTTTTTTTTTCAGGAGGTTTCACTATGGAAGGTGGACACATTTCTCACTCAGATGTGCTACTCTGTGGAAATGTGCAAGGATTACAGACCTCCTTGTATCATGGGCGCCATTCCCCAGCATCACAGCTGGAGCCTGCAAGTAGCCAGCCACATCAGTTTCTACCTGCAATACAGTGTCCTACATCTGTATGTTGTTCACACTACATCAGTGTACCTCGCCCAAACAAAGTTCAAACTTCTTACCAAGATGTAAACCGCCATCAGAATTTTCGACAACCTCCTGAACTGCAAGAGCAGCACTTTCCTCTGCAGTACAGCATGCAGCAACGTGACAAAGAGCAAAGGAATGCTTTCCAGCCTATGAAGCTAACACAGTCTGGGCTGGAACAGAAGTCACGGGTAGAGCCAGAGAATATGTCTGGGAGGATGGGAAAGCACTTACCATCCCAGCAGCTCCAGCAGACTGCTCCTCTGGGTTATGCTGTTGTATCACATGAGGCTCAGCAAGTTGACATGAACCATCTGCAGCCGTTCTGCACACAGGCTTCTTTGCAGACATCAACTGTGCAAGTACAACTTGGTCATCTCCAGAAGATAAAATCTAACCACCTGCAGCAGTTGCCACAGCAGCAGCAGCTGCCACCAGCATCACCACCATCAAGGCAGATTGAGAACACCCAAAAACAAGTCGTCCAGCAGAGCCTGGACATAATGCACCACCAATTTGAACTGGAAGAGATGAAAAAGGATCTGGAGCTTCTCCTACAGGCCCAAGGGCAGCCCAGCTTGCAGCTGAACCAAGCCAAGCCACCTCAACATGTTCAACAGACTATAGTTGGTCAAATCAATTACATAGTGAGGCAGCCAGCTCCTGTTCAGCAACAAAGCCAAGATGAAGCACAAGTAAGTTCTCCAAAAGATCTTTTCTATTGCATTTAGTCACTGTGAGCTCAGAAAGAGGAGATGCCTTCATGTATTTGGTTGAGCTTCAGTTGTTGTCTTTTCTATGTTTGCATTCAGCATAGGCTTCATGCCTCATACAGACTGGGCCAAAATTTTCTGTTAAGTGCCACATAAAAACACTTGGATCCTAAAGATATGAATCTCTAAGGTGAGCAGCAGGTGACAGAATAAAAGCATCATCCTTTCTACTTTGTGATTAGGTAACTGGAGCACAGCAGTAGTCTCACTCTCCATTTCAATTCATTTTTACTGGAAACTTTAAGCCCTGAGTCCTTGAAAAAGAGATTTCCCATTCTACTAGTAACTGTTCTTGCTACAACATCATGTCCTTTTAAGATTTTCAACAGTATTCATGCATGCTGTTCTGTTACAGTTTTTAAGCAGAGCTAATTTCTCCCCTTTTCCTTAGCTGGTAAGAAACCTGCTTTTGAAAAAGGGACAGTGCTCGGTGGTGAGCTTCTAAACTACAAGGCAGATAAGGTACACGAGAAGGTGGTTTTGAAATTCATTCAAAACAGTGGGAATTGCAGCAAAAATGTGGCTTGGACTTCTATTGTGTAAATTCTGTGGAGTTCCCACCTTGAATAGCTTTCCAAGTGGCCTCCCTATAAGAGCAGACTGCAGACTGTTGGAATAACTGTACATTTCAGTGGCTTTATCGATTTTTTTTTTTTAGAGAAATCTTTCTCTATTCATTTATCTCTCTTACTTGGGGTTACTTCAAACACCTTTGTTATTTTAGAGTCTTTCCAGTCTTGTCACATTGTATATGCTGTGAGTTGATGTGAATTTGTTACTGTTTTTCTTCTTGAGATCTTGAAAACACAAATTCTTAATTGTGATTTATAGGTCAGTGAGAGTTCCACTGAACTTGATGCCCAGAAGCCTGTAATTCCTCTTGACAAAAGTGATAGTCCCTTCCTGTCACAGTCAATAGATGAAGAAGCCAGCATCAGCAGTCACTCCTCTGAAAGCACATTGCAACAGTCAGTTTTTCATCCAATGAGAAAGGTATAAAGAACTTGTATTAAAAAAATATTTTAAAGGGAAAACATTATTTGATAATATTGAATATACTATGGCATTGGAATTTGCATGGAAAAATTAGAATACAGTAAAAGTCGACAAAATGGTTTGTAAATCTTGGAAGACAGTCGTAGCCTAACTTAGTGTACATCTGCTAGCAAGATGCCTGTGCACTGTGCTGTAGGCAGGATCAACAACTGTTCTGTAAGCTGGTGGTGTTTAGATCTGTCTGGCGTGATTATTAAGCATCAACTGGTAAATAAACAGAAGACCTATTTCTTTACTGGGTAAATTCTGTCCAATCCCCATCTCTAGATGTGTAACTATCAGGACTTGCTAACTACCATACGAGCAGCAGTTAATTTGAAGTAAAAAAAAAAGAAGTCGGAGATTCTGATGAAATCAGCCCTTAGAGACATCCTTTCAAACAGTAGCCCTGGAAATAACAACAGTAATTATTACTGAAGATATGGTGTCTGAAAGGGATATAATTCTGTTATACTTATTCTCCTTGCTTGTGTATAAGCAGAAAAATAGATTTTTCTTTCTCTAGAATATTTCAGCACTTACTACAGCCACACTTTGATCCTTCCACCTACTGGGAGACACTAAAAATTAAAGGGACAGCATAAACAAAACAAGGAGGGATTATCTTTATCAGTAGATCTTCCTGGATGTGTATATCACCTGTGCATCTGAGATAGAGAAGCTGTCTTTTAGCTCTCTGTACAATTTGTGTAAAACAGTCCAAGCAGCACTTCATGTACTAGTTGCTCGCTCAAATCTGTCTAGTACGTCTGTCCATGACTCTCATCGTGTGTACCATGCAGAAGATTTTAATGGATTTTTATTTTTCTTGGAATATTGTGGATGAACTTGTCTTTCCTTACTAATCCCAATGAGGAAGTTATTTTATCCTTTCTAACATGATGCTCTTTGGCTCTGAACTTTCATATGTGGAAGCAAATCTCCATTAACCTCTGATGACTAAGCACAGGACAGAGGAAAGCTATGCAAATTTTCTAGGATAGGGCTACTTTTGCTTTAGGATATGACCGTAAAAATTGAAGGTGTGTATTTAAGGCCTGAGCAAGACCATCGACCCAAGTATATACTCATACATTTGTGTAGTGCAGACACACCCTCAAGGTTACTTATGAAAATGGATGGTGATGCTAACCAACTAGCTTACAGAGGCTTTTTCAAGATGCATGTTGAAGAAACTGTCCTTTGTTTTCTGGACTCTTAAAGGAAGGTTACTCTCAACAGCTTAAACAAGAAAATTCAGGAAGAAAGTGGAAGCAGATGTGCAAACAAGAGTAGTGTAGTCTGATGGGGAAAGACGGAGAAAAGAAGGAAGAAAAGCTGTCGTTTTTGTTTTTTTTTTTTTTTAATAATGGCACTGAGAAGTGTATGCTCCTGTGCAGAAAGCACAGGTATCTCCATTTTTTATTAGTTTTCCAGTACCTCTGCAAGAAATGAAGACAGCTACGGTAACCCATCTTTGCTTGTATTTATCTCTTGTAATGAGCTGTTGGGGATGAAGCCATAATGTACTGACAGCTCTGGCAATGGCTAATTAGAAATGAAGAGAACCAGCACATCCAGGAAACCTTTGAAATATATTCTTCATGAATGCTATTTAAAGACATCTGACTGCTTTTGCTGACAACTGGATTAAATCTAGGATTAAATGGGTGATACTTTCCTATTTAAGAGCAAGGGAATGTGTGTATTTATTCTCATCTCTGTTGCATCAGATCGTTTTCGCAGTTATCTCCAGAGAAGAATTTTTATATAGGTGTTCGTCCATTTACTTTCACATGGTCTGTACTCAGAGCATTTCATTTCTCTTAAGGTTTTGGAGGATGTGGAAAAAGTGAGTGTGAAGAGGTCTCAAATACTGCACTTGGAAAATATGGTACAGAAAATATAGCTACATAAACTTTTTACTACTAGAGAAGAACTGTGTTCTGCATTTTGGAGAATGATTGTTGTTGTATTTCTTGTCTTTGTGTTGCAGTTCTGCTGAACTCCAACAACTTTTGTTGTGTACAGCACTCTTAGTGGATTAGGAAATTCTCTGGGTGCTGAGATTCTTTCATTAAAGAGAAAGCAATGTGAACCAGGATGTAAAAAAACCTCAGAATTAACTGTTTAATGATATGTTTGCTGAGATAAAAAATAAAAAATAAAAGCTTCCATTAGGCCAGTGGTTTTCTTTATTTTGGAAGGGGCAAGGCTTAATTGCTTATGTAGTTAAACATCTGAGCATTAGTTCTGAATCATATTTATGGTATGTATTTGATATTGTTGACTGATAACTAGATCAATTGTCTTCATATGGGATCATATTTATGTGTGAAGTAATATAGAGCAGATGCTATTAATAGTTTGGGAGCACAACATTACTCATAATTGGGGAAACCACAAGTATGTTATGCAGATCATTCCAGATTAGTGCTAGTGCAGCCATTACACCATGGAGTGAAGCATTCATATGCCATGCCTTTGAGTTCAAAGAATGCCTGTTAGAGATAGTCTGAAAAGTACTGTTTTCTGTCCCTCATGTTTAAAGTTGGTTATTGAAAAAAAAGAAGAAGAGAAGTGAGGATAAAACACTGCATATTTGTAAAATTTCCTATGTTATATTTTGCCATCCATCAAGACAAAAATTAAATCTAGCTTCACTGAGCAATCAGAATTTTGGCTTTTCAGTTGTATAAAGTAGGGTTTTCTATCTGGTGTCAATCAGAATCACGTGCATAAAGGCTACTGCTGTCTTAAATTTCAGAGTAATTCCTGCCGATGCTCACCTGCTCTGTATGCATATGTATAATATAGTCTCTAAACATGTAATTTCAGTTATGTGTGGGCTTGTTTTCATTTGTTTCACTATTTTTGGAACATTAATGGTGACATTTTATCAGCCTTTCTGTCTTCCTTCTAATTTCTTTCTCTGTGAATTGTTTTTTTTTGTGCAGTATAAATGTTTCTATACTTAGACCACTGATTGTTTGATACAAGTCAAGTACTGCACTTAGCATAACTTCAAGCTTAATTAACACCTTTTAAGAGTGCAACGCCAGAAATTGAAGTTTTCTGTGTCTGTGTGAGATGGATATAATTTTCTCTGCATGCTTCCCTGTCAGTGTTCATGTAGCTGGGACCTCTCTTTTGGATTGTGGAGTTCCATCCCCATGCCTGTCAAATACCCAGCCTCTCCAGTAAGAATGTCAGCAAGACAGATCTCAGTATAACTTTTGTGATGCCTGCACTTTTGTTATGGGGAATTGTGCCGAGCAAACAGCTTCTATACAAGCTGTTGAATTGCTAAGTTGCAGTGTGAAGGAATGAGTACTCAATTAGGTTAAAAATATTGTGGAAGTGTTACCAGCCGTCTGCAATGATATGGTCCTCCTGTTGCTTTTACATAGTATAATAACGAGTTATTAGTTTGTGCACAGGAGTGGTCATCTATTCCAAAGCAGAGGTGAGAATAATAAGATATTTTTTGCCTAATTGTTTTCAGGAGTAATAAAGGGCATACAATCCCTGTTTTGCTTATAGGTACTTAATTGTCATTTGTGGCTGGGATGAGCAAGAGGTCTAAAGGCTGTACCTAGCATTTGAAGAAATGTCATAATTACTCTACATCTATAGCACAAATTAGTAGTTTGTCTTGGGTGCTGCTGCAACAGACATTGACATTGTTGCAGGGCCAGCTGGACATCTCTCCTCAGACTCTGTTAGTGCACCCATTCCTCTAGTTAGAAGCAGGGTCTTTACTTCTGGGAGGGAGGGTTCCTTGTCTTGTCCAGGTTTTGGGTTGGGCTTCTGGAAGGGGAACATTGTGTGTCATCCCTGCGTATCCTAGAAACCCAGCTGGCTTGGGCACTTGTGTTTCTAAGTTCTGAGACAAGGATCAGTTGTGAGAAGGTTGGACAGCATTTGTCAGACTCTGGTTTGGTTATGTTCCTTAGCAACCTTTGAGGGTTTCTCCCCTTGAACTATTGTTTCACCTTCTGCTTAAAACAAATCTCTGAACATGTCATATAGTAAATTCAACTGTATCTGTTCATTTATAGCTGTAGCCAGTGGCAGATGTTTAGGAAAGACTATAAGAAACAGACAAATATGAACTGATCCTTTGGTGATACACCATCCCAGCTTCTGAAAATCAGTATTGTAGGGACTTTCTGAACTGAAGGCTGCACCCAGACAACTGAGTTTTGCAACTCTTCAAGGACCCCTCCTCTGTGAATTTGTCTAGTTAATTTTTTGAGTCCATTTATTCAGCATTCTGTAGCAACTGAGTTTTGCAATGCATGAGAATTTCCTCTGTTTTCTTGCCATAAGTTTGTTTTCTGACAATTCAGTTGGATATCTTCCAGTACCTGTGTTAGGGAAGCCGGTGAATCTTCATAATGTCTGTGTTTTATAGGTCAATATTGAATTTCCTCTCAGACAGTTTTCTTTTGAAGCCAAAAAGCAATTGCTGATCTCTCTAATGTCTCTCCCTCTTTTTTTTTTTTTTTCATGGAAGCCATTCTATACTTTGGTTCTTTATACCTTTGACCATTTTCCCTATATTTTGTGGTTTTGATAAAACCTTTTTGAGACAGGGTGACCACAAATAGTAGTCAAGGTGCAAGCACATGGACATTTTGTACAGTGCTATAACATTGATTATATTGTTCTTTTTGATTCATAATGTCCCACATTCTTAGTTCAAGAACTTTCTTTGTGTCAAACAGAATAAAGTGCCTGAAAGAGAGAAATACTAGAAAATATTCTGTGCTATTCAAGAAGCAGTCTTGAGAGCACCATGAGAGAGGCTTCTGTTTTGTTCCAATTACATGCAACGGTAGCATTTTATGCAAGACTAACTTAGTGACTGTTCATGGCGGAACCTCTCAGCCTTTCCTGGGACTTGATGTGCAGACTTTGAGGCTCTGACATGCCAATGCTGCTGTTACTAAAGGATTATCAGAGACAACAGTTAATCTCAGTCTGCTGTAGGTGGCTTTCTTGAGTATTTTGCCACAATACATTTTTTCTTAGCTTTATTAATGACATTTCTTCCATTGCAGCAGCAAGTGCTTAACTAATAGCTTGTGAAATTTGTGGGAGAGAAGTTGGGGAGCACAGTGCAGGCTTGATTTTTGTTAGTATTGCACTGAGCATGTTGTGATTACTTAGTTACTGAAAGTAATAATAATTTAAGATCTAACCCCAGGACTTCACAGCTGGGGTGGGTTTGTTTTTGATTTTTTTTTTCCTAATTAATTTTAGTGGGACAAGAAGTGAAGGAAATAATGATAACAGCTTGGAATTTAGGGTCCTGCAAATTCCTGAAGTATCAGAGTAATTTTTGGCTTTAAAGAATGGAGCTGCTTACTGCAGAAATGCATTCATGCTTAATGTAATTAGGTACATTTCCCAGAATGTTAATTTAACAAAACCTTTTCCTTTGACCTGGAAAAAAGAATAAATAAAACATGATGCTTGCTCCATGCAATCTCTTCTCCCTCTGCTTTAAGCTAGCTCCAGTTTATTCAGACAAAATGTTAAGGAAGATTTGGATTCTTTTTCTTATAAAAACAGAAAGGAAATCCTTTGGATTCTATTCTGAAATTGGGAAATATGAATAGGAAGCATGTGTAGACTGTGTTATCAGTGCTGCTCTGTGCGGTGAGTTAAACAACTGGATTGGAGTAGTACATTTGTTTAACCTCATAGCATAATGAGCTGCCAGGGGGATTGCTCCACTTAATAGCAGCCGTTCATTACTCTGCAACCATTTGCTGCGTGTTATTTCTCTTATAGCAAAGAGAATTGGCGATTCCTAGTTTTACGTTTCTTTATCTGTGACACTTAATGTCAACAGCCTTGAGACTTTGCCAAAACAATCCTAACAAATCCTAATCCCAGTGTTTTAAGGTAAGTATTTGCTTCTCAGTATTCTTCTGTATTAGTGTTGCATGTTTACACTGGATCTTTTTAAATGCAACAGTGATCAAAGAAATGTTTGAACTAAAAAATATGTTTATTTTTTGTTCTCTGGAGGCACTTTGCATGTTCTTTCTTCTTACCTTTCACTATCATAGCTATGAAATTTGTGGTAGAAGGCATTTTGGGGTGGTGATGCTTCTTCCATTATATTATAAGGATCATCAGACCAAAATTAATTATGAGACAATGAGAATTCCATTTATAATGACACAGATGTAGTTTGATGTACCAGGCTGTACATTAAAATGTCAAAAGTTTCAAAATTAACCTGCAGCTGAAGCCACCCTCTACCCAAGAGCATAATTAATGCTTGTTGTTGTTCAAAGGGTGTAATGTAAAAGCAATAGAGCTTTTATAAAACAGCGATTAATTCTTTAAAGGCATCCCATTTGCAAAAAGTAGCTGAACTGTCAAGGGAAAAGAGAAATTTTTGCTAATGGCAAAAGAAATGATTATTTTAGGGAGTGAATTAATAGGCTATTAATGAGCCTTGTTCCCAGTGCATTGTTCACTTCACACTTGACAGCAGCTCCATGGATCAGAAAGGAACGTGTCTGTTCTTAACTGTGAGTTTTAATATTTTGCGCTGAAAGATCATAATGTTGCTTCATCATTAAAATAACCACAAAATTAACTTTTGCCCCAGGGGAAAGACAGATGGCAGTTTGATGGCCTCATTATTCTTTTTTTTCTTTTTAACAAGAGTAAGGCTTTATATTGGCTTATATAATCTAAACAGATCTCTGAAGAATCTGATGCTAGCTAGAATGAGTAAAAATGATATAGCCATATAATGTAATGGAATTTCACCTCTCTGAAAATATTACTTATAATGAAGTCTTATGTGTGTGTCTATTTCTTTTTTCTGCAGTAAGAATTGTCCCATTGACTACTCCCAGTAAGTAAGCTTGTCTCACTGAAGCCAGGAGTAATCCCACCATTGTCTTAGTAGGGCTAACATTTCACCTGCAGTGCATGCAGTTTCACACAGGTGGGTCTTCTCAGGGTCAGGTCTCAGTATGTTGTAGATGATGCACCCTCCAGTAACACAAGTTAAGGAAGATGAGCATAATGATGACAAGAAGTGAATAGCCATAAGGTCTCCAGTTAACTGCCTATGCAGCTTTGGGTGGCTTGCTGGCCACATCCATGGCTCACCTTGCCTATTGCCAATGGAGCGCAGCATTAGATAGTTCCTGTTGACTCAGGCAGGAATTTGTGGATGCTTCGTGCTTTTGAGAATCTGGCTAAATAAATACTTAGCTGCTTCACAGGGACTTAATTAATGCTCACAATGGACTTCGAATGAAGGGGAAAAGGCAAGGCTGACTACAGTCCTTCTGTTCAGTTGAAGCACAAATTCTGCTTATTTCAGTGTCATTTTCTGTGAGTGATATGAGAACAGTTCACATGTTTTTTTTGTCATCTGAAAAAGGCTTGTTATAAAAAAAGTGATGGGATGAAAACATGTACTCAATAGGCCACATTTGTCACTGCATTTGCAGGAACCTATCACAACCAAATTCTGATGGGAAATGAACATTTTTAATCTTTGTGGACTTCTTTAGGATGTGTGATCATGAAAGCTGGATTCCTGACTAACCTACGTATATTCCTTTAGTTTGAATACTGAGCATTCTTAGGAACACCCTGTCAAACAAAGTACATGGGAGATTGTGCCTCCACCAGTTCTGGGCCCCTCACCACAAGAAGGATGTTGAGGCTCTGGAGCGAGTCCAGAGAAGAGCAACAAAGCTGGTGAAGGGGCTGGAGAACAAATCTTATGAGGAGTGGCTGAGAGAGCTGAGGTGGTTTAGCCTGGAGAAGAGGAGGCTGAGGGGAGACCTTATTACTCTCTACAGCTACCAGAAAGGAGGGTGTGGAGAGGAGGGCGCTGGCCTCTTCTCCCAAGTGACAGGAGACAGGACAAGAAGAAATGGCCTCAAGCTCCGCCAGGGGAGGTTCAGGCTGGACATTAGGAAAAAAATTTTCATGGAAAGGGTCATTGGGCACTGGAACAGGCTGCCCAGGGATGTGGTTGAGTCACCATCCTTGGAGGTGTTTAAAAGGTGGGTGGATGAGGTGCTGAGGGTCATGGTTTAGTGATTGGTGGGAATGGTTGGACTTGATGATCCGGCGGGTCTTTTCCAACCTCGTGATTCTGTGATTCTTTGGTTTCCAGATTTACATGTTTGACTAGTTCCAGCTGGTTCCAGGGAGTTACTATAGGTCAGAAAGCTTAGATTCAGGGACATTTATTTGCCTCAAGAGGAGGAAAATGGCCAATACCCTAGCTGCAAAGACCAAATATTCTCTGGGCCGTCTGCTACATAAAATGACTGTTTTAAACAGACTTACTAGACCACTTTACGGTAGAATGGCACAAATCTTCCCTAGCACTGCAGAAAAGCCTAACCTCTTTCTGTCTCAAATGCAGGCTGTTTTGTCTCACTGAATAGAAGTGGTCACTATTCAGGCAAAGCTCCTACTGTAGCATCTACTGCAAATTGAAGAAAAGGATATTAAACTACATCCTTCAGTGGAAATTAATGTCTATGGGCAGAGTGATCTCTTAGCACTTAGGTGATATACATTGCAAGCATTCAAGAATGACTTCTTTGGCATTACGTAGGCTGTACAGAGGCACAACTGACAGCTCAGTCTAGGCTGCTGTCTTTTCCACACTTGGATTCAGATGGACAAAGAAATCAAAATCCAACATAGAATAACAGTTAAGAAAAATACTAATTAAATCTAGGAAATGTGTCCTGTATCAGGTTCACTTCTAAGTCACTGGGCTCCAGGAGAAAAACAAGTACAACAATGAATTTGAAATCTAATTCAGTTGCAATCAACACATTTCTTCTGTCTTGATTTATACTACGATGAGTGCTCTGTACTGTATTGTAGTCAAATGAAGAGGATTTATGCAGTCAGTTACCAAGGGTGAAACACAAATGAACTATGATGAGATAAATGGAAAATTACATATTCAAACAGCACAGATCTGCATACTTCTTAAGACTGCTTATATACTTGTTTCATATGGATGCTAGAAGAGTTCTGATTTCAGTACAGTCACACATTCCTGGATGTAAGGCAGCTTAAGGAAGTCACCTAGATGGAGGGATTTGCTTTGTTTTGCATAACAGTATTTCTGTGGTTTTGACAGTGAAAAATCATGAGCAGAAAATACATGTTGCTAGAACTATTTCAGAGACTTTGGTAAATATTCCGTTTCTTTGGAAACTAGACATGTACGTCCTTTCCTCATTAGTACATGTAGGATGTTTCTGGATTTACACTATGATATTTAAAGGGCAAGTGCCTTAGGTTTTAATGGGGTAGTCTCACTAGCTAGCATAAAGTTTTCAGCATCATTAACAGTAACAATAGTTTAATCCACTTGTGGCAGATATGAATCTTATTTCTTCTGAATCTTCTTTCTGAATAAAATGGTCTGGTGATTTTTTAATGAAATGATAAAATTTCTGTTCTAAATATTATTTCTCCTGGATTAACTTAGTGGAAGCTAGTAGGGTTTATGTCAAGATCTGATTTAGTACAGTATTCTATGTGCTTAGATTTCCTGTTCATTGTAGAAAGTTAAAAATCAGGATCCCTTGGACTGTTCAAAGAAAGATGGTTTTTGTGAATCATGGAAGAGTTACCTAGATGTCTCCTTTTCCAGTTTTTAATTTTAATGTTGGATACTCTAAAGCTTTTGGAAATAGTATAACATCAGAATAGATGGTTTCAAGCCCTTATTGGTTGATTTTATACAGCTGAAACAAAATATGTCATCCAGTATAGAAAGAACGATAGCATTTTATTGCTGAAAAGCTTATTAATGTTATTTGGTTTGGTTTTTTTATCTTTTTTTTTTCTTTTCCCAGCATTCGGCATCCTCAAGCATTGTGGGCTTTTCAAGCAGTTTAGAAATGGAATTACCTTCAGCTCAGCTTTCTAGCTTGGCCAATCCACAGAGGCAAGGCGTAGCTGCTGCAACCGTTGGCCCACCCTCAAATGCCCTTTGTGACTGTGATAGTCCACCAGAGTCGATGCCCAGCTACAGCTTAGCATTGGGCAGAGCTCCAAGTGACCTGAGCCCTGAGGCTGCCTCTGCTCTCCCACCAGGGGATGCGCTCCAGGGTAACACTAAGTGCAAGGTAGGAATCACTCAAACTTCCCTTCTGAAAGGGAATCCTCTTTCAATGATCTCACAAGATATTGTTAATCAGTCAAAGGCATTGATTTCACTAGGTAAAGTTTCATCTATCTGGTATTTGAAGACTGATTACAAATTATTTTCATAAGATGGAAAGAAAGAAACTAATAAAATTTAAATTATTTCTTTTTCCTCTGAAGTTGGAAAATGAAGACTTCAATATTGTAGATCATCCTCTACAAAACAACTTGGCTACTTCTGGGCAAGATATAGATAATGACTTAACTTTTTCTATGCAAAAAGTGCTAGAGGAACCTATTAATCTTTCGATCAAAAAATCTCGACATTCCACTTCTTCAGAACTGCTCAGCAACACTTCTTTCCTGGCTATGAATGCCAAAATGAGACAACTTGGAAGCAAAGAAGGTACCAGACTTTTAATTATTTCATTTAGATTTTTGGTCTTTCTTTCTTAGCACTTCACATTGCAAGCATTGCAAAGCTGTACGCTTATTAATGTATTTACATATAAATGTGCTTTTCCAGCAACCTTCAAATATTATCAGAGTACTTAATCCAATGGAAAAGCGTGTTTGATCTCATTTGTGAAGGAAAAACATGGAAATGATATGCCTTGAATCCTTCATCTATGAACCAGAATGAGTGTGTCTGTGTGAAGTACCTGGTGTATTAGTTGCCTTAGAAGCGCTCCTTTTAATGAGACCTGCGGTTATGACTATTGAAGAGCTGATTTGAAGAGTGCAAATTAAATTTAAAAAAAAAAATTACTTCCGAAATGTAATGTGCCTTCTGCTAAGTCCTTCACATCAGTAGCATAACAATTTTTTGTTAACTTAATAGATTGCACAGTATGTGCTTTTGCTTGGCCTTGTCTACTGTGGAATATTCCCTTCAGCCAAGGCCTATTTCTTCAGCCTAAATGGAGAATTAGAATTTACTTAACTCTTTTCATGGGCAAATTGCCAGCATCCTTGTGCTGCACTGTAAAGCCTCCTTCCTGCAAACTCCAAAAGCCAATGGGACTATTCATGCAAAGGATTGCAGGATCAAGCTGTTATCCTCTGACTTATGCCAATATTTGGCTGCTTTCCTCTGTAAAAGCTGAATTAATATTTCTATCTCCGTGCTGTATTTTTATTCAGAGAATTCTAATTAGTATAAAGGAGGCCTGGCTCAGTGAACTAAGGAAATGTATTTGTCTCCTCTTATATGTGCTGTGCCAAATTCTGACAATTAAGCCACAATCATTTGTGTGAGTTGTAAGAATCAGGCATATCCCTAAAAAGCTGTGCATTGGTCAGGCTTAAGTGTCTCTGAGAAGACCAGCTTAGTAGTATTTGGTTTGGGTCGTGTGATTCTATGCACAGAAAGCAGCCCCACCACATAGAATCTCACTTTCTATAACAGATGCTACAAATTCACTTGGTGCAATGCACAGATCCTGTTACATGAGAGTATGGACAGACTAGAGCGTTGAGTTCTGTGCTGTTCACTTTTCTCAAGGAAGGATCAGAAGTGAGCAATTCCCCTCCTGCTCTCACAGTTTGAAGGTGTGCAGTGAAGGGAGACCTGAGGACCTACAGTCACCCTTGTGCAGCATGCACCACTGAGTGACATTAACTCTTTTGCAAAGGCAACTTTGTCTTTGCTAGTGGCTCTAGGTGGGACTTACTGGCTTCAGCACTGCTGTGCTGCCAAACCCCTCTGCTTCTGGTATCTATCTCCAATGACTCATCCTTTTCTAATATCAAATCTAAACATCTCAGCTTAATTTACAACAAAATGCTTATCCCTGCCCCAAGGGATGTGGTAAGAATTATACATCATTTCATCATGTTTCCTCTTACAGCTGCTTTTCTTCTTATCATTGCTTGCGTAAACACCCTCCCCTTTCCTTTCCTAGAATAAACAAGTCTGATGGTTTCAGTCTCCTCATAGTTCAGAGCTGTGGGTTTTTTTAAACCAACTCGTTCCTGCTGCACTCTTCTGGGTTCTCTGCAGTTAAGGGGTCCTGCCCACAGCCAAACCCAGTGCTGCACCTGAGGCCTCTGGGGTGCCGTGGAAAGCCAGGTATGAGCTGCCTGTGCTTTACATTCCTCTCTGCTGGTAATTCGCTGCAGGAAGACGTTCACCCTTTTTGCAGCAGCAGAGTTGTGTGGTTGATTTGCATGTAGTGGTCCACCTTAACTCAGAATCACAGAATTACAGAATAATCAGGTTGGAAGAGACCCACATAGAGTCCAACCACTCCTATCAAACACTAAACCATGCCACTTAGCACCTTGTCCACCAGTGCCTTAAACACCTCCAGGGAAGGTGAATCAACCACCTCCCTGGGCAGCCTGTTCCAGTGCCCAATGACCCTTTCTGTGAAAAATTTTTTCCTAATGTCCAGCCTAAATTTTTTCCTAACGTCCAGCCTAAACTCTTAGTTTCTTCTACAGAACAGTTCCCTAGTCAGTTATTTTCCTTCGTAATTACATTAATCTGATACTTCGAATGCATAATACTTACAGTTCAATTTTACTGATTTAGGAGATCTGCTTTTTCTAATGTATTAAGATTATTTTTCTTTTTAAATTGTAAACATTCTCCACAGTGTTTGCAAGTCCTCTACTTCAGTCTTTTCCACAAATTTTGTAGGTGCTCTTGTTTCATTAGCCAAGTTGCTGATGGAAATGTTGCTTAATATCATGAACCTAGCACCACTGGAACATCCTCTGGTTTGACTGTGTTGGAAAGTTGCTCCTTCAGCTCCATTTGCTTTAGTAATTCTCTCCAAACCCATGACTACCACCCTTTACCTGATCAACATTCACAAGTACATAACAATTTAGCAGTGTGAAATCCACCTTTTCTTGTCCCTCTTGATATTTTTTTGTTTCCTGTGGTAGGGAACAACAGAGCATCTTAAAGGCAAATTGCTTTCAAGCCATGGTTTGGTACCATTGACCCAAGGTGGATTTTCTTTAAAAAATCACGTTCTCCTGGCACTCACTTATCTCCAGATAGTCATGATATTGAATTTTATTTTCCAGTTAACGTCAGCTATGTAAAACCAATAGTAACTCCTTTTATTAGGAATGAAAATTGTCTGTGGACTGGTATTTATGAAGCCGTCCACTGGGGCATTCTACCCCACCCCAACTCTCCAGAGTTGTTTTGTTACTTCTGTGTCTAGTATCACCCAAGAGCTATAGTCACTTGAATGCCTATATAATGGATGGTTTTGAATTAATTTGTTTCTGTGTTCCATACATTGGAAGATAGAGGGGAATCGTACAGTGTAGCTTTCATTGCTCAGTGTCAGGCAGCAGGCACAATTTCCTTCCTGTGTCAAGAAACTAGAATTATCCAGGAGCTTCTTAGCCATGGAGCAGGAGACTGCAGAGACTTCCTGAGCCTCAGGAGTTCAGACCTTGGTAGGGCTGCTTTTCTGAAGTGAGGGTTGTGTAATAAAGAGAATTACTTACGTTGTTCCATGTATATGGATAAATATGGCATGGATGTGTACCTATGCACTTCCTTGGGAATGTAACTGTTGACAAAATATTTTGGAAAGGTTCCTCATATTCAGAACCATCACTAAAAGTGAAGCAACTGTATCCTAGAATAGAAAATAGTGTACAGATCTTCTAGACGTATAGATGAAGTGATTCCATAATTTACTTATGATATCATATTAAGCACCAGTCAGAAGTACATGAATATTGAAGTACTTGCTACCCTAATCTGACTCTGATATTATAAATATTTTATTCATTTTCTTATCTTCTGTTCCAGATTCCAATAACTGTGAAAAGGAACATTTTGAAATGGATATGAGAAGCAATCAGAATGTCAGGTAACAGCCTTTTTCTTTATACAAAGGCACTGTCCATGAATTTTTATGCATGTATTTAGAAAATTTGTCATCATGATAATGGAGAACTTAAAAAGAATGCAAGGCTCCTTACAAGGAATAATTCTGAAAGCTGTGAATTATACTCCTGAACTTGAAAACAGCAGTTTTAAAGAAGTGGTAGGTCCACGTATTTCTGTTATTTTGTGCATTTTTCCAGAATGAAAAAAATAGTTGCAAACTTATCTCACCTGAGCAATTGGAAGTTGTGTAACCCAAATCAAACCTAAAAAAATATACTGGGAATAGGATTACCATTATCTCAACACTTCTATAAAAATTTGGTTTTGACTACTGCTGTGATAATATTCTAAAGTTGATGTGCTTGAAGCCAGACACACTGTGCATGGCTTAAACTGGAATAATTAAACCAAAAATATATGGAGCAGGGCAAAGTTTTAGCACAGTAGTTTGTAATGCATTTGCACATATGATTAATTTAAAGGAATTGCATTCACATTCCTTAAAGAATTGACATGTAAAAAAAAGGGCAATTTTTTTTAGTGTTTAGCCAGCAGATTCGCAGTTACAAACCAGAAAGAGCACAAACAATAGTGCATGCAAAATGTTGAAACTGAGTAAGGAGGAGAGTTTTGTTGAATATAGCTGAATTTAACCATGTGTTATTTTAATTGTAGACCTGACCCTAAGGAGCAGAAGAACCCCTATGTGCGACTGGAACGTCTTAAAATATGTGTGTCAGAAGCAGGGGAACTCCCGGTGTTTAAGCTCCAGCCACAGGACAATGACCAGCAGGGCAATTTCCTCCTGATATTTGAATGTGGGATGCAGTCTTCAAGTATGTCTATAAAGGTGAGTGGAATTTCCTTCAGGCTTTCCCTGCTTTCTCCCCATCTCTGGAGGTGTTCAAAAAAACCTGTAGTGTGGCACTTTGTGACATGGTTTAGCGGGCATGGTGGTGTTGGGCTGATGGTAGGACTTGATCTTGGGAGGTCTTTTTCAACCTTAATGATTCTATGATGATTCCCTTTTATCCCACTGGCTTATACTCACAGTATATGAAAGTTATTACACACAAAAAAAGTCTATTGGTTCATTTCACCCTTGGATACATCTGTGATAAGTTGAAGTAATAGACAATGAAGCTTTTAGTTTGCTGCATCGCTCCCTGATATTTCCATTTCTGAGATGTCTTTCCCCAGGATTGGAAAACTGTAGTGTTTTTCTGTTCTCACAAACAACCTGGCTCATCTATCTAGTTAAAAATATAGGATAAATTGCTTAAAACTGGCTCAAATGCATATTTGGGTCATAGGAACTGATTCTGGAAATCAGTGTCAGGGACTTTTAAAAGATATGTATTCTATTCCTTCCCTGGGGTCTTGAGTGTGAACTGCTGTCTACAGAAGGAAATGGGAATTTCTGATGGTAACAAAAACCTCTTCCTTTATATTTTGGGGCTGCTTACTGTAAAACTTGCAAATAAGATTGTAAAGTACCCTGTTTCTATCATCTGTAATATGAAATCTGTACAGCACTCTCACAGTGCTATTACATTGTGGTATGTGGAGGAAATTACTTGACTAAGGTGACTCAACCAACTAGTGACATACTGAGCTGAGTGTGGGCTTGCTGAACCCCAGTGCCCTCTCCAGTAGAGTTCACTGCAGAAAAAACATTTTGTCTGTGGATAATCACTGCTCTTATAGGCTTATATATGAAAATGGTGATTGTGTGATCTCAGATTTTTCTCCCTTCAAGATAAATAAAGATAGTCCACCTGAAACACTGAAATCCAAAGAGGGGAACTCAGAGGGCAGAACATTTCTTACACCCCACGCTGCAGGACAGGCACAATCTCCTCCTGCGGATCCTCTGTCTGTTGACCCGAAGCTCAGCAATGGCACCTCCATTGTGAAGAGATCTCCAGTTACTAAGGAAGTCGATCCAATTGAAAACGAGGATTTCTGTGCTGTGTGTCTTAATGGAGGAGAATTGTTGTGCTGTGATCACTGCCCGAAGGTCTTCCATCTCTCCTGCCACGTTCCAGCCCTGCTCAGCTTTCCAGTGTGAGTATGTATGACATTTCACTAATGTGTCCAGTTCCTGCTCACTGCCTTTGGAGGAGAATATATCCTCAGGGATGTGTATGTCAGCCTTACACAAAGGCAAGAACTACATCTCTCACTTGCTTTTTTTTGTTACTTTTCTTGCAAAGGGAAGTATTGTCTGCCTGCTGGGTTTCCAGTCATGTATGCCCTTTCTTGCAATTAGCTAGCCAGTACAGCAAAGGAGGTGGTAGACTTGAGCTTTAAAAACATTCTTATGACTTGCTGGAAAAAAAAAATCCTGACTTTTATGTAACATCTGTGTTGTAGATGTCAGCTCTTCTCTGCAAGAACAGCGACTAGCACAAAGAAAGGGCAAGCAACGAGTTCCTATTCAGTTTTCTAGCCAGTTTTATGGGAAAATCAGGATTATTGGGGCTGTTGTAGAAATGTTTAGGACATTGGTTTCCCTAAAACATATATTCCCTAGCAACTCATTACAGAGGAATTGACAAAGAGTCAGAACTAGGTACATGTCCACATGCCATAAGATAAGACTTGTTTCCAAATACAGTGATTCTTGAAATTTGGTATTTGACAAGGTTTTGGTTTCTTGTTTTGCAGGGGAGAATGGGTGTGCACTCTTTGCCGTAATCCTGTGAGGTCTGAGGTAGAATATGACTGTGAAAACACACGCTACAGCCACAGCAATAATGCACAATATGGCCTTGATGACTACGACCAGAAGGTGGGAGTAACTATATATTGTACTCTTTAGAAAAGGACATATGATCTCAGCTTGAGGCTTTGCCTCTGTTGGAAAGATGACTGTTTTGGCTTGGTTGCTACTCAAATATTTCAGAGTAGCAAATACAGCAGAAACATTGTTAGTCTTCAATTATATAATTCTTTTCATCTAGACGTTGCTATTCAATTTTAAGATGAATGACATGTTATAGAAAGATGAAATGGATTCATCTGGAATTCCTTTCTCCTTTGAACAGGGAGATCTCACTCAGCAGCAGAGCAAGCTTCCCTGAGTCAACTTTGCCTGGCTTTATGCCACTGAATCTTTTTGCTTTAAGACTTAGCACCTTCTCAGGCATCTACTTAGGCCAGTTGCAATGATGTCATTGTGATCTAGACCCTTCTTTACTTTCAATTGTGTTAAATCATAATACAATCTTCGTTGGTACCATTAATACCTTTGAAGATGACATTTAGGCATTGTTAACTCAGTCTAAATGAAAGCTTGTATCTTTATATCCCCATTATCAGTTTTCTCTATCAAATCTCCCATGAAAAAGTGCCTTTTCCTAAAGTCCAATTGGTACTAGGAAGCCACAAATTCCATATAAATGGCCTGTGTATACTGATGACAGCTGGACAGAGAAGCTAAATCCACAGACATGAATGCAGATGCTGAGCTGGCCCTGCACAAATGAAGCCAATTGTTAGGCACCGGTTTATTCTGAGCACTGTATATAAAGACCACAGTAATGGTTCGTAGAGCTTTGGGGTCCCTTAACAAGGCTTTTGCACATAGCCACAGCACTGCTCAAGTTCATCTATGCTGTTTCCAAACCTGAGATACTCTGTCCATAAAGAGCTGGGCATAACTTCTGGACACTTATGTGATCTCTGTTTCTGTTGTATTGGGTACAACTGGACAACGATAGTTGGGATCTTGGTGTTGATTAGTGAGGTACTCTTTAGAAAATGGAGTTGATTAGTAATTTCATTGCTTGTGAGCAAACATAGCTTACAATGTGTTTGTAGGGTTTTTTTTTGTTTTGCATCAGTGAAAAAACAAAGACTAATATAAATATTTTACAAGTTAACTATGATTAAATGGAATATTTTTGTACAGTTCTAGCAAATTCATAACTTACATCCATTTGTATGAATGGATATGAACAGTGTGGAACATTTTCCTTTTAACTGTTTCCACACTATTGCTGCTGTTCTTTTAGTCAAAAGCAAAGGAATAGAATCTGGAGTGCAGAAAGGAATTAGTGATAGTGATAAATTCCCAAGAGTTTAATACAGAAGTTTTCACATAATGATAATTTTCTTGCATTTCTTGACTATTCTCACTTGCAACACTATAGAAACACTATAAGGTAAAATGTGCCACTTTGCATCAGAAATGCACAGCATGCATGAAAGCTCCCCTTGTTGTTAGTACAATTGATTAACCAAGGGCAAGAATGATGCATACTTGTTTTGAATTGAAATGTATTTCAAATTTGGCTTCCACAGAAGTGTGAAAAGCTGTTGCTTTCCCTGTTCTGCAGTAGTATGAGCCTCCCATTCCATGAACCCGTCAGTCCCCTGGTAAGTACTGCACACGTGTGGGTCAGAAGGAATCCTAAGAATACTCTGGCACACCTTGTGAATTTCTCCCATGTCTTCTTGAAAGATATTCACTAACTTATTTCTGAACAGTATTGCTTCTTAGGGGAGGGCAGGTGTTTCCCTCTTGCAAGTGCTTTAAGGTGCCAGGTCAGAGGCAGGTAAATACTGGTCAGTGTTCTCAGGCCATGTTTGGGTGCTAATTTAAGATGCTGGTAGTATACTAAAGGAGTATGAGGGGTTCTGGTGACCTGCTGCATACATGGAGAATGTTGCACTACTGTAAGAGAGGTCTGCTTTAGAAATAACCTTGAACTCCCTCTTTTCTGATGTTATACACAAAGGTAGTAATGTGACAGTGTTCAGGGGAACATGTAGAGACATTTGTTTCATCTGTGTACTCAACGTTTCAAATATTAACTGGCTATTTTAAGGAATATGACGTTCATACTGTTGTAACAATGGAACACAACGTGAAAAAAAATTGAGTAGGAAAATGAAAGGAAAACCAAAGGGATTTATGTGAAGGAATAGTCCAAACAAAAAAAAAAATATAAAAAAGGATTCCACCTAATAAAGCTTGCAATGACCTTGTGGAACACATTATCTAACAAGCAGGTTTTGACCCAGAAAGATTTAAGGAGTGGGATATGCTGGTAGCAGGTGTCCATTGAAAATGAATTTTGTTGAACTTTAAAAAGAGAGCGTAGTAGTGTATTTTTAGTCACTCTTGGCAGACTACTTCACAGAGTATCAGCTGCCAGTATCTCAGCACATTATTCTCATAACTGCTTGTGGGAAATCTTAGCTAATTGTCAGTTACATATATTTTTGATCATGATTAAATGATGGTACTTAAATCTGGGGAATAAACTTTAGAAAGTGCAAATAACAGAGTAGTCACTGAAATGTACCGCTTTCAAGATCAAACTTGCAAGCAAAAATGTTTTTAATCAGACCAAAAAGCACCCAGGAAGATGATGTGCAAGTGTAGATACCAAAAGACTAGAGCTCTCTTCCTTGATGCAAGGAGTCCTCTGCAGTAAATTCTGTCCAAAATTGGATACAAGTCACTGGAAAGGAAACTTATTAATTAAAAAGGTTACATTGCAGTGTTTTATTGTTATTGCAGGCTCGGCATTACTATCAGATCATCAAAAGGCCAATGGATTTGTCAACCATACGAAAAAAGTTGCAAAAAAAGGACAAATATCACTATACTTCACCTCAGGAACTTGTGACTGATGTGCGTCTCATGTTTAGGAACTGTGCAAAGTTCAATTATGTACGTTTCTAATAAACATAAGTAGGGGGGATGCAAAGCAGAGGGTTGCTCTTTCAAGCTGTCACACCGGTCTAACTATCAGTTCCACTGACATAAGAAATGGGATAAAGATGAATACAAGTATCAACCAGTTTCACTCTTTGGAAAAGATATCCTGTTTCTTTAAATGACAAAAATGGAGATACATAGAGATCTAACAACTTGAGATACATCTGGATCTAAAATTAAAGAGGTACATCTTAGTGGACAGCTTTTTGAAACGATGCTGGGTTTGCTGTGAGAAGCCAGTCATAGCCAGGAAAATCGCTAGGGAAAATTCAGATGCATAGAAATTCCTAAGCAATGATGACTGCTATTCTTTCTAGTTCATTGCATATCTTTTTTCTTAGAGGTGCAGAAACATGTTCCTTAATAGCAACATCTGCATCTTGGCCTGTGTCAGAAATGGCGTGACCAGCAGGTCGAGGGAGGTTCTTCTCCCTCTATACCTGGCACTGGTGAGACCGCACCTCGAGTACTGTGTTCAGTTCTGGGCCCCTCACCACAAGAAGGATGTTGAGGCTCTGGAGCGAGTCCAGAGAAGAGCAACAAAGCTGGTGAAGGGGCTGGAGAACAAATCTTATGAGGAGCGACTGGGAGAGCTGGGGTTGTTTAGCCTGGAGAAGAGGAGGCTGAGGGGAGACCTTATTACTCTCTACAACTACCAGAAAGGAGGTTGTGGAGAGGAGGGTGCTGGCCTCTTCTCCCAAGTGACAGGGGACAGGACAAGAGGGAATAGCCTCAAGCTCTGACAGAGGAGGTTCAAGCTCGACATAAGGAAAATATTCTTCACTGAAAGGGTCATTAGGCAATGGAACGGTCTGCCCAGGGAAGTGATTGACTCGCCTTCCCTGGAGGTGTTTAAGACGCGGGTGGATAAGGTACTGAGGGGCATGGTTTAGAGATTGGTGGGAATGGTTGGACTCTATGATCTGGTGGGTCTCTTCCAACCTGGTTATTCTATGATTCTATGATTCTATCTGGTTTTTACTTACATTGTAAATGAGGAGGGACTAATAGACTGTGAAAAGTGAACAAGAGACTAATGGAGATGTAGCAGACAGAACCAAGGCCAGACATTATGGTAGGGTAGTCATTTGTTTCTGATCCTTGATGATTTCTGTGTGTGGTAACACTGAGTGGTTATTTTTTCTCTTACAGCCAGATTCAGAAGTTGCCGAGGCTGGACGATGTCTACGTGTATTCTTTGAGGGCAAACTGAAGGAGATTTATCCTGAAAGGCCCTTTCCTTCAATGCAACAAGAAGACTCTGATTCTGAAGAGGTGGAAAATCGGAATAGCAAAATCCCACCCCAAGAATTTCAGTGGCCGTCATACGGACAGGAGTGCATTCAGCCTAAAAGGAGGCGGCGCCATGCTGTAAGATTGCCAAAACAAAAGCATTTGGTTGCCAAGTGGCCACCCTGCTAATTCTGTTTACAGCTACTGATGGGAAGTTTTGACACAGCTATGTGGGAAAACTATCAAGCTTCTATCCCAGAGATGTAATCAGTTCTACAATTTTATGTCAAGATCCTTGAAGTGGAGTAAAGCGTCAGTTGTGTATACGTGTGTGAGCATGAACAAATGAAGTCTCTCAGGCTACGCAGTTATCTTTGTAGCAGAAAACTATCAAGACTTTTTAGAAAGACTAAGCCCTTTAGCTCTTCACTGTTTGATTCATTCGCACACAGAAAAGAAACTAAAAGAACGATGTTTCAGCCAGCTAACAGCCTTCCTCAGGTATGACCTCCTTAAGATATGAGATTTGCTATGAGGAATCCGGAAGCCTAACTGAGAGAGCTAAGGTGTGTGGGAGGACAGCAAAGCACTCGGGGTGTTTATTTAAACTCTCCCCATCTGCTGACCATATGCCTTATCCTAGATCTTGTGAACAGATAGCAGATCTAAAGTTTTGAATCTGTCGATATTCATCTGTTAAATCATGTATATGTTTTTTTCAGTGTTTACACTGAAGTACTAACATTTTGGTGGTAGGAAATGAAGATTAATAATAAAAGTAACATGCTAATAATGTCTGATATTGCAGTACCATTTTATAATCTGTTCAACAAGACTCCTCTGTTTAAAGAGCACAGGTAACCATGTAATCATCTTGCAACCTCAGTGTGAATGTTGGCCGTGCTTTGTGATAAATATAATGTGGGGTTGTAAAAGAAGTAATCCTGTTGTTTTAGTCAATTATGTTTTCTAGGAGCTTGACTACTCAAGGCTTATGAGAAAGAATCTAATGGGATTATCTGGTTAGCTGTTTCCTTCAAAGCAGAGCATTTTCATTAATTAATTAATTCATTAAGAATAAGTGCTAATAGTGCTAATGTTAGGGCCCCACGTGAGCTGTTTCTGAGTGCACACCGGATGTTCTAGTTGCAAAAAATTACTCTTCCAGTTTCTAATTCATGCTCTATAAAGCAAGGTGAGATTTCCTTGGTCTCAAAAGTAGCATTTTTATACAACCCAAGCCAGTCTTTTCTTTAAAGTAGATAATGAAGTTCAGTAAATTAACTATGAAGCTAAACATATGGCTATAAAAATAATGTCATATTCTTGATTTTCTCTTTGCTTGCTTCTTGTGATTACTAGCAGTGCTAGAAGATGATGATAATGTGTTTGTGTAGAAGCTCAAGCAGAATGAAAGAATGATTTTTTTTCCTGAATTCCACAATACTATGGGAGAACATCGCCAAGTGCCAGAAGAGCAGATTTAAAGTTCACTTGAGCAAAGGCCCAATTGTGAAGCCTGAAGGGTGGGATAGGTAACAAGACGTGACACCTAATCAGAGAGTGATGCTTTGCAAGCTACATACCATCTCTTCTGGCAGGTGGGCCAGATCTTTGCATGGCCAATCCCTTCTTCATGTGTGTGTGAGGGACATCTTTCCTTTTAGAGTTCTCCCCAGTAGCGTAAAGCTGGGCTGTGGTCTGACTCTGACAGAGAAGGGTTGTTGCAGATCTCAAACGGAGTCAATTTTAATTAGTTCCTTGTATATAAAGATGATATTTTAGCATAGTTTATATAGCCTATTTGGTCTGGTAACTATGTATGTTATTTTAGATAACACTTTAAAGGAAAGGCTTATACAAGTATACAAAATAATAAGACATGAATGTTATATTCTAATATCTAGATGACTTACTGTTTGCCACTAACTTCAAGGAGAACTAATGTTTTCTTTCCTTTGAAGAAATGAAAACCTGAATATTATAAGCTGACTGGAAAACTGAGATGAAGGGACAGCCTTTACCTTTTCTGTATGTGAATTCCTGTGTGTTTGATTTCTACCTCTTTTTCTTGAAACAGTAAATGTTTTGGTACAGGGAAATGAGTCCAGGTTTGCAACTGAATTAATTACCCCTATCTGTTCTAAGGGTATCAGCTTTTCTGAGTTGATAATTACTTCCTCCACCAAAGATGGAGGTTAATCTATTACCATTAACAGTGCAAAAATGGTGCGCTGTAGAGCCTTCATTGAGGGGCAAAGGTAGAAATGCCAGAGGTTATTGTTGACTTCCTCTTCTCCTGAAAAAGCAGAGTAAAAAAGGGCCTGTGTCTGTTTCTTAAAGGCTGTAAGATTTTTAGTGTCATTAGTTTTGGAGAACACCTGTTTTAATAAGATTAATCCAGAGTTTATTATACCTTTAGTAAATGTAGAAAGATATCAGTTTGTCACCATATAAGATACCCTTTGGATGTGTGCTGGCATGACTCTATGGCCTGAGCACTCTAAAGGCTAACTTTGTTTTCAATTACTTCTCTAAGACATAGTAACAATAAAAATATACTCATAAATTTTGTGTCATATTGGTAAGCAGGGCAAAATCTGAACTCATCTGTGTGACTTCACATACTTTCAAATGCAAAACTATGGGTCAACAACTTCACAATTCATTGCACATGGTAAGAACAACATTATCCCTCTCAGACTTTGCTTTAAAATTGCTGGCTTGTCGTGTTGCTGCTGCTGGACACTGTACCACACCATACCTGGCCTGTAAAATGGTCCCCTGGCAGGGACCTTTACTCTGTTGAATTCCAATTACACACTGGTAACAGGACTGGCACGTATTAAAGGAAGCGTTTCTCTTTTAAAATCTAACAGCCCAAGTGGCTGAAAAGAGAAGTGGTAGGTTATGCACTTATTTTCTTCTATCGCACAGCCTTTTTCACAGTCCAGAATGTGTAGGAAAGGAAGCAGGGAGGAACCCCTGAAGTTTTCCACTGGAAGTAAATATAGCAGAAATCAGAACTCTGTGGAAACACCTGTGAATGCACTAAGTTCCTTCAAATGCAACCAAGGGCACAATTTGTCATTTCATCTTCAGTAATGGCTCATGTGTAGAATGGGAAATACTTTGTGCTTAGGAAGTTGGAAGAGAGATTAATTACCCTTCAGTGATAAGTCTGTTGAAGAAGAAACGACAGCTACAAATTTTACTTTCATTCCCCTGCAGACAATTTCTAAGACATACGTCTTCCAGTATCATCACAGCAGAATGGCAGTGGAGTTAATACAAACATATGTTAAACGGTTCAGATTATTGAATGACTGCATGTTTATATGTATAATGTGCTTTACTGAACAATAAAATGTGAATATGTGAAATGTATTTTTGCACATCAATCTGAAATTTTTGCTCTGAGTACATCTGCTTTCAATTAATATGAATTATATAATCCATAATTATGTTGATAACTACTTATGGCAAACAGAATGTTTACAAAGGCAGCTACATTAATACAGGAGATCGGATACTTTTCAGATAACTTCTTCCTGCGTAGGACATAATTTGTAATGAATTCCCTGTAAATTCCATCTCATAGTATATTTTTGCTTTACAGTAGTCCTTTTTAAGGTAAGAAGGTAAGATATGCAAGTTTTCTCAGAGCAAACAGGGTAGTGTCTGAAGGTCAAGGAGTATTTAACTGCTTTTGGAAAGTGTTTGAGATAGTTACCTGTTTTATGGCGGTAGTAACACTGATTTATGCTTGTGCTATGGAAGTTAATTTGCAAGATGCTATTCTTGGTCTTGATTGTAGTGCCTAGGACAATTATGTTGGTACGGAAGTGTTCCAGAGGCAATCTGATACCAAGGTGGTGCTTATTAAATTTCTTGTGAAGTTCAGTAGGGGATTCCGGTTTTCTTGTACAAATGATAGAGATGTCACTCAGTTATTTTAGGCATAACATAGATGTTCCTGGATGACCTGCTCTGAGATACCTCTCCCTTATTCCAACATTCCTTCCTTACCTGATGTTCTGAGGTGAGCGTCAATTGCCACACTAGAATGACTTTTTGACAATGTTTCTCATTACCAGCTGTGAGTTTACTTTAGATGGAAAAAAAATTGTCTATTTTTATCCACTGACATTTGGGCAGGAAATGAAACATAATTCTTTGTTTGCTTATTAGCCTGCTTTTTCTGGTGAAGCAAGAGCAGGAATAATTCTAACAACTCTTAAATTCAGTACTTGCTCATTATTCCATGATATACTGCTCGAGGAAAACGTGTTGGTGCTATTTCATTTTATACTGTAGACTTCCTAGAGTTTCTTGATGTAGTGCAGGTATGGGACAGATGGGGAAGTCATGAGATGCCTTATGGGAAATGTACAGTGAAAACATTGTAAAATATGCAAATCAGAGCTAATGTTCGGACTGTACCTCTGAAATAGGGTGACATTTGCTCCTGTGGATTATTACAGAATTAGCTGGCTGCCAGGTCTTGTGCTGGTTGCCTGCACTGGGCTGAACACTCCTGGTTGAATGAACAAAGAAGTGCCCTAGTAGTGTTTCCAGTGTTGAATTATGCTTGTAGGGACTCGTAGAAGTTAATCTGTTTTTATATTTGGCCCAGCAAACTCCAGTGTAGAGTGATCATGAAAAAACAGTGGAACAGTACTGTCTTTAGATGCTGAAAGTAAAACATAAACTTTGTTGTATTAGGAAAGTTAGGGTATTGTAGTGGTGTGATATTTTATGTGGTCATTTCTGGATTATACGGTAAATTGTAGTCATTGTGTTCATCCCATAAACAACTGCGATTTTGCTATTTATTACAGGTTTAATGTTTCTTGCAACAGCATTAAAACAGACTTGAATGTAAGTCAAGGAAAAAGTTTATGCATATATGTCTACTGTACTGCATCTTCTGAATTTACAGATCACTGGGTCAAACTAAGCAGTTCTCTCCTGCAGCCAAACACCAGACGGAAAATACCTCTAATCTCTAATAATGAAAATATTAATAGGATGGTACAACAGCTAGCAGACTGTGCAGAAGTGTTCTGTAAAAGACTGAAATTAAACAAAAACCTTATAGGATATTTTATTCTATGGCATAAATGAAGAAACTATATAGAGCTTAGATAAAGTGAAAATCATTCCAAAATGAATCCATACATCCTATCTAAACTCTGTGCTACATTTTACACATAATTGCAAATACCTTAGGCATCCGCAGTGCAGTATATTTACACATACAGGTGGACTTCAGTTTATGAGAAATAATATTAAAAAAGTTAGTGATTTAAGCAAACACTGGATATTTCTTTTTTTCTCCATGGTCTCTGAGGGCTTTAGAAAAATCAGTAAACTGACTTTGATCTGTTTGTTATGTACTTATAAATATTTCCTGTTTATAACTGTGAAAACCAGCATGATAAGCTAATGGAACAAGTGAGCAGCAGAGGTGGAAATTGAATGTAGCCCTTGAGCCTGTTGCAGGATTATCATCTAGGACTGTTAAATGAAAATATTGTGACAAATTTCAGGTTTGGGATGCACAGATAAATCCTTTAATTACAGAGGAGGGGATTTGGCTGTGGCAGCATTCTGCAGATACTGCTTTGAGGTTAGCATCTCCTGTCCTAGAGCAGTGCTGAGAATCACATGTAGCTTTTCTTACCTTCATACCTCTTCTTACCTTACAAGGAATTTTTTTTCCAGTGAAGGGGAATGGGGCAAAACTCAATCCACTGCTGCAAATCATGGGAGCAGTTGCAGTGGCCTGGGCAATGTGGGCATTATAATGATAATCTCTGGCTGAGTGCGGATATATCAGGGATAGTTCAAACAGAATGGATTTTCACCAGAGAATAAACCTCATGAAGGCTCCTCAGAAGTAATATTCCATACCATTAGAGAAAAATGAAATTTTCATCTTTCTTTTTTTATCTTTTAAATGCCACAAAAATCTCTGTAGTGCCAGCATGAGCATTGACTGGCATGAGTTTGCTGGACAAGGAAATCACAGCAATGGTCTTTTGAGGTGACAGTCTTACTGCTTGGTCATAGTTCTTGCATCATGTTCAAACCTCTTCTCAGACTGCTAGTGGCGTGTTGTGTTGCATCATGCCAGCCTGAGCCCTGTGCCATGGAGCCTGTATTCCATAGAGGCAGGGGAGAGCCAGCTTGCTGTGGACACATGCTGGAGAGTTGGGAGCACCCCGGAGACATTCAGCACCTGAGCTGGGAAAAGCATTGCTCCAGCACACACATCATCTGCTGGGTAGATGACTCAGCAGCAGGCTGTTACATGGAAGGAACATACAGGATTTTTCCTTCCTTTCAGTGTTCCTAATTAGGAAATACAGTAGACAGCTGAGTATATTTATAGCCATGGAACTTGGCTTTCAACTCCTCTGGCTAGTGAAGGGAAGAGATCTGTAGAATTAGTCTGATTCTGCATTTATTGGGTTTTACTGCTTCCAAATAATGTACGTTCCCTTTACAAATATATTTACACTTGTTGCCTCACCTCTTCCCAGATGACAGCCCCATCATGCCTTTCTCATTCTGCACTATTAATTCATCAGTTTGTAATTAAATGACTGGTTAATCAAATTTTTCCCTCAATAGTACCTGTGTAAATGCATTGAAGACTGATTGATTTAGCTGAGGTCACTCAGTTTAGCCTTCAACCTCTTCATTATGAAGGATGAGAAACAGAAAGGAACACATCTCTGGAGGAAAATGTTCTCTGAGCTGGGGGTAGAAAGACTGTGCCTTTTAACTTCTACATGTTTTCTTGTAATTCCTGTGGGGGTAAAAAAAGTAGTTCTGGAACTAGAGACCCAAAATCACATAGATTTCTGTGTTCATATTACTTTACCAGTCAAAGCTGCTGCTCAGATTTTGAAATGCGTCATGATAACTAGTTGCTTTCCCTTTTGTTTTACACTGTCTAACTATATGGAACAAAAGAAGAATTCCTTTAAAGGAATGAAAGGTGAGTAAGAACAGCAGGTCAATACTTTGGGGTGGCATTGCAATGTCGTTACTGCTATTGTTAGAGAATTTAAGTGTTACGTACATATACACATGAAAATGGTGACCTCGAGGAGAAGGCTGAGGTAATCAAACAAGTTTCTTGCCTCAGTCTTCACTGACAACTGCTCTTCTCATGCCTCCTGTGTCAGTGGACAAGAGGGGAACCAGGGTGTATAACCCTTCACACTGTAGAGGAAGATCAGGTTTGCTACCACATGAATACAGGTAAGTCTGTGGGACCTGATGAGATGCATCCCAAGGGAACTGGGTCTACAAAAACGTCCCCACTGATTTGAGAAAAATTGCTTCCACATCTTGTATGAAAAGATATTTACACAGTAGTAAAGGGACAGGAACAGATGAACGTAACTCTTTTTTTAATCCTCCCTCAGCTAGCTTTTGCAACCAAATGGGTGTTTTCTCAGGTTCCTCAAAAGCGCTTAGGTACCGCTCACTTCCAGATGTGGTGGCACAGCCTGAATCATTCAGTAAAGTTTAATGATGCAACGAATCCCAGGTTTTCCCAATATTCCCTTTACAGCAAATGACACAGTGAGGCAACCTACTTCTTTCTAGCAGTGGGATGCAGTCTGCTGGGTTGACTGTAGGTTAGTGAGCAAAGCTGGTACTTTTAAACAAGGTAGCCGGCTCCCTCTGCTGATTTGCAGCATGATTTTAGGTTTTTTTTTTGTTTGTTTTGTTTTGTTTTTTTTTTTAAGAATGTGCATTCTTCTGCTTTAGATCTTGGGAGTTCCAGTATCACTGTGCTTTCTGGTTTTAATGTGATTTACTTCTCTGTGCAGCAGCTATGAAGCTCTATATTCCTTCAGCTTAAAATCTATACAGGCCTTTACAAAGATTAATAAACGTATTTATAACCAAGACTCAAACTGTAATGTGGCAGCTCAGTATAAACATTATAGGTAAGACCTCCGTAAAAAAATATAATTACACTCATCCATTTCTTTTAAGTATCGAGTAGAAAACAGTTAGTGCTTATATGTCTCTTGACAGGTCTCTCTCATTCTGGTATTATGGGCAAAGAGCGATATTAATTTTACCCTTTACTTTCTTTCTAGAAAAAGTTAGTGCTTAAATTCAAATATATGAGAAAACCAAGCTGAAAATGTTTGTCAAAGGAGCTTTATTTGAATATGGATAGTGTCAAAACAGCAGAGTTTTCCAGAAGTCTGTCTAACCCTTGCGCACTAATTATGAAAAAGACAGAACAACCACATTTCTAATAAAGCTGTGGCCACATAAATAGATATTAACAAGACACAAGCATACTACTTCCTAAAAATACAAAGTTGAATCAAAGCTCTTGGATATAAAAAGTTTGTTAATAGCTGTAAACTGGATCTCATTAAGAAGATGCACAAATAAGTTATGACCTGGCTGTTATGTGATTATTTGACCAGTTTCTCACACGAGTAACTCAGTGAATGTTTAAATAAAGGGCAATACTGATGCACTAACTCTGAAACTGCTATGTTTCTGTTGCCAAAAAAAGAGGAACTGATGTGAACACTAATGGATGGGGGTTAGAATAGGCAAGAGAGAGAAAAAAATAGGGATTAAGAGAACTTGTCTGCTTGTGGTTTTTTACCACTTATTGGTAACAATTTTAGGGACACCAGTGTTAGGACATTTGACCTTAAGCACTTTTTAAAAGGCTTTTCTCGCTGCACAGACCAATGAGGTTGGCTGACTGGGCACTCCAGCTGTCAGAGGGTTGCACACCGTGACCAGGCAGCGTCGTCACTTTGCAGGGGATCTTCTGAATTTGCAGCAGCAGCTTCCCAGAGAGGATCAGGATAAACTCGCAATTCCACCTGCAGCTGCCACTGTCGCTGCCCTCCGCGGGCTGCTGCTGGGTGCCCGGGACCAGTAGATGGAGCTAAAGGATCCCCATCACTAAAGAGATGCTAAAATCCGTGTAGGAAGAGGAGGCCGAGAGGTTGCCTTTTTCATGTGCTGTTAATATTTGCCCTTTGCTATGACAATTTTTTTCCCCCCACCTGAATGAACTTGCACTGAGAAATAAATACAAGAAGTGGAGCACTTCACAAGATTTGTGAAGTCAGGTTGTCTAAAAGAATTTAGCTAAGCGTTTACTGCTGTGTGTCTCTGACCAAATCATGCTTCCTGATTTTGCCCACTGTTGGTGACACTGCGGCTCTTAATGTCACATTGTCACTGTCATAGAAATTAGTTAAAGGTACTGATGCTTTATAAGCTTATTATGTTACTGTATGATAAATTACATCATTTTACATCTCTGCTAACCGTTTCCTCTGGAGTTGCTATTGATAGGGGCCCAGGGGAGGACACGCGGGGGCTAGGAAGCTGGTGGTAATTTATCTACTGCACATTTAATGCCATGCCTATCAGAGACAAAGATAACTTTCTGCAGGCCCTAAGGAGAGAAGAAGCTGTACTCACACATTGCAAGATAAACATTTAGATAAGCAGCAAGGATGTCTAAAGCCATATCTAAAGCTTTCCCATGGACTTGCTGTTAGTACACCCTAATGCTGGCTTCTGTTCAAAGCACAGCTAAGTAGCACAGAGAAGTGAGAGCCTTCTAAATTCCCTTTTCAGATAAAGAAGTTTAGATGTCACATGTCAAATCTAATGTAACCTCAGGGGCTTCAATCTAGTCCTTAACAGGCATCTCTCACCCTTGAATAAAACAGCTGGCTTTTGAAACAATGCCTCCTTTCAAGAACTTTGGCTTAATATTATGGCACGAAGGTCAAGATTGTCTTGTATTGACTGAGAAGAACACAGCAGCATTCACAGTGGTTCCTTCCTTCCTATGTGGCTCTTACTTGTACTTAACATTTTGAACTAAAAAATGAAATGTAGCATGACAAAGTGTCATTTTCTGTGTGAGGCTTTGATGTGTTTTGTCTTTTAGCTTCACAATTGTTGTCGTATTGTCACAAGACTGAATGCTTAACTGATGCCTTTTATTTGACAGGGCTACTTACTTTTATTGGTCTTGAGTTTCCTAGTAAGGTACACATACAATTTCAACTCGAACCTTTCAGAGGAAGGAACACAGAGACAATTCAGCGTGCCTCCTCTGTACAGGCTACCAAAGAGGTAAGTAAATGGTGGATCTATATGAGATTGTGTGCAAGTCAAGTCAGCTCAACCCAGACAAAATGAAGGTGAATTACAGCACAGGCAGGTTGAGAGCAACCACCAAAAGGCCTGGAAAAGGTTGTATTAAAACTGCTCAGATCTGAATAGAGGGATTACTTCTGATTATAATAAGAGTGTGCACATTGTGTGTGCGCAGTTACTTCAGAAGAGTAATCCTGCTCTAATTGACCCCAAAAGGCAGTTATCCAGTCAGACAGCTGGCCATGTACAATGGGGCAAATCCCAGTGAAAACAGCCCTACACTAGGTTATAGTACATATTTTTGTACCACTCACCTTGTATGAAGACCTCTCACTTACACCAAGTGACTGTTGGGTAGCTGTATGAGGTGGCTCTTGGCCTGCTCTCCTGGATGTGGGCAAACATGCCAGAAATAATGCACTTGGCAAGTGTCAGTCAGAATATCAGGTCAGAATATCAGTCTGCAATGTAGGCACCTTAAGGAGGTCAGAGTTGTTCTTGGTTTATAAACCACAGTTGTCAAACAAGCAATTTTTCTTCTGTAGCTGGTATGTTTTGTATGAACTCTTCCAGTGGAAGTACCCAAGTCACGTACTGTCACCCTGGGCTCCACTGGCAGCGATATATTTTTTCCCCTCAGTCTGAAACTGAAGTCATCTGGAAAGAATGCTTGGAAGATCAAGAGAGAGAGATGGCTTAAGTAATATGGCTTTTCCCAAGTTCTTAGGGACAGCAAATGTTGAGGAATTTCAATATATTTATAATATTTTTTTGCCTCTAAGTCCTTGTTTTTTATTAAATAAGCCTTTCTTAGCACGGCTACTCTTGGTCAGGACTAATAGCGTCAGCAGGAACAGAGCTGGAGGTGCTGTACCCGAGTTAAAGCAAGATTATAATTGGGGACACTAGCCTGAGGCTCGCTCCATGCAAGGAAAAATTCAACACCCCTAAAAAAAAGACAGCTCAAGTGCTCAAATTTTAGTGGCAATACCATGAAACTGTACCCAAAGCAGAGAGAACACAGTTTGTCCCTAAATAGTGTCAGTGACCAATTTCACTTGCTTTAAATTAATGGTCTTTCTTCAGGGAAAAATAATGACAACAAACACTATTGTACAAGAAATGCACGCTAATTTACTTGGAATAACTGATTAATCTACTACCTTAATCCTTACAACCTCAATTACTAAATGGGTGGATATGTGAGTTCTAATGTTAGACTTTTGAATAATATTGGTTTCAAAAGCATAGCTAGTATGGTGATAGCAATATTTGTGGAGAATGTTTTTAAACCTGGCTTTTTAATTTTCATCTTTAGGACCATTGGGGGACCATTGACTCCCTCAGATGGTTTTGGTAGGAGGTGCCAGACTCTTAAAAATGTACCAGAAGTTCAGGCAAGGAGGAAAAAAGTAATCTTAATGATTTCCATAGAATCCATTAGGGATGACTCATATTCAGATACATTTTAATATTATATATCTGCTTAAATTTAATATTTAGCTTTTTTCCAGCCATGGCTATTCAGCATCTTTCCTGCCTTGCTATTTTCTCCTGCGTTAAGCTAAGACACTGAATGTTTAAAACAGTGTACTGTCTGTGCTAAGAGAACCTCACCAAAACCATTGCTTAGCAGGAATTTATGTTTTTTTGGTTCAGTTTGGTTTTTTTGGGTTTTTTTCTCCTTTAGCAGCCTTGTGATAGTGTGTTTGTTTGCCTTCCCTCTGCAGCACAAACAGGGGTGTGTGCCAGCTCGCTGGGTTGATGCAGATCCTCCTTACATACCACAATGGGAGAGGCCAATGGGATGATCCCCTTCCACTCAGCACAAGCTGGAGCTGAGCATCCTGTGGTCCTTGGGAGAGATCACACCAACTTCAGATACATGTTTTATAATGTATAATGAGCAGAATAAAAGCACTTTTAAAAACAGAACCTTTTTGCTTATTTTTATTACTGGAAAATCATAAATTTCAGTCAACTACTTCAGACATTTGTATATGTAAAATGACAATGAATTTGGCATAAAAATATATTGGAAATTTCAGAAAAGAATATATATCAATACTGCTTGAATGTAGCTTTTAATGCTGTATTCCCCAAAAGTGCTCTCTCTTGAGCTGGGAGCTGACTGTAGGCATAGGCATTGCTCTGGCAGTGTACACTCGCTGGCTTTACTATCTCTCCAACGGTGAGTAACTTTGGGGAAATGTGTAATTAGTTCAAGTACAATGACGTGTAATATTCTTAACCTATATTAGAAATACTAGTTTTAAACAATACTGTTTTTTTTTCTCTAAGATAAACATACCTGGATCTGAGTTAATCTAACACAAACCTCTTTGTTACAGGCAGTCCTGGCAATAACTCCTACTCGTCACCTCCCACAGGCTTCTATGAACAGACCAGAATTTATGAGGACATGGTGCTGGGCTTGGATTCACCTGCCAGATATAGCCCAGGACTAGTAAGAACAACCCAAAATTACAGTGATAAATGGAATGCACTGGTGAGCCAGAGCAGGTGAGTGTGCCTATTCGTAGCACATCCGAGGGGCAGGTGAGACTGGGATGATGAAGTGTAGCCAGGCAGTAGCAAACCTCTGTGTGGAAGCCTTCAGGGGATTGCTGTGAAATTCAGCATTGGGGAGGAGCCAGCAGCAACTCCATAGGTTTAAAGAAAAGCACAATAACAGAGTTAGAGACAAGTTAAATTAAAAAAAACAAACAAACACACCAAACCTGAACTTGGGTTAAGGGCAACACAAGCCATGGCATGGAGTGGAGGGCTATGGTGAACTGAAATCCAACCACCATCCTTGCATAGCAGTTTCAGTGAACAGCTTAGGGTCTGAATTTGAGGACTGTGAGTGCCCAGAGAATACCTGGGTTTAAAAAGCACTGTAAGAATTTGGATTTTTATTCCCTCCCCACCCCCCCCAAACTAGCTGCATAATCGCTTAAATAATTCAAACGAGAGTGTTTCAGACCTTGTCCAGGTGAGACCTTCTTTGCATTGTCCTTGCGCTTGCTCACCTACTGCAGGCATACGTGGAGCCATATGGGCAGGAGAGCATAAGTGCACACAGGGACAGGCTGTGCGGAGCCCTGGCCTTTGCTTTGTCCTTCCCAGTGTCAGCAGACCACTCATTCCTGCCAGCACCCTGTGCACACAGCTCCACAGTAATGCAGGACAAGGTGGATTTTTTATATGGCTTTGAGTTTATTTACAATTCACATGCGATTAATGTGTGTCACACAATTTAATTGAGTTGAAAACCACTAAGTTAATATACCTTAAAATGAGGAAATTTTCACTACCTAGATTTTTCTAGCTTACTACTGGAAGATGGTATTCTGTCCTATTTAGCAGTATGTTAAGAAGGATATGGATCTGTTGGAATGGGTCCAGAGGAGGCCATAGGGATAATGAGAGGGCTGGAGCACCTTCCATACGAGGACAGACTGAGAGAGTTGGGGTTGTTCAGCCTGGAGAAGAGAAGGCTCCAAGACCTTAGAGTGACATTCCAGTACTTGAAGGGGGCTACAAGAAAGCTGAATGGGGACTTGTTACAAAGGCTTGTAGAGGCAATGGGTATAAATTGCAGAGAAGCAGATTTAGACTAGGCATAAGGAAGAATTTCAATACCATGAAGGTGGTGAGGCACTGGCACAGGTTACCCAGGGAGGCTGTGACTGCCCCATCCCTGAGGTGTTCAAGGCCAGGTTGGATGGGGCCCTGGGCAGCCTGGTCTGGTGGGAGGTGTCCCTGCCCACGGCAGGGGGGTTGGAGCTACATGATCTATAAGGTCCCTTCCAACCCAAACTATTCTGTGATCCCATGTCTGTTTCCATTATGAACTGAATTTGCAATAAAGTACAGAGTTTAATTTTGATACTAAAAGTATTCTTAATGTGTATTGCTGACTTTCTCTGTTTGCCCATAATAATCCAGTTTATCTAGAGATTACAGTTAAGATCATCTAAGAGTTGTTTTACTGAAATACAGCATATTAGTGACATGAAATGCCAATTTTCTAAATCAAGCATAAATATATCCTTCAAATTTACTGCTTTTTTCCTCTTTCCCAATAATCATAGAATCATAGAATTATAGAATAACCAGGTTGGAAGAGACCCACCAGATCATCAAGTCCAACCATTCCTATCAAACACTAAACCATGCTCCTTAGCACCTCGTCCTTAAACACCTCCAGGGAAGGTGAATCAACCACATCCCTGGGCAGCCTGTTCCAGTACACAGTGACCCTTTCAGTGAAAAATTTTTTCCTGATGTCCGGCCTAAATCTCCAGCCATAATTAGTGTTTGATAGGAATGGTTGGACTTGATGATCCGGTGGGTCTCTTCCAACCTCGTTATTCTATGATTCTATGATTTTGATTTATGTAATAATGTCATGCAAAAAGCATACAGTGAAAATGTAGGATTGCATTTGGGTGTTTTCCAACATAGAAATTGTGGCAGAAACACTGTTCCTCTAAAGTAGGATACACTTCCTAAAATACATTATTACCAGGGACATGGAAGCTGTGGAGATTTTTATTGATATGATAATGATTTTAAACCTCCCTCTGCTTCCCCTAGGCCCCAGTAGCCATTCACTTATTTCACATTCAGTAGGGCTTAGAAAATGCTAGGCGTGTTTGAAATATTATGTGGTCTAAAAAGGAGTAAGTAAAATAAATTATAATTAATAGGTACAGATAGAATTACAGTAAAAACTTTTTGAGTGCTTTCCAGAAGGACACACAAGTTCAGACTTCCCTGATCTATTTCCACCTATGTTCCTTTGCAGTCTTTTATTCTGATTCATTTGGGAAGCTTCCTTATCTGTGCATTGCTCAGTAAGGTGTATGCCATCTGCATATTATTGTAAATTAGAGGATCAATCCATCTTCTATTTTAGATGAGTATGATTTTCCTGCAGGAATTTGTTAAATTGTATAGATTTAATTCTCATATCCCTTCTGGAATATTGAACAAAACCCATTTTGTGACTGCAGGGTTTTAAAGCAGAAAGGGCAGTAGACTAATATAATTAATCATTGTGTCATTGCTACAGAATAATGGACTAATTCTCTTCCTAATTTCCAGTTACTTATCGTTTTAAATCTCACAGGGATACAGCAGCACTATGCAGACAGCAACAAGGAGGAGCCAATTAAAAACAAAGTGTTTTGTTTCATCATCTTAAGCAAGTGTAACAGAACTGAGGAAATTCTGGTTGTGATTTATTAGTTATATTTATTCTTTCAGTTTTCACATACCATTAGATATTTCACTGAACAGCTTCACATGGAAAAAAATAATGAATTTATTAACATATTTTGTGCATCAAATTTGCATTTTTAAAAAACAGTGAAATAATAGAATAATTGCTTTGAATAATTGAACAAAACAAACCATCTAAAACTCTTATCTGTCAATTATTACAATTATTTCTTTTTAGTGTCGACTGTGGAAAAATTAAAAATTTCTGCAATTACAAATATTTAGTTGTAATCTGACACTGTCCTAATTCAGGACACTTGAACTAAATACTTCTGTTTTGCTTACAAGACTGTTTGAGATACGTATTTCACAGCTGAATTCAACTCTGCTGTTCCAGACTGGTGATTATATTCTTTATCATCTAACATTTTAAGTGTATCTACTACCTGCCTCTAGTTTGGGTGGAAGACTGGTTTCTACTAAATCTTCGCAAGTTCACGTTCAGACTGGCACAGTAAAGATGACCAATACCTCTGTCCGGAGGAGAAGGACCTGGGGGTGTTGGTTGAACATGAGCCAGCAGTGTGCCCAGGTGGCCAAGAAGGACGATGGCATCTTAGCTTGTATCAGAAATTGCATGACCAGCAGGTCCGGGGAGGTTATTCTCCATCTGTATTTGGCACCTCAGATCCTGTGTTCAGTTCTGGGCCTCTCACCACAAGAAGGATGTTGAGGCTCTGGAGCGAGTCCAGAGAAGAGAATCAAAGCTGGTGAAGGGGCTGGAGAACAGGCCTTATGAGGAACAGCTGAGAGAGCTGGGGGTGTTTAGCCTGGAGAAGAGGAGGCTGAGAGGAGACCTCATTGCTCTCTACAACTACCTGAGGGGAGGTTGTAGAAAGGAGGGTGCTGGCCTCTTCTCCCAAGTGACAGGGGACAGGATGAGAGGGAATGGCCTCAAGCTCCGCCAGGGGAGGTTCAAGCTGGACATCAGAAAAAATTTTTCGTGGAAAGGATCATTGGGCACTGGAACAGGCTGCCTAGGGAGGTGGTTGATTCACGTTCCCTGGAGGTGTTTAAAAGACAGGTAGGTGAGGTGCTGAGGGTCATGGTTTAGTGATTGATAGGAATGATTGGTCTCGATGATCCTGTAGGTCTTTTCCAACCTAGTGATTCTGTCTGTGACCCTGTGTGTGATATCTGCCACTGAGATTGAAACTTGTATACTTTTAGAGTGATTCAGGCCTTTTTTTGCTAGAGACAAAGGGAGGATATCAAGATGGTGAAAGAGAATGAAAAGAATGAAAACTTATTCAGAGATAGCTAATGAAGGAGCTGGGGAAAAAGCATCACTGAAAGGACTGTCTGGAGCCTGTGAAGACATGAGAGTACTAGATAAGATAAAGGAGAAGCAAAGTGGAAATGCAGGAGGAAAAGGGGGGTGCTTGATGGAAACAGATGAACAAATTTTGGCACACCTGAGATAGGACTTCATGGGATGGGTAGGGCAAAAGGTGAAAGAGCTAGTAAGATCGACAGGAGTGAACAGAGGAGGAAGATAAATTGGTAGTTCCTGTTGATGTACAGAGTTCAGTTGTTTCTGGCAGCAATCATTTAAAGGCTGAGCTTTCAACTAAAAGCTCTCATCAGGCAGAGGTCCAGTAACCCTATCTGAAAGGTTATAAGAAAAATAGTAACCAATTTTTTTCCACTGGTTTTCAGATAAGTACATCTAATTGAACAGAACCTAGAGGAACCTTGAACATTTTTTTTCCTACTTAAACTGGAATTCAGCATGAATTGTTTTTTACTTTGAAGTTTTGTCAGTTTGGGACAACTTAAGTCTCTGTTGAACTCAGATTAGAACCTAATCAAATAGTTAACATGTTTGAACCTCTACTTATATGTAATATCAGTTTTAGACAACTTTGTTTTCTGCGCTCATTAATTCAATCCCACTTCTTGCTTATCCTGCCAGATTCCTTCCAGCCTCCTGCTTTGAATCAGGGGGTTCTATATGTTGTAGAAGAAGTTCCAGTGGGAAGAATTGGAGAAAATTGATAAGGTTTGGACACATAGTAGCATGAGTAGCATTGCTCAGATTTCTCTTTTTTCGGTATTTCTCTATTACTGCTTCCATCCTCATGACAAACTTAATGAAAAGCACAGAGGAATGACCTACCTGCCTGTCAGGCACCAGGGAGACTATTTCTCTGTGCTCTGTTGTACTGCTAAGCCAGCTGTCCTCTGCCTAATCATCAGTGGAACACTGCTGTGACAAACCATTTGGAAAAAAAGTAACAGGCATTGCTTGGGTTTTCATCTAGAACTGAAATCAGGTGTTTAAAGTATTTTAAAGAAAGTGCTAGAAAATTCACATAGAAATTGCCATGCAACAATTCATGCCAGTTATGTTGTTAGTAAGCTTAAATGCTGCACTAGCAAGCTTCTTGAGTTAGATTTTTATTTTACTCAGTCTGAAGAACACTGTGTCAAGGGCCCATTTTTTATTTTAAGAATAATCTTACATATATGATTGTTCTTTTATCCTAGCATTGTGTTGAAGGTAGTTCAAAGTTACAAGGAGTTATGTATGCTGTATCTTAATGAAATGCTTGTCTGAAATTGTACTGATAGCCTGCTGTGAAAAAATCAATTTGCCATCAGCAAACTGAATGTACTTGATGCTCAATTTAGTTCACCCAACTATTTCACATTCTTTCCCTATAGTAAAACAAAAAGGTCCTGAGAATTAATTACAGCGTTAGCATCTGCTCATGGCAGCTTTACTGATATACTTACTTGAAAAAGACAGTTAAGGCGGGAGCGAGATGGAGTGCGACGTTTTTTCAACGGCCATTTCTTGTGAAAATATCTTTTAAAGATCAGGCCTCTCTGTTGATTCCTGCACAAACTTTTTGCAGTAGAGTACCCAGTTACGTATAAAATCAGGAAATATTGATCACTTCCAAATAATTTGACACTTTTTCATGGTTTGTATTTCCACAAATACTGCATTATGCACATTGGATTGTCACAGTTTATAGAATCATGGAATCATAGAATGGTTTGGGTTAGAAGGGACCTTATAGATCATCCAGTTCCAATCCCCCTGCCATGGGCACAGAGATCTCTCTCTTAATTAGGGTGCCCTAGGTCCCATCCAAGCTGGCCTTGAACTCCTCCAGGGATGGAGCAGCCACAGCTTCCCTGGGCAACCTGTACCAGTGCCTCAGCACCCTCATGGTATAGAAATTCTTCCTTATGTCTAGCCTAAATCTGCCCCTTTCCAGCCTGGCCAATTTTGGCAGCTAAACCTAAGCAGCTGGCTCCCAGTTCCCTCCTTCTCATCCCCAGGCAAAGGGGAAAGGAAAATGAGAGGAAAAAACTTGCAGGTTACAAACTAAAAGTACCTTTTAAAATGAATAGTAATAATAATGGTGATGAAAATAATAAGAAAGTAATAAAATATATACAAATATATGAAATTGCACCCCCACCCCTTGATGACTCTGTGTTGTCACAGGTGCTATAGAGCAGACAAATGGAAAGAGTCTGATGCTAGGAGAGAGCTGGGCTTGGGAACTGGACTAAGGAACCTGTGGAGCCAGGATTAGTGGCAAACAGGCAGATGAGGTCCTCACTGGATGCTGGCTATTGCCGAAGAGGGGGACTCTGGTGATGTCTCAATTTCATACCGAGTATGATGTATATGGGATGGAATACTCTGTTGGTCAGTTTGGTGTCACCTGTCCCATCTGCCCCTCTCTGCAGGTGTGGCTTTTTTTTCACCAGCTTGAGGGTGGCCTTGGTTACTGTAGGAATAAGTATGAGCAATGGCCTTTCTGAATGCCAATGCCCTGTGTAATGACTTCTAGAGAGAACACTGTCTAATAAGATACACAGTTAGCTTCCAGAAAATGAAGTTACTTAGATAAGACTTAGTTAGAGTCAGAAAATTGACTCTAATTTAGCTCAAACCACTTGCTTATCTGAATATTGTTAATAATTTTTCTTCCTTTAAAATAAATTTATTGATCAGTAGATGAATGAGAATTTTGCTGAGGTTACAGATTCCTAAGATTCTTAGTATTGAATCTTCTATTAGTGTAATTCCAATCTGCTGTGCCAGGTACATTCTGGAACACCCTTGAATGCTGGACAATCATACTTCTGTTTTGTGCAAAATCTCCCTTGACAGTCTTGTTTTTATTAACAATTAAAAATGTTAGTAGGCTAACATGCAATCTAAACTGAGGTTTTATTGTGCTAAATGTAGACAGAGCTGCAGAACAAGCACATAAAATTTAGGATTTTAGAATTCTATGATTTTGTATTTTAATGCATATTGAGGTTCTGTAGTTTTTGTCTCAGCTTTTTCTTGGAATATTATAAAGCATAAATTACCTTTCTTGGAACATCTGAGAAAACATGATCTATCAAGCCCAAGAGATTTTCATTATTTGTAGGTTCTCTATAATTTCAGTCACGTGGGATTTGAAATGTGCTCATCCATATCACTGTATTTTGGAAAGGATCATCTTAGCTTTATGTGGGAGAGTTCCTTGAAATTCGGTCTTGTCATGAATAATTGTGATGCCAGTAATAGTAGTAGGGTTAGTCTTGTTTGCATTGGAGAACAATATAATTTCATGTAATTATAATAAACCCCCTAAGTCTGGTGAGGTAAAAACCAGATTCCTTGTCTTCAGTAATATGAAAGATAAAATTATGACCAAAACTAGATGGAATTCCAAATGTTTTTAATATTTACTGTTTCATGTTTTCTGACAAACTGTGAGCATAAATGGGAAAATTGTATTTGTGTATCTGATGGCGTAATCTATCCTTTAAGCCTTCAAAAAATTTGTGTGTGGCCCATTAGTTGCTTGTGGGTTTTGAATGATGAGTCATAATCCAAAGACATACAACTTTCACTAGATTAAGCTTTTTCTTCTTGAATATATTTGAATATTCTTTATAATATAATTTGTTAATTTTATTCTTTTCTATATCTATATACACACAACATTATCATTAATGCTTCAGCTTGTATATTGGATTCAATTCTTAGTTTTATGTCCATTAGGTTCCCATATACCAAATGCTTTTAACTTCTTAACTCATAAATAAATTGTTGAAGCAGTGCCTGGCACTGGTCAGTTGAAGTGATAATTGTCTTGTATCCGAAACGGTGTGACCAGCAGGTCCAGGGAGGTTATTCTCCCTCTGTACTCGGCACTGGTGAGACCGCACCTCAAGTACTGTGTTCAGTTCTGGGCCCCTCACCACAAGAAGGATGTTGAGGCTCTGAAGCGAGTCCAGAGAAGAGCGACGAAGCTGGTGAAGGGGCTGGAGAACAGGCCTTATGAGGAGCGGCTGAGAGAGCTGGGGGTGTTTAGCCTGGAGAAGAGGAGGCTGAGGGGAGACCTTATTACTCTCTACAACTACCTGAAGGGAGGTTGTGGAGAGAAGGGTGCTGGCCTCTTCTCCCAAGTGACAGGAAACAGGATGAGAGGGAATGGCCTCAAGCTCCGCCAGGGGAGGTTTAGGCTGGACATCAGGAAAAAATTTTTCACGGAAAGGGTCACTGGGCACTGGAACAGGCTGCCCAGGGAGGTGGTTGATTCACCTTCCCTGGAGGTGTTTAAGGCACAGGTGGACGAGGTGATAAGGGGCATGGTTTAGTGTTTGATAGGAGTGGTTGGACTTGATGATCCGGTGGGTCTCTTCCAACCTGGTTATTCTATGATTCTCTACTTGAATTATATATTTCATAAATTAATACTCTTATAAAATGGTACTAACACAGTGTGACGTTTAATATACATACCTGCATATCTTGTTTCTTCCATCAACTAAAATTTCAACTAAGGTTTGAAAGACTGGATCTTTGCTCCCTATTGGCCTAGGAATTGAAAAGTAGAGAAGAGCGATGAAGGGGCTGGAGAATAAGTCTTATGAGGAGCTGCTGAGGGAACTGCGATTATTTAGCCTAATGAAGAGGAGGCTGAGTGGAGAGCTTATCGCTGTCTACATCTACCTGAAAGGAGGTTGTAGAGAGGTGGGTGTTCTCTTCTCCTAGGTGACAGGACAAGAGGCAATGGCCTCAAACTGTGCCAGGGGAGGTTCAGATTGGACATTAGGAAAAATTTCTTCCCCAGAAATGATATTGAGCACTGGAACAGGCTGCCCAGGGTGATTGAATCACCATCTGTGGAGGTATTTAAAAGATGGGTAGATTAAATGCTTAGGGATATGATTTAGTAGTGGGCAGGTATAGTTGGGCTCTTGATTCCTTGTATTTATTTGAAAAATAATTGTCAAATAGAAGTACTTCTTTTTGAATACTTCAACAAAAGAGAAATAGCAACTTCTAGGTAATTTCTTCTGTGCCTACAATCTTGTAAGAAAAGAATCAGTTTAGTGAATTTTTCATTGATGTGGGAAAAGCTTTCCTGATACCCTAGTATTTCATAGAGTTGTGAGGAAAAATTGTGAATTTTGTATACTGCTTAATTTCTCTAGTTTTTGAAATGTTATCATTTGGAGAAGCAGCATATTTGTTTAGCATTTTTCATTACAGATGCTAATTAGCAATAGCTAACAAATTATGGTGTTATGCATTAATCTGCAGAAGAACATGCAGGAGCTCCAAGGAGCTTCAATTAGATCCATTGCTGAGACTGGCGATGCCTGCTCCCAGAAGTTCTCAACAAAATACCAAATACGTAGATAGTATTGACATAGCATGTAGCTTTGATTACAGTTATTTATTTACATATAGTTTTAAATATGAAAAGTGAAAGGAGTAGAAATCCTCATGAAGAATGGTAGGAAGGGAGAGTTTATTTAATAAATAATTTGTTTTTGCAGGAGCACAGGATATTGATTGCTTCCTTCTTCCTGTGGTCCATTATAGTTGATTGTTTTGGTTAATTTAGTTAATTCTACAACAGATGCTCTATTTGTCAGGGGATTTGAAAAATGCTGCCTGACCTATAGGGCACATTTTAGTGTATGGCTTCGATCGTTTTGTGGTTTTTTTTCAAAGCAAGCATCCTTTGTGTGGTTACCTGCAACTGCATGGAATTGAACTTGATGGTTCAGATAGTCCCCTCAGCCCTTCATTGGAGCCTATGCCTGGGACTATGATCTTTATTAATGTTTGATGTCAGTAAAATAGGGAATAGTTTGCTACAAGCAGCTCCTATTTAGCATGTCAGGAGTGTTTCTGTAGTTTTTTTCCCTGACCTCAACATTGTCCTGATTGACTCCTCACTATACTTCTTTATTTATCTCTGTGTCAAAAAGATTTTTCTTTCAGCTTTGAAGGGCCTTCATTGCTTGTGTTTCCTTAATCTATGATAGCTAGTTACATCACCTTTCGTAGTAGCAGAAGGTTTTCAAGTCTACCTTAAAATACTCATGCTTGTAATTAAAAAAAAAAAAAAATCAATAGAAATCTCCTTTCTCCTGTTCACATACTGATTTAGCTCATAAATCTAACAGTTGTTAAGTCTTTTTTGGATAATTTTTCATCAAGTAATAGATTACAAACTCAGACTAAAGTTATTATTTGAGGTTACAGAATGGCTGCTGAATTTTTATTTTCCTTATCTGCTACCAAAGAACCAATGAAATGTATTTTTCATTTATTTGGTGGGTTTTTTGTTAATTGTCTTGTTTGTTTGCTGTTTTTCAGTGAAACATTATTTGTTCTCCTCTGCTTCCCTACGCAAGGCTGAAAAGTCTTGATTTTGACTTGCCTAATTTCTCATGTTTTTAGAGTGTAGATGGAGAAAGGTTATACTTTTCTTTTTTTTTTTTGAGATTATTTATCTTTTCATCTACTGTTGGCAAAGCCAGAAGTTTAGAAGTGAGGTAGGAATTTAATAAAATATCACAATAAATGCATATAGTTTATTGGAGATTATTTCATTGCCACAGACCAAGCCTAAGATAATTATTTATGCAAAAGCATGCTTTTTTCTTGCATATCTGGTTTTTAAACCGTGGAAACAATTTCATATTCATTATAGAGCAGTCTGCAAAATCTCTGAAATAGTTTGTGTTGATGGTGAAAAACTTTTAAAGGTCTTCAGACTGAAGAAGTTCAGAACAAATACATTAAATTTAATGGCAGGCAATATTTAAGAAGGAATATAGAAAGTTGTATTAGATAGGCAAAGTAAAGTAACTGTAAGAATTAACTTTTACTCTTGACATTTCTATTCGGTAAATACGATCTTGCAACAGCACATATAATTCCCCTGCTTGTATTGTTAAGTTTTGATAGATTTCTGGTTTTTATGACTCTTCTAATTGCATGTCGATGGCACTATAAAAATGAATGCTATCTAATTTAGTACCACTGATTTTTTATTTTCAAGAGAGTTCTAAGTAAAATACATGAATGTGATACACTCAGGAAGATCCTAGGTGTATTTTTCTATGGCCTTTCCCCCCCTTCCAATCTTTGAGAGACAATCTTTGAAATTATATTTGATATTTTGAATTTTTGTGCATAAAGAATTTAGCTTAGCACGTGTGTGTGTGTATGCAAACATGTGTGTTCCTGTGAATTTTTAAATTTAATGTAAAAGAAAAATTGTTTCCTTTTAAGATTGTAATAACAAAGTGTGGAATTAAGGAATGCATACACTCTATTATGGCAGCAAACCAAAGAAAGAAAAACAGCAATGAAAACAAGACAGCAGAGTTAGTGAACTTCTAGAAAGAAAAGAATGTTTGGTTGCTTAGCTTTTCCCCCTTCTTAATAGAATTATGATATTTGTGACTTTGTATTAAAATCTCCCTTACTGTCACCTTTCTGTAATTTATGGTTAATTTTTGACTAGTGCTATCTTCAGTGCATTTTCTTACACACAGTAAAATCTGTAATTTATAATATATTTAAAATAAAAGTGGTATAGCTGTTTACCTATGTAATATGTACTAGTATGTAACTTTATGCAGTGCAGAATACTTTTCTTGGTAGGCCTATATTTAGCTGATATTTGATTTTTTTTTTTTTTTAATGATAATCTTTATCTAAATTTTAAAATACAAATCTTTGGGTGTAAGTATTCAAAGACTGAACTCATTTGATTAATATCAGATAGGTGTAAGGCTAGTTTTACACATTAAACTAGTTTTATACACATTTGAAGAACGTTCATTTTTAAAGTTTCATACTGACAGTACCAAATACCAGTACACAGAATACCAAGAGATTTTCTGCTATCATGTCTAAAGCAATTTGTCTTTTATACTTAGTAGATAAACTGAGTTGGAAAAATGTTGAACTGATTGCCATGACTTGAAAATTGATTCCTTTTTCAATGGTAAAATCAGTAAATGTTTGATCTTAAAGGAAGAAACACTGATGATTACTGAATATAAATTCTAACATGTCTTTGTACAGTGGCCTCCACTTTTTATCTGAGATTACAGTGTTTATAATGGATAGGTTGGTCCTACCCAGGCTGTTAAGGGAAAACGTAGAATAAAGATGCCACCTTGTGGATGAAACAAATGATGCAGTACATGATTCAAATCCTTCACCAAATAGATTTGTGAATGGTGGCTAGAACTCGAGCTTGTATCTTATACTTCAACAATTATTTGGGGAGTTTACATCTCGTATTTTTGTAGGTAGTATCTAAGTAACTGCAGTTGGACCATTCTGGTCTTAAGTATTAAATGCTTGATAAAATCCAAAGATGCAATTTTGTTCATGCTCCTAATTACCACATAATTTTGGTATCAAATTCAATGTATTGTTCGTAATATATTGAAGTGCAATTTTAATGCAGTCAGCCTAACCTGAGTGAATAACCAGAATTAATGATTTTGTAGATATTCCCTGTATGAAATGAGAATGATGATGCACTCTTGTGCTGCAATTCTTCTCACTATGTACCCAGATTAACATACTATGTGTATTATTGTGTCTTCCTTAGCTGCACATCATAGATTTCTTACTGCAGTTAGTGAAATTCTGGGTGTCTACAGACCTTGGTGTCATGGTTTTGGATCACCTTTGTCCTGGACAGATTTATATATTGTGTTTTGGACTTTGAGAACATTACTTCAGGTTTTTTTTTCCCCTCGTTCAGTGGTAATGACCTCTCATAGCTGCTGTATATGTGGAACACATTTGAGAGAAATGTTATCAATACTTAAAAAATATGGACCAGCAGACTGGGGCTGAGTCAGCTCACAAGAGCTCTCAACTGAAGGTAGTACTGATGCTAGTGATGCATACCACAGTCCAGCCAGGTATAAGAAATTCCCCAGTTTTGGAGAGAAATCTCATTCCTGTTCCTGTCATGAATTATTGTATAGTGTTTATATTCAGGCTTATTGCATAAGAATCTCATACCAAACTCCTCAGGATCAGTTAAGCTTGTGGTGGCCTCCTGAATCTCTGCTGAGACATTGGAGTGGGGAACAGTTCCCAGTGTTGTTAGAACGTTTAAAAAAGTACTCCTGCAATTAAATGCTTCATAAGATCTTTTATTCATAGGTCACCTTGGGGAGCTCCAAGCTGTATGACCCACACAACTCACAATTTAAATGTTGATACCATATGGCATGTGCATTTTGTCGCTGATTGAGGGAGTATGCTTGTGAAAGAACATCTGAGTTACTCAGATCTCAGATATGGCAAAAAATTCCAAGCTCAGTTGTTTAAAGCTGTTTCCTTTAGCATAGCTTCAAATAAAACAAATGTAGTGCTTGGTCTTCCTACATATTTCAAGTTCCTATCAGCAAGATAGTGTTCCTTTGTCTTTGGATTCAGGTTTTACTGATTTGCCTGTAAGTTTCAGGAGGATTGTTAATGTAATCTGTATAAACTAGGCAGGTTTCTTATTTTCCATGACTACTTTTTGTTTAGAGTAGACAAAGGAAATTTCTGTTCATTTCTTTTAGTATGGACAACTGGAGTTATGAGGATGGGAGTTCTGCTGTGCAGTTGAGCAAGTCATGGCTGGCAATTTCTTTCTTAATGTCTGGCATCTCAGATTATTTTCTGAAGGACTGATTTTACCTTTAGGTAAGAAATGGAATTAGATCTTCTTTATTTGGTAGCTGGAAATGTAGCAGAATTCCTGATATCAGGTCACAGCTCTGAAATGTGCTGCTTGCTCACTTGCTTGTCATTATGAACTCCTGAGCAGGATGCAGGGGGTTTGTAGCAGCATAGACTCTTCCCTGTGCTAAGCAGGGTTCAGACTGTCAGAGGTGGTGTCTCTAGTCCCTCCTGGGGCATGAATAGTATTGTGGTGGCTTTTCTTGGCTGATGTTGACCATAAAATGTAAGGTATTAAAAAAAACTCATTGCGGCGTAGTAAGAAACCAATATAAAATCCTACTTTGAAGAGGTTTTACTTTAAGTGAACTAGTTTGTGTACCCTGAGGAAATAATCAATGACATTAGAAACATCCAAGAAGCCAGGTAAATACTCTGGTAATAACTGCCAGGTGCAGCTTTTTTTGAATAGGATTGTGCACATCTTTTAAGCATGCCAAGCTCTGCTTTATAACCTCTTGACCTATTATCACTATGGTGTTTATGTGTATTCAAACACTAACGTAGTGCAAGAAACTAACATCATATTCCCTGATCTAAAATATATTACTGCAGCTCTCTCTTCCTGATGTCCAGTAAGAGTGCCTTTGTTTTGAAAGATTTGTCTTTCTTATAGCAGCTCAGTATTCTGAACTTAATTCTTCTCTGCACCTTTCTCAGAAATTACAGGGTTATGTGAAACATACTCTGAGATTCTTTCAAACTTTTAAAACTTACTGCATCTAGGACAGACAGATTTAAGATTACTGAGGTTTCTGGTTGAAGTATTTCGAGCAGAAATCCATACTCCATTAGGTTTTGTAACATTATGTGACCTTAATTTTCCAGGTATTTTGCCCTTCAAATTGAAGATAGTATTTAAGTCTCCTGATGTACCTTGTAATATGATAGGTTTAAGTTGTGAAATATTTGAACAAAATGAAAGATCAAAAAGTAATTAAGGGTTTTGTATTTTTTTTTTTCATGTGTAGCAACATGAAGATATGCATCAAATAATACATTAAAACAGGTGATAAAAGGTTTTTTTGGGTACAATTATCAGTGAATTTATGTGTACATATGGTCAGCCGTATTTCGAGTAGGAAGGTGTTTCTCTGCATTTGATTATTTTGGGCAAAGCCATCCTCAGTGCTTTGAACTTAGGGATTTGTCTATTATATTATGGTGTACTTCAAATACAATTCTTTCTGGTCAACGGTTGCAGGATCCCATCTCAGGAGATGAAATAGAATTACAAAGCTATACTGACTTGTTGGGGAATAAGCTGAAAAATTATTTTGAAAAAAAATCTTATAGAAAATGATCAGAGAGAAGCAGGTTTTCCTATTAATAAAGGTGATATAATCTTTCAGTAGTATTAAATACACAGAAACAAGGATTATTGGCAGCTAGTGGTGTGTGCAGTTCCATAATAAGTTAGAACTGGACCTAATAAATTGCAGCCATAACTTCTGATGTAATCCTTGAACAGTCAAATAGCTATGTAGTATGAAAGACACGAAACACACCTCTTTGGAAAAATCTTAGAAAAACTAGTAGTATATAACTGAAGTGTAACAGGATGTACACTGGATGAGCAATTATTTATATTCACATGTATATTTATATGTTATGAGAGTGTGTATTTTGATGGTTACCCTAAGTGTTGGGGATTTTTTTTTTGTCTATAATAATGTTTTATTTATGTACACCAAAAGTGCCAATTGTTAAGTTTTCTGTAACTGCACCACTGGTTGTTACTATATACTGTAAAAAATTAGCATAGATTGCCTTATTTAAAGCTATTAATTATCTAGCTGAGAAAACCAAAATGCAATATCCTTTGTGCAGGCTGATGCACTGATAACTGCCTAGCAGGTTACATGAAAGTTAGTGTCAAACAGAATAACCTTAGATATTGGTATTAATACTGAGACACTTTTCAGCCACAGCTTCAGGTTCCTGTACTGTTTACTGAGCACAGGAAGGAATTTAAAACACAACTCAGCAGGCAACAGTTAATTACATTTTGCTTGTCTGAACTGTTGTTTTCTTGTACTTAGATGCCAAACACTAAGATTTTTCCATTGTATTTCATTGGTTGTTTTCCAGTCCCTTGGGCTTAAGTGTGTATTTGGTATAATTTTCAGATAGTTTCCAATATAGCAGTGAGCAGTGGCTACTAAATTTGGTCTTACTGGCTGGTCCAGTATTGGTGGAGTCAAAATAAATTCCTCTTGTTGACAAGACTTCCAGTTCTGATTTTTAAGCATCACAGGCTGCCTTGGCACTTGATGAGTGTGAACATTCACCTTGTATCCCTGCCAAACGTGGAATAGGACAACTGTGAGTGCAGGAAGTCAGCCAGAAATCTTGAATCGGAGGTGTGAAAATTAAAACCTTTTTTTTTTTTCCTCTGTGCTTCTGGATTCTTTTTTTTTTTTCACGTCCTTCACATTCTAGTCACAGGTAAAAGTAATTCTTTTGGTAAAATACAAGGCAAGAATGTTTCTGTCTAATGTTTTACAAGGGAAGAACAAAACTTAGTTTTAACTTTGAAGAAATGACATGGTCTTGTCCTTTTAATTGTAAGAAAGGATCCTTTGCCTGTGAAAATTAAATCCTCCACAGTTTATAGTTGCTTTTCAAACTTGTCATCCTGATAGTGAAATCATGTAATCTGGTAATAGCATGCCTGAGGCTCATTGCAATATTTGGGGCAGTGGTATCAGTAGATGATGTGCTCTGTTGATTTTAATCACTTAGGGTTTGATTCTGATTCCATCGATGTGGGTGTACATGCAGAGTAACTTCATTGACTTCACTAGAGTTACATCTAGAACATCTCGGTGTAAATGAAATCCTAATTTATTTAATTGCATTCGGGGTTCCGCAGTAGGATTTTCAGATTTCACAAAAGAATGAAAGGTATGAATGACTTTTCTCATCTCTTTGTGACAGCTTTCTTATTCAAATAACATTGGTCTCTGATCAATTGTTATAATTGTCATGTATCTGTCTGTGTGTTTGTACTGACAACTCAAGGTCATTGTGCTAAATGCACATGCCAGTTGAATTTTCATTGTCTTACAGCCAGTTTGAGTTGGTTTAAGGTTCCCGCAGCTTGTCACTAGAATTTCTCTTTATTCATGAGCTTTTGTGCTGACTTTACAGTCAGTTTGAAACTGATATGAATATATTTTATTGTGTCTGGATGGATGGAGTAATTGGACATTCTCTAGAATACTTTTTGATAAGGGGCTGTAAATAAAAACTATTGAAATGTAGGATCTAATCCTGCAATCATTTTTTCTACCTCTGATACTGTCAACAGGAGATCTGCCTACATAGCAGGGACTAAAGCATTAGGCTTGTAGAGAATAGAAATGTGGCTTGTTCACAGGAGATTTTATAGCACAGATTTCTTCAGTGGCACAGACATGAATGTTTGCTACTTAGTGAAGACTTTTTCTTAACACTGGAATCTTGCATTTCAGATTTCTAAACCCAGCTCTCCATAGCAAATGTTTCAGTAGCTTGTTGGTTTTTTTTAATGTGATAAAACCAGTTAATTTGGTGCTGAGCTTGATGTACATTTTTTCCTCGTTTGTTTTGTGGACCAGTGAAAATTAAGGGGAATCCTGTGCCTGTTAGTTAGTTGTGGTTCTCAAAATATTGCATTTATGCATTTTAAAACTTTGAATTAAAGGTGCTAGTCACTGAAGATGAGAGATATCTCTGTTAATAACTACTGACTGGTACTCATAATTACTAATTAAGTAGTAACATGTTTCTGTAATCTCTGTTAATAAATTGGTCCACTGTAACTTTTATGTATCCCAACATAATTTAAGGATAACACAGAAATGTTAAATATAACCAAAAGGAGGAGAAAGGAGAAGCAAGAAAAAAGTATAGGCAGTATTTTTATACCAAAAAATACCTGTTTATTGTGACATGGTAATATGATTTATCAAACTACTGTCCTAGATTTGACTGAAGTGTGGCTATGGGGAAAAAATTATCTATAATCCTGAAAACACTGGCATATTTAGAGATAGATCAACAAACTACTTGAAGTACATTCGTGGCTGATACTGTACCACTATATGACAGTACCACAGTACTTTTAGGTGTTTTAAGTCATGGAAGAGAGTTTAACTGGAAGACATGTCTGCCTTAGAGCAGTGTTTGTTCTGCAGTAAGAGGTTTGTCTTAGGTCCTTTTTGTTCCCTGGGCTTCAGCTGCAGGACAGCCCAGAATCATTCCCCTCAAAGAACTGAGGAGATGTTCACCCTCCTTTAACATGTCTAAAAGAGGAGGCATGGTGGGCACTGTATACGGTCACAGCGGAGGAGACGGTGGAGTTTGCCCTGATCCTCAGTGAGCCTAAAATTGTCATGCACTTTGGGGAGATCACGAGATGTGCACTTGGGGCTGTCAGTGACAGGGGTGCTTGTGTTCTCCATCGCGTGTCTGTGTGGCTGTGCAGGGCATGCAGCCTGCAGCTCGGGCTCCCAAGGGCGAGAGTGCTCCTGCAGAAATGCTTTTGGTGCTCCCTGAGTGTCCACAGCTGAGCAGCCACCAGGGTGGAAACCAGATTGGGATTGAGCTGCAAGGGATCTGGTACTTGTGGCAGTTAGGGCACGTGTAAAAGCAGAGTTTTAGATGTGTGCAGACTTGGAGTGCCTGCAACACACAGTGGCAAAGGTCATCCCTGCCTCCTGCTTCATTTCCTTTGTGTATCTGGCCCTTGGTGGCTGCAGAATTAAGATCAGTCTAAAAGGGAAAGAATCTAGAAGTGTTTGACCTAAATGATGGCTTTATCTTTGCTCTACCAAGTAATTTTTCTTATTTCATCGCTGAGGGAAGGGATGGTAATGTATCCTAGCACTTTTGATCTCTGCATAAGTGAAAACTGATGCAATTGTTATGGAGTGTAATGCTGTGTAGGGAAGGCCTGAGAGTGAGTCTCCAGGAAAGTCTCCAGGTGCTTTCTAGGAATTCCAGTCCTGCTTTCTAGGCATTTACACTGTACTTTCCAGGATCCCTCTGCCCCCTTCTCCTTTCTAGGTATATTTCTTCATCTCAGGATTATTTCCCACGTGCTTTCTAGGAATTTTCCCCAATGCTGCCCTGCCACTTCCCCACAATGTGTTCTAGGAAGTGCCAGTGCAGCTTCTAGATATTCCCTCTTTATTTTCAGGAGTTTTCCTGTGCTTTCCAGGAATTACCCCTGTCCCCTCCCTAGGAAATTTACCTCTTGTGTTTGGGAATTTTCTTTGTGCTTTCAGAGAAATCTTCCCTCCAGGTGGGAATTCTCCAGGGGCTTTGTAGATTTTGTCTCTGTCCTTTGTAGGAATTTACTTTGTGTGTCTCAGAAAATATTCCTTGTTCTTTCTAGGAATTCCCCTCTGCCTTCTGAGAATTTTCTCTGTGCTGTCCAGATATTTTCTCCTGTAAAATAAAAGTATTTCCCCTCTACTTTCCAAGATATTTTCTGTGTGTTTTGTAGAAATGTTCCACAAGTTTTTGAATAATTACCCCTCTTCTTTCTAAAAATTTATCATTGACTTTCTTGGAATTCATCTTTCACGTTCTCATCTTTACATATTCTTAATTTAAATTGAAGGTAAAAACATACCCCTTATGAATGGTTATGTATTAATTTATTAACTTATAGGATTGACTATTTTTATATTTTATTTTAGGGCTTTTGTGTTGAGCCTTTATTTTTTTGCAAGAGGGTAGGACCAGTTCTAGCCTTTCTTTCTAAAGAATGGTGCCATGTCAGATTTTGGGAAAACCTACATAACATGAAAAGATTTTCACTACTTTATTAAAGCATTTTGTATTAAGCTATGTATAGGCAGAGACCATCATCTTGCTTTTGTATGCACAAATTACCAGCTGCAATGAGGTCCTGGCCCTTCTTTCTTGTGTTCTAGGTATTGCTCTTCTTACAAAATAAAATAGCAGGAGGAGGCCTCAGAATTAATTAATAGCTCTTGCAGTACTTGTCTTCCTGTACAAATTATTTTTCATGTATTAATATTGTACAACATTAATTGTGATAAGTGGCATTATCTTAATTTAACAGATAAGGAAAATTGTAGCAGGAGGGTGATGTAACTTTTCAGATCCCAAAGGAGGTGCTATGCCTGAAAGAAGATTTAATTTCTGACTCAGTTGAGAAGCAGATGTGCTAAGAGTAGAAATGAATAATCAGTAAGGCTTAAAACCCAGCATTCTCATTTGTTTTGCTTTTTAATTAAGTTCAGGTGTTGTAGATGATAAAAATCATAGAGGAATCAAAATAAAAGCTCTAGGATGTTAGAATCTGATATATGGGCCAAGTAGCTGCTACCTTTCAACACCAGAATGTTGAAAGTGGGGATTCCTAGTGTGTGACCATCCTTTATTCAGGATGAACACTGTGTCTATTAATGTACCTGCCTTGAACAGTAACAACTAAATACATAGATGTAAGCTCACATTTCCTTTGGATCCCTCTACATTGTAACTTTGATCAAAACCGCCTAAAAATACTTTTGGTTGGAGAAGGAAAAATAACTTCAAATTGGTTTTTGATTGTATTGTCAGTTCACAATGCAAAAGAAAGCAAGCTGCAAACATGATAGGAAAGTGCTTCTGTGTGCCTAAAGCTGTAATGTTATATTTCTTCCTTTGCTATTTCCCTGTTTGCATCCTGCGCATATTATATTGTCCCTATCTTTTAAAACTGAAGTGAATGTTCATCTGCTTTTCCTGTACAGCTTTTAATTGTAAAAAATGTGCATTTGACATAGTTACTTAGAATAGCTAAAGCAGAAATCTCACTGCTGGAACATTTTAGATTTTGGATATTTGTTACCAATGGTTATCTGGCAATACTGCTGTCTATTCCAGAGTACTCTCTTTTCTTGCTGTTGACTGGATTCCTCTCAGCTACTCTCATTTTTAGCTGTCTGCCATACTGTCTGTTCGTTCTTTAATTGGTTAATTAAAACTGCTGTTACAGTTTCTTGTTTAAGTGATTAAGAAAACATTGCAAAATACTCTGTTGGGTGCACACAGGTGTGATAGGGTTTGCCTGATGTCTTGCCCTGTGGTAGTGACACCCCTAAGGGTCTGAGGAAGGCCCCAGGATCCTCAGCAGATGATTAAAATATTAAGAATAAAAAATCTCAAGCAAAAGCGAATGTAGGAGCAGATTTTTTTTTTTTTTTTTTTTGTATATTTGTATGCTTTGGTTTAAAACAGCTGTAGGTCCCTCCCTTATGTATTTCTTTTCAGCTACTGCTTTAGTAGTAGTACTTCCTTGTGGCTATACAAAGAGCTCACAAGGATTTTCGGGAAAAGTAATCCCTTCTTTTTCTGGCATAGTCCTATTGATAATGTTAAAAAATGTATCCTCCAGTTTATTGATTAGTCAACAAAAAACTTTACTCAGTTCAGAAGTATTTAATGCAAATTTTTTTCAGAAGCAAAATGTAAAATAAATTTGGAATTTTAGCCCTTTTGTATATTTTCAGAATATCTTCAAATGAACAAAAATATTTCTACATATCATTAAACTTATCTCTTCTTTGTGCTAGTTATCACATTTTTTTCCCTAGTAAGTTTCAGAGAATCAAATTCTGTAATAATTTTATATTACAGTTAAAAATTTCTTAGATGGTAGGAATAAAAGTACTAATATCATCAGAGACTTAAATATGGAAATAGGATATTAATCACATTTCATGTAAATTGCAGAATGTAGGCTATAAAGTGAGATTAGAATCTATCTCTCATTATAAAAGCACTATATCAGAAAAGAACATTATCTTAAGTAATTTTTGCCTGCATGTAAGGATTTTGTGCTATTGTTTTCTAATAAGCCACCTGTCATTCAAAAAGAAAAGTCTGGATCTGAGAAGTGAGGGGATAGGAAGGAACCAAAGGACTTAAGAATGCTCAAATGACATCTGTGTTTATCTCTGAGGTTCATCAGAGGTACTGAAGCAGAGGAGACTTTTGCAGAATGCCTACTGAAAATGTGATCCTTGCTTTCTGCAGAAACACAAGATATACACTCTCAGTGTGATCCGATGTTTTCAATTTTCTTGAAATTTGGATCCTTCTTTTATCTTGTTAGTCTGTCTCAGACTCTAAAATGCCATCACCCTTGCAGCCTCCATAGGCTGAAGTCCCAAATTGCTTGCGATAAAGGGTGCTGCCTTTCACAGCTGGGCAGGGCTGGAGATGTTTGGGCGTGGGGAGCAGGTGCTTGGTGAGGGCTGACAACAAGCTGAGAGTGCAAATCCTTGCTCTGCAGCAGGTAAACCAGCAGCTAAAGGTAGTTTTCAGTGCCTCACATTAGCCATCTGGAATGCAACAACAACTCCCTTTTATAAACTTCACCATCTTAATCATTTTCTAAGAGTTAAAGGTTTTTAATAGTTCTCTAATTAATCCCCTAACAGGTGGATTCACTAGGTGAACGTATTGCTCCTTCTTGGTTCTGTGCTGTGGAGGAACAGAGTTCTAGCCTTCCTGCCTGAAAATGTTTAGAAACAAATGCCTTCTTTAGTGCTTTGAAACTCCCTCTGAGACTTTTAATGTAGCTTCTTTTTTGAGGAAAGACAACTTTAAGGTATCATGTGCAAATCAGTAGCTCTCCAAAGGAATTACAAGACTACCTAGAAACACTTGCTTTCATTATCACTGTCTTGGCAGTACTGCTGAAATATTTCCTTACATGGCACCAGTTATTACATGGTCCTTATTTTAAAATCAGTATTTTAATAATTTAAAAAAATGTACGTGTTTTGAAGGTATGAGAGTCTGTTGTAGTAAGCACTGGCAATATTTATGACAGGTCAATTGTCTTTTGTCTTCTTTTCATAGAATACTAAGTGCATTTGGGTTCTAGGTCATCACTGCAGCTGGAGCACTGCTTTTAGTTATACATATTTTTATTACATTCAAAGAAACTAAACTCGTAAATAACAAAATGATTAAATGTTTTCTGTATTAATATTAGCAGACATACCTTGTAATGGACCTGTGTGAGTACAGACAACTTAAGTTCTTTGTAGTGAAGGACATTTTACAGAAAATGAGACAAGGCACATAATTTAGCTTTGCTTCAGCAATGTGTATCTTCACAAAAATGATAATTAAGTTCCTCTGTCTCTCCCATATGTTCATTGATTTTGAGTGTTCAAACATTTACCAATGGCTACTGATTGTTATCTATTAATATATCTAGGTATATTGTATCTATCTATATATATTATAATATACCTATATATATAAAAATATAAAGTAATTATTATTAGATATAATATAAAGAATAGATATAGTATAAAGATACTGTCGTATAGAAAAAGTTAAATACACTATATGGATGGTTTCAAAATACTTACATGATGCCCTGGATCAAATTATATTTTGTTAGGCTTCCAATAGCACAGAGTAAAATGCAACGGAATTACTCAAAGAAATTACTCAATTGAAAGAGTTTAAAACATTTCTGTCAGAATATCTTCCTTCAAACTGATAACATTTTATTTCTTGCTCTCTCTTGGCAGATATTGTTCACAGAGATCTAAAACTGGAAAACATTTTAGTTAAAAGCAGTGACAATGATGAAGCAAATGAAATTAAATATAAAGGTAAGATGACAATTGAAGCAGTTCTGCTTCAAGAACTGGTTTTAACATCCAGGTATTACTGCGAGACCTGACTTTGATACCTATTAGCAGCTTTTGAAATTAGCTACTAAATGGTGTTATTAGGGAGGAAAAAAAATCATTTTGAAAGCTAAGTGCCACTGCTGAAAAAAGAAAAAAAAATCCTTAAAGTAACCATATTGTGTTCATCTAGCTCTAAATTATCATAGTCCCAAGCCATTAGTTGCAGGAAGCCGGCAGGTGCTGTGAGATGTAAGTAATTTTTAAATTAGTATTATTGCGAATGTCCTGTAAATCTGTTAGTAATTTAGTAAAAAAGCCTATTTAGACTGTGCACTTGATTGAAACACAAATGTATTATAGGATTCTTTTGATATTAATAAATATTTGCTACCTAAATGAAATGTGCTATTTACTTACGTATTTTTATTGAAAAAAAATAGATTTAAATCAATAGTAGTTACTGTGAAAATGAAGACATCTTCTAAAATAGTTTTGTAGAACAAAATTATTGGATCATGAACATACTGTCTTGGGTAGCAAGAGAAGAGTTTCAGACACTGAAGCGTGTGGACATGTTGATAACTCATGGTGCTCCCAGGATGCAGAATTATGTTTGCTGTGTTTCTTAGGGCCTATGTATTTTCATGTAATATTATGTTCATTTTTAGAAGCATAATTTAGGATTTGTCTGTATCAATTAGTTTGGGGCAGTTTGTACCTTTCTTCCTGAAAATGCAAAAGGTAAGCAAGAAATTGATATCAATCTTCTGGTTTGTCAACTGACTTTCCATCCTTGTAAGTCAACTCACCACTACCATCAGTGGAAACTGTCATGGCCAGCTATTCTTGTTTCATGGCTTTCCTTTACGTATCCCTTTGGAATAGCAACTATCACACTCTATCACCTCTCCTTCAAGGTGTAATCATCTTTCCTGGCTGCTGTCCTGTTTATCAGAACAGATGTTTCTCCATTTTCCTTATTCTCTTAAATTTAGACGTGAATAATTCCTGAATAAGTTTAATGGAAGAAGTAGAAAACAAGAAAGCAAACCCCAAAGCTGGCATGTCAAGTAGCAGTAGAAGTGGCTACAGAACATCCATACAGCATAAAATGAATAAAGGGCTAAGAACAGCATTTACCTGCTTCAGAGTTTTCAGGATTAAGGCAGATGATGCTAAACATGAAGCTGAAGTTCACACCTTCCTGGTTTTGTCCAAGAAAACTAGTGTTCTGAATCTTTATAACTCCATGGTTTAGGGCAGGACATATAGGGAGAATTATGAGCTGCAAACACAGCTTCCTCCTAGTGGAAGAACATTGATTCTTCCATATGATGTATTAGTACATGGCAAAAGTGCACACTGCCACAGGATTTAGATGAAATTTTGTATAGATCAGTATAGACAGACCTTCAGTTTCAAGCCACCTGTAGGTATCAGGGTATTTCTTCCAAACTCAGAGATACTATCGAGTTCAAATATATGTATTGTGTCAAGACTGAGACCATTCCAATGCAGGACATTTTATGATTCTAAGACTCTATGAAGCAACCTATTCCATTACAAGGTCAGCTTTTTCTCTGTTGCTGGATATTTTTGAGGCCAACAGGGCTACCTGAATCACAGCACCACCCTCTGGTTATGTAAAGCTAATTTGTAACTTCTGATGTGCTGCAGAAACTTTTAGGAATCTCCAGCTAAACAATGGGATTAAATATAAAGTTAGTTTTTTCTTAGAAAATTGTCATCCAACCAATGTGTCTGTCCTGGTGTATAGCGCTGATTATTATTTGATGTAGAAATGGAAGTTGAAAACTAACATGAAAGAAGGTAAGTATGACAGAACCTGTCCAAAGGGCATGATTTTTATGAATTTTTCTTTGCCTATTTAGTCAATGAATGCTTTGCATTCCATAATATAAAGACTTGTACCCATTTCTGATTTTATACTGCATGCTATTATAGACTTCATTTTGTTATCCAATATAGCATTCTTTTTTTAATTCTGTGAAGTTATTTTCCTCAATGGTATATACCAGCAATGTATTTCACAGTTTGCTTATAACAGACTGAAGCAAAAAAGGAATCCTTTTTGGAGGAAGATAATTAGTCCTTCTGACATTTTGATTGATGAAATACTAGTAGTATTAAATACTTATTTAAGTGAGGGGATTATATGGAATGAAATTACTTTCCTGTTTACTAATCATCATGGAAACGTAGTGTCTGGAAGGGACCTGGAGTCATCTGATTTATTTCTCTGCCCAAAGAAAGAAACAGCTATATGTTAAATGATTTCTGATGAATATTTGTGTAAAGTGTACTTAAAAACTTCCAGTAATGGAGACACTGTAATCTTCCTAGGCACTTCATTCTGATGCTTCATTATCCTCCTAGAAATTTTTCCTCTTGTCTGCCCTGAACCTACAGTCTGACAATCAGCTTAAACTTATACCCATGGGCCATGATCTAATCACTTTTTTCATTATAAATTTTCAGTTAACTCACCTGCAGCCACATAATTGCTAGAGGTGACCTAAGGGAGGTTGTGGGAGCCTATGTATGGGGCTGAAGAAAAGGGTGGAAATGCACTTCATATTTTCAGGCTATTATTTCTCACTCTATCAATCATGGATATGAAGAACAGGGTGTCACCTTCTTATTTTCAGCAACCTGGCATCGTGCCTCTCCCTTCCTTGGTCTCTTTTTCTTCAGATCAAATAGGATGAGTTTTCTCAGTCCTGTCCTGCATTTTTGATCTTTGCGATTGACACACCATTCTTAATTACATTAATATTATGTTAAAATGAGAGTATCCAAACCTGAGCACAATATCTAGTTGAAGCCTCACCAGTGCTGGGCTGCGTGAAAGGGTTGTTTTTTATGTACTGCAGACCTTAGGCTTGTATATAAAACACACATGATGACTGCCTTTTAGTAATTTATTTATTCAAGAACTCTAAAGTCTACATAAATGAACAAGAAGTAAGGGCCAGGAATCAGGCCATTGGCTTGTTTTTAACTGGCATATTTAGATAGGCTAACCCAGACAAGAGGAGGAATGTTGGCCTTGGCTGCTTCAGAAAGGGCAGGTGTGCACAATGAGGTTTTGTACAAGAGTGGCTATTTTGCACTAATCCTGCCTTGCCGAGGCGTTGTCTGGTAACACTGGAACTGTTAACTCACCTTCAGGTTGTGATTCACAAACAGTCCTTGAGCTGCTGCCTGACCAGCTCTTCTCGTTGTGTTTGCATTCTGAGCTTGTCTTTCAATATACTTCCAGTCATTCCTGGCTTGATGTTGTCTTCAGATTTAACAAGTATGTTCTCTCTTGGATCAACCACGTTATCAATTGTAACGGTAAAATTTCTAGGACAGATAACTGCAAAACTTCCCCCAGCCTCCCACTTTGACAATGACCAAGTTACAACTACTTTCTGAGAAAGATTTTTTTTTTTTTTTTTATAAGCGTGTGTGCATTGTTCTTGTGGTATTTTAATGTAGACAGTATTATGAAAAAAAGTTAGGTGAAACAGTATTAAAAGCCTCACTAAAATAGGGATATATGATATTCAGTGTTCCTCCTCTAACCTTGAAGCCTGTCAACCTGTGCTACATGGAGATTTGTTCCTGACAAGTGCATAATGGCTGTTACCTCTATGTTTCTTCTAGGTGCTTATTATTTCCAGTATTTTCCTGGGAATTAAAATTAATAGGACACATTTGTAACTCTTTGATGTCAGCTTTTCCACTCTCTTACAGATAGATACCATGATTGCCTTTTTCAGATTTCAAGCATTTTAACTGTCTTCCACTAGCAGTTCTTGAACAACTAATGGCTCTGAAAAGTCTTGTCAGTTTTTAAAGTACTCTAGAATTAATTTTATCAGTTATGGCTGATTTTAAGATGTCCAGCCTAAGTACTTGCTAACCTTTTGGTCCTCTGTGAAAAAACTGAGGACTTGACCCTTTGTCATTGATATTGATAGTGCTATCCACTGCTTGCGGTTGACATTTTCTTTAAGATTGATGTAAGAAGATGTTAACTACATTTGCCTTCTGAGCATCATCTATCAATTGCATTCTTGGTTGAATACAATACCAGCCTCTTTATTTGTTGTCTTCTTACTACTTACATACTTTAAGTTATTTAATGTTTAGTTATGTCCCGGGATAGTTACTCCTCATATTTCCTTCCTGATTGTGTTCTTCTATGCTTTTGTTTTCATTTCACTCTTATTTCCATCTTTGTGTGCTCCCTTCTTGTGTGAGAGAATGATGGAAATAAGTGATTTCACAAGGCTAGTTAATTAATAAAAGAAAAAAATCATAATAGCAGCTTCCTGATACATTTTTTTTTAATTTATGTAGGAGATATATATAAGGAATATAAACCTATATAGGTTTATAGGCTTTCCCAGGATTTTAGAAACATGACTTACTGCTGGTTTAAAGTGTTCTAATACTGTAAGTTTTGGCTAATTTGGCAATACGAGTGGTAAGAATCTCCTTTAAGGTTTTGTTTTACCAGTTGTGTTATTATCAAACCTTTAAACTAACCTTTAATAATTCTGTAACATAATAATTAGATATCTGAAGCCTGGTACCTGCATATAACACAAAAACCTCAGAAGACAGTTGGGTAAAATTTTTGATTTGGTGGAACAACCCCCAGTAAAATAGATTCTGTCAATCTCCTCTCCTATTCAGTGAAGGATTTAATCTTCCATTTCTTACTCGGGCTAAGGATGTTATTGGCATTGATTCTAAAAATTAAGGCCATAGATTTTGCTGTGAATTCACAACCACATCTCCCATGATATAGTAGATAAAATATGACTAATATGGCCCCAAATCAGCATCTTGGAGTCATGGAATCATAGAATAGTTTGTGTTGGAAAGGAACTAAAAGATCATCTAATTCCAACCCCAATCTTTCTGACATATGACTGAAATAATATAAAATGATTAGTGAATAGACTATAATCATGAATTTTACATCTGGATGTTAATAAGTAGGTTTTAAACTTTTTATATTAAAGTGTTTTGGCATAGATTTTGTTCGTCATATGATTTATTCAAGCTAAAATGTACAAACAGAGGCTCTTGCATTTTGCAAACCCCCTGTGTTCTTATAGGCTACGCTATAACTGGGAGAAAAAGAAAAGTTTGTATGGTGTCTTGTGGTACTTTGTGTCAGTGTGCTATGAATACTGCTTTAATAACTTATGGTGAGGAGAAAGAATACTAAGTTTAATCACACAGCTAATGTCACAGTGTCACCACCCCCTTAACAGCTAAATGATAAAAGTAAGGACGCATCAGCATGAATTGTTAAGGTCTGTACATTATTCATTTAAACATCTGCTGTTGGTTTCCCTTTACATATGGGAATAAATTATACCACATCAGCACATTCTTCATGCTTTGTGCTTAAGCATTTAAAAGTTTTTTTTTTGTATTATTAATACTATTTTTTTCTGCTTGGTTGGCAGCCCCTGAAGTTATCAGTGCCTGTGATTACAGCCAACAGAGTGACATGTGGAGTTTCAGTGTCATTATGTACACACTGTAAGTAGCTTGTAAATGTAATATAAAATGCACAGACCCATTTATAATACCAGCACTTACAAATTTGCCCTGAAATAAAAAATAAACCTGTGCTAAACCTTCACAAAAGACAGGACTCTTATAATTGTTTGTATGTAAATGTTACAAATTTCTATGCAAAATAAAGCAAATGATACAGTTCAGTGTTAAAAGTTGAGTATTTCATTTATGAACCACTTAATAATCCTGAAATAACAGAAAATTACAGAATATTACAGTGTAACACCATAAGACAAAACTGAGAATTTAGGCTTCTCTTTCTCGTATGTTTGCTGGATATCTATATGAGAACTAAGCTATTGATTTATAGATATTGGTTAAATCCTCAAATGGATTGCATAAGCCGTGCAATTAGGGTGAAGTGTTTTCTTCTGCACCTCTGCCTGGGCTAACTCCGTAACTGAGATGTTTGAGAGCTGCTGGATCTCCTTGTACAAGTTGTCTGTGTTCTTTGAAGTTTATTAGTCTGTTGTTATTAAAGAAAGAAATGAAACTCTACATTTGTAGAAATGTGTGCATATTTTAATGATTTTTTTCATAATTTATAACATTTATCTTAGTTAAAAAATAATAATTCCTCTCTCAAAAATCTTATTCTGCCTACACCATCTACAACATATAAAAAGATACTCCAGTAATTAAAAATAAATTGTAGCAAGGCATGTAATCTACCATTCATATGATGCAGATAAAAATGAAAATCATGCAACTAAAATTGTCACATTTTGTGCAGGGACCTTTTTTCCCCATAATGTGTTTTCATGCCCCCCCTTCAGTCTTTTTTGTCTCTCACTTGCCCTTGGATGATATTCTAATGCCAGTGTTTTAAGCAACTTGCCATTTCATTTGTTGTTATTATTTCTGTCCTGTGACTGCTTTACTTTTGTTGCATACAGCTGAATTTTTTTATCACTTAAGGCTTTGTACATGAGCATGCAGACATAGGCATGCAGTTTCATAAAGTCCTCTTTTCTGGATTATCCTTGTTTAGTTTTTCCTTCCACTTTGGTTTGTTTCCTCATTTTCTATACAATTAGCTCACTTTTCTTCTTGTGTCAGCATGAGGAAGTGTTCGTAACTTTATTGCCTTTATTTTATTTTTTTTTTATTTCTAAAATCCATATGTACTTCTTATGCTGGTACAGAAGGAGGCTTATTGTTGTAGTTCATGATATTAATGTTTGCATCATGGTAGTAGGATTTGCACAGCATAATGCAGTAAAATATTTTACAAAATGGTTGGTAGAAATTGGATAGTTTGACTGGCTAATAAGAATCCAGAGCAGTGCCTGCAATCAGCACAATTCACAGCTCAGAACTTGTAAAATTCAGAGCAGTGAACTGTGTTGATTGCAGCTGGAGCTTAGAACTTCTGACCTTCTTCTTTAATTAGCAATATAAATATTTTTTAAAATTAGCATTTTGTAATCACACCAGTGTCAGAACCAAGAAACATTAATCCACCCCTTGTTGTGTTGACTACACAAGAATGAAAATACTGTGTATGAATTTAGAGATTGCAATTCACACTACTTTTTATTGTTTAATTTGAAAACAGTAACACAAAAGCCATAAGATCATCCTCTGATTTTAATTCTGGTTTTCAAATTACTTTTCTTCCCAACCTGAATAATAGCTTGTGCTCCTGGTGCTCCTCTAATAGGCTTAAAGATACTGTTCTAGCCATTATTGCTGCCATCACAACTTTGACCCTTCTAGGCTGCAGCTAATGCCTCCCTGGTAATTTGCGAGCCGCCAGAGCTCTTTTTGTGGTGCAGATGGCATGCTCCATCTTGGTACCAAGGGTATTATTGCCCTGACAGGCTCAGTCTCTACCTATATGGGGAGCATAAGCCCTGAGGTGACTCATGAACTCTGTTTTCATGAATGTTAATGCACAGGGTTGCCTCTGCATAATGGGGCAATGCCAGCATGATGGATTTTTATATGTAATTTAAACTGAGGTGTACTTTATGCTTTCCATTTCATTTCTGTTTTAACATATACTAATAGAAGTACACACAATAGAGGCCAACAAAAAGAAAATCCATTAAAATACAAAAGTATGGCAGCACGTTGAAAGAATAGAATAACAAGAGTCCTGCTGCCTGTCACCATCCGAGAGAATGGCCCATGTGCTGCTCTCTAATAGGAATGGGTCAGGATCTTCGTTTTTCTGTGCAATGTATGCTATTGAATTTCTTGCTCGACCTCCCAAGCATACTCAGAGACTCTGGCCTCTGCAATAGGTCTCAAAAACCTTTGTGTAACTAAGGAACTCTAGAATGCCTAATAAATTATTTCCTTCTTTGCAGCAAAAAGAAACCTATTAAGAAAATGTGGTACTTTTTTCTCCTTTCTAAAGGTAGAGAAAATTTCTCCACAGATTTTCAAGGTTCCATGTGATACATCTCACCTACTTAACTTGATTTCTTTAGATGAAGTTATCTGTTGTCTGTTACAGCCTTAATCTGGAGAGAATTTAGTTTGATCAGTGCATAACAGAATAATGGGCATTATCACCAGCCAATACTTACACTCTCATGTCCTGAAATGAATGCATTCTTCTCATTTTCTGTATTTTAAGTTGACTGCCATGTGGATTTAAGTCCTGAAGGAGACTGGGAAGGAGAATTGGACGATAAAAGAAAACAGCAATTTTTGTTGAGCACATTTTGAGATTAAAAGCTTTGGGGGAAATGCACTAAACAATTTTCTATTTCACCTTAAAATAAAAAATTAATACCATGTGAATGAAACTCTAGAATATTTTGCTTTGATATAAAGTGACAAGCATCCTTCACTAGGATGTGACAATTACATTTTCAGTAGCTACTTCTGTGTTTTGGGAGTAGAACTAAAAACATAATTTGATGCAAATAATTTATTTGATGAAGTTAGATTTTTTTTATTTTAAATGGACACAAATAGGTGTTTTGGTTTCTTGAAAATATTTGTTATGTAATTTTTGCATGTCAGTCGTACATGAATACATGATATAAAATCTATTAGAAATGTAATCTTTCTTTATTAGTTTTGATTGAAAACAGAGATCATATGGTACAGTTTTTCATTTCTTATGTGATTAGTAGAACACAGATCAATATTTACTTTCGAAGTACATTTTATAACATTTATAGTTGATGTTGTTGATTAATACTTCTGTTAGTAAACAGTAACAGAAACCACAGAGCAGATTTAAACATTGGGTTTGATATTAATACAATTTTGTTCATGAATGTATTTTTGTTTTAGTTTCATATATATTACCTCTTTTATTGCTATTACATTGGTAAGAATATAACCGGCATAAAGGAAGAAGGTGATGCAGAAAGAATAAATCGAATTTGCAGACATTCAGATACCACATTTACTCAAATATTTTACTCAAAATAATATGAAATAGATACAGGGCAAGAATGCAACCATGGTATATTTTTATGAACCTGTGCACTCTTAATACGTACACAGGTATATCTTAAAATTTTTCTGACATTTCTGACAGAAATGCTTTTTTTATTTTCTATTTCTTCTGATCTCTCAGTTTAGGTTAGGCCAAATAAGGTGCTGTTCACACTTTGTAGCTAGAGGAGATACAGCTTGATACCAGAGCAAAAAATGAAAAATTAAAATTTTTTTTTGTTTTGTCACAGTATTTCCTGCCTTATGTTTTCGTTCTGAAAGGAACATCTTTTGTAGCAGTAAAAGGATATTATACACCTCTGTATCTTTCTGTGAATCACACTTGCTTTAACTTACTGTTATTCAATGAAGAATAGCAACTTAGACCGAGAGCTGAACATATTTCAGAGATTGTAAGAATCTAGAACTGCAGCGCACCTGACTTTAGGGACATAAGCAACCACTGTGTTTGATTAAACTGGCTTCTCAAACAAAATAAGGTGGCAGAATAAAACATATCTAGTTACTCGTCACTGAGTCAATGATCCAAACCTGTTTTTCAGAAAGACAGCTGATTGGGACTTTAATGCCTAAACTGAAAGTGGTCTGTTGTTTTTTTTTTTTTTTTTCTTGTTGCTGTTCATAGAATCATAGAATAACCAGGTTGGAAGAGACCCACCACATCATCGAGTCCAACCGTTCCTATCAAACACTAAACCATGCCCCTTAGCACCTCGTCCACCTGTGCCTTAAACACCTCCAGGGAAGGTGAATCAACCACCTCCCTGGGCAGCCTGTTCCAGTGCCCAATGACCCTTTCTGTGAAAAATTTTTTCTAATGTCCAGCCTAAACCTCCCCTGGCGGAGCTTGAGGCCATTCCCTCTCGTCCTGTCCCCTGTCACTTGGGAGAAGAGGCCAGCACCCTCCTCTCTACAACCTCCTTTCAGGTAGTTGTAGAGAGCAATGAAGTCTCCCCTCAGCCTCCTCTTCTCCAGGCTCAACACCCCCAGCTCTCTCAGCCGCTCCTCATAAGGCCTGTTCTCCAACCGCCTCACCAGCTTTGTTGCTCTTCTCTGGACTCGCTCCAGAGCCTCAACATCCTTCTTGTGGTGAGGGGCCCAGAACTGAACACAGTACTCGAGGTGCGGTCTCACCAGTGTCGAGTACAGGGGGAGAATAACCTCCCTGGACCTGCTGGTCACGCCGTTTCTGATACAAGCCAAGATGCCATTGTCCTTCTTGGCCACCTGGGCACACTGCTGGCTCATGTTCAGTCGCTGTCAACCAACACCCCCAGGTCCTTCTCCTCCTGGCAGCTTTCCAGCCAGACTTCTCCTAGTTTGTACCTCTGCTTAGGGTTGTTGTGCCCCAAGTGCAGGACCCGGCACTTGGCCTTGTTAAACCTCATGCCGTTGGACTCTGCCCAGCAGTGCAGCCTGTTCAGATCCCTTTGCAGAGCCTCCTGACCCTTCAGCAGATCCACACTTCCACCCAGCTTAGTGTCATCTGCAAACTTGCTAAGGGAGCACTCAATGCCTTCATCCAGGTCATTGAGAAAGACATTGAACAGGGCTGGACCCAGCACTGAGCCCTGGGGAACCCCACTTGTCACTGGCCTCCAGCTGGATTTAACTCCATTTCCCACCACTCTCTGGGCCCGGTCATTCAACCAGTTTTCCACCCAGGAGAGCGTGCGCCCGTCCAGGCCAGAGGCCGACAGTTTCCGAAGCAGAATGCTGTGAGAAACTGTGTCAAAGGCTTTACTGAAGTCCAGGAAGATACATCCACAGCCTTTCCCTCGTCCAGCAGCTGAGTCACTTTGTCATAGAAGGCGATCAGGTTAGTTTGGCAAGACCTGCCTTTTGTGAACCCGTGTTGACTGGGCCTGATCACCCAGTTCTCTTGCATGTGCTTCATGATCACACTCAAGATCACCTGTTCCATGACTTTCCCCAGCACTGAGGTCAGACTGACAGGCCTGTAGTTCCCTGGATCCTCCCTGCGACCCTTCTTGTAGATGGGCATCTTGTAGATGTTGTTTCAGTTCTTGTGACTGTTATTAACTCAGTGGAGTTTTGGCTCACTAGACTAAAACTATTGGGTCATGAACTACTGATGGTTCATTTTACTGAAATGTAGTGGTTGCTAGAACAGAATCGATTAATGGTTTAATGGAAAATATTACTTTGTCAAGAAATTGAAGGAAATGGTAAGCATAAAGTTTTTACAGTGAACAAAATTTGTGTGGTAGAAATACTGCACGAGGTGACAATAGATCAGCTTTCAGTTAGCCAAGTGATTCAGGTGAATGAGTTACAGAATAGCAAAATACTATATTTTCAGTTTAATTTTTTTCTAGCTTCTACCTTCAGTTGTTGTATTTTGTTAAACCTTTGGCTGTTACTTTAAAAATCCACGTAATATCAATTATCTTTTACTTACGTGGATACCTAGTGACCAAGATGGAATCACCTTTTAGCCTCATAACCTTTTCTCTTTAAACCTCTGAGACACAGATTTTTCAAAACTTGAATCACTTTTGTGGAGTTCTTCTGAAGCTTTCCTAGTCCTGCGAACTTTTTGATTTCACAGTGATCCCATAATATATAGTTATATAGGCCTCATCAGTGAAAAATAGTAGGTATCTTGTCACTGACCTTAATTTTCTTACACCTTTTATAGCAAGCTTAGAAGAAAATCTTTTTGAAATATTTAGAAAGGGTGACCTATGCTTTAGATATCTGGTCTGAAAAACAGTTAGTGAAGCTGGTAAGTACACAATGCTCTCACAAAATAAACGCTGACAGTACTGCAATGAATTCTACAAATGTAGTAGTTTTGATCTTCTTTATGGTTTTAAGTAGTATGAATTTTCTGAAAAGGAAAATTGATGTTAAAAAAGAAATTGACATAAATAATATAATGAACTAGTTTGTTAGCATGGTAAGTAAAATATTCTCTGCTGAATTAAAGCACTCTATTGAAAATGCGTTGTCAGCAGAAATGAGATGCAGCAAGTTGTGGGTTTTTTTCCCTAGGAAAACAAATATTGAAACTACTTCTGGAAGCAATCCTGCTCACCAAATCACAGCTAATGCATTACTTGTTAAGAGTGGATAACAGTGAGTTTTAAGGAGGTATCATTTCTTCACCTTGTGGTCTACCTCTTACTTATGTGATACGGAAAAATGCTGTATTGCCTCAGTAGAACTCACTAGTGTGGAATTTTTTTTAAAAACAGAGCTGAAGCAACAAAATACTTGTAGGGGCCTTATCAAAATCTCCCAAATCCATTAACATGTTTTGCTTATATCCCATGGCCTTCTGATAAGCCCAGTATCTAGGAGAAGCTTCAGACTGTGTTCCTTACTCAAACAAACTCTATGTGATTTCCCGTATGCTTTGATACAATAAGGAAGTATGGGTTCAGATCAGGTTTAATTAATTCTAGCAACATTCCTGGTACTATAATAAATAAAAAATAAGAGCAGAAGGTTGGGCTACAGTGAAATTTGTCCATTCTGAAGGCAAGTGAGTTTTAGTGCTGAAAGGGAATCTGTAAGCCCCCAATTCATGGCTGGGCTGCAGAACACAACACTGTGAGAATACTGAACTTTCATGTGTCTGATGAAATAGTTGTACTATTTTGCAGTTGAAATTAAAACTGTGGGAATAGATCTATCTGTTACTTAAAGATAACACTAGTGATGGCAAACTCTGATTTCTTCTATAGCTGGCTTCAACACCATATTGGAAAAGAAATGCTTGTGAATCATTGAAGAATATTTTGGTATATGGGGGAATAAATAGCTCACTCTATTTAAAATGGACCACTGGTTTTGACTCCCATCTTTGTCTAGAAAATAACCATTCTGGACATATAGATAAATGCATAGATGATAAGAACAAGAAAAACATTCAGCACTGGGATATTACACCAGCCATCAGTGACTTGTTGCTCAGGGTTTCCTGAACCAAAGAGAATGGTGGTAAGAGGGCTCAGTCAACTTTATTTGAACCAATTCAGTTGAATATATTAAAACTCTCATAAAAATTTACTTGTGGCAAATAATTCTCCAACTTCAGCAGGCAGACTGAGAAGGAGAGTCTCTCTTGTTGTTCTGTGCCTTCTACCTCCCATCTGCGTGTTTCATTTGACAACCCTAGTTGTCTAATTTTCATTCTCCTATGCTGTTTGTTTTTCATGCGTGTTACGTACTGCAGTGTTCAAATTGGCAGTGAAATATTTTTCCATTTCTATTAAAACCCTTAGTTTTTTAGAGGTGTATATGGAGAAGAAAAGGGCACTTAAAGCGATGAGTGACCCCCATGCACAATTCTTTAACAAATGCTCTCTAAGATGTCCTAATATGGCCTGGTTTTCTGAACTACTGAGCACCTGTGGCTCCCACCTTACTTCAGAGGGAGTTGCAGATACTTAGTACCATTGAAATTCAGGACACCAGTTTCTGCTTCATGCTTGTGCCTTCACAGTCTTTGTGATTTTACAATAGCCAGATGGGGAACATGAAAGTGCATTATCATGTAGAGAATTCTGTGTGCAAAAAAATTAACCCCTTGGTGCCATGTGACACATGAGCTTCTGCATAGGAGTAAATGCATTTGGCACCACAGTTTCCCACCAGGAAATCCCTACCATCTGTACCAAAAATTTATGAAGTCATAAGTCATTCTATATGATTGAAACTGGCATTTCAAACATAGGTGTAGCAATTTTATATTCTAGAACAATACTTTAAAAATAAAAATTTTAATTTAAAAGTTATCATGTACTTGTAGCGAAACAAAAGACCTCAAGCTCAATTCGAGTTAGCAGATACCTCTGGAGGCTTATGTGTTGTCAGTTTGAGACCATATATAGTTTTGGCCGGGGGCTATGCAAAGGGTTGATGATTAATTATTTACCAGAAATTCTAATTAATGCAATTCTGTTACTAGTTTCAATTATTATGATCTTTATACCAGTTAAAACTTTTCCAGACACCTTTAACTTTTTAACAGTTGCTAAAAAGTAAGAGCAAAAAAGATGACAGGACAGCATAAGAAATACAAAGACTGTATTACCACTATATATTGTTTCGGCATAATCTGCAGGAGTGTACTACTTATATACTGCATGCAATATGAATGAAATACAGGGTAAATTTTACTTTACAATAAATATTTTACAGATTCCCATGTTTTGGTTTGATACCGTAATTTCCAATTATTTTAAGCTAAATTTTAAAAATGTGCTCTGTTCCATTGTAACTATGTAATATCATGTATTTTATGATTTGTGATGTATTTTAACAATAAGAATACTCTACCTCCTTTTTCTTTGCTTACCAGTAGAAGAATTACATATTTTCTTAGGTCTGATTTAATGGAAGGTGGTGTTTCCTTTCAGATACTGGGGTTATTTTTTTCTTTTCTCTCCTATACTGATCTTCTTTTTTTTTTTTTTTCTCAGAAGAGCACATTGAAGATGAACTCTGGCTTAGAAATCTGTGCTATTGCTGTGATTTTTGGTGAAATTTACAGGTACATGATTCTGCTTGACTGAACAGTAAAAGCAAGACCCTAAATATAAAATTTATGTGTACAGCATGTGATTTCTTGTTTCTTTTGGAGGCAATTTGACTTTTACAAGCTAAATGAAATGCCTACAGCCCAAATCCTCTCATGCCTGACTTACAACCCCAGTTCAGCAAAAAGCATATATATGCACTCTTGTCCTGCAAATTATTTAAGCCTATTTCCAAAGCCAGATGAAGACTTGAAAATTTTATCCAATTAAGGACTGAGATGCCTAAGGATGTTTAAAGTTTCTGAGAAGAAATCATAAAATGGTTTGGGTTGGAAAGAATCTTAAACATCATCTAGTTCCACACCCCCTGCCATGGGCAGGGACACCTCCCACTAGATCAGGTTGCTCAAAGCCTCAACCCTCCTGGCCTTGAACACCTCCAGGGATGGGGCATCCATGACTTCTGTGGACAACCTGTACCAGTGCCTCACCACCCTCGTAGTAAAAAATATCTTCCTCATATTTAATCTAAATCTATCTTCTTTCAGATTAAAACCATTACCTCTCGTCCTATCATCACACACCTTGATGAAAAATCCCTCCTTCTCTTTCCTGTAGACCCCCATCAAGTACTGGAAGACACCATAAGGTCTCCCTATAGCCTTTTCTTCTCTAGGCTGAACAACCCCAACTTTCTCAGCCTGTCTTCTTATGGGAGGTGCTCCAGCCCTCCAATCATCTTTGTGGCCCGCCTCTGGACTTGGTGTGACAGATCCATGTCCTTCCCATTCTCAGGACTCCAGAACTGAATGCAGTACTCCTGGTAAGATCTCATAAAAGCAGAATAAAGGTACAAAATCCCCTCACTTGATCCTCTGTTTAGGCTTCTTTTGATGCAACTTGGGATATGGTTGGCTTTTTGGGCTGCAAGTGCACACTGACTTCTCACATTGAGCTTCTCATCCACCAGCACACCCAAGCCCTTCTCTTCAGGGCTACTCTCAATCCAAATTTGCTTAGAGATCCTGCTTTACCAAAGCAGCCTCTCACTTCCCCATCTTAAATTTTCTCAGCTATCTGGAATTGAATCTTTTTGTGCACGTAGGCTGACCTTCCCTTGGCAGTGCTGTACAGTCTAAAGGCAAGGTACAGCTAAAGAAGACAGTTTCCTGGCAGAACACAGTAAAAATCACAGCTTGCTTTTAATGACTGGCAAGAGGTGCAACATTTTTATGTGGCAGCCTAGTGGTCAGACTACTAGGTGAAGATGCAGGAGACCCAGGCTCACATAAAATACAAACTTGCCTAGAGGAAAAGGCTTGTGCTAAGTAAAAGCACGGCATTGTTTTTAATTCCAGTGGCTGAAGTGACGACATCCAGGCTGGATGGCTTATGAGAGGATCACTGTCTTTGGTTCTGTAGAGCAGTCATTTGACAAGAATGATACAAATAGACTTAACAGACAAACACCTTCACTCTGCACAAAATATGGAAATTGAAACCATGTCAACATTTATGTTACCAGCAAAATAAGGCATTTTGTTGTCATATCTCAATAAAATAAATAGTAGTTGCTTAATTCATTCCACGATATTTTTCCAGTTTCCTCTTGTCTATATTATCTATAGTTACTTCGTTTATCACTGTACTTGTAAGTTTATTCCATCCTAGTTATCTTACGTTTATATTTTCCATTTCTGTAGATCAATGTCCTTTTTTAATTGACTAATTTGAAAGTGCTGTCTTAGCTTTCTTGAGTATAGAAAAAAATTAAGAAATCAGTCAAGACAGTTCCTTTTTTTTTGCCTTGTCCATAGTTACATTGATATTGTTTTTAAACTCTAAGACCTTTCTGTATGCACAAAGGCTTTTTTCCCATAGTATCAGAAGCATTTTTATTATTTCCAGACATCTTGTTCTTCTGTTTACTGTGTATTATACCTAGTCTGAAGGTTCTCCTATTGACGTTATAACATTTAATTTTTTACATGATATGCTTATTGGCTTCTGAATGTCTGGTAATGAATCAAGAATTTAAGAAATCTGTTTTCTGCCCTCAATTTACTGGTTTTACCTATAATCTTTGCATGTTAGATGCCTGTGTAGAGAAAATACCTTATTGCATTTTCTGTAAGTATTTGGACATCTCTGCATTTTTTGTCTTGAATGCTACTAAAGTTTGTTTTCTAAAAATTGAGCAGAAAAAAAGTTGAAACAAACAAAAGGAACTGAAACAACATAGTCTGCCAATTAGAAAACCTCCACTCCTTTTATGTACAGTGGGCACCAGGTGCTAGTGAATTATGCTCAACAGGTGTTCCAGAGAGCCAACACAGATAATTAACTTAAATGGCCCTATTTTCTTAAAAAACTGTCAGGAAATGAACTCCCTCTTTGCTTTTATGTGGTACTCAATTACCTAGCACTCTGTAAGGCCTAAACTCAGCCTCTGGTTTTGTGGGTGCAATTCACTGCATGGTACATTTCAAACTACATAATTGTTCATGCAAAAGTAGTAGTTAAAATGTATTTCACTAGTTACACCCACAGTTGTCAGAATTGCAGATGTAAATCTGCATCTGCAACAGATAAAATTGTTTTTCAAAATCTAAACTTACCTTTTAAATGAGTGTTAAATCCTTGATCATGTACAAAACTATTTCAAGCAAAGAAAATATTTTCTAAGTACCAGCTCTCAAGTAAAAGAATACAAATAGGAGTTTGAAGTAAGAGTTGCTAGTTTAATAAGATGAGGGAAAGAGGTCTAAAGAATGTCTCATCTGTGACCTCTTTCCTCTGTTGTATCCACTGGGTGACCTCAGAAAAAGCTATTATAATTATATTTTCTGTGTTGCAATTTACAAGTCTGCACAGTGCAGATAAATAAACCTACCTGGTAACTATAAATCATTAATTAATATTAGAAAAAAAATCCCTGCTGTTAGTGAAGTGGTCCAAGAACTTCAGAAGATTGGTAGTATTAATGCAAATAAATAAGAGTACAACTCTAATTTTCAGAATTGTACATAAACTTTGCCTATAGTATGTGCTTGCCTTTCTCTCCAAAGCTTCAGATGCATAATTACCAGCTTTACCAAATGGCCAAAGTAGACAAACAAAAATTATTCAAGATTTTCATTTTGAGCTGAGAGGACAGAAGTCCAAGCAGTCTAAGAAAAAAATTCCCTTTGGACCCATAGATCATTGCACTACGCATTCCAGATTAAACTAAGTAAAATCGGTTTATTTGCTCAGTAATGAAAAGGAATACTGATGGATACAGAAAGAGGGAGAAGCAGGAGCAGTGGAAAAATCTCAGAGCCATCCTCTAGATGTCTGGGTTTTCTTATTTAGCTTTTGTGGAAAGAGCTAAAATTCCTTTGTAAATTTTTGGGATCTGTAGTTTAAGGAGTTCTGGGGAAATGTCATCTACTTCCACCCTGACTGTAGTAAGGAGAATAGTAGTAGTGTTTGCAAAAGACATGACTGCCATTTGAAAACCATCAGATTTTCAGTGTCTGACTGTAGATTAAAGTGCAGGGCTTAAAACAAACAAGGCCATTATTCTGTTATTACTTTTCTATAATAGTTCCCAGATTTGTTGAAGTAAAACTTTAATAAAATTTACTGTTATGTCTAGAGTGAAACACGTGTTGTCCAGAGACTGTGGCTTGGACTTAATGAAGGAACGGAATAATTATCTAGATATTAGTGGAGAATGCAGTATAGAAGAATAATCAAATGTCTGTGCTACTACCTGTCAACAGGGCGAAACCTGTGATGTACAAGAAAGCTCTGCCAGTAACAACAATAACAGAACCTGGTGTAGAAGTTGAAACAGAGAATAGGTGTAACAAATCCACAACATCAGCAAAACAGTTGAGGTTTACTTTCTTGCAATATACAAAAAGCTAAATGATGAGTAAAACTGAGAATTAATTGGGAAATGCTAGTGTGACCTAGCGCAAAGCAAAATTGCTGATATGTGGTGAAGCATTTTAATGTAGTGTAAGAATAGAAATAAATCCTAGGATATAAGGAGATCTCTCCACTGCACAGCTGGCATGTAAGTACTATGCATGGTAAGAAACCATTGTGATTTAGATACCAAACTCATAACAGGCAGTGTCTTCTGTTCATTCTTTTCAGATGTAGGTGTATGTATATATGTGGGATGGGAGGAACGCAGCAGAGAAACCTAAGATCTTCAGATAGCAATATTGAGGGGAATTGAAGAGGAATCTTTCACAAGACAGCCAAATTTTGTACATACACTCTCTAAATAATTTAAATAACCATCTTGTGGTGCTGTCTCTGGGCAGGGAGTTGAGGGGGGAAAGGAAATATTTGTTCACAAACAATAAATATATAAGCCCCCAATTAATACTTAAGTCAAAATTTTAACATTTAGGATGGTCATTTAATTTCTTCAAATGATTGCCCAAGATAATGAATTTTCTTTCATGGTGCCTCTCTTGATACTTCAGCCTAAGCAAGGCAAAACTATAATGCAGATACTAAGGATAGCTGTGACCTCTAAGGCTTTCAGATTTATCAGTCACAAGGTAGCTTGCTGTGCTACAGTCTAAAACCATCATTTTTACATTGGATGGTTTCTGCTTTCAAAGAGACTACTTAGCAGAGAGTGAGCTTTTGATATGGGGTAATAATGCATGTTTATTACAGCTGAATAGTCTTATATGAATTAAAAGTGTGGGAGTGTATATGAAAAAAAAAAAGATTTAAATACACTTTATATGCCAGAATCAAAGTTCTAGAAATTCTCCTTCAAGCAACCATAACTGGAGATATGGAAACTGTCATTTACTTCCAGGCTCCATGAACACCTAAGAATTTGCCTGCTCAGCATGCCCAGAAATATCTGGTTTTGGTCTTCAGCCTAAGTCCTTTTGAAGAGCTAGGTCAGGGAATTTTATGGAGTACCATAGGGCAGGATTTTTAAAAAGCGTCGAAAACTTTCTCTTTCTCAGAAATGGGCCATGACAAGATACGCTCAAAGAACCCTAGAGCTCCTTCCACAGATTGAGGGCAAATGCTGTGTTTGGAATTCCACTGTATGGACCATGTATACACAAATTACTTCTGGCAATGTCTGTGTTGGAATTTGCTTCTATTTCCCTGCTCAACTTCCTTCTTTCCTGCACAAGATAAAAGACAGGACTTGGCTCAAATAGTGATAGGGAAGAAAACCTCCCAACTTTTCCGTACCTAAAGAGCAGCACTGCTCTATAGAGATTATCGCTTCTGCTTCTAATTTGGACATTGATCACCATGTCTAGCAGACTTATGTAGGATATCTCCTCAGGAGACTTGTTTCCTTCCAGATCAATTGAATAGGAAGTCATAGCGAAATAGATAAAACCCTAGAAGGTAAGAAATCTAGTGTAAGGAACTGGGTGAGATCATCTAGCTCGGTACTCTCACTGACAGTGACAATGGGAAATGTTGTTTAGGGAGAATATACAAGCCTTGATATTTCCTCCCATGTAGTATCCTGGCATCTGGAATTGTCTTTAGGGTCACTAGAAGATACATCCCAACATTATGTATTAGTATTCATTATGAATCTGTTGTCAATGAATACATTTGTTTCCTTTTTGAACATGTTAATACCATCTGTCTCTGCAGCTGCCCATGGTGGCAAAAGCCAGAGATGCACTATTTGCTGAGTAAAGAATTTTTTTTTTCTGTTTTAAGCTAATCTCTTACTCAGTTCATCAGGTGTCCCTTATTTCTAGAAGTACAGGATGTGGTAAACAGTTCACATTCATTATTAAATAAAATCTCAGTCATATCCCTCCTCAGTCAGCTTCTCATCAAACTGGAGTCCTGGACTTTTTAATGTCTTCGCATGTATGGGTGGTCTATCACTTATTATTTTCATTGCCCTTCTCTCTCCTTTGTCTAACTCCACTATGCCTTCTTGATATGCAGAGACCAGAACTCTGTACAGCGCTAAAGATGCAGAGGCAGCATGGTTTTATATATTAGGAAGATGGTATGTATCATTATTTTCTCAATCCCATTTCAGCAGCGTTAAATGTGTTTGGTTTTCTGGATACCATGGATTGTCCAGCCACTGGTGCCAGATAGACTACTCTAATGGCTCCAAGATTGCTTTCCTGGATTATGACTGTAACTGCTCCTTTCCCCCAAACAGAGCCATGTTTAGAATTAATTCACTGATGCTAGTTCTCTAGGGCATTTTTAAGTTTCCAAAATGCTTCATCCCCATCAGTCTTGTTTCATCGATTGGTAAGAAAATAAGAGCACACTTTTTTACCAAATACAACACTTGGAAAGAAGAATACAACCCTCAAGCCTTGCAGTATTGCTAGTACCTCATCAAGTGCCCTTGCTAACATTTTATTGAAAGTTTGTTTAAATTAAGAGATAAATTAATGTGTAATTAAACACCAGCTGTTTCATATTTCTACAGTGAAATACTTTTTTGCATTCAGGTAGGAAACACAATGCAGAGGAACCAATATTTCCTTTGAGATGACTGGGACTTAGATGCTTAGGTTTCTACTTGTATATCTAGGAGCATGATTTTAAGCTTTAAAAATATCTGACTACTTCATCTGCTAGTACTGAATATTATTTGTGTTAGCAGCAGCATTTAGAGATGACATTTTTGAAAGTTAAGAAGTCATTGCTGTGCTGAAGAAAAAGGCTTAGCTTTTCAGTAGGTATAAATCATCATTATGATTATTACCAAAATCACTGATTCTTATAAATTAGAGATCTATACCACTTACTAAATTTGACTTGTTTTCTGCAGAGATAAATATTATAGTAAAAGTTGTATTTTCTCTGGTGAAGACCATTGATCCTGTCTTGCCTGGATTTTAACAATGAAACAGAGCAGAGAAAGAGATACCAAAGAACATCATTTTTATGAGAGAGGAAGATAAAATTCCTCATCTCACATTTTCATAAGATGAAGACACCATTTTAGATTGTGTTTTAATATTGTGATTAGTTAATGATATCTGTGATTTTGGTTCTAAAGCCTAGTTAGTGAAGATTAAAATAAAGAAAGACTGTATTTAAAATTTAAAGATAAGCTTGTCTCTGTGTACTGAAGGAGAGACTAAAATTATCCCTAATAATGCAGCTCTTTTATTTCTGTATGATCTTATTTTTTACATATTTTATGATACATAGTGCAGTAGAGTTACACTAGAGTAGTATTTTGTGATCATTCTTTGTTGTACTACTTTGTTCATATCTGTGTTCTTTCCATCTTTTTAGTGTGCTTATATAGTTGTAGTCTTTAACATTATTTTTTTAAAATTGTACTCCCTGCAGATAGGTCAGTATCTCCAGTATCAAATTCAAAGCAGAACCAGGATTGCAGAGAAAAGAACAGAGAATTGGACAAATCCTTGGTGCCTTCTACCCAGGAACTGGTAAATAAAAGCCTACTAAAGTCTGATGTCTCACTCAAATCCAAAAAGAAATCGCAGGACATCCATCAGCTCTGAACAACTTACAAGTAAACAACTATTATTTGTGTCAAAATGAGCAGACTGTATAAAGATGGACAAATATATCCTGAAGTGTTTGTCTCTCTACTCTCCTGAACCCTTTAATCAGAAAGCTTTAGCTTTCCTTTAGCACTGAAGAAAATCTACCAGCAGGGTGAACTCCTAACCTGTAAGAGGACATCCACTGATAGTATTTTTGTCAGAGTACAAATTATAGAATTGTCTAAAAATATATGTAATTTATTTGTTCTATACTAATAGGCACCATGCCGGGTAGGCAGTTTGCTTTCACAAATCCATTTTGCTGTGTTTTACTTGCATTTACTTTCTTTACTTTTGTCACAAACATGTAGGGGACAAAAAAATGAGGTCAGAATCTGTAATAGGGATTCCTGATAACTGCATGCTTTACACTTTGAGAATATTCTAGGAAATTGCTTATAAATTTGCTTCAGGCATTATAGGCACAAGTGCTTCAGTCTATGGAATTTGTTACAGCTATTTTAGGTTGCTGTCAATTGCTTATTTTTAAGGAGAACTTATTTTAAACTTGACAAATACGAAATGTGTTTTTAGTACAATGAAATTGCTATGGTTCTCACTGCTGAATTTCTGTTGTGTTGACTAAATTCTTTAAATAAAACAGGTGTTGGAGTAATGGCCTTTACAAATCAATTAATCTTCGTTTTAAAAAGGATGAGCTACCATTAAGCTTTGGTTTATTATACATATGTGTAAATTGCAATGAGATTTGCCATTCCAAAGGCAGAGTCATTCTCTAATGACAGGTCTTACCAGAAGACTGGCATTATGGTACATGATGTGAGCAAAATATACACATTCCTGCTTTGTGGAAAACTTTTCTTAAATCTATGTACATTCTGTGTTAATGGCTTATTCAAGCAATTCTGCTGAGAATATCAGCCCAAGGAGACGCCACCTACTAAAATATTTTCTGATATCCACAATAATCTTGAAATTGCTCTTACAGTGATTTCAGCCTTGATTTTATCTAGGTGTGAAGTATTTCTATTACAAGGCCAAAATCTCTATGTGTATGTGAAAAGTTGGAGAAATCCTATTTAGAGTATATTAAACAAGAGCTTTTTGATATCATATAATATTTAAAGGGTTATATATCACTCATTCTCACTGAAGAACATTGCTGTCTCTATAATCAGGCACCTTTTGGGGGGTATTAATCTTCTAGTTCCTGTGTTTCAGGTGAGATCAAAGTCACATCTGTTGAGGAGCTGGGCACAAAAGGAATATTCTACAAAAATCAGTGAGTGTAAGAAATTCTCAGATTTCTATACTTTTCTGACAGCATTCAGTAAGAATTTCACTTGAAGCAGGAAGTTGTCCTTTCTTTCTCTTTTTTTTTGTTGTGCACTCACACAGTAGCAAAGTCTACTTCGTATATGAGCACTAATAGTCAGACTGTTTTTATTTGATGTGGTTCAAATCTTTTACAAAGTCCAGGCTGCCTTCTGGTTCTCGTGACACCAAAATGTTAGGTCAGAGTGTGATCTGAATAGCTATCTCCTTGGCTATTAACTGACACTGCTCATTCTTTTCATTTAGTGAGACACAGTTGAGGGGTTTATCTGGACTCATTATTAAAACAGTGGCTGCATCGTTAGCTAGTCTCTCCTGGCAGTCCTACCTGATCACTGTAGCTGCATAGTGGCAAACTTCTTTCCCTGGTGGGGCACAGTACTGAGGGTGCTGGTATTCTGTATCAGATGGAATTTTCTGTAACACAGACAAAATTTTCAAAAGCCAACAGACATACTGACATTTCTACCAGTCCTGCTCTTTTAAACCAAGGTATCTTGAAAATGTACTACTTCACATCAAAGCTTATGTCATTTTTACAGCACCAACAGAACACAGTAAGTATAATTTACCTCTGGAGTGAGCTGTTTTCCTGTCGTGGGTGCATTCTCCTAAACTGAGGTATTAAATCATGTCCCAGCTCTGTCAATCCTAAGACATTTTGGTTAGAGCACACTTTTTGCAGCTGGCTCCTCAACAGACTTGACTCCGATCTCACCTGTTCCTATTTCATTCTCCTTTCCTCTTTCCTCTGCCCTTCTGGATTTATTTTGTATGTTGTTCTGCTTTGCATAAATACATTTCTGTTTCTACAGCTCCTCACGCTTTTTGCCACAGACCCATGTGCCATGTTGCCCCATGTAATCTCACATATACCCAGTGTTGCACTGGCATATCGGAGCATTTTGATGATGTGCAGTGGAGGGCTGTGAGGCTCACATAAAAAGGGGTAGCAGCCTGTCAGATCCACAGCTTGTAACCTGCTTGCTGATCCAAGCTGAATTGTGTCAGGAAAAGGAAGGGGGTGAGGGATTAGGGTGCAGGCTGGAGGTATCTTGAAGGTGATATTGCCAGACTGTTTGTGCAGGGGAACAGTTGGGAGATGCCAGACTGTTGAGCTTGTTTTGGAAGAGCATCATCTTCCCAAAGGCTGGAGAAGAAACTTTCATTATGTGGGTGACTCCTAGTGTTAGATCTCTTGTTAAACAAAACAGAGCTCTTACAATAAGCTCCATGCATTTTTCCTTTTCCTTCCTTATCCTCTTTTTTTTTCTTTATGCCTTTTTTTACTCCTTTTCAATACCTACATTTCCTTTGTTGATTTTTTTCATTTGACAAAAGATTTCTTTTCTTCTTCCTCAAATCTCTTTCTTGTTTCTCCTTTTGATGTGGCTTTTCTCTGTGTTTCCCTTTCAACCCTCAGAGCTTACTTTAGTCTCTTCACTGTATTTGCTACATGGAGGAGCGCTATTGAAAAATTAAAAGTAGATTGCACGGGAATATCTTATTTCTCCTTTTCTTCTAGAGGACCATTTCTCTTCCCTCCTATTCTATGAAGTTTACTATTCTCAAATGCTTCTTTCCTTTACTTCTAAATAATTTTACTAATCTTTCTCTTTCTTGCTCTGTCCTTCCACTTAATTTTCCTCTTCGCTTACCGTTGCTTGACATTTAACTTCTCAGGTAGGTTGGGAATTTGTGGTAGCATTCAGATTACCATGTTGTGGATAAATACCCAAATCTGCACCTTGGCCTTAGTGACAAACACTAACTTTCCACCTGCTTATATACTGGTGCTTTGTTCCATTTTTTCTATTACTTGCTCTGTAACTGTAGCTGGGTTGGCAGTACTAACTGTTATAGCCACATTATAACCACAGTCTTGTATAACCCATTACAGATCAGGTCTGTATGACATTGTAATTTAAATAGCAGTTGCTGGCAGCCTATCTCTGCTTGTCCTCCTATTATTACAACCACCAGTAGAGCTGTTCTAATGGGAAATTTCAAGTGTAGACAAAGCTTTAATCAACAGTAATCTGATCCTTTAAAAATGCAACACCAATTCATTTATTTCTCATTTCACATATGAAATTTTAATAGGTACAATCACCCTTAAGGATGTTTCAAATATTAACATTATGCACAATTACAAAACAGAATCTTTTTTCTGTATGAAGCTATCAGCATCTTGAAACCAACTAAGTAGTTTTCTGTGCAGACATCAGGTTTACTATCAATCAGGAAGTTATTAACAGCTGTGTTAGCCCTAATTAAGTGCAGAGCAATGGCAGACTTTTTAATTAAGTCTAATTTTCCTAAGAGAAGACTGATGTTTGGTTTTGTTTTTTTTTTTTCCTTTCTCCTCCCCCCTCCATCCTTATTTACTCTGTAAAGCCTGCTTTAAAAATAACTGGGACACAAGATGGGGCCATTGACACAGGGCAAAGACACTAGTTAATATTTTCTTTACAGAATGACCGTGTGACTATACTGACCATGTTTCATTCCTTTGGCTTGTAAAAGAATTCAAATTTTTTAAACTTTTTTTACAGTGTTTTTATTTGGATTTCTTTTTTTTGTTCTCTTCTTGTCTGAAGTGCATTTCTGGATTTGCCAGAGACAGCAGAAGTATTATTTAGTGTATAAATTCATCGAGAGAAGGTTGAGGTGCATAACAACACATGCACAAAAAAAGATCCTTGTTGCTTAAGTAAACCTTTGGGCATACACTAGAATAGTTAAGGTTCTGAGCTCTTGAGAAAGCATGGGCCTCACAGGTAAGCTAAAATTTAAGAATATCTACCAGTGTTTGGTTTTCTTAGTTCTGAGCAGTGCCAAGTGGTATACGTGCACTCATGAAGGAGGGAGAGAAGTACTCTGAAAAATGTCTCAATTTGCACTTTTTACCTGGCACTATTTAAACTGTAGATCTTCTGTTACCACAAACAGTTGCTGGATCATTACTTTGCGCCGAGGACGAGCAGTTTGTGTTATTTAAGAAGGCAGACTAACTGGTTACTGCTCTTGGCAGAGTATTAACAAACATGCATATTTTTTGTTTACCATTACACATACAAAAATGCCTTCACCTGCGCTGTGTTCAGTTTATATTTTAATCTGAGACACAGATGACTCAAGGGAAATCCTGCTTTTGATACACTGGCAGTTTATACAAAGGACTCCAGTGAAACGCTGACAGTTTACAAGGGATGAGTATCTGTCCTTCGCAGTTTAAAGGAGGACAGTGTCAGACAGTCTTTTGTTTGGATCACCACATGCAAAGAATTTAAGTGTTTATTTCTCAAACTAAACCCAGAACACCTGGGTTTGCTTTTGCACTTCTAAGGCAGCAGACTGGTTTCCTCTGAGCAACATGGTTCAGCAGGTAGAACATGTTCCTGGGAAAAGGTGATTTAAGCCAGGGAAAGGAGTGAGGGGTTGGGAGGCAAGGGAAGGGGAAACCAAAACTTTGGCCAGCAAGTTTAAAACGAGCCGTAGATCACTGGAGCCTAAAAGACATAAAAACCTCACAGTGTTGCCTAGCTAGTTGCAACACTGTGAGCTCTAGGGTGCAAGAATGGCCTTCTAAAGGTTTACAGAGCACTTGTTGCAAACTCACCTGGCCTGAGCCTATTGCACTAAGGTAATCCATATGCGGTACACTGGTTCATTGCAGTCAGAAGGGTTAATGAATGTCTATTGTTTATACATTGTCTGGATGTTAAAGCTTAATCAATACTTGAGTCTAACCCCAGCTTTGTTTCCCAGGAGAAACCAAGTGAGATAATGATCAAGCATATTTAAAGAGAGAATAAGCTTTTTTATAATGGTTATATATTATTTTTATACTTACATTATCTTGAATACATTGGATCTATATGCTTCTGAAGTGTCCAAGTTTGATCACTTTTGTTCTCTTACTTTAATAGAAGCAGGAAAAGCTCATTAGTTTTTCCAGCTTCTGCTCTCTGTCTCTCATGCACTTATATTATGTTCATATTCATATTGTAAGAAAAGTTTGTCCTCTGATGCCATTTTACTTATTTGATGGCAATAGCATTGATAAGTTAAGGTGGGATCCTTGGCATCCAAACAGGATGCTCTGGAAAAAGCAGCTTCTTGTGATTAAAACTCTGTTAGCAGCTGCTTTTGGGTAAGGAATGCTAGAGTGATCAGTGCCATGGGAAGGGCTTTCTTGGAAGAAGGACTGGAGGTTGCGTGAGAGTATGGCTTTGTTGGGAATGAGTTCAAGTTAGCACCCTTTTCCTGGGATTATCCCCTATTTTCTTTAACTGAGGCCTTGGGAGGGGCTTTTTAAAAAACAGCTGAAGCTTCTTCCTCTCTTCCACCTAAAATGCCTGCTTTCCAAAGATGGAAGTTTGTTACAGTAACTCCTAGATTGCTAAGGGCTCTGCAACACTCAGATTGGGCTACTCTATTTGCAGTGAAATGTTTTAGCTGTTGGAGTTACTTTGCTTTTCTGTCTCAAATAAATATATTAAGGAACGCTATAAATGATGCAGTGTTTATCGCAATAACTACTGTTCTCTGGCAAAATTTGAATTTAGTGTAGAATTAAGGTTTAATTAAAACATGCTCTAAAAGTGAATTTATCTTTCATGTTGATACTATAAAGAAGTGCAGCATAGCTTATGTTGCCTGTGCTTATAATTTGTATGAAAAACAGAAAAGTAGTGTGCAAACATTACTATATCCCAATTCAGAGTCTGCAAATAAAAGATGGTGATTAAAACCACAATTACTCCCTTCCCATAAGTAAGTGGTTTCCTAATTACCTATAAAGATACAAGGATAAGGCAGTCATAAACTAAGTGTGACTGCCTGTTGAGGAACAAGTTATGGAGTTGTTGAAGGCTTCTTAGCATTAATTAGGAAATGTTTTGGAAAAGATGGTGTGTCACTACGTGCTATCAAAGGAAAAGAATCTGTGGAGTAAATGAGCATGAAGAGAAAACAGCAGCACAAGTATGTGTCCAATAGGGAAAGAAGACTAAACCTATCCAGAAGGACAAAAGTCAGCAACATCTTTGAAAGAGAAAAGGGCTCTCATTTCCCTTTTCTCCTTTTATTTATTCAGTGAATTTCAGTGCTTGCAGAAAGCACCTGGTTGACAGCTCTGTACCTTTTAGTCCATGGTTTATTCCCAGTAGGGTACACAGTACAGACATCTACAGCACCAGTTTCCCTTGTTTGCTGCCCTGTGGGTAATATAGGGTACACTTTTATTTCCAAGATGTGTTCAATCACAGGCTTGTCTGCCCAGCTCTGCAGTGATGTGGGTATAGGTTAGGGTGTCTGGCACTCTTGGAGGCTGGACTAAAATAAGACAGCTAACGCTGTTACTGCCCCAGCCATTGTCCCCACCGTTTGGTGGATGTTGCTACCCCCGAGGCAGTGATGTCTAATCCACTCACGAATCAATTATTGAACTGTTGCATTTTTCAGCCTGGCCTATTAAATTAAACTGACATCAGTCTCATCTCACAAAGACATTAGATAGTGATGAATTTCAGGTACTGTTAACCTGGTTTTGAATTGGCCAGCTAGAGACAGACAGATTTATTTTTCATTCCAACTGCCAGAACCACTGTCATGTCCTATCTTGCTGTTGTAGGTTGTTGATCAATGGGTGGCCTTCCTTGCTAACTCCTGAAAGGGGCAAATTCATAAGAAGAAAGGGAGTAAAAGAAAGCCAGAAAGGTCAAAACCTGCATTTATCTGTCTTTGTTAGAATTGTGAGGAAGGGAGTGCATATGTAAACAGTGAGATTGGCTGGCTGGTTAAAAAAGCTTTGCTGGAAGAAAAGCACAATAGTGGCTATACAGACTTAAAAAGGCACCGTGTAGAATTAATGTAATTCATGTTGGGGAGCTTACATTCATGGAAAACTGGAAAATAACCATTCCATACTGACAATAGCACTACTTTATAGCTACATGTACCTGTGAAACATCTACCTTATACAGGCCTTCTCTGCTGTATTTCTGTTCACTGGGTACACCTGCTAATGAAGCCATGGAAATCTTTTAACTATGATTTGTTAAAAGGTGGAAGGTCCTTGTACTGCTTGGAAATGGACCTGGATGCATTTGCCTTTGTTTGTATTTGTTTCCTTTCCAGGATTCTGGTTTTATAGGTAACTAAAACAAATAGGTGTCAAATGGAGGTTGCTTACTGCTACAGTTAATCCTGTTTTCACTACCCAGGATTTGTCAATGTTTGTAAATATGTTTGGATGTCAAGAGGATGGGTCCAGGCTCTCCTCTATGATGCCCAGCAACAGGACTAGGGGCAGTGGGTATAAACTGGAACACAGGAAGTTCCACCTGAACATTAGGAAAAACTTCTTTGCTGTGAGGGTGAGAAAACATTGGAACAGGCTGCCCGAGGAATTTGTGGACTCTTCTTATCTGGAGACATTCAAGACCCACCTGAATGAAATCTGGTTCAACCTGCTGCAGGTGAACTTGCTTTAGCAGGAGGGTTGGACTAGTTGATTTCCAGAGGTCCCTTCCAAACCTCTAACATTCTGTGGTTCTGTGAGTTAGAGGGAATTGCTAAGCAACTCCTAAGCAATGAAGTGTGCTTCATTCTGACTCCTCGTGGCAAGATGGAGCCATGGGACACCTATTACATACAGGTTTACAAAGTGGGATGTTAACTTATGCCAGTGCCCCATAAACCTGTGTTTGTGAGTGCACTTCTCTCCGAATGCACTTCTCTTTCATCATGAAAAAAAATTTAGCAAGGAAATCCTAGCAGATATTTCCTGCCTGCTGGAACTGTGGATTCATTACTATTAATAGAACTCTTAATTGACTACTCTACAGCAGCTATAAAAATTGATTAGATGCATATGAAGAAATAAACATGGGTCAGGCTGCAGTGGCACAATTATATGAATTTGATGACCTACTAGGACATTTTTGTGTCTAACAAAGGATTTTTTTAATAAACATTAAACACTTCACCCAAATTCTGCCCTTGAGCTCCTCTGGCAGTCTAATGAATGTATAATGAAAGCAAATATTTGGTATAGCAAAAAAAGCCCATTTTAAAAATCTCATCGCTGTATATTTTCAAGAGGTTACGTTACTTGACATGTAAAACATCTATGAATTTTAAGTGAGGTCAGATTAGTAAAGCTCTATAGTTGGTCTTTCATCTTACTGTGACCAAGAACGTCCTTTAGCTCACTCTATTTACTAGGAAATTAAAAAGTAGCAAATTGCACATCATTGCATGCCATATGTCCATTCCTCTCCTGGGCTCTGCTCTACAGCAATGTTAATTGACTTGCCTAAACCCTCTTCTCCTGAGTTGTGACCACTCCTGATGAAACAATCAACAATGATGCTGAACAGAATAGGGAATAACAAACCAAAGCATAACATTGAGCCATGTTAAGAATAAAATAATTTCTGCAAAATGAAGATAAAAATCAAGTACTGCCATATAACCTATACTTTCAAAAGTAGAATCTTCAGTTTCTCATGCTCACTTAAAAAGCTGGGTTTTCAGGTTTAGCATTACCTGAAACTGAGAGACTTTTAAAAGGCAATTTACATTGAGGAAATAATATCATTAATGAGTAGAAAACCTAGACTGTTATACACATTTGCTTCTGTTTTAGTAGACTTTGAATAAGGCACATAAAATCTAAAAAAATATCAAGGGTTCTTAAAAAAGACCATATATTTATCTATGGGGTAAATGAGTTATTTAATCCATTTTTATGTAATAGGTGAATTGGATCAGATTACACTGTAAAAATAATAGGGCCCATAAGCTTGCAATATGTTAATGAACTTACTTTTTACCTCTTCACTTGGGTCTTCAGAGGACCTAGATTAAATGACAAAGTTTGGTTTTTTATGTTAATGCCTAATATTTAGATGAAGATGCATTATCCCTGTTTTGCCTCGTGTATCACAGCACTGTGAATTGTTGACAAACGCACCTAAGTGCAGGAGCCATCTGAAGCCACCTTTCACCACAGCCTGTTGGTGGATAGCGGGGCTGGGAGCTGCCCTGGTTGGCTCAGGCTCCTTGCCCAGCCCATAAAAGGTTGTTACGAGGCTCCTATCCTTCTCAAGCAGCTAAGTTATCACCTTTGGGCCTTCCCTTTGGCTGGGCTTGGCCAGGAGGGCTCAGCATGGCTGCAGGAAGAAGAGAGGAAGAGCCAAGAAGAGAGCACTGAGCATGGCAGGAGCCCAAGCTGCAGCCCTGGAGGTTCCTCTGCCCCTGTGACCCCCAGCATCTGAAAAGTACTTGCTGCCCTTGCTGGTCAAGAAGTTCGCCCACATTTAATTACTAACTGTTCCTTCTAATCCTCACCTTTGAGTGTATTCATGTTGTTGTTTCAGTACACTTCATCCAAGTCTGATAATGACTATGGTATTTTCCAGTTTCTTTGAGGCTTTCTTGTGTTGCCACCGCTGTTAAGCTTTATGCAAATTACTTGGTGAAGCAATGTTAGCAGTCTCTGCTAGAGGTATGTTGACACTTCTCTGTTTTAAAGACTGCCGAGGCATACTAAAGAGGGGAAAAATATCTTGATCTGTACATCTACTGGACTTAAGAGCCTTTCTTGCTTGTGTAACTCCTGCTACAGTAGCACATGCCATGGACACTTGTAATGGATCATGAATGAACAGCTGAGTAGGAGAAAACAAAACAGAAAAGAAAATAACTTGCAACTCATACCAAACTTTTTTGTTTCTTTTTACCTCAGATAATGTGATTAGGTCAGAATTGCTGGCACCTTCCTTCTTGACAAAGATTATTTTTTTTTCCTAAAACAAAAATATTATGTCTTGTGGATGCAGAGAAAATACTGCAAATATGAAATGTGAAAAGACTCAGAAATGAAAAAGCAAATGCAGTGAGTATAATTTTATTATCATTAATAGCCTGAGCGACAAAGCTGGTGAAGGGGCTGGAGAACAAGTTTTATGAGGAGCGACTGAGAGAGCTGGATTTGTTTAGCCTGGAGAAGAGGAGGCTGAGGGGAGACCTCATTGCTCTCTACAAATACCTGAAGGGAGGTTGTGGAGAGGAGGGAGCTGGCCTCTTCTCCCAAGTGACAGGGGACAGGACGAGAGGGAATGGCCTCAAGTTCTGCCAGGGGAGGTTCAGGCTCCACATCAGGAAAAAATTCTTCATGGAAAGGGTCATTAGGCAATGGAACGGTCTGCCCAGAGAGGTGGTTGACTCACCTTCCCTGGAGGTGTTTAAGGTGTGGGTGGATGAGGTACTGAGGGGCATGGTTTAGAGATTGGTGGGAATGGTTGGACTCGATGATCTGGTGGGTCTCTTCCAACCTGGTTATTCTATGATTCTATGATTTTCTCTAGCAGTTTCATAATCTTTGAAATTATGGAAACGCACAAAAATGGAGCACAATTACAGCAAGCTGATTCCAGATTTCTTTCACAATGTTATTTATTCAGTGATACTACAAGATAGTTAGGAAGTTAGAATTTTAATTTTAGTAGTACTTCATTCTAGGTATGGTCAATCTATCTTTTTATTACGACAAGTTATTTTAAACTACTTAGTATTCAAGGTATTTGCAGTTGCAATGAACAAGTTCATTTAAACACCAAATCAATCAGTATTTTCACTAGAGAGAAATTTTAAAGTACCAATTAAGAATGAAAAAGTGATCTACATCCTCTAATACAATATTAATGTGCTGAGAGTGGCAATCCCAACTGCACAAGGAAAAATGCAGCTGTGCATATGCTTGTCTTAAGAAAGGTTTTTTTCCTGTCACTTAGAATAATTTAATGAATAAAAAGTGGTTCTTTCATTACTACTAATGAATGGAAATTCCATCAAATTGCAAGGCATCAACACATGTCATTACTTTTAAACTAAAAGCGCAGTAGATTATACCAGTGATAATTGAGGATATGAGCACTTTGTACGATGGATGGACTATACTTGCCTTGCTATGGTATACTGTTACCTTTCAGCAGTGCATATATCACAGTTAAGAGTCATACTAGGTGCTTAATTCTGTTATTCTCTATTGAAATATCAACCTATCTGCTCATAATGAGACAGTTTATAAAAAATATTACAGAGGCACAGGGGAAATCATATCCTTTAGGTCAGTCGGGATGTGCAATGATCTGCTGAGGGGAGTGGTGGCAATCTTTGTGGATGAAGTAACTTAGACCCATGCTGATGAAGCAATCATATGAATAATGAGGGTAAGGATCTTTCCCTGGTGCTGTGGCCTAGTGGTCATGTTCTCCTCTGGTATTTCCAGTTCGGGTTTTGTTTGCTTTGAAGTAAGGGGAGAAGCATATGGAAAGACCCTGGGGGAGGGGAGCCAAGTTCTTTACATGAATAAGCCTAGGATGGCGCACCCTGTTTAGGTGGGGATTAGAATCATAGAATCATAGAAACACCAGGTTGGAAAAGACCCATCAGATCATTGAGTCCGACTATTAGGTTGCATGGAAAAAGATTTTACAAACCTCCAATTTGTGGAGGCTCAGATCAGGAGACATTTACTGACAAAGCTGGAACAGGTGCTTTAACCAAAAGAGATTTTAGCACCTTAATTTAGATGGCCTTTTTTTCAGCTTAACACCTGCTTGGTTCTTCAGGTGACAACTTCATCCTATCAAAGTGACAAAAAAATGCATTTTCTTGTCAGTTATGTTTGAACTTGTCTTACTGTAAAGGTATTTTCAGAGCACAATTACCTTGGGAAACATCCAAAAAAGTGCAAAGAATAAAAACTGAAACAAAACCTGAAGTTGAATTGTTGAACTAAAGATTGCCTAGTCTCTCCAAGGATTTCATTAGTGACTTTCCTGTAAAACAGTTTCAGGAGCCTATTTGTGACAATTTTGGTTTTCGTATATAAGAAACTTTCTTGCATTAATTTCTATAAATACTTTTTTTTCCCTTCTGTGATATTTCTGTATTATCTAAATGTACAATTTAAAGGACCATTGGTTTAACTATTTTAAGACAGTATCTCTGTGAAATAGATTTTTTGTCTTTCAGGACAGTGAAAGATATATAATCTCATTCTGATTATCTAGGAAAAAATATTTATTTTTCATAAATACAGAAGAATTTGAGCGTATAAAACTAGAGCCAGTGAAGTTAGCTTGATTTACAAAAGCTGGGAATCGACACAACTTGTTCTTAAAACATTTGTTTTGCAGTTTTTGCATGGAGAGTCTGTAAGTAAAACAGTACAGCTTCTGCTCCCTTGTTGAGCTATAAATAGTTTATAAATTAGACATTTAGTATGCATTTTTTAATAAATCATCACTTGTCCTGTAATAAAGGATGCTTTGATTTGTGCATGTTTTTGCAGATACATAACACTTTTATGATGACCTCAGTGCTAATAGCAAGCTGCATGGAGGCCTTTGAGTAAGAATATTTGATGTTTTTGCTGTTTGGTCAGCAGCAGCCTTGGCTATATGCCACATCACTCTATTCCAGTGCACTACAAAGTGAGTGTTGTTGGAGATACTACAAAAGTAGTAGGCTCAAAATTACCATGCACCGGATAAAAACACTTTTGTGTGATATTGCCATGGTAATTCCGGCCTCACAAGGTAAAGCTTCATATCAAAGATCTCTCCAAAAGAGAATAGAGAGTATAGTAATTGGGGAAGTGAGTTGGAGTCATGTGGGAAAATATTTGTACCAGATGACTCTTATCCAGCACTGTAGATGTTAGTTACATTACAGAGCTAACGTGTAAGTTAATGCTGCCTGAGGCAGGATTAACTTCTAATGTGTAGGGATTCAAAATTGCTAATGGCCTAGCTAGCACGAAAACCAACTTCAGTGAGGTGACTTACCTTACTTGCATCTGTTAACTGGCCATTGCCAGCCTTGTTATGTCAAGCACCTGCCACCTGTCCTAGTCCTGAGCAGACATAAGGTCTGTCACAGGATCAAAGACTTCCAAGGCAAGGCAGAATAGTGCTGCTGATGGTGTGATTTGTGTATGAGGTGATATCAATGTTTATGACTGTCTTCCTGATCTCTCTCTTCTTGAGTTGCTGGTGCTGGCACAGAAGAGATTGTGCTACTTTTCTGGACCAGCTCTATAGCTGTTGCTAGTGAATCTCAATGAAAATGGCAAAGATTTGCATTGACCATGGTCTGTTTCATAGAATCATAGAATAACCAGGTTGGAAGAGACCCACCGGATCATCGAGTCCAACCATTCCTATCAAACACTAAACCATGCCCCTTAGCACCTTGTCCACCCATGCCTTAAACACGTCCAGGGAGCAGCCTGTCCCAGTGCCAAATGACCCTTTCTGTGAAAATTTTTTTCCTAATGTCCAGCCTTTAGGAGATTTAGCTATGCTAAGACTTTTCAGTATGAGAGAATATATGTTCTTGTGTTGACAGAGGGTGGTAAATGTCCTGATGGAAGGAGATAAGAGGATGCCGTCTCCCAGGCCTATCCCCAGATCTCTGTCCTCTCTTCTGTTGTGGTGGAGTGGTGGGAATCCCTTTGGTGTTCCACAAGTATTGAGGGGAGGTTAATTCCCATTAGAGCCTGTTCCTCTGTGCCCCTTGTCATTTTGGCTGTGAGGATATGGGCTTGCAGCATTGTCTCACACAAGCAGTGCCATAGATTCAATGTAGGTGGCAATTCTCTGGGTACATTTGCCATGGTGTTTTGTATTGCTCTTTGGATGCTACCTTTGTAAGTTAAGTCTTGATGCTACTTCTTCCCTAAGTGTGCTCCTGGGGTCTTACTCTGCTTCCAGGTTCTTCTCCAGTGTGCTCAATTGTGCTAAGGACAATACCTCTTCAGAACCTGGCTGCTTGCTCATCTGAAGAGTTTTGCTTGTCCTGGTGTGGGTGCAGGGCACCTGTATCCCAGCTGTGTGAATGACAGCTTCCACCCTCTTCTCTAGCAGTAGTTTCTGTTGATTTGGGTCTCTGCATGGGAAGTTCTGCAGTTAATCCACTTTGTTATTAAAGTGCATGCTGTTTTAATATTGCTATTTCACTACCCTCTTAGGATAAAATGGAATCTTGAAAAAAAAAAAAGGCATTTAAAGGCAAGAAAAGTGTAAAACAAATGACTTTTCCTCCTTTTTAGAAAACACTAATTGTGGGTCAAAGAATGCAATTGTTTGACTCCTCCTGGTGGAAGAAGCGCTTGTATAGACTCAGTAGTGCTGTGGAGTTTGTTTTTTTTTCTTAGAAAGAACTATTCCAACTAAGAGCTCAATATTTATACCTAAAACCAGTATTTCAAATGTAATATCTCTTTCTACATGTCTTCTTTATGCAAGTATACAGTCACTCAGCTGTAACAGAGGCAATAAGAGCCATCAGTATCTATCAATTAGCCTGAAGGTAATTTTTTGGTTGCCATATTAGAATTTCTGCTTGTTGTGCAGCTTTCAGGCTGAGTGCAGAACATAGAATATTTCTCTAGTACATGTGTTCACAATAGCTGTGAGAGGAAGCAGAGGGGATAAGTGGAGTTTGTGAGAAACTGAGGCATTCTTTTACCAGCACCAGCCCGTGTTCTCCTCCCAGTGAACATGGATAACTCAGATTAACACTAATGGATGTTATGCACAAGGGAGGGTATGATCTAGCCCATTGCATGCAGTGGGAAGTGCAATTTAAAGCTTTCCTGAGGCATCTTTAAATTAGATTTCTTGGAGCATCTGTCTTTGAATTGTCTCACATACAGGACTCCCAGTGACTCAACAGGGCTTGCTGCACACAGATCAATGATAGGGGATGTCTCTTTTGTTACATCTTTTCAAAAGGTGTAAAATTGACAGAGGTAAATTGCTCTTATTGGTTACATACACAGATGCTTGCCTGTGTACATGGAAGTGATCTGCTTCAAGGCATGCACTTTCAGGTTACGTGAATGCCAAAACACTAGAAAAACAAGCCCATTAAAAAAGATTGCTAAGGAATTTCCTTTCCTTCAATCCAGAAGAGCCTTGTCTGTGACCTTGATTGCAGACAGAAGTTGAAGAAGGATAGATTGGTCAGATCATCTGTAAAGACAGGCTGTTTAAATGACTAGAAAGGACATAAAGATTTGCTATAAGAAGAATTATATAAACCAAAACAAAATCCACGTGACACAGGACTTCGGTGACCAAATGAGGTACCCATAAAAAGGTAGATTCTATAAAGCCTACATCGTGGATTTGAGCATCTTCCTTGAAAGCATCCAGTATTAACTGTGGTCAGTGGTTGCAACGGGGGATTCAGCTGACCTCTGAAGCTGACCAGTTCCAATGTTCTGACTTTATCCAATAGGAATCAAACAGTTGGATGTTTTTATCTCTGTGGAAGGTGCACTTGTGTTATCAGTGTTTGGCAAGACACCTGGATTTTGCTTGTTAAATGAAGGAGGCAGTATGTGAATTGTTCTGTTGAAACTGGGACCTAAACCAGACTAAGTGAAGGAGAAATAATATCAGAATAGCATCCTCATGTGATGCTGGTGTCTGTAATGCTAAACTGCCATTTTACAGTCTTACCTTATTTCTTTTTGCTTCTTTAAACACAAGGGAAATTTTGAAATGATATCTTCTTAAACAGCTTTTTGAAACCAGTGGGGGTTAATTAAAAATTAAACATGGAATCTACAAACATCCAGAAATTATTTACACTGTTGTTAATTTGTTCTTTAATATTCATAACTGTTTTCTGTTAATTAAGAAGAGAGGGAGAACATGAAGAAAGGCTCAGAACAAAAGAAGTCTGCATACAGATAAGGGTCTGAGTTCTCAAAGAACTGGACTAAATGCATGCTGCCTGACCTAAGCTAAGAATTTATATGCAGTGAATGTGTATTGCAGCTGAAAAATTGGGTAGACTTAAGTAGGAATCTTACTATATCAGCATTCAGTGTGATCCTCTTACCACTGTGGTTGATATTTCCCTGTTTTCTGGCATTAGACTTTCTGCAATCCTGGAGCAGTCTAATTAACTCTTAGAAAGTGGGGCTTGTAGTTGAGAAATATTTCTAGCTTTTGAAGTAGTATTATGTAAAGCATATGTAGGAAATGAAGCTGCATAGGGTGCTCTATTTTCTTTGTACTGAAAAAGTCATGAGCCTACTGCTAATCCTTTCAGAGGTATTAGCTGTTATCTTAGTAGCATCTAGAGACAATGCATCTTAGAGCATCTGGTCAAGATCAGGGTTTCACCATGCAACACATCTCACACAAACAGACAGCCAGTTTCTTGATGTCATGCAGTACTGGCCAGCAGACATAGGTGGTGTTACTTCTCTGTGTAAATGGCAAATTCCATCCTTTTTTTCATATATGGAGGTATTTGCAGACTCTTCTACACCCAGGACCTTCACCAGCTTTGTTCTTTTCAGTCTGTAGTAATGCTTGTTTAGCTTCATCCCTATGGAGTATTTACCTTCAGTTTCAAAACAATCCTCTACTGCAAATCTCTTATTTTGGCTGTTTTGAATACCGGCCTGTTCATGAACTGGGCTGCTGTAGCTAATCAATTTTATACCACTGCATGCAACTTGTCATCGATGTAGGATCTGGATGAGTTTTGAATAGTGTTTTTCAGAACATATATGTGAACGAAAGTACTATATTGCCCAGTAAGAGATGGGAGCCCTGTGTTAGCTGTGAATAGCAGAGCAAAGCTGTTTAACAAAAATTTGGAAATGGGAGGGTTCCGTGAAAGTTAGACCCTTAGCTTAGTATGGCCCAGTAATTTTCTTTCCCAAAGGGACAAGAAAAATGATACTGCTTTTTGTTCGAGGTCATTTGGTACCTGTCTCTTTATTCCCTTCAAACCCAATCTTAAATGGTTGTGCAATAGTCTGCTTAGAATGTTTAGCTGTCAAAAAAAGGTGCAGGAACAGTTCTGTGCAGCATAGGTAACCAAATCACATGGTCATGAACAGTATGTGACTGAGAGTAATGCTTCAGTTGGAGAGACTGGAAATGTAAATACTAACAAAGAATAAATTATTTTATGAAAAATAAGGCTAAAATAGATTGAGAAAAAACACTGTGTTCCCCTGTCCTTTCTTTAGCTATACTCCCAGCTACTTGCAGTAGTAAATAATGATATATTTCATAAGATATTGGATGCATTATAATATTTATTGGCCTAAATGCAAGGTTAATTGAGACTTTGCATTTCATGTCCATCAGTAGAAGTAACAGTAAAATAAACAGTGCTTTTTGGCCAGCCAACAGACTTGCTGTTGGATCTTGCTTGGAAGAAACTCTTTCTCATATATGTATAAAATTCATATCACAATATGCTAAAATATGCATGCAGTATGAAGAGATGACAAAGTGACGTGAAGCACCTGGTGCAACATGCTTAGTGAAAGACAACTTCATTTTATTCCTTTCCCATTTTCTTCACCTCTGTGTCTCAGCAGGCACAGTCTGAAAGACTGTTTGTAGTTGTGAAAATAGATGGTAATATCCAGATGAGGCACATAAGAGAAGACTAGAAATAATTAGCACAGGCCAGGATCATTAAAGTTTACGCACCAGGATAATCCAAAGAAAAATGATCTCTTGAAATAATTAATGCTATGTTCTAACTTCGTTAATGATAAAAATTTGCCTTTGTGCCAAGGGCCAGCACAGTACTGAAGTTCGTCCAAGCAAAAAGTTTGTTGGGCTCAATACCTGTGTTGATTCTCACTATAGAGATGAGATTGTTGAAAGGCAGACCCTAGCTAAGGGTAGCTTTAATTTAGGATATTAGAGTGTATCTGTGTCTGATCTCTTCCAAAGTAGAAAACAGGAAAAAAAAAATCTAGGCTTTTATGAAGACTCCTATGTAAAATAGCCCATATGACTGGAATTCCTACACTGATGTTTGCTGTCTTGCAGTGCTACCAAGACAGTACCATTTAAAAGTTTTTGATGCCACCATTCATAGCATTGTGGCAATCTTCTAAGAATGAGCTGTGGGTATAATAGAAAACTGGAAGTAAAGAAAAGAGCACTTTTAAATGAAAAAGAAATGGAATATATTTCTTATCTCGCCTCAAAGGTAGCTTTTTTTCCTTTTTTTTTTCTTTTGAGAGTGGGGAATCGGGAATGGAGGTGAGGGAAGAAACAGAATTAAGAGAATCTGAGTTCCTCTGTGCTCCAGGGAGGATGTTGCATGCTCTGAGCTCATTGCACTCAAGATTTTAAGCTGTGACCATAAGGTTGAAATTGCAGAAAAAATATTTTAGCAAAGATTTATGGAAAAAGTGCAGAATATAGAGGAGTCTGGAGATCAGAAGCAGACTTCAGGCTCTGGCAGCCTGAACACAAGTTAGAGACCTGGGTGAGAGATGAGTAAGCTGTATGTACAAAAACATGTCTGTGATCTTTTTCATATCAAAAAGATCACAAATTATATCAGAAAATACAGGGTCAACAGTAGCAACAATACCTTGAGGGAGATGGGAGATACAGTAATATCAGAAGACAGCTGGTAATGGGGCAATAGCAGATCTTTTTTTCCCTGCCTTAGGGACAATGATAGAACAGTAATTACCGAGAAAGCAGGCAACCTATAGAGTGTAGGAGTGTCTTGCTTGTAGTTAGAGATACTGAAATCTGCTGTATCTCTGAATAATTGAATCTGCAGATGGTGGACAGGTAGGAAGGCAGATGGAGTGAGAAAGAAAGAGATGGAGTAATTGAGCACTGCAATAAAGTACCTTCCTCAAAGATCTCATATACGCTAGTTATGTACCTTCCAATGTTTGTCTCTTAATGAATCTGTTTCTTTTTAACCCAAATCTTATCCAAAATTGAACCCATGAAAAGGAGTTGTCCAGATATAAATGGACACAGCTGGATCAGTCCACAATGTCACCTGGATAAAGCAGTGTGGGTGCACTCTTTTATCTCCTCTGTTCTTCGTCCGTCTCCTTCACAACAATATTGTGCTGGCTTAATCAGTGATTTCCAACTCTCGATATTGGAATTGCAGTCAGTATTTGCGTGGATTGTTGGTGGGAAGATGAAATGCGTTAACTCTGCTGAAAGTAATAAGCTGCGATGTAAAAGGAATAGGCATATATTGTTTGAAGTGACAGTGATTTAAGATGCTTGAAGCTCAGTGTGGGAAACCTGAAAAGGGTTTGGATTAAGATTTGGAGACTGCTAAAAATCAGTTTTCTCTACACTGTCCCAAGAAGATGACTTCAAAATTAGATTAAGCATCAGTAATCTCGTGCAAATGTGGGTTGGTTTGTTTGAAAAATGCTGTCTCGCAGTGAGACAATTAAAAATGAATGCCTGGGAAATAAAGTTTTCCAGTGTGCTCTTCATGTTTTCTTTCATACTGACTCCTGTGGCTAGAACTACTCATGCTCATCTCTGTCCTTGCTAATATTTCCGTCTCCCTTACAGAAGTAAATGTGGTTTATCAGGGAATCTTGTTTTGCTATTATTTGTGCCAATGAAATCCAGAGCAATCTGCATGTCGGAGGAAAAGCAAACATAAAGTCTGAGATTTCAGTGGGAAATAGCCCATTTCCTCTTGTGCTGCAGGTGCCCCTGGAATCAGTTTCAGTTTCTCCATTTCTCTTAAAAAGACCTTCAAATAGCTTTCTTTCTGCTTTATGCTAAAAGTCCTATGTGACTTTTGTAAGTTCTTATACTGTATTTATATGTAAGCATAAAACATTCTTCTCCTTGAATAAGAAATGAAACAAGTGGCAATGAAAATGCAACTGAAAACAAAATCCTATACAGCTAAATAAATACAGTCCTTTGCATATTAATGAAGATCTGATGGGATCACCAGAAGATACAGCAGTGGAAAAGAAGTGTTTGAGTGCATCTGTTCAACCTTGCTGTGTGAATCTCAAAGGAGATGGGAGTTAAATGCATTTATTGTAGAACAGAATTTACATGCCACAGGTTTTAAAAAAATCACAGCTGGATTTTCTTTCGTGTGTGTTTGTTTTTAAGAGAAATAGAGCAACTGATACTGCTTTTCAGCTTTTAGTTATGAACAGAAATAATGTAATATCTACATTGGTCTGTCAAGAGACCACTGCCTGTTTGTGCTTGTAGTTGAAATCTACCAATACAATAAAGCTTTTCTGTTTCCAAGGTTAAAATGTTAAGCATTGAGTAGCTTTGAAATGCATGCTTTTTAACTGAGATCTTTCAAGAAGTAAAATTATCAGTATTTAATGCATGAAACCATGATTTACTGTCTTGAGAACTAATATGGCCTGCTGCAGATGTAAACTCAACCTCAATTAATGTGCTACTGGGCCTGATTCAGAGATGGATGAAGGTGGCAGGTCTTTCCAATTACATTTATAAGTACCAGATGAAGTCTTTAATTAATGCATCACTGAGTGCTCAGACTCATTTAAAAATTCTCGTTTCTAGATATAATGCAGATCTTTCAAAATGTCATTGTACTTTAAAGCTGTTCTGCTCTCTTGGATGAGAAGTTATTTACACTTGTGTGAATACATCTGATATATTCCTTCTTTCCTCACACAGTAGTATGCCTACAGTATGTGTTTTGATATATTATGTGTATCTTTGAATACATAATTTATTACCAGATGGTATGTGATTAACAGGGTACACTAAAATACATATACGCATTTGCCCTGGGTAAATGTACACAGTCTGGTAGAGTGCGTATTTAAAGTGAATATTTCAGGATGTAATTTTGCAGATGACACTAAGCTGGGTGGAAGTGTGGATCTGCTGGAGGGTCGGGAGGCTCTGCAAAGGGATCTGAACAGGCTGGACTGCTGGGCTGAGACCAACGGCATGAGGTTTAATAAAGCCAAATGCCGAGTCCTGCACTTGGGGCACAACAACCCTATGCAGCTACAGAGTAGAAGTCTGTCTAGAAAGCTGCCAGGAGGAGAAGGACCTGGAGGTGTTGGTTGACAACGACTGAACAGGAGCCAGCAGTGTGCCCAGGTGGCCAGGAAGGACAATGGCATCTTGGCCTGTATCAGAAACGGTGTGACCAGCAGGTCCAGGGAGGTTATTCTCCCTCTGTACTCGGCACTGGTGAGACCGCACCTCGAGTACTGTGTTCAGTTCTGGGCCCCTCACCACAAGAAGGATGTTGTGGCTCTGGAGCGAGTCCAGAGAAGAGCAACAAAGCTGGTGAAGGGGCTGGAGAACAGGCCTTATGAGAAACGGCTGAGAGAGCTGGGGTTGTTCAGCCTGGAGAAGAGGAGGCTGAGGGGAGACCTTATTGCTCTGTACAACTACCTGAAAGGAGGTTGTGGAAAGGAGGGAGCTGACCTCTTCTCCCAGGTGACAGGGGACAAGACAAGAGGGAATGGCCTCAAGCTCCACCAGGGGAGATTCAGGCTTGACATGAGGAAAAATTTTTTCACAGAAAGGGTCATTGGGCACTGGCAGAGGCTGCCCAGGGAGGTGGTTGAGTCACCTTCCTTGGAGGTGTTTAAACAAATGGTGGATATGAGGTGCTGAGGGTTTGTGGTTTAGTGGTTGATAGGACTTGATGGTGGGTCTTTTCCAACCTGGTGATTCTGTGGGAGAGAAAATAATTTGTTGATACATTCAAAAGTTCAGTGTGTGCAGTAAAAACTACCCAGGAAAGTTTTATCTAATAGGCTACTTCAAGTATTGAAAAAACATCTCTGGCTCTTGAACTTAGCCAGGTGAAATTTTGACTAAGAAGACTTATTGTTCAGATGCCATTGGTGTGTTCTGACTTCCAGTATCTAAATTGTTCTGATTTGGAATATGGAATACCCAATGTCCGTATGACTTTTTTTCAGGTCTTAATCCATAGGGGAGCAAAAAAAAATAGTTTCTATTAGGTTACTGCCTGCTTGGCTCGGGGCATGTGAAAGCCATTGTTTTCTCAGAACAAGTAAGCAAAATGCCAACTTTGGGCTTGTAAACAAAGCTCCATTGTTGAGGAAAACTTATGGACTTGATTCAGATTCCTGGAAATTCAACATTTAAATCAGAAGCATTGACAAAACCTTGCCTGAAATAATGTAATTTGCTGTTGCAATTAACACTGTTGGTGTGAAGATACCTGAAGTTATGGCCACCTTTTCCTAGGACAGATTTTAGTCATCAGAAATTGAAAGCCACGGGCCAGACTTTCACCTCTTAGTAATAAAAACTACACAGTGAAGAGAAATTATAGACATACCAGAAGTGTACTGTTTATGGGTCGATTCAGATCTGGAGGCAGCTTTAGACTGGTAACCAATAGAAAATTAATATAAAAGCCTTAGCTCACATAAATCAATAAGGTTTCCTTGATTGTAACAGGCTAATGCCAATTTATACCACCTGAAGAACTATTGCCTAGATTTACAGTGTAAATATAATTACTATAAGATAGATCTGCTTTGGTTCACTGAGCTGGCAACCAGCAAGGTTTACAGTATAGGCTCTTTTTGTTCTTGCTTAAATTGTCTTTCTAGAGGGTGGCTGGAGTTAGAACCCAGACCACAGTTTCTCTCCAGTGTGCTGTTTTGACAGTATTAGCATATAAAGTAGATATCATTGCAGAGTGTAGGGCTCATTCCTACAGGCCTTGTGTACGGTGAGCGCGGCAGGGAAGGTCCATTTCAGAGTGTTGTTTGGCACAGCGGGAACCTGCTGACTCGGCATTACCTGCAGGATACTCAATGCTTTTCAGTGGTGGCTGCTGTAAGTGGTTGCAATTAGGTTTTGACATTAACATCCTACCCTGCGTCAGGCTGACTGGGAGAGTGCAGCAACTTGCTAGATTTGATTGTTTTCCTGGGCTTTGCTAGCAGAGGCAGTGAGACAGTAGGGTATTGATTTAAAGATGTGAGGCTGGCTTTGCAATCAGATGGGCTAGAAACAGATTTGAAACTAAATATTAAAATACCGAAGAATACAGCGAGCTCTCTGAATAGAAGTGGGGAAATATTTGAGCTTAGGCTGTTCATTCAAACCTATAAACTATGAAAAGTGGAGGATGATTATGGCAACAGAAACAGAGAAGGCAAAATTATCGACTTGTTTTTTCTTTAAGTTGTGCATTATTTTAGTTGAAAGACATTTCATGTCTTTGGCCACAAGCCTTCATGGACTCCAAAGTGTAATGGCCATACAAGTCTCTCTTTGCTTAGTTGCAAGCTATTATTTAATTTTCATTAGTTTTCTCCTTCTCCATTCATGCTGTGATGTCCTTGATGACAGCTAATATCAGTAAAAGAATCAATAAAGAGTTATTAATAATAATTAAAGCATGAGCAGCCCATTATACTGAGTGGGCTTAGTCCCTCCAAGCATAGATTCTGCATTCAGTTTTGCAAGTGCAGCTAAAGAGACTTGGCACAACTTCAGTGATCTCTGGATGTACCTGAGGGTAGGCTGTGGCTCCTGAATCTAGGAGCTATTCTTCTAAATTATTGTCAAAAGCAAGAAATCATGACCTCTTGTTCTAAGTGGATGAAATGCCATGTAACTTAGGAAAACTGTGAGGGGACAGAAAGACCTGAAGTGAGTTGGTGAGCAAGGTGTTTGTGCTCAGAAAAGTGAGAAATCTGTGTTCAGGTGCTCTTCATGTCGCAAAAAAGAGCTCAGTAGTTTCAACAGTAGCATCTAGCAGTCACTTTCCACAGTCTAAATGCAACATAAATTAACATGATTTCTATGCTCCTGGGAGACTGTGGACTGAAATAACAAGGGTGCTCCAGGTCACAGCCAAGACACAATTAACCCTGAGATTGAAGAAATGCCTTCCAACCTACAGGAAGGATTCTCATTTTGAATAGCTTTCCATTAGTTTTCCTGTGGGAATGACACAATATTGGCAGTATTTCTGGAACTAATATGATGATGCTAGCCAGGGAGCAGTTTAGCTGTAGGTCCTTAACGCTTCTGTGGTCGCTAGGGTTCTGTGGGCTTACAGTCAGACTCTGATTATGTACTGGTTATTGGGAAGATTTTTTGTCCTGATGTGATTAAGGTAATTTCATGTGGCAAAAGAAATGCCATGCCTATATTTTAGCAGGAGGTGCATTTTGGTGCATCTGCGTTGTGACTTTTGTTCGTTAATTCCTTGTTCTCCCTCGCGTGGCACATAAAGCTAATAATGATTTTATTTTCAGCTAAGTTAAAATATTCACGTGCATTTGAAATTCCATGGACAAATCTATTTGTATCTGAGGAACAGATAAACTATTGAGTAGGAATACTCATTAGGATTGGAATTTCTGATTATGATTCTGATATAGTTATATAGTTAGTGTTATGAAATCTTTAACAACTTGAAAGTGATCATTTATGGTGAAAACCAAATTAACTATTTGTTTTTTTTTAATTTACTGTATATTTTTCACCCATCTGTAGCTTGATGTGCATCAGAAAGAGATTTATCAGCTCCATGCATTCTCTGAATTCCCTTTTCTCTTTTGCAGGGATTGGTTGTGTGTTTCTGCTGCTGGATTTTTAGATAAACTAGTATATCAAATCTCTACTCCTAATTACTAGGTAATTATTGAAATGTAATTTTTTTTCTTCTTTTTGCTTTTTTTTTTTTACATAACTCTTACTTTAATGCAAACCCACTTCTGGTGAGGGCAATGCAGAACAAAAATGAAACAAAACAGGAAAAATTACCATGATAAAAACATGAACTCTTCAGCGAAATTTGGAGTTTGTCCCTTAATTCTTGGTAAGTGTGGGTGCTTCTATTATGAGATGATCCTGGAGAGTACTACGTTCATCTGGAGAACATATTTATGATGACTAATGGATCATTTTATAGCTACTCCTGCAAATTTTCCTCTCTAGGACATGCAACACCAAAGGCCGCTGGCTGAAGGAAGGGAGTGACTTCAGTTGGTGCCTGTGAAATTTTTAGAAAACATGGTCAGTGGACTGAGTCACTGATACACGAGAACAGGACTGCAACGATTTCAAAGTGCATGTGATGCAGAGGTAAAACAGCTCTTGTGAAATCAAGTGTTACGTGTCTGCTGGCTGCCTGCCTCCTCCTGCCTGTGGAGCCTGACCTGTTTGACTGTCCAGGATTGTGACTTGAAAAGTGCTACCTTCATGTATGAGGAGATTATAGGCAGTGTTGCCACTGGCTCATGTTATCTTTGAAAAGCATAACCTGCAGGATCCCGTAGAACAAAAATGGGACCATATCAAAAGCAATGAGATGTGGCTGTAGTGATGAGGAGAAAAATGATAGCTATAAAAGCATCACCGAGGCATTCTGGCTCATCAGGTGCTGCATGCTGTCATGTGTGTATTTAGGAAGGGATTATTCCTAGGGATCACTTCCCACTCTATGAGATAAGTCAGAAAGTGAAGTACTAGGAGGCATAAAAAAAAGTAGAGAGGACAAATATTTTAATCACATGAAACTGAAAACAGATTATTTAGTTTCCTTAAGGAGACATGAGAGAGGTATAGAAAATTGGAAATGCTTATTTACCTTTATAGTTATCATTAAATGAACACAAATTTTGATTTGTTTTGCAAAGTGCAGGGATTTGAACTAGATGCTTTTCTAAGGTCCCTTCCAGCCTAAATCATGCTTTTGTTATTGTATTTTTTTATGAAGCTAAAGGGCAATAAACTTTCACAGGATGTTTTGGCCTATGGAACCCTTCAGCATGGCATACTATTGAGTCTATGGTCTTAGATACGAAAAAGTGGATTAGGCATCAGCACAGGTAAAATAAAAATCCACAATTGGGTTGGATGGGATACCTTTACCTAAGTGCTGGATGTTGTCAGACCAGCACACCTTGCAAGGCATTGTAAGAAAACTACCTGATAAGTAAAAAGCAGTTTCCTTTCCTTGCCCTAGAGTATTTGGTGCCAGCCATGGACAGGATCAGTTCATCCAGTTTATTAGGACAAGTTCTACGCAGGGTGAGATTCAGCTTTCAGTTATGATGATTGCTCTAGTAACTTCAGCATCAGGATATTCTCTGTAAGGCAGTCTGACTTTCATACAAAATTATTGAAAATAATCAATGTACGAGTTTGCCTTTGGTTAAAACTTGCATTTTGTACAGACACCAGATCCGCTATCTGTTGCACAGATGGAGAAGTCCTATTCATCAATATTTGTCAAGGTAGCTGTGCTAGGCTGAGAAGTGTATGAAAGAATTAACTAGGGAAATGCTGAAGTCCAGGCCTCGCAGAGAGTACAGACAACTGTATTACACTGGCCTGTGACCCCTAAAGCAATGTTACCCTGGATAAAGCCAAAGGTTTCCTATTTTATGCAAACTAGGCCAAGATATTCTTGAAGTGTTAAAAAAATATTCATCACTTCTTGAGTAAAAGCAGATTAAAAGAAGCTGGTTGGATGTTTTCTAAAATAAAACCCACCAACCTGTCCCTGTCCAGAATGTATTGAAATAACACGCTCACTTCAAGAGTGGGTAATAAGAAGATTATTTTTTTAAAAGTAAGAGGAAAAGAATATAAGCCTGAAACCCACTTTTGTTAGTGCTGCAGTATGCATCTATTGCAAGGTTAATAATAGAGTTATCTCTGTCGACAAAGGAAGGAGCCTGACAACAGAGAAGAAATCCAAATGGGTTTGAGTTCCTTGCATAATCGTTATTTTAATTGCTATGTTCAGAAAAGGCTTCTGAGGTTCTCCAAATACTGCTCATCTCCAGATGAGATTTACTAGCGCATCACTCACAAGCTTTCTTTTGAAAAGTCACTTTCTTGTTTTATCATGTTTACAAAAAACGAAGTGAGAGTTAGTTATGAATCTTCTGTTATTTGAGTCGATGGCAGATGCTAGGAAGGCTTTGCTGTGTGATAGAGTTAAACTCCCTGGGACTGATTACAAAGAAATTCCATTAGCAATATTTAAATGCCATCTTTGAAAGGCACTCAATAATATGTGTGTTGGCGCTGATCAAGAATAGTACCTTTTAAAAATGAAAAAGTAATGTGACTGTTAGTTTAACATAAAAATGTCAAACTGAGGGCAGTCTCTTGTCAGTTAAAGAATCTGGGCTATTCCTAATGGGAATAAGGCTGAAGGGGAACTGGGAGAAGAGGCTACTAAAATTGCAGATGTGCAGAACTACTCAAAGATAATTTGTGCTGGCAAATAACACTGTCAGCCAGTCTGGGAATAATACAGGCAGCTTGATACCTGTTCTTCCTGAGCCACCTTAGTGATTTCTTTTTCTTAGTATGTTCTTTAACAGCTAGCAAGGCTTTGCAGCAAACAAGGCTAAGTTAATGGTGTGCTGAGTGGAGGTAGATTTGTGCAGATTTAAAGAATGTGATTTAGTAAGTTCCTAAAATGCATTAAACCAGCCGACCTGCTTGTTGCTGAATTGAGGGATATACCTGTAAGAAGGGAAAAAGGATCCTTAAACTTTTGAGGCTAGTGGAGCTGGTGCCTTGATAGGAGTAAAGGGATGAAGATGTGCATCTCTGCTACCTGTCAGTTTCTGTTAAGGTTACGTCTCAGTATAACATCAACCCTCTCCTCCTCTAAAAGTAGCTCCCAAAGAAATAAAAGTCTGTCAGAAGTTCTCTTGGAAGAAATGTCATATAACAACTCTCTTAATTAGCTGATCCATGGGTCTGTTGCTTGCTTTTTGGAGGTCAGTGCCTGTTTTTTCTCTTAAATTAACATTATTTCCATTGTGTCATTCACATCATCTCTGCTTCCTTTTTCTTATTTTTTTTCCTTTTTTTTTCTCTTCCCCAGACATCTTTCAACTAGGTTGTGTATATAGTTTTCTCTCTTCCTGGGCATGGTTTGAATCTCTTCTCACTGTTTAGATAATCACTAAGTGATTGCTCCAGAAAATAAAAAATCCCACCTAAAATGAGGCCTGTGCAACAGCTGCTGCTGTGATAGTATGTGTATGCACATCAACAGCTGTCTTACGATTTAAATGTAAATTAGAAAGGAAGAATTAGCATCTTTCTTTTGCAAGACAGGAGCTGAATGTTAGAGTGTGGTCTGACCAAGGTCATGAAAGTCTGTGGCAGATCTAGATGCTGATCAACCCAGTCCATTGTGTGAGCTTTGAGACATTCTTTCATCTTAATCTTCACTTCTAAAGGACAAATTTTGACTTGTTTATCTAACCAATTGCCAAGACTGAAACAGATTCTTTTAATGGTTTTTACCATGTGGTCCTTTCCTTTATTCTTCCATTTTTTTTCAAATCCTTCTAAATGCTGCTTATAAATTGCCTACTGTACTTTTTCTTTCCAACCCAATAGTTTGGATAGTCCCCTTTTGTTAATCTGTTGCTCTTGTACCTTAATGTCTTGTTTTAATGCCTCTTTTATCACAACTTCTTAAAATCATTTCATCCATAGATTTGACGCCTTTTCATGTCAGCTTAATACTTTGTCCTCACTCGAGGCCACCACTCGCTGGCTCAGTTTTTGTCATTGCTAATTGTTGTACATTGTTTTATTGCTGTGTCCTTCTGTTATCCTTTCCTGATACCTTACTCAAAAGCGCTGTATAAATAACTAAAGCATAGTGTAATGGACCAGCTGTAAAGTAAATCGATCGACAACCTTGCTGTGAGGCCATAATGTGAGATCTCCTAGAACTGCAGAAGGCCTGATGAAAGGTAAGCACTGTTTTCTCTTAGCACCACTTTAATCAGAATTTCTCAGTGTTGTTAAGCCCTAATATTAATATTTTTTTATTTGTTCTCTAACACAGAGAATAACATATAATAGAAAGCAGGTGCAGTAATTACTTAGATTGCAACACAAAAGGCTGGTTTTGGCATACTCCTATAAAGGAAATAAATTCCTAGGAATTCTGAGGACCATATCCAAAAGGGATTTGAATGACCAGCTATCGTTTTAGGTATTTAAGGGAATAGTTGTTTAAGGAAGCTGTGATTGAACCAAATATGGAATGAAATCACTTGAACTGAATTTCAAGCTCTTGCATCAACTGTCATAAGCACATGTCTTACTTTTGACAAGCAATTGTTGTAGATTTCTTGGCTAAATTCTCACTTAAGGCTGACTAGATTTGTCTCTAAGCTCTCGCTCATTACTCTTGCTGAATGGAGAAGTTTTGGTATACGTGGAATGAGGTGTGTGAGCCACTCCTGAGAGGTGGTTGAGGAGAGGCTAAGTAGATCAGTCCCTCAAGCAGATGAGATGGCAACTATTCATTGTCGATTTTGGGGGGCTTGAGGGATGCTTTGGAAGAAAGAAGCCAATCTCACTGACTTGGTAAGCACAGACTTCTGGATTTGCCTCCTGCAGAGGGGTCCCAAGGCTCATATTTGGCCATAGTGGGTGAAAGTATCCTGCTTTGATGGAGACAGAAAGTCTGAAGCTCTGGAGAAGGCTGCCTGGGTTACTTCTTAGTTCCTCAACCTAGGTGGCCTGGGGCAGGCAGCTTTGGCTGGGAGGCCTACAGATGTTGGTATGTTCCTGTAGGTCAAAAGGTTGAGTGAGGATTTCAGTGACCAGTGGGAGTTTTTAGCATTTCTGTTGTGCTTCAGAGGTCAGTGCAGTGTGGTTGGAGTTACTTTTTCCAGAGCAAATGTAACTGGAATGAAGCAGCTGGGTGACATGAGACATGTGATGGGTTCTAAAAGATCTTTGGCACATCAAGAAATACAATATACAACTGTAGCACAAATTTCAGCTCAAATAATTAAGGACTGTATGTATGGGAGAGAGTTTAGCTTTTTAAATTTAATTTAATACAATCTCTTACAAACTGATTTGCCCAAACCAGCAGTCTTCCTTTGGTTTTGGCTTTTATGTTTAAAAAAACCAACACCATCTATTGGACAGACACAGTATTTTTTTTTTCATCAGTCTAAAAATTGATAATGCAGAGAATAGAATTAATTACAGGAAAAACAATTATTCTGCTATAGTTGCTTGCATATTATGGAAGTATATCTAGGGACATAATAAAAAATCTCATTCTACTGTACGAAGCACATGCTGGTCCAAGAAACATCTTGCAGGAGCAGTTTGAGGTGGAACTGCTTGTGCTCCTGACTTCAAGGTCAAGGAGAGGTGTTTTCAAGTGCAGTTGTAGAGAGAATTATTGTGCACAAATAGTGCTTCTGTGGAACTCAGTATTTATTATATATCATAACACTGATACATTTGATAATGGCTATAAAGCTGTTCCTCTAGAGGGGTGTCAATAGTGCTAGAGCTGTTGATAAGACATGAAGGAAGGCTGTGACAGGATACCACAGAGTATTTTGGAAGGACACGGGAGAATTGTTAGTTCTTACTTCCCACTGACAGAGTGTCAGAGGGAGAGATGTGCTGGGAGATCAGCAGTGCAATGAAACGTCCAGAAACTCCAAGAGGGATCCAAATCCTTTTCTCAAACTTAGCAGTAACAAGTGGTGTTGGGACCTCCAGATGTTGTGAGAGGAATTTCAAAACCAGGTATAACACAAGTAATTAGGTCAATAAGAGGCATATGACATGTACATTTCCCTAAAAAAGCAGGAGGTGGCATCAGTTTTGCTTCTTTATAGGTGCTCTGAATGTGGATGTTCAAATGAAAATGAAGTTCTCCAAGTGTTTGGAGCTTGTTAGGGCAGATGTTACAAAGCAGTGAGAGGATGCAGTGAGAGTAAACACAGGCAGGCAGTGGGTGGTGCGCATCTCTCTCAGATTGGACTTGTATAGAAGTCTAAGATAACACTAACTTTTGCCAACCCTGTGTAATCAGTAAAGCAATTTTTTTTTCACATAGCTGAAACTTTGGGCAAATTTTAGGATAAGCAAAATGTACCTCATCAATTTGATGCAGGAATGTGTGAGCCTTTAAATAAAGACTCTCTAAAAAGAGCATGCTGGACTTCCCTTTGTGTAATTCCTGTGGTGGAAACTTGTTCTCCGGAGTATGAAGTGTGTATTTTTTAATGTATTTTTTATTATTGTATTTTATCTTTAAAGAGGGAATAAACTGTGTTTATTAAGGTAGTTGTGTTCACTCTTAATGTGATACATTAAGCATCTATTTATTAGTATGAAGGCTGCTTTAGCAGAGTGTATGCTTGCAAAAAAACAGAGCTATTGATTAGATTGCTTCTGAGGCACTTTACTGTCATTGCAGTTGGAGCAGACTCAGTGTGGTGTCCTCTGGTTTCTATAAGTACTGTACTATATATGTGTATTTTGTCCACTGGATGTTTAACAGTTGTGGTTGGAATAGATTTTCTATCTTATAAGGCCTTGGTATTGTTTGAATGGTGGTGCTTCCTTCCTCTTTCCATTTGCTCTGTTAATGGTAACAATTAACCATCTCTCTGCTTTCTCATTTATTAATATATTGATCACATAGAATATTTTACATGGGATCTCAGTATATGTATTTTTGCATGAAATAACACCACTGGTACCTCTAATATTTAACTGGAAAAGCTTTTAAAAACAAGCAATCTTGCAGCACAAATATTCTAAAATTATTCAGGGAAAGAAAAGAGTTTAGCTACCTAGAGACCAATGTATGACTACAGGGTTTTTGTAACTCTTTTATTTGTGATATGAAAAAACCCACTAGCTTATTGTCATTTCAATACCTTTTGCTTCAGTTTGAGACTTCTGGTTGTAAATTAACTTTGATTATAATTTTAGGAAGACATTGGAAAATCTCCATCCAGATATTTTCCCTCTTTGGAGCTCAACAAACCTCATTTTTCCTTAGGAGGTTTAAACAGTCCATATAGAGCCTGTACCTCATTTATGAGACAAGTCTGAGAGATTTTGAGCAGTATGGCATCCTAACATAGTTCTTTTAAATTCTTATCCGCTATCTTAGGAATGTTAGAGCTGTGGGTGTTTTAGCAAGCTTGAAAATAAGAACTTTGTACAGCTTCCTCTAAGTTAAAAAATAAAGGATAGAACTGAAACTTAAACCAAGTTTCCTTTCCAGTCCTTTAAGATATGTGTGGATTTCTGTCCTGGGAAGCTAACTGTGCAATTTTATCTTGCATGGATATGCCTGAAAAATTGGGTGCAAAGATTCTGTGTTGTCTTCTCAGCAAGGTAAGTGAACAGCTGCAAATTGACAACTACTGCAGCGTGGTTGGGGTTTGTCACAAAATAAAGACTGATCGTAAAATCAAGATTGTTCTGGAAAATCCTTCTGTTTCTGTTTGATTCTCTGGTGAGTGGGGAAGAGTTGGATTTATTTGAAGGACCAGAATATTTTAATTAGCAGAAGAAAAAGTATATTTCCACTAGAGGTATTGGTATGGATTGAAGTTCATTCTTTGCTATAAGTAGCTCCTGCAAACTTTTAGCTGAGAAGCATAAAACTTCTTTGGTAGGAATTTCAGAGTATAATGAATGGTTACAGTTTTGTCACATGGGTTACTGCTTAGGTTTCAAACAGTGTAATGAAAGAAGTAGCACGCAAGAAGAGTTAGAAAATAAAGCAATGAAATAACAGAATTTAGGGAAATATATTTCAGCATGTCTGGGCCATGCAGTAATTGAAACAGATTGTAACAACTGCAAATAGCTATTCCCAACATTTTTATCTTTGCCATATTTGGGATATTCATTGTATTGAAAAAGCTAGTTAACCAAGAAACTGTGTGCGTGAGACAAGGTGACAAAAAGCGAGCCCTGAGATCTATTTAATGATTTCACAGAAAGGATCATTGGGCAGTGGCAGAGGCTGCGCAGGGAGGTGGTTGATTCACCTTCCCTGGAGGTGTTTAAGGCACGGGTGGATGAGGTGCTGAGAGACATGGTTTAGTGTTTGATAGGAATGGTTGGACTCGATGATCCAGTGGGTCTCTTCCAACCTGGTTATTCTGTGATTCTGTAATTCTCTGATTACTATAGCTTATTCTTTTCTTTCGTCTCCTGCTCCAGAAATGCTGTTATTAAAAGTGCTCATTAATGATTCCTTCTGCTCTGTCAGTCATTAGGGTAATGCCAGGCAATCGTGACAGTGCTCTGCTGAGGAATGTTTCCAAGAAATTATGGTCGTTTTCTTGGAAAACATCTGGAATCAGGGAATCCCAGGCAAATAATTTGCAAGACCTGCCAGCTTTTTTACCAGGATCCCATATCATTCTGCCATTAGCATGGGGACAAGAACAAACAGAAAAGTGTTTTCCATGTAAAAACTCTTTGCTAAATTGAAAGACCCTTAAGAACTTTGTTTTTCCTTGCTGCACCGGCAGGTCCATATCTTTTTTGTACCAAAGCTACACATTGCAGACAAATCTATGTGGTAGGGTGGTATGTGGGAACCTAGTCCTGGGAAGGTACTTCAGCTTAGATTTGTGACAGTGCTAATAGTCACGGTTAACTTAATAACACTGAGAATGCTTACACATGTATTTACTCTGATAACATCAGTTCAGGTCCCATTCATTTACATGTACTTAGTGCCTGGTTAGACCAGGACACCTCCTGCATCTGCTGCTTTTCTTCCTGGTCTGTCCTATAGAGTCTGGTGGCCATTTGGCCAGCTCAGAGTTGCTGCTGCAGAGCACCTTATTTATTGCCTCGCAGAGCTTCTTGCAGGCCTTCAAAAAAGTATCAGAAGTGTTTGGAACAGCTGAGTTTTGGAGGGAAAATTGTGTTCTTTGCTTAAGTGGAGGTTGTGGTCTCAGGGACCCCCACTGCCATGAGAGGGGGGGATCTCATGGCAGAGGATTGCAGCAGAAAGGGCTGCCTGCTGAGATGGCAGGGATGGAGTGAGACGACAGGCCAGGCAGCAGAGCCGGGTAAAGGGGTGAGATTGGTTTGGGAACCAAACCCACAGCTCCCTGGCTATGGTCTGGTGGTGAAGAAGGTGCTGTGGATTGTTCCATTACCCTGGGACTGTGGGGCTGCTGATGACCAGAAAGGGGTGAAATCTCCTGAGGATGGTCTCACAACAATGCTGTATGCACGGTGAGATGAAAACATATTCCAGTTTGCTGAACTAGCTATCCTATTCTTGCTTGTTCTTAAATTATGCCTTCCTCGACAAACTTTTCTAAGATTCAAAGATTCTTGCACTTTTTTCCCCATCCTTTTCTAATTATGTTTCTGAGCTGCAGCTGTGGAGCTGTGCTCCTCTCCCATTGGGACGAGGGTCTCGGGTAGTGGCAACCAGTGCCGCACCGTGGGTCAGGGAGCAGGCAAAGGAAAGGCTTCCTCATGGCAGAATCGTATTTTATCCTACAGGGAGACAACATTTCTTTGCAAAACACTCCTGTGACTTTAAAATAATACATAATAACTATAAAATTACCAAATGTCAGGTAAACAAAAAGTTATTAAGGATGACCTTATTAGTTCTATCTGCAATTCGCAGAGCAAGGTAATTGTCAAGTCTCACTGTTATTAGGTTGAAATAATAGTTTGGGGACCATCAACATTAAAATTTCATTATGATGGGACAAAAAGGCTCATGTATAATCAATAGTAAGAATCCATTATTATTGATTTGGAATGAATGAAGCATGAACGTATTTGTGCAGGTATGAACAGTTAGCAATCTTTTGAATAATAAAGAATTAACACTCCAGAGATAATTTCATTCTGGGAATTGGACTCGAACTCAAATTGGTACATGTCTCTCTGTTATAAAGTTGGATTCACATCCCTTGGTAACTTCCATTAAGCTGTTTCTTAAAATGCCCTGTCTACACTTGTATTCCTTGACTCTGGCCTGGGAGGGAGGTAGGCAAGCGGGTTAGGGATGTGGTGGAGTGTGCTCTGTTGCTTGCCAGGTTTGATGCTAATGTTGGGAATAGTACTGCACTGGGACACTTAATGTAGCAGGCACAGGTGGCTGGGAGCAGGTTGGGAGGATGCTGTTGCTTTCTGCCATCCTGAGCTTGGCAGTGGTATTTCAATGAGATGGTGTGTTGTTGCTTGCATTGTAGAAGCCAAGCTGAAATATGTAAGGGACAGTGAATGCCGAATGGAGAAGAGAAGCACAGAGCCTGTGGAAAGTTCTTGTTCCTGGGGACATGGCCAAAGTCGAAGATGTGGTGTATGACGTTACCTTGTCTTCTGTACATGATGTGCTGAGACAAGCTGTTCCCAGTATGTACTTTTCTGTCACTGTGGGAGATGTCACATTGGCAGTATTGTTAGTCTCTTATTTTCCACTGAGGAGGTGGACCCAAAATGCACTTAAAAAAAACCCAGTACAAGTCAGTATGTTCCTAATTTGATGCATTCAAATTTTTTTTCAACCTCACTTTGAGTTTCTATATACTAAGTGCCTTTGAAAGGTGTTATTTAAGGGTAGTTTAACCCTGCTTCCAGACTAACAGCTGCTTCTCAGCATTATCTTCTGGCTGTGGTTTACCTACTCCCTCATGCTGGCTTCCAACTGTTACGATACTCACAGTACTGTGAATCTGAGTTAGATGCTGGTTTTATAGTGCAGTTTTACAGGAAAGAAGGTTTACATTGCTCTAAACCTGTCTCTACCATAACAGCGAACCACCTTGGACATGTAGTGCTGCTTTGTGTGTTATGCAGTGTTCCTCAGTGTTCGTGCTCCCGTGTCTTTCCAATTCGTAATAGTGGAGCAATGCAACAGAGATTCTGGCCTTCTGCTATGAGGCATCCCTGCTCGAGATATCAGATATGCAAACTTGCAAGCCATCCCTACACTTGTTAGCCCAGCCAGAGAACACCCACGAACAGTCTCTTCCAGAAACCTATCCTGTTTTCTCCAATGTTTTCCTTCTGTAGCATGCCCTATTACTGAAGGAATTAGGAAAGTCACCTGATGCCTTAAAACAAAGTGAAGAGATCTTGTGGCTGTGGTACTTGACAGGCTCAAGAAGACTTTGTGGGGAAATCTGGGAAGTCACCTTTTTCAGCTGTGAAATGGGAAAAATTATTTTCATAGTCAGTAGAGAGGGAATAATTATTTATTACTTGAATTACAGTAGCACTAAGAACTGGTTGGGCTACATGCCCAGAAATTGAAGAAGTTGTTTAAGGAATGAAGTGCAAATTTTTTTTTTGTCTTTTTTTTGTCTTTTTTTTTTCTGAAAGTTACTGATAATTCTTTAGATGGAAGCTGCTACAGGGGAATGAGTTGGGTATCGCAGTGGCACCTGCTTTAATTGATTAGAATGGGTATAATTACAAAATAAAGAGAGAGTGTTATTTCCTTTCAGCCTTTACCAACAGTGCATTTCTTCTTTCCTCTGCTTAACTTTCAGATGTTTTTCAGTTGTAAGAAAGGAAAATAACTGAGACACAAAGGGCAGTAACCCAGCTGAGCAGCCCATCTGTTGCTGGAGGGGTGTGGAAAGGAGGAAAAGTACCACTGGTATGGCCTTTAAATTCTGTTTCCTCTCCTTTGCTCTTAGGGAAGTGGGAGAAAAACTGAACTTAATCCTTGGCTGGAGGAAGGACTATACAGGCTTATTTCTAGTGTCCTCTTTTCTGAGAAGAAGGGGGCTAGAAGAGAGGGACGCCCTTAACCTTTCCAGCAATAAAGGGCAAAGATGCCAACAGTCTCAGAGTATATAACATTTAATTTAGCTTGATACCCAAATCAAGTTTCAAGCAATGTGGGTGCCTCTTTTTTCATTGTTTTCCTTATGAGAGATGGTGTAATATGTATCTGAGGTATCTTCAGTGAGAGAAACTGAGGAGAAACATGCAGAATTATGAGGCATTGAAACTTTTTGTCCTGCTGAAGGCATGAGCTACATTCTCACTTCCTTCTATTTTTTAACATTTTTTTTTTTGCTTGTTTTGGTTTTGTTGACTCATGATGTGAGACAGTGCCATTTCCTTTATTTGCCCGAGAGCGAGGAGTAAGGAATATATGGGTGTGTCAAATTTATGAAAAAAAGACACAATTTATATGACTTTTTTTGGGCTGAACTGGATTTCTAAAGTGGTTCTTCAATTTTAATTTTTTTTTAAGCAAGAGATGCAGAGCACATAAAAACATTTAAATTGTTTTACAGAGTACATACCATAAATCCATGACACGTTCAGAAGAGCAATAACAATGAATATAACTAAGCATATATAATTCTAGGGAGGAGGAAGACTTTTTTTCTCATCTTGTCAAGACTCCTACTGATTTATAAAATAGATGACATCAAAGTATGCCCAGGAATTATACAAAAGTTTAAAAATACAATAGTGTTGTATTCATAACACAGAGTGTTCATCACTAATAGAGTTCTGTAATTATAATTGTTAAACCTACGTATCCCAAACCAAATCTGCTACTTTATTAGACTGAATGATCACTGCAGAGTTTGTCTACCTAGAAAAATCCTCTTTTTCTCCCACTGAGTTGCACCAACTTGTTTTCTTTTTAATGCTAAAACTAATTTCAAGTAATCCATTTCAAAGCTGATTTTTTAGCATAACTAAGTTTTCAGTTAAGTTGTAATTTTAAACCTCAGATCTTTCAAATTATTTTTCATACCTAAAACTAGGAAATGTATGCTATAAAACTTTCAGATCTTGCCTTCTTCTGGGTGTCTGCTTCCCTACTGTGCTATATGATCTCTGTTGACTTCTGAGTGAGCATTTGTTTCCATTTGTATGCAAAAGTTCTTCTTGTACCATTATCAAGAACAGGTAACATCTGGGAAAAGACTTACCTACTTCATTTTTTTTCAAAGGCAAAATATTTAAGTTCTGCCTTTCTTGCAATTTATTTCTAAAACTTTCAGGGAAATGATAAATGTATAGTATCTGCCATAAAAAGTAACATTTCAAGTAAAAGCATTTACTTATAGGTCATAATTGTTTTTAAGTAGTATTTATAAAGGGCAAATGCAGTGCAATTTACAATAGTTTAAGCCAACCATGAGAATACTTTATGCTCATAAACTGCATTTCACTTCTAAACTGTTATGAATACCTGAAAGGCAATGAATTTGCTCACACGCACACTTTAAATCCTGGGGTTTCTTTCTTTTTTTGTGTGTGCATGGAAACTTCTTCCTTGCTGAATTGCTAACTCACACCTCAACTTGTTTTGATAGCTGTAGCATACCCACCCCCAAATAACTGCAAATAGAGGCAAAGTCTAATTTTATTCCTCTTTATTCTTACCATTTGGAGAACACATAATACTGCTGAAGAAACGTAAAGAGAATTTTCAGTTCTATTAAGGTAAGAGCATGCCTGAACTCAATAGAAGCCCTTTTTATATGACCCCTCCACTAATGCAGCCCTTTGGATGAGAAAGAAGGATTTCTTTTTCCTTAGTAATAAAGTAACCTACTCACTGAACTGTTGGTACTGCTATTTCTACTTCTGCATAAAAGCCAGTATAATGACAGAAATTGTAAGGTGTTACTTTTAGTGGTTTATTTTTATTAGGTGGGAGAAATAAATCTACCAGTTCTATGTGGTCTGTCTCCTTCACATTTTAAACAAATAATGACCATCCTTACCTTTCTCCTAGCCATAGTGTCCAAGGTCAAACAAAAGCAATTGGTTTTTCCAGCTGACTCTTTTCAGGATAATTCACAAAAATTGACTCTATTTATTAAAAATAGAGAAGGAATTGTATCAATTCAGTCTGAGTATGTGCAAACAGTTCTAAAGTGTTTGTAGTCACTCCAATGAAGTTGGCAAGAGCTGCCATGTTTAATGTCCATCAAATGAAGAAGAGGTGTGAGCCACTGTGAAATGAAAGTCTAGTCTTCAAAAACAAATCTGTTCAGTTTTTTGAGTGCAAAAAGCATCTTAAAAAATTTAACTTCTATTTCTTTGTCACTTTTTAAACTAAGAAATGCTAGACAAGTGTTCTTGAACTTTAGAAAAACTTTTTTTTTAAAAAAATTCTGCCACTGTAAAAATTTTGTGGGAAAACTGTCTCACTTGGCTGCTTTCACTTCTGCTGCCAGAGAAATGAGGTGATTGAGAGACCTAGACCTTAGTGGGACTAGATCTGGACTTCAAAACACGTGGGATGAAGGGAGGGGAAATTCAAAGCTGAATTTTCTAGAATATTTTGATCACAGAGAATCTTGTCAGCCAAACCAGTTTAGTTTTTCTTTTGTCACAAGCTTGTCTTACCTAAACTGTGTAGAATTCTGTAGTAACCTCTTAGAATAGTGAGGTCTCAGAAATACTTTAGTTGTTTACATTTCTTAGTAATAATTCAATGAAAAATTATTCAGCCTGTCCTAGGTAACTATTTTCCCTGTGATGTTTGAATTTCCATTATGGCATTAATTATAACATATAATATAAAGAGTTCTTTGTAATTACATTTTGACAAATAGACATTTCATGTTCATAACATTATAGAAAATACCTTGTCTTTGTTTAACTCTTTATTTCTGCCCTGCTTTTATTTCCCTATACAGTATGATTTTACTGTTCTTAGGCAGCCTTCTTTTTAAAGAATGCATGTATGCCACACTTAAAAATGGTGCAAGTTTGTACTCTGTGTATTCATATTTATCATATTAACAGACCACGGTCTTAACTGCTTACATTCTTGACTGAAAGTCGGGAAAAAAATCTCAATGGCTGTGTTATTCCCAAACTGGTTTATTTAACAAAGTTTTTGGGTCTTTAATTCTCAGCTTATTTTTAACATACCAGAAAACTTTTAGAATGGAATTAATTTAATTTAATATACCCATCAAGAAGTTAGAGTGCCTAGACTACGCTACTCTCCTGACCTCTTTCTGTGAATGTCAAAAAATGCTTTTGTATTTGTCCCACTTATCTTACAAGCCCTACCCTACTGATTCCTCTCTAGTGCTCATTGAGTGATGACACTTCTATTAATATAATAAAATAGAACTGTGTACAGTTCTAGTCCCACAATTTAAGAAGCATCTTAAGGGACCTGAATGCTTCCAAAAGAGGGCAACAAAGCTGGTGAAAGGGCTGAAAGGAATGTCCTGTGAGGTGTGGCTAAGGACTTTGGGTTTGCCTAGTTTGGAGGAGGGGAGGCTGCAGGGTGACCTCATTGCTCTCTACAGCTTCCTAGGGAGAAGTGGAGAGGGAGGTGCTAGCTCTTCTCCCTGGTATGCAGTAGTAGAATGTGTTGGAACGGTCCAAAGCTGCATCAGGGGAGGTTTAAACTGGACATTAGGAAGCATTTCTTTATTGAGAGGGTGGTAAAACACAGGAACAGGCTTCCTTGAGAGGAGGTCGATGCCCTAAGCCTGTCAGCGTTTAAGAGGCATTTGGACAATGCCCATAATAACATGTTTTAACTTGGTCAGCCTTGAAGTGGTCAGGCATTTCATTCCATTCTAAAGTCCAGTCCATTCCATAATAAAGAACATCTAAAATAACATCTAAAAGAATATCTAAAAGAAAAGAACATCTAAAAGAAGCACAGGCATAGGTGCCTGTGTAGACAGGCTTGAGAAAAGGTAAGAAGTGTTTAGGCTAGTTAAACATTAGGGCAAGAAAGGCTGCTGGCAGCAAAAAATGTCCTTTAAAAATTGAAATTGAGTCTGAATGAAGTGAACAGAAAACATTATGAGTTACGGTGAAATTCAAAATGCAGTGGTGTAAACCAAAAAACCACCCTAAGTTGATGTGTCCTCCAAACATTAGGAAGAGGAATACATGCTGAAGACAAAAAGCTGTTTTAAGCGGTATACACAAGAGCTGACTATAAGCAATTGCAATAAAACCTTGGAAGAGGGAGTGACTAGGCAATGGCTCATGATATATAGTAGATGAGGTACATGGGAGCAAATAATCCATTTCACACTTAAAATATTAGGCTCTGTGATTACTTTGTTCTTTCAGGAGAAGGAGTGGTTTGTCTTGTGTTGTTGAGGGATCATCATGCTCTTGGTTTTGTTATTTTTTTTTAGTCATTTTGTATCTAATCGGTTTCCCAGGAAATAGACTCCTCCTCTTTGTATATGAATTTTATGTCTAAATGCCAGTGTGAGTGGCATTTGTGTGTTTTAAGCAAGAAAGGTTCCCATTGACTCACATAGGTGTCATCTGGAATCAGCCAAAGCTTTCCTGGTGTTTAATCATCTCTGGAAATTGCTGGACAGCAAAGGGTGCACATCTTATTTAATTCTTAGAGAATTAAAAGGACTTGATTCCTCAGTTGAGCACAAGGATAGAAAAAGCCATGTATCAGCAGAATCCCTTAAATCCTTATAAAAGTAGAGGTAAAATTCTTTATGTTGCCTCTGGCACTTAGCATTGTTTCACAGCATTTTCTGCTCATCCAAAACAAGAGGAATATGCTATGACTGGTGACGATTTAAATTTGGTTTTATGCTTTTTATTTTGCAGGAAAACATTCTTAAGGTTTCTCCACTTTTAGGTTTATGCTGACCGCTGCTTTCTCTGCAGATCATTCATGGATAAGGCCTGATAGGGCTTTTAGGACTGATACCTCTGTGCTGTCAATGAGTGGGCAGTTCCTGTGTTCAGTACCATGTGTTTGGTTCTGAAATCTTCCTTTGTTCCCACAGAACCAACTGTTTCACTCAGCTGTGTCCAGTAGTAGCAGATCACGTTATATCATATTTATTTAAAAAAACATGGGAAAGTTGTTAACAAAAACAGAAAACCTGGAATACATTCAATCCAAAGAGATTCTTTTCCCTCTGCACTCAAGGCATCAAAATTATTCTTCCATCAAAACATAACAATTGTTATGAATGATATCATAATACTGTGAACTGCTTAAGAGCTTCCACTTTAAAACTGTAATGGGCCATGCAGACAGAATGGAAAAAAAGGCTAAAAGCATAAATTGAAGATAATCAATGTGAATAGACCTTACCCATTGTGCAGTTTGAATAGGATAAGCACACATTATCTGGCATAATTGGTTCATGTGATTTTTCTAATTGAAGAGAAGAAGTAATTAGAGCCTAATTGAAACAAAGTAACACAATGTCTGTCAGCATTTCTCCTTCTACAACACATTGTGTTATTACCTGTCATCTTTTACTTTAGTAGGACTGAAAAAATGAGGGGCAATTCCCCTCTCCCCTCAATAGAAAACCTTTGGAGTTTACCTTGCCAAAGCAAAGGTATGGATAGAAGACACTAAATAAAAGCAAACAGGGCTGAGACAGTGTATACACATGGGCACTGCCTAACTAGGAGCACTCAGTTTGCCTAAGAAATGGATTGCATTTTGTAAAATGATGTTATAAATTCAGTCTTGGGAAGAAGAATATTTAAAACATATTTGATTTGATTCAGGGCTGTATACTTTCTGCTTTACATATTAAAGTGAAAAATTTTGTGGTCTGCAGTGAAAAAGAAAACTGTTGCTATTTTTAGCAAAATTGTGGGGAACACCTTTGCCACCTTCTCTGATGATCTTTTGTTTAATGGAACAATTGTATTCTGAAAACAGTCTAACATGAGAAAACCAATTGCTGCCAGTGCAGAAAAGAGATTGTACTTGGAAGCTGACTGGGAGATGCTTTGAACAAAGAAGCGGATGACATTGCAGGGTATTCTCCATCTCTTGGGAAGAGAAATATGGTTTAGGGCCTTTTATTTTTGGGGAGAGAGAAAAGAGCGCAGATGATGCAGTATTTCTCTCTCTATGCACAAAAAAAATTGGGTGTAATTCAAGAAAACAATATTCTCGAGACAATATATACTTATTAAGGGTAGGTGCTATCTTAATGTAATAAGAGACTGTGTTAAATAAAGATGGGAGAATATTTTTTGTAAAGGCATTGTAACTCATTTCCACTTCCCTTATTTCTATCATGTATTTAGTCTTGTGTTATTGCCAGTTGATGAGAATAGTGAAAATTAGAGATCTATCATCTTCATGTTCCAAGTCCTGTCAGGTTTCTTGCTGGTCATCATGACATCAGTTATTAAGTCATGCTGTTAATAAAAGAAATTGCATCTCAGTACCCTTTCAATGCATTTGTAGCTGCTGCTACCACTTACCTCCAGTGCCAGGTTCTAAAACACTGGGGTATGATGTCATTGGGAAGATTTCTAAACAAAAAGATGCTAGAATCTTGATTTCTCTCCTTCATCTTATCTGTAGGTGAAAAAACTCTATTCTGAAAACAGTGACTCAATCTTTACTGCCAACAATGTGCTTGACCCATTGGTACGTTACAAATATGGCATTAGACTTTAACCTGTATCTGCATTGATACTGGACAGTGGCTAACTCAAATGTTTAAAATGGCTATAGGCAACCTGGCTTTGATTCCTGAATAGAAGTCTTCAAAATGTGATAAACTCTACTAGTATTCTGCTGCAACGAATTGCACAGATTTGGGGTCCTTTGACAGTAGATGATGTTCCAGGTCTTCAAACAAAAGCTGCTCTCTGCTCTGATATTGTGTTGCTGTGGAGTTCATTAATACCTTGTGCTGGTGGAACTGGCAGCTGTTTCTGCCTACTTTGTCTGTTTTCTAACACCTAACTGTTTTCTGCAGTGTGTTTTCCAAGTTATCAGTTAGAATGGATCATTTTCTGAAAAGTGCTGTTGCTTTGCAGGGGAAAAAGGAAACGGTGAGGGTGGGAAACTGGGAAGGTCTGGTAGGTAGCAGCTGTGCTTTTTAGATCTGAAAACTCTTTACTGGAAGCAATAAGAACAGCACAGTAAGGCAAACCGGTTAACCATGACTACAGCAAAGCAACCAGTTCATAGCCAGCAAGTTAAGAAAGGCTTCCTTGAGCAACTTCATAAAGTAGGGTGAATACAGAACAGCTAGAGACCAGAAAAACAGAAGGACTGCTAAAAGGATTTTTAAAGCTTTTATACTTGATGGGTCTAAATCTATTACATTGAATTGAAAGGACTCTTGTTTTCATCTGACTGCTGTTTGAGTCAGATAAGATATTTCACAGTATAGGTGTGTCCCTGTTTGGTGAAATACATGCCATCCTGACTTTCTTTGGTTTACTTGTGCTGCAATTTGGTTTACTTCCCAAAAGATGAAAGTTTAAATTTAGGTTCTCTAAATTCTTGGTCAAAATTTGACTTTTAACTTTGAAACTGAAACTTCTAGAGGTTTGTGGCCCATAGTATTTCTTTCACAACATGGCAATGATGGAAGGCTCTGGGTGCTACTACTGCTACCTACTAGTTTTTCATGCATTCACTTTCCCATTTTATATTGTGACAATGTAGGTAGAATCTGCTACCCTCTCATCTGCTGTTGACCATCACTGGGGACAGGCTTATTTCTGAATGTCATTTACTATTCTGAAATACGTGCTTAGCAGTGAACTTGTAAAAACGATTTGCTACATCATGTTGCTTTTTTTAAACAAAACACTTTAGACAATGTAAATATTAAAATAGTAATGATTCCAGATGCTGGCCCTGTCAAAAATGCATTCGTTCCATTTATCAGTTTTTTAACATGAGAGCTTTTTTTGTCATGTCTCAAGTAAATGTGGTGCAATGTGTCTGCATGGAATAAAAATTGAATGTAACAACATGCTTTGCACAATCTGATGAACACAAAGGGATTAAATCTGTCACCTGCCTAGGTGGAAATTCTCAGTGTGAGAAGCTCTTACACTGAGCCAAACACCTGATTCTTGCATCACCTCCTGTTTGCTCTGATGTAAAGCATATGTTAGCAGGTGAGTTTTAGACAGTCTTCCCAATCCGATCAGCAAACACATCTTGCCAATGGATATCCAATTAGTCCCATTGTTTCCTGCACCACCGCCTCTCTGCCCAACTGTCTATGTAGTGTGTGTAGGGCTCAGATATTCCCTAAGGACTGAGGAGTTGCAACCATCTCTCACAAACAACATGCACAAGAGGCATGGACGGCAGCAGTTAGGGTCTACAGGCTTAATGGATACTCTGCTGGCTTGCTTTTTATTCTAAGATTGCAATAAGCCTGTTCTGATGTGTCTTCCCTTCTGCTGATTAAATTAGTTTGATTAAGACTAGCACATACATGACTGTACGCTCCAGTCATATGTCCTGGCTGATTGCAATGTCAATATATGTGCAGTTAAACTCGTGTTTTGCTTTGCTGAAACAGTGTGAAACTTTAACTGAATTCTATCTTTATTAGCTCTACAATTTATGTTCATTGACAGTGGATGCAAAACAGAATTAAATTCAGATTGTAGCGAACAGGCTCTCTCAATCTTTGTGTTTAATTAAATGGTTCTTTTCAGGAACATGAATGAAATAAATATGAAAAACTTGTTAGCAGAAGAGACAAAGCTAGTAATGTATTATGTAGGCGGTGTATGCTGGAAGTGAGGTTCTGATCTTTGTGTATATTCTTTTTGTTTGAGAATACATCTCAATAAGGTTTCACTACCAATGCCTCCAATTCTCCTTGAGGTATATTGTGCTGATGTTTGAATGTGTACTTTCTTTAAATGCTTCTTTGCCTTGTTGGCCTTAAGTGTGGGAGGAAATGTATAAAGATCAAATGGATATTGTCTATGTATTGTCTGAACACTTTTCATCTATGTATTCCAAAGCCTGCAAGGAGCATTGTTGAGGGTATTAATGTGGAAGAAGAATCTCAAATGAAGTCAAAGGCCAAGCTGTTTTTATTTTTCAATACAATGAGCCACATTCATTTAGAAATTGATGGAAAAATGAAATTAAGCATTTGCATGTGCTGTAGATTGATGGAGGTCAAACTTCCAGCTTGCTTTATGATTACTTACGTTGTAGACTTCCTAACAAAGCAGAAAGATACCATAGGTAATATTGCTTAGGGCAGATGTGGCAGGAATAGTTGTTTGCATAAGTCCATAATATTTAAGTTCTATTTTTTCAGTGCTCAAATGCCAAGTGCTAAACCCAGGCCCTAGGAATACCCTGTCACTCCACATGCAGCTACATCAAAAATCAGTCTCTCCCATGACTAAGGGAAGCTGAAGGTATTTTGTGCTTACTCAATTACAAGTTGTTATAGTTTAGCCCTGTTTCTTTTGTTAATAGCTGAAAGGGGAGAGAGTGAGAGAACTTAATAACAATGACTGGATTGTAAAGATCACTTTTACAAGTCTTTCTCACCTGTCTCTCCCAGTACACAAATAAAGAGGAATTAAATAATATTATGGGGAAGTGGACTGGAGGAAAACACAAACAAACCAACAATAATGATGTTTCTTTGCATCACCAAAAGGGGGAGTGGGGAGAGAGAATGAATGAGCAAACATATATCCTAATCTTTTCATCTCATTAAATGAGGACTCAGTTTATAAGACTTCTTAATGGTCAAGAGCATCAAATAAGGAAAATGAGGAAATCTTGATAAAGAATGATCTGTATTATATCAGTAACGCATCCTTTTGTGAGCTTGAGAATTAGGAACTTTGATGTTGTATATTGCTCGTCTCATACTACTTAGCTATAATGTGCCAAACTAAGAGTACTAATTCTAATTTTTGAGGGATTTTTAAGGCTCATGTTAGAATTTTAGAGGCTAGGCTAGGCTGAAACTGTAGTGCTGTTGTGCCTCTGTAAATTATAGTGAGGTACTATAATATATTTAGCCATCTGTATGTAATATTGTGCCAGCAAATAATTGCATGTGCAAAAAATGAGCCAGGTTTTCAAACACTGGCTTCCTTTCTTATTGTGAAGTAATCCATTAGCAACAAGTTAAAGTGCATGCTAAAAATTATTTGGACATCTCCATTTTGCTGAAAGTACAAATGTTGAAGAACTATAAAATGGTGCCTTGAAGGAGAAAGAGGAAAATGCTGCTCTTGGTCACTTCTCAGTGCAGAGACTATTCAGTGCAAAACAGAATTTAAATGTATCTACCTGTATGAACATTTTCTACCTGAAAATGTTCAGAAGTGATAAAGTAAAGCTAAGAATATGCATTAGAGCAGTTTTGCAGCAGTCCTGTCTAGAGGATGCCCTGAAACCATCAGCCTGCTATGGGGTTGCAGTCAAACTAAGGCAAATGGGTGCTAGTAGGCATTGCATAAGTAGTATGATAGAATCAAAGATGTTTTTAAGCAAGATAAAGGTTGGAACTCATCTATAACTGTTACAAAATATGTTTAAAATGGCTAGTGAGGAAGAAAACCCCCAAAATGCTGGTCTGGTCCAATATCTGGTTATTGGCAATATTATTAAAATAAAAAGTAACTCTCAAAAAGGATTAAGTTCTAGTATTTGTCCACATCTATTTAATTTTGGCTTCCTGACACTAGAACTTTGTCTTTTGCCTTTGAAGACATTTACTACCAAGAATTGTTCCTCATTTATGTTCTTACAGACTGCAATCACAGTTTACATCCTAACCTTCTCTTGTTCAGATGCATATTCAGCTGTACGTTAGTGATGATGGAGTTCTTTCTTCCAAATTTTCATTTTTCTTTAGGCTTTTCTCATCTCTGATTATTATTAATGATATTTCTGAACTGTGGATATGAAAACGAAAATCTGTATTCCAATTCTAACTACTCTAATACCAAACTAAGGGGAAATAATAATTCTTGATACCATCTTGTTATTTTCAAGCATTTTAGGATCAGGTTAGGCCTTTGGCAGCAGCATTATTTGAGACCCATGCTCAGATGACTGTTGACAAGGACTCTGAAGCCTCAGTCACAATTTGTGCCCTGGAGCAGAGAAGCCCACAGCCTGCATATCTGCACACTGTTGCTGGATTAGTAGCTTTAGTAGTGACATAAAAATATGCTCACTGGGCAGCAGGTTGTTCAGATTCCATGCAGCTCCAGTATTAATTAGGGGTAAAGATTTCAGCACTATGAAGTGAGATGATGGAGACCTTAGACAGTGAAAGCTGAAATTTTCTGTGCACTAAGTCAAGGTGATGACACCTTGCCTCTGTGCCAGTAACTAATAGGTATGCATAGTTACTGCTAATGACTCCCCTTCCTCTCCATTTCAGGCCAATTTAGCAGCCATACTGGTGCCCCACAACACCATGAGAAAACTTTCAAACTGAACATCCCATCTGCGAGCACTTCTGAGCTACCATCAGTTTCATAAATGAAGGAATCCAATGTTCCTTAAGAAAGAAAATAACACAACGTGGTAGGTAATGTTATGCAAACTGACTTAAGTCTCTGATAAGCAATCCTCCAAGCTGCATCTACCCCTAAATATTTCCTGACTGGTATTTCAAAACTGAAGTGTATGCTTCCTGTCAATGTGTTTCCCTTCCTTGTTTTTCTTGTGAGGTGGAGCTTCAGCTTTAAATAGCAAAATAAGGATGATAAACCACTGTGTCCCAAAATTCTTCTGTGTTTGGTAAGATGAAACATTTGGTTCTTATGAAATATCTTGCATCCTGGCTGACTGCTGTTTTTACTGCAATTTGTCTCCTGTGCCCCATGTCTTGAAAATCTTTAAAGATGGAGACTAAAGTCTTTCCCAAAAGGTCATGTGTTTTCTGCAGTGATGAATTTCAAGAATAAACTACAGAAGACTGCAAGTTCAGGAATAAACGGGGATCAATTGCATTTGGACTGCCTTGTGGCAACTTCATCTGTCTTTCTGTCTATATGTGATAGGCTTTCAATCCCACAGAAAGCCGTGTTTTCAGTTGGCTTCCATAAACTGCTGAGCAACACAGGCTAAAATCAACTCCTTGATATTTAGCCCAGGCTTTTATGAGATGTAACTTTAATAGTAACTTAAATAAGAGTGCAAATGTGTATTGCTTTTGTAGTCTCTGTGAATATGAAGTCCTGTTGCAGAACTCTCCTCCAAGTAGACATACCTTGCAGCCTTCTTGTCCTGAATTAAATTAGCAGGTATATCTTTCTGGGGAAAATGGAACAGGGATTGGCCAAGTCTTTTCCCAAGGTCTTTGGTCCTTCTATGAAATTGTATTATCAGAACCACTTTGACACTGCTTTTAAAATGTGACAGTTATCACCGGTAAGCAGAAGGTTGGAGAGAACTGTCTCTGAATCTATCCTCAGCTTGTATTATTTTATTACATAATCATAAATGCTGAATGATTAAAGGCACTATGTATTATTTGCTATTTCATAGAACCATAGAATAACCGGTTGGAAGAGACCCATTTCATGTTTGGTAGGGGCTCAGAAAAAATATAGCATAGCTTGAAAATACAGTTTTATGAATTTATTTCCAGAAAGTGACAAAACTTCTGTCTCAGGAGTTTAGTTTCTATAATAATGGATGCCCTTATAAAAAAGTGAAGAATTCAGTTACAAAATGGACAAATTCAAACAAGAATATATCAAAACCCACAAATTCTAAGAAGTCAAGGAAAATTTGGTTTAGATATATGTTAATGAAGAATTACAGTCACTGCATTTGGAATTAATGCACTTAGTTTAATTGCTCCCAACATGCTGAAAAGCTAGAATAAAATATGTAGCTATTGCCAGTATTCTTGGACCTTTTCCAGAAACAAGTCTAGGCAGCACTGATCTTTAGTCTCCTTTAGAAGAATATAACCCTGAAGTCAATTACTCAAAATTTAGATTTAAACTAATGTTGAAGAGAACAAAATGTGTGTCCTAACATGAGCCAATTGATACTTAAAAGGAGTCTAAATTTGGTAAAGTCACTCTTTCATCTCCTGCATTATTAGCATTATGATCACAGGGATTTCTTATATGCTATATGCTATCAGAAACTTACAGCTGCTAAACTTCTGCTGAGCCTGGCATTAATTTATCACTATTTAACTTACCCATATCTACAACTGGATCTGAATTTGGCCATTCTGTGTCAACATTATTTCTTTTTTTTAAAAAAAACCCAGACTCCTAAAAATTAAAAAATAAAATAAATAAATCCCTCTTTGCCACTTGCTATTTTCTACCCAAATTCCCTTTCTCTGTTTCTGTGTTACTGACTGGAGTTTTTCAGATCATTGGAGCTTCTCTCTCCATCTTCATCACTTCGTTGGCTTGCAATATAGAAGAGTCAGTGATCTTTTTTTTCCCTTTGACTCATAGGTGAAGGCTCTGGGGACAACAGAGGAAGTTATGCTGGCAGCTCAATACAAGTCCATCAGTAAGACTTGGTATTGATAGTATGCATGGAATGAATCTATTAAAAAGTCAAAGAATAGCATTTATGAAAATACAGCATTTACAGCAATATTTTGCCTTAGCATCAACCAAGAAATATATTCATGTAGAGCGACATAACACTCAGTGGAGTGGAAAATAGTTTATGTAAAATTGCCCTCACTATGAAATTGTATCTGTACACAGGAAAAAAGGAGATTTTTTTTTTAAATGTAAGAAGCAAAGCTGTTCTGTTGCTTCATGAAAAGGTTTTTACATGTTATAAAAATTAGTTTAGACAGCTAGGCAAAAAAGCTAATTCACAGGATTTACCAAAGAAAACAAGTCATAGGCACTGTAAAGAGAGGTTACATTAAGGTCAGGACCTCATAAATGATCATGACAGAAAATCGTATGCTCTTTTTGTCTGACCCGCATGAAATATCCATGTCTGCTCTAACTCATAAATGATATTAGATCTGTAGTCTGACCCATTCATAAACCAGTCTTTGATAATCATCTGATAGATGGTAATGGTTTCCAGTGCTGGAAGATATTAATAGTCGGGTGTTTTGGATGCTCCTCATGCAGGTAATCTCTTCCCACAGAATCAAAAGAGTGTAACAAGACAAAACTCTTCAGTGAATAGGTTTGATGCCTGCCCAGATCTTCCAGCCTCTGGGGATGTATGGAAGGCCAGAGGTGTCTTTCAAGCCTGAGTTCTCACTGTTCTCCAGTATCACTGGGGTTGTGGCTCTGAGGTTCTCATCAGCTGCTGCTATTACTCTTCAAGAAAATATAAAAGGAGGTATAGAGTAGTTAATGGAGCCTCAGGCTTAGGCTCCGTAGTTGTCAGCTCCATTCACTCGCTTTTCCCCTTTTGACTGGGCCTACAGCCAGATCCCCAGACTTTCTTTAAAAAAATGGTGCTGGAAGGGCATGGATGCAAGTGCAAAGGATTATGCACTCAATTACTTTTAGCCAGATTGTTTCTGTGAGCCACAAAATCCCTTCCAAAGGGCTGAAGGGAAGGGTGGGTGTGTTGGTCATTTTCTTTTCAGATGCCTTTATATATTAAGGATCATTGCCTTATGTCTATAGTTGTAATACAGTGGTGACCAAAGAGATTTTACCTTAAAAAAAAAGTACACCTTTACCTTTCTAACTGTTAAGATACAGTGGTCTACTTGAAAATCTAAAACTGTCATCAAGTTCTGAGTTCTGGTATTATGTAGTTTCCATGCCCTGCTTTTTACTGGACTTTACCTTGAATAGCTTACATAGCTAATATTACTTAGAAATGCTGGTTAGCTTAGGAGAACCAGCTTTCCAAAATTTAGCACAAAACACTAGGATTTTATACAAAGTTGTTGTTAATCTATTTCTGGGTTTAAAACCAAAATTACTATTAATTTTCAAATGGTTAAGCAGGAAAACAAATTGCTTGGACAATCAGAGAGAGATGAGGAGGAACAGCTGAAAATAGGGATATGACAGTAATTTTGTTTTTCTTGGGCAACAGGAGAAAGAGGGCTGCTAACACCCTTTAAAAATGACATGATGGGATAAGGTTAAAGTATTTAGAGTGAATCTGATGCAGCTATCCTTTGAAGAAGAAGATGTGAAGCTGTGATTTTGCAGGATTGTTGGTGTCTCCACAAACTGATTAAATGAAATTTTCTTATAGAAGGGAAAGCAGGGAATGGAATCAAATCAGTAACACTGCAAAAGTTGATTTTTCAGAGCTGCTCAGCACTCTGAGTTTGTACCAGTCCCACAGAATTGTTTCCTCCAGTTGTGAGTTGGGCCAAATTAGAAAATTTTCTTGTTCTCCATTATTTATAAACCCACAGTTTAATTATGATGACTGTAATGAGCCTACTTGGTGATGAGGGGAGCATGGGTTTGGTATCCCTGCGTGAAACTTGAAAATAGTATGGGGAATTATGAAACAAAATCGGGAAAAAGCCTGGTCATAGAGAAAAAATGCTATTTACAGGATAAGAGTTCTCAATGTATAAAAAGTTGTCCCCAAAGAGAAAGCCAAGAGTTGATTCACTCTTGCTTTAACCTTCTGTGCTGAAAGCAAACAAGCTTAAAGTACAAAGAGATTGGAAATTAATTGCTATAATTAACATTTTGTGATTATAATGACTTCTAATCAATACTTTATGCAAATAGCTGTATTGATGTGTTTGAACAAAGGGGTGCTAGTTGTATTTGGATGGGGGAAAAAAAGACATTTTAAAGCCCTAATGAAATTCAAACCTTTCAGCTCAGGTAAAGTCCTGACTATGTCTTTTTCAAGGTAAAAAGAAGATCCTTTAGTGACCTACTTAATTAAAGAGGCTCTGATACAGCTGCTAACCAAACTTGCCGATGGTTCCCTCTGTAAAATCACTGTTTCATCAGGTTAACAAAGCAAAACAGAGAAACTGACCTGACCCAAGCTCACAGCAGTGAGACCCATTCCTGTGGCAGGAGTAGCCTGAGACCTGGTTCAGATGCCAAAGCATTGAATGGGTTATCAAGAAGATTTCACAGCCAGGAGGAAAGGGTTAGAAGCCTCTTTTTAGACGAGTGAATAGGATGTGACTTCTTTCTCTGTCTCTGGAAATCACCTTCAGATTGTTCCTCAGTTCTTTTTCTTTCTGAAGTTGTAATTAGAAAGGGTAGGTTAGTGATCAGAAAAAGTTAGATAGGAGCTGCCAGTCTTCTCACACTGCAACCTTCAACTTTATGTGGCAACAGTACCTTTAGCAACCTAATTTGGTGTTGGCCAAAAGTAGCTGTTAGGATTTCACCCAGTAAGTGTGTGTCTCATCAGCATTCTGTGGTTCTGCCAAAGTTTGCTATAGCATGAAGGAGAAAGAAACAAAGAAACATAAGGAGAAGGGGGGAAGGAAGCTAATGAGAAGAAAAATTGTTTTTTAGCCATTCATTGGAACTATTTTGGTTTCTCAGGGAACCTGAACAGCATCTTAGGTGATAATGTAGGGAAGTTAGCATTTTTGGCACCTGAGTAGGAAACATTTGCAGTTTGGGCACTCTGAAGGGATGGAAAGAGCTGGTTTAAGTGCTTTGCTGAACAGTATTGAAATAGAGGTTTTGTACATTCCTAGTGCCTTGCTGAATTGGGACCTTTGATTACATCCTGTGGTAAAAGTGCCCCAAACAAATCATGGGTCTTAGACCTGAACTGCCATGAACCACTCTCCCTTATTAATGTAGTGCTCATGCTTTGTATGTACATAAATGTCCATTTAACTGCCCTGGAAAGTAAAGGGACCTTGAAGTAGTTGTAAATGCCACATGATAAAAGACTTTCTTCTTAAATGACAACCAAGCACTGATAGTTCTGTTTGCATAGGGTTGTTTTTTTTTTAGCATAAAACAGTGTAGAGTGCAGCTACCCAAAGGGAATCATAGAATCACAGAATAACCAGGTTGGAAGAGACCCACTGGATCGTCGAGTCCAACCATTCCCACCAATCTCTAAACCATGCCCCTAAGCACCTCATCCACCCTCACCTTAAACACCTCCAGGGAAGGAGAGTCAACCACCTCGCTCGGCAGACCGTTCCATTGCCTAATGACCCTTTCAGTGAAGAATTTTTTCCTGATGTGGAGCCTGAACCTCCCCTGGCGGAGCTTGAGGCCATTCCCTCTCGTCATGTCCCCTGTCACTTGGCAGAAGAGGCCAGCACCCTCCTCTTCACAACCTCCCTTCAGGTAGCTGTAGAGAGCAATCAGGTCTCCCCTGAGCCTCCTCTTCTCCAGGCTAAACAACCCCAGCTCTCTCAGCCGCTCCTTCTAAGACTTATTCTCCAGCCCCTTCACCAGCTTCGTTGCTCTTCTCTGGACTTGCTCCAGAGCCTCAACATCCTTCTTGTGGTGAGGGGCCCAGAACTGAACACAGTACTCGAGGTGCGGTCCCACTAGTGCCGAGTACAGAGGGAGAATAACCTCCCTGGACCTGCTGGTCACGCCGTTTCTGATACAGGCCAAGATGCCATTGTCCTTCTTGGCCACCTGGGCACACTGCTGGCTCATGTTCAGTCGCTGTCAACCAACACCCCCAGGTCCTTCTCCTCCTCGCAGCTTTCCAGCCAGGCTTCTCCTAGTCTGTAGTTCTGCTTAGGGTTGTTGTGCCCCAAGTGCAGAACCCGGCACTTGGCCTTGTTAAACCACATGCCATTGGTCTCAGCCCAGCAGTCCAGCCTGTTCAGGTCCCTTTGCAGAGCCTCCCGACCCTCCAGCAGATCGACACTTCCACCCAGCTTAGTGTCGTCTGCAAACTTGCTAAGAGAGCACTCGATGCCTTCATCCAGGTTGTTGATAAAGACATTAAACAGGACTGGACCCAGCACTGAGCCCTGGGGAACCCCACTTGTCACTGGCCTCCAGCTGGATTTAACTCCATTTACCACCACTCTCTGGGCCCGGTCATTCAACCAGTTTTCCACCCAGGAGAGTGCATCCAAAGGAAATTTCAGCAGAATCTTGGTCTGCCTTTATCTAATATTGCTTTTAGTATGTTGCTTGGAATAGCAGATAGTGACTCTCCGTCTGAAGAGTTCCTCTCTTGTTTGCAGCTGATAACGCCCTCGCTGTTCCGATGGGGCTGACAGAAAGACTCTGTTGAACTCAACATGTTAAACTCCAGCCATCAGAAATAAACCAAAGTGCATGTCACGGTTTTTACGGATGTAAAGCTAAAAAGTTCAGAAAGTCACTTAGCAGGACATGGATGACAGCCATACTGTCATTCTCTTTTCCCTAGAGAATCAATCCTGGTGAATTTTTCTCTAAGTGGATATGGCCTTTTCTATGCATCTGTCCTCTTTTACCTTATCTTCTATCAATAAATTTTGAATTACGTGGTTAGTTAGAAGCACAGCGGTCTCAAAATATTGTTATTACATATTTCATGAAAATAGAAATTGCTAGTGCCCTAACATACAAACAGGCTGCTGTGAAACCATCATCACATATTGAAGAGTTCTTGTAGCCAAGAGTCCTTATGAACGATAGGAGAAATTTGTTTGGCGCACAAGATACGAGTGTTTGGGAATTTTATTTGACCTCCTGCTTCCACAACTGCTTGTCTGCAGACAGGGGAAGTGTTGTGCTGCTTAGAAAAAATTAATGTTCTGACTTCTCAGTGTTGTGAAGGTCTTTTACAGCTCTGCCTGTGGTGTTTGCTATCGTACTGTAGCCTTGCCTGATAGTAATAAAAGTTCCAAAGTTCTGTCTTCACTTATGGTATAAGGAGGATTTGACAAATAGCAAAATTTACAGGCTCTAAAATATGTATGCAAAAATTCAGTTGCTTGAGGGTTTCTTCTGCTTTGTCCTCAGCACAGCATAAATTGTCAAGAAAGATGGGATCCAACTGATGGCTCTAGTGTTTCAGCTTTGTTGAAAACGAAACTACAAAAAGCCTTTTCTGGGGATGTCTTTGATTTGGCTAAGGAATTGGAGACTGCTCTAAACCTACCTGAATTCTACTTCTGAAAAAATGAGATAAAACATTTCTACCCTTTGTACCTGTAAAAGACATGAAACTGAAATCTGAGGAATCCCTGTGGACTTCAGGAGTATTCTTCAGTCCATTTACTGGTTAAGTCTCTTATTCACTTTCAGATTTTGCTTTGTATTTGGCTGAAATAACAGTGGCTTGAAATCAAAATACTTCAAATACTCCACCTCAGTAACTTGCTGTGTGTATCTTGTGTGCTACTCACCTTCCAGAGGATTATAGCCATATGGAGACAAAGTGTTGCTTCTGCTGGCTTGTGTCATGAAATATCTTTACTTTAACACTTTTGACTAGTAACAAGTGACATTTATTTCTGGCATGCCTCCTGGTTTACTTTTACTGTAAAAGCATGTAGTTGTATTCTGTATACACTTCTGAAAGGCAGGACTGGGAGAGACATTTCTAAGCCACTTTGGTAATTTTGATATCTTTAAAACAATGTTTCTTGGTTCATATTTATTTCTGCAACAATGATCCATGCTATTATCAGAGGCACACTAGAAATAAAAGCCACATTAATAGCATCAACACCTTTTCAAAGCAATTAATCCCTTTGAATTCTCTTGAGGGGAGGGAAGAGGGAGGAGGAGATCAGCAAACCCAAAAATAGCCCTTTGAAAAGAATTATCTTGAGACCATAAGATAAATTAGAAGAGAAACCTGACAAAGTGTACTGGACAAGTACAAATTTACAGTATTCTGCAGCCTATAGAGAGCTGTCAAGCTGGAACGTGGTGCTTACTGTGTAGAAGCTGGGATTGTGAATGTAGATTTACCAGAGAGAATAGATAGTTTCTAGTGACCCAGTGTTCATAGAAGCAAACCAAAGTAGTTGGCCAGAAGAAAATTTTTATAGAGATTGTGCATGTGTGTGCTCTATGAACTGTTTTCTCACTGAGCTGTATAGATGGTAGGGGCCAGCAGGCCTTGCGATAGAGACAGACATGCTGGAGAGAGAGCATTTAGGAATCCTAAAAGCTGATCTGGATTCTAGATTCCTTACAGCTTTTAACCAGGCCAATCTTTATTTCTGCTTTTTAGTTCCTTGGCCTTAAATTAGAATAACAGTTGTGAAACCTTCATGGTCCTTCCTTGCTGAAGGTCCTTTTGTTTGCCTTTAGGTGAGCTCTGGTATGTAACTGAAATTATACTACTTTTGTCCTACTGTGAGCCTGTACCTCCATTTATTTACAAGTAGTTCTCCTTGAACCAGTCCGCTGATGCTGGTAGAGCTGGACGGAGTGCATTTTTCCTTTCTTTCTTTTCTGGATGAGAACAGACATTTGTTTGAGTCAATACAATGTTTGGTGGGAGTTCTGTTGCTGTGGTATTGTACTCCTGTCCCTCCCTATGTTCATTGCCTGTCCAGTGTCAACATGATGTTTAAAAAACTCAGACCCAGTCCTTCCTCCTCAATGTAAGAATAGTCAGTGCATCCTTGAAGAGAATTCAGTGACCTGAAGAATAGATTTTTTTAGGAAGACTGGGGTTTGTTTACACCTGATGTGTGCTAAAATGAGGTCAGGAAGTTAAGGCAAAATTTGGGACTTTCCAAGTATTAATGTTTGCTACTTTGGCCATATAATTAAGATATTTAGTAGTGTGTTTCATTAGGTACAAGTATGTAGGTCAGTAGTATTCATGATGCTCTATCTCCACAATGAAAATATGCTTTAAAATTGATTACACTTGAAGCTTTTGTTGGGATTGTGTCCATTGCTGTATTCTGCAGTCACAATTAAAGCTTTGAAATACCTTTTTTTTAAAAAAAAAAAGAATGAAGAAAAGCAATAAATATTTCTTCCTTCTTAAGTGGTTAGTAAACTGTTGTGGGGTTTTCTTTCTGTGAGAAATATGTGAACAGATCATAGATGATTAAATAGTAAGGTCTCCTGCAGAGAAAGAAAGAATATTTATATGGTGGACAGTTTTGAAATGGTTATCTTCTGATTGGTAATGAAATTGGACAATGCAAATCAAGTGAAAATGAATTAGAGCTGATGTCTGGCAGACTAGTTGTTTAACAAGATTCTTCTGTGTGCTCTAATGTGTGGGGTATTTTTGCCAAGACTTACTAAATGATGAAATGATACTGCAATTAGAATTAAGACTGGCAGAGACATTTGTTAAAATTCTGCTATTTGTTCTTCAAAACATAATCAATTTTAAAAGGGCCTTTGAAAATATTGAGAACAAATGATAAGTCAGAAAGTAGCCAAATAATCACTTGACTGCTTCTGTTAAGAGAAACCAGAAAATTCTTCCCAGTCAAAATTGAAAATTAAATTACATAAATAATGTCCTCTGTCCTGCAAGTTCATGGGGTGTGTGCATCTGCAAGAGAGAATAAGCTGCAAAAGTGTCTACTTGTGTGCAGGAGAGAAGGTTTAACCTCCCCTATGAACAAAATCAACACATTCTGAATGAATGAACAAAATAACCCATTTACTGTTCCAAATATTCATGGTCTGAATATTACAGTCTGAAAAGAGAAAAATGATACCCCAAGTAAGTATAGCAAAACTCTGAAAGAAACAAGAAAGCTGAAGAGAACATAGACAGGTGGTTGTGGTTTGGGATTTTTTCCTGTGCGATTGGATACTGAGAGTCAGCTGATACACCATTACCTGCTTCCAGATCATACATCTTCACTCGCTGTCAGTAGTGAATTTTTGAGATGTCCATCAAGAAGTCCTCACAAAAATGGGTACTCAGTTTTCTGGAAAACTTAAAGTTTTTATTAATTAGACCAGAGTCTGATGTCGTGTTTTGGAAAGAAAACAAAAAAACAAGCACTGCCCCCACCCACCCCCTGATTACCCTCCCCCCCTGCCCCCAGCCACAGCCTAATACCTACACACAGAGACCAAAAACTGGAGAAAGTTCAACTAACTTGGGAAAATTAGACTTGAACAAAATCATCTATTGTAAAAATTGACGTCTAGAGCATTTGCATTTTAAGATGAGATCTCTAAAAGTTATTCATTTCCATTGCCACTAAACTTACATGCAATGCTTTTGAGTTTAGAAGGATTGGCCACAAGATAGATTATTCCATTCCCACAGGATAGTAGTAATTAAATGTACAGTGAAAGCCTTGGCAAGATTTTGCCAAAATTACTGAAATTGCATTAAGCCAAACTCATGTCTGGTGCAAATCCATCTGTCAGTGGTCTTGCTACATTTAAGCACAGAGTGATGATGAGTCATGAGGAACTGCGTATTTTATAGGAAACAGAGGGCAAATGGGTTATTGTAGTACAAGTATGAAGCAAGTTTCTAAAATTATATTTGACAAAAGACACTATTTTTCATGCTTTCCCAGCTGGTTAAAATTTGAATGAATGACTTTAGTTTCAGGAGAAAGCACACAGGGTTTGGTCAGAACTGGTGTAGGGAGGGGAAACCTTTCATAAAGAATAGCTAACAAATGGGATTCAACACTCAAGAGGCTCAGATGGCCTATTAATCCTGGTTCTGGCTTTCTTCCAAAACAACCGTGCTTCTCTTTTAATTCGCGGCTAATTTCTATCAGCGATACCAAGAGACTGTTTTTTTTTAAAACAGGAAGCATCCACATAGCTTAAATGGATTCATGCAAGGGGCTTTAGTGAGCAGGCATTGATTGGCTCGTCTCTGGGGTCTGGCAAAGGCCTAACAGGTACTCGTTTGACATAGGCAGCAAATGAAATATGACCTCCTGTAAACAGGCCTGAGCATTTGGGCTGTTGTGGAATCTGGTAGCTAAGGACCTTTTCAATCCCTTTTAATTAATGAAGTGATTTGACTTGACTGGGATTATACTTAACAATAATGAATTAAAAAGTAATAAAAAAGAAATCTCTTAACAAATATGCAGCAGGGAACAGGGACTAAATCTGGTACATATCTGATCCCTGTTGTATATCTTATTTCTGTATGCACTTCAGATCAATGATTTTAAAAGAGAGGCTTTTATTTTCCAAGCACTGACATCTGCATACTTCATCTTTTCAAGTGCTTTTGTGTAGAAGATTAAAATATGATGATCTCATATGCCTATATGATTAGTTTAGTCCTTTCTTATCTCTGTCCTACTAAATCTTTGTATTCCTCAGGATTCTTGACATCTTATCCTAGCTACTTTAGTGTTGTATTTTCTCCTGTGGTATGGAATAGGTTTAACTGTGTTTTGCTGGATAGCAGTGAGAAATGGTCACTACTTATATTTTATAATGGAAATGCAGTCATCTAGTGTCACTTCTGATGGGTACGTGGTAAACATGAATCTATGTCTACCACAGTTTAAATGATTTCCTTCTGTATTCTGAATTCATTCTTGCTCCCTCTACCTCTATTGCACTTTAAGGTGACATGCAAGAGAAATTATCCTAAATTTACTTAGAGAACAGTCCCATTCTAACTGTCTGATGGGTACCTTATAAGTTTGGAGATGTAACTGTCACTAGCCTTTTTTTCCAGTCTGTTTTGAGTTGAGATGTGATTTAAGTTGAGGTAAGTCTAGAAAAGCTCCACAATAGTGTCTTGGAGTCATTCTAATTCAAGGAAAGAACTGTGGCTAGCTTAGACTTTTCCCTAATGTTATGTTTCAAGGTGTCAGAAGTGTCTTGCTTGCTAACGGAGAGTGTGCTTCACTTAAACTCCTGAGTTAAACAAGCAAACCAAAGCAGTTGCTAAAATCTAGGGGCTTTCCAGAATATAAAGCATATTTAAGTACATAGATGAAGTTAGCCATGCAAGACCAGGCTGGACATCATGGAGTTATATTTGCCCACTGTATTGTGTGTTTGGCCACGGATGCTCACAAAATACTTTATGTGAGCATACTGCAGTGAAATGCGACTTGTGAAGGTGTCTTAGAGACTTCCACATACTCAGATTTCCCCTGTGAAGTCACTGCAAGATCACTGTAGCCATCAGTTTGCTTTCTTGTATTACAGCATATGCTTAACTTTTCAATTAATTCCGTTTCCTTCCCTTTATCACAACAAATTGTCTTCCTCTGCTACAGCATAAATTTATTCTGTTTTCCAGAATCTGAGATTGTTCTTTCATATGCGGCCATGGAAGCCATTCTTTTTTCTGCTGTAAAGAAGAAACCATCAAGGCAAGATCGAAGCAGAAAAGTTACAATTGTTTGTCAGATTTTTAAAAATATTTCATCATTTGACAGAGACTAGAGCAAAAAAGGAGTAGAGGTGTCATAAAGGCCTTGTGTATGATCCACTGGGAGCTCATTAAAAAGCAGTTATACTTACTTACTCTTAGGTTTTTAGGATAAGACACATCTTAACATGTAGAAGAGGAGGATTTAGAGTGGTAAACAATGAGCAGTAGTGTGGCAGTTGGTTAAATAACAGAGCATAGCTTGTTTAGTTTTCAGCATTTATAGCTTGGTTAAGGTGCCACTTAATTACACAAATTTGTAAGAAACAACTCCTTAATTGCTGAGGTAGTGGGAGAATTCACAGAGAGGTGGTTTCCTTCTACTTTAATTTGTTCTCTCTTGCTTAGAAGTAAGTGACCTAAAATTAAACCCCCCTCCTGCTCTCCTGAGAAGTTTTATTGCAGATTTAAGCTTGGAGCTGCAATCATAAGATGTATGCATAGACTTTTAGACTAATTTTAAATTAGGAGTCATCACTGAATGAACAGCTACAGTTAATAAACATGATTTTACTGGCCAAGGATGCTTACTGATATTCTGGAAGGAGTATTAGCCCATGGATTATAAAGGTTTTTTAAAAACCTACATCATAGAATCATAGAATAGTTTGGGTTGGAAAGGACCTTAAAGATCATCTAGTTCCAACCCCCCTGCCCCTCGTAGGGTAAATCCTTTAACACAGGTAAGTCAGTCTTGAGAAGTCAGCACTTGTTTAAAATAATTATAAATTAAATGTGAACTTTTTCTCTATGCCTATAGCACATAGTCATGGTCCTTTCCTGTTGAGTCAGGGTTTTAAATGTGTTGTGAGAAAGAACTCTGGGTGAATGCTATTAAGTCAACAACGTGAAATTAAGTGCTTTTCCTTTAGATACAAAGAATTTTCTTACCACTCAGGTTAAGTCAAGCACTGAGCCGTCTGGAGAGGTAGCCAGATTTTTATTAGCAACACGAGACGTACAAAGGAGACCAACAGAAGAACAACACAGCGGATTCGGTAAGTTTGACTATATTTTCCTTTGAAACTTATTTTCAGTCCTTTTAAGCTAACGCTACGCTTTGGCAAGGCACATCGCTGAAGATTTATTAACTCTTTTATTGTCACCATCACTCGTAATTCAGAACCTGAACGGCTGCACCTGAGCCTCCAACGCGCCCCGATCGCTCTGCCCGGGGCGGGGGGTGGGAAGGTGGGGCGCGGCTGGTGTGAATTCCCGTGGAATTCCCGCTGGTGGGAGCGGGTGGGAGGCAGCTCCGAGGGCTCCGAGGTGCCGGTAGGGCGGAGGCGGCGCGGCAGCAGGTGGCAGCACCGCCCCGGGGATGGGAGGCGGCGAGCGGCGCGGGGACGGGGGGGAAGCTCCAGAGCCAGCGCGCGGCCTTGTGCCTCCCTTAGTGCTCCCTACAGCTACCTGAAAGGAGGGCGGGGAGGGGAGGGAGCTGGCCTCTTCTCCCAGGCGGCAGGACAAGGGCCAATGGCCTCAAGCTCCGCCAGGGGAGGTTCAGGCTGGACATCAGACAAAAATTTTTCACAGAAGGGGTCATTGGGCACTGGAACAGGCTGCCCAGGGAGGTGGTTGAGTCACCTCACTGGAGGTGTTTAAGGGATGGGTAGACGAGGTGCTCAGGGACATGGTTTAGTGGCAGACAGGAATGGTTGGACTTGATGATACTGGAGTTCTCTCTGCAACTCATTGCTCTCTACAACTCATTGTGCTCTACAACTACCTGAGGGGAGGTTGTAGAGAGGGAGCTGGCCTCTTCTCCCAAGTGACAGGGGACAGGACGAGAGGGAATGGCCTCAAGATGTGCCAGGGGAGATTTAGGCTGGACATTAGGAAAAAAAATTTCACAGAAAGGGTCATTGGGCACTGGAACAGGCTGCCCAGGGAGGTGGTTGAGTCACCTTCCCTGGAGGTGTTTAAGGGATGGGTGGATGAGGTGCTGAGGGGCACGGTTTAGTGTTTGATAGGAATGGTTGGACTTGATGATCCTGTTGGTCTTTTCCAACCTAATGATTCTATGATCCTATGATTCTTTTCCAACCTAGTGATTCTGTGGAAAAGAAAATCACAAAAAAGGTCTCTATGGGAGACAGCAAGTTGGCTTGCAGATGGGAAGGTGGAAGTTGCCCGTAAGTTAGAGAGAATTGTAAATTGGAGAGGGGCAAATTTAATCTTGACATAAGGAAGAATTTCTTCACCATGAGGGCGGTGAGGCACTGGCACAGGTTTCCCAGGGAAGCTGTGGCTGCCCCTTCCATGCAGGTGTTCAAGGCCAGGTTGGATAGGGCCTTGGGCAGCCTGGTCTAATGGTCCCTGCCCGTGGCAGAGGGGTTAGAACTAGATGATTTTTACTGTCCCTTCACACCCAAACTAGTCAATGATTCTATGATTTGCACTTGCATATGATTGTGGTAACTCGGTTGAATTATCTAAATATCCTGGTTCTATGACTTTTCTGTAAAGTGGATGCATATTCATTTTCTACCTATTTCTACCATATTCATTTCAATGCCTACATTAGCAGGTGAATTGCAGAGGGCTCAGAGAACCTGACAGAGATAATAATTTGGACATTGAGATCCTTGTTGGAAATGTGTGTTTTGTTTTCTAAGCTGGAAACTTTCTCAGGTGGGATCTGCAACCCATTTACCTTCAGTTTTTCATAAATCAGCTCTTTGAGTTTCACTAATTTGACATTTTATCTGAGATTTATTAGTGAGATTTGTGCAGTGCTACCATATTCCAGTTCCAATGTGCATGTTATTTCCTGGCAGCACTCATTTCTATGATCCCTCCAAAGTCCTATGAGAAGGCGATGATAGTATTTCATGAGTTTCCCTCCATGGATCTAATAGGGCTTTATGATAGTAGTGAGCATCCTTATTCTCACTGTATAAACAAAGATTCTGTGCCAAGGATTAAAGAGAGTTGTGAACGTAGGGCCATTAGTTACTCTTCAGCATGGCAGTCTGGACATACAGTAATATTGCCTGGAAGATGTCTGACTTTGTATTTGCTAGAAGGTACACCCAAGGAATGATGTCAGCACTATCTACACTCTCTTAAAAGTCTACACTGATGAACACAGCTTGCTGGGCTGCGTAGGCTGTGATCTGACCTGGCACATCCATTTTTGTGACTTCTGTGGCTTCAGATTATGCATATTTGCCTTTTACAATAAAGCAGGTGATTTAAAAATTAAAAAGGAATAAAAAGGAAAAGCATAATTTCAGAGAGTTCTGTATCACCCTAAACGTACTACTAGGTCGCAGTGTTTAATGCAGCACTTACCTGTGGCACTATTTACATTGTGTTGCATCTTCCCAGCCTTGTGTCATGTGATCATCTCTCAGTGCATTGCCCTCTAGTATTGTCTAAATAAATACAAGAAGAGTCAGCTACAGCAATTGAGTTATTTTTACTATTTTCATGTAATAATCGTGAACCCTGCAGGCTTAGTGCTGGCAAAATACCATACATTTTTCATTTAGAAGCAGAAATTTCTGTATAATATCCCAAACAGAAATTTAGTCCCCTCTGCTGCACTGAATTTGTTATTGTCACATGTTTTTCCTAGTGTTTCTAATGAGCTGTTAATGAGCTGCTAACTATGTATGTAAATTAAATGGGGTTAGACATTGAAAGGTTATCAAGAAATAAAATGCCATATAATACTTCAAAGTGTTATAAAATAAATTAGTGTCTTTAATTTTGCTGGCACAAAGTTGGTATTTAATAACCTATAGTCTCCATTCTTCTAAATGATGTTAATTTAAGACATTTTCAATCTGTACCCCAAGTGACATAGAAAACAAGTTCTTTCATTCACCCTTCATTACTAAAATATATCTGTAGTGTATGTGTGGGTTCCTATGTGCCTCAACCGAATGATCAAGTTATTAAAGATAGTTCAAGACCAGTGGAGCTTCCTGTAAATATTTTTGTTATGATTTACTGCCACAGGCAAGGATGTGGCAGTGGTGAATGGTAAGTGCTTTGGCTATGGTGATCTTTTAGAAACTATGATACTGGCAGTTCCAGTTACCTTGATTGACAATTGTGATTACGTTTTACCACAATAATAAAGTGTTGTGGAGCAGGCTTTACACAACACAAAGGTGCTGTGGTGAAACTGCTTACTGCAGGCCTCCGTCGCCTTTGCAAAGAAGGGACAGCATGGCTTTTTCTTTGTCACAGTAGACTGATCTTGAAGAGCTGGCAAGGCACAACTCTGGAGGTTTTACACATGAAACCAAGAAATATTGTGTAAATATAAATATTGAAATTAGATATATTGATATAGCAAGGAAAAGGAGCTCCTTATTCTCTTTCAGTGCTGACCCTAGAGCTCACTACTAAGAGCTCAGTGGCTACCTCACCTGTGGAAAGCTGACCTTCTCCATAGGTGAGAATGGGCAAGCATGAGTTGAGCTGAACAACTCATGTTTCAATGCAGTTTTTCCCTGGACTTTGTGGTATACAGAGCAACCAGGCACCAGCTCAGGGCTGTACAGCTCTCAGTGTGGTAGGTGTAAAAACAGTACAGACTAATTTTCAGTTTGGCCAATTAGGAAGCTGGGAAACACTACTGGAGTGAATAATTTTGGATTCTGCATCACAAAATCTAGATTAGTCATTTGTTTGACAAGTGTAGTTTAGCTTAAATAATTTACAATAATACTTCAGAGTATGGTAGGAAATGTTCTGCAGTGTATTTTGTAAAATTAATAACGTTGTGGTAATATGAGACCTCACTACCACACTTTGCCATTAAAAGTTTGCTGAGAAGTGGGACAGGGCACATTTCTTTATGGTGACTGACTCATAAAGAAGTCTGGTTAGTCTACTAGGAATCTGCATTATTTTGCCAGATGTCAATGTAACTGAGTATTTGTTATCTCATGTTCAGTACTACAAAGTTATGTAGAAAATGTTTAAATCTAGCTTTTCTTTGTCATGATTTGAACATCTGAAGATTTTGCGGAATGTTATGGTTAGATTAGCAGAAGTAGTTACATTGTTCTGGAAAAAAAAGAATTAGTAGGCAAAAAGAAGCAAAGCAAATACAAGTATGTTTTGTTTGCTTGCCTTAGTTTCACATAGCAGCTGAAGGAATTTCACTGTATTCAGTGATGTCTCATGCCATACCATATTTACTGCCATACCTAGCCCAGAAGGAAGGACTTGTTCTGAATGTCACTCAGCTTGGATCCTTAACTATATTTCTCAGTGCTTTCATGGAGCTTCCAGTGAGTCACTATGTGACACTGAAGCAAAGGGTAATTTTTTTTTTTTTGTTCTGTGCCATCCTTGTCCCTTACAGAAAATAAGATACATAATTTATGTTCATTCCCCAGGAGATTGACAATTTTGTCCTAAAAGCCTGTAGGGACTTTAGTACTCCAAAGTCAGCACTGCAAAGGCCAGTAACATAAAGCAGCACTCCACTGCAGACAAACTAATCCTCTAACAATGTTTCATTCAATCAAAAATGCTGTGGTTTGAAGGTGTTATTGCATGCCTGCGTTTTCAAGAGATTATTATGAATGAACCGTATTTTCCACTGAATAGTAACAGCAAAACAGCTTAGCCATCTAAATATTTCCCATGGTAATTTTGCCCTAAATGAGCAAAGATTGGGAAACAAGTAATTTTTTGTTTTAACCTTTTTCCCTTTGAGTATGTGAATAAGAGCCATTGTGAAATAAATTAATAATTGTGGTTTAAACTTCTAAGGTCTATTTATTTTATATTACATGGTGCTAATCACTTCTCAAGCTGATTAGATCCTGGAAACTATACCTGCTTTTGTCTTGGACAAAGTCTGAAAAAAAATTGCTGAGAAGTCTTGTTATAACACATTTGAATTTATTTTGCAACACTGAGCTCCGGAAAGTAGCCACTTCTCCCCATGCACCTGTTCTCCTCTTCAAAATCAATACTTGATTGATCTTTTCCAGTTCACGCATAGTTTTCTACAAAATCTGCAATAACAAACTCTACTGCTTTGGAAAAAATCTTGTTTCTGATGTTGTGGTTTTAGCAGAGCACCCATATCCATTATTTTTCTTTAGGTGCTCAACTATGTACTTCTGCGTTTGAAAGTATTCACGTGTGTCCTGATGATAGATCTGAATATTTAAAAAAACAAGATCTGACTGCAGAAAGAGGTAGTGTGGCCAACAATTCCATAGATGAGGCAGTGGGTTAATTCCCAGTCTTGCCTTTTCCCTTCATTAAAGGCTTTGAGACTGATCTGAAGGGTCTCACATAAGATATGAGGGGCACAGCCTTGTGCTCATCCCGGGATAGGATGAAAGTTACTGCAAATTCTCCCCAAAAAAACTCTTCAGTGAAATGCAGAATGATAGGTGATGGCCATGTTGCCGTTCCTAGTGAATGCATATTTTTTTATAGCAAAAATTTTGAAGCCCCAGAAAGTCATTGTCAGATTTGGAGGGTACCTGTTGAGTTGGCTCGTGTGTTTGATCATATATCCCTGTTCAGGCCCATTTGGGGCAGAACAGTTTTTCACGTTGGAAAAAGCTAGACTTGTCAGGTGTGCCTGTTTTGGTGAAGTCAGCCTGGGTAGCTCTCAGCTGAACGCTTTTTGGCAGACCTGTAGTTCATTCTTAAAAGAAAAAAAATCCAAAGAAGGTAGTGAAACTAGCTGAACAGATAACCCTAAGCCAGAGATGCGTAGGTACTTTGTGAAATCTACCTTACCAAATAAGCTAACAACATAGTGACTGCCTTAGCTGTGGACTGCTGTTTATTTCTATTCATGTCTTACTACTTCTTAGTGATTAAAATATTTTCTTTCTAAAGTTAGAGCCCAGCTTCACAGAGATGAGGTGAAATTTCAGCCTAGATTAAAAAGGTTTTTACAGTGAGGTGCAATCAAGTACTGCAACACTGCAAATGGACGCTTAGACCTTATTAAACTGAAACAACTCCACTGATGCACACCATCCTATTTGGCATTTATATGGCTGAGACCAAAGATGAGGGCATAAAGGTGTGATAATAACTAAAGCAGTGGGGGTAGGGAAGTGGTGATGGTGAGATGTTTGCACTGTTAATTATATTATGAATAAAACAAAATGAAAAGGAGGGGGGAAGGAAGAAGAGAAAAATTAGTGTAATGGGTGGTGTATTTGTGAACTGAAGCATTCTTCCCTTAAAGTGAGGGGGAAAGGGTTCTTAGCCAAAAGAGGTCATTCCATGCAAACCTGTAAAGGAAAGAGGATTTTGTAATGATAAAAGGAGAGGAGAGTGTGCTTCTTACACTTTAATGATTTCTTTGCTGCTCATAGATAGGAACTGGAACTCCACACTATTAGCCACAAATGGCATTTTGAAATGACTTTTTTTTTTGGGCAAACCCAAAAGACATTGCTAAGATTTACATTTTCAAATATATGCTGACCTTTTTTTCCTCTTTCTTTTAGTTCATTTGTCATCAGTATGTAATTGAATCAATATATTTCCTGATCAACCCAAAGATTGAATAAGGTCATGGGAAGCCATGTGTGGACATTAAAAATCATTATTTTACTCAAAATGAGCAGAGATGGCATAGACCATTCAGAGTTCCAAATGAAATTCTATTAGATTCTATTACACTTTTACAATTATAGAGACGTTCCAATATTACAAGGGGAAATGAAGTCATAATAAAAAAGCCCAGAGGTGTATTACAAAGAAATGGGCATACTATTTTTCTAGTTAAAAACTTGATGAAAAGAGCTCTGCTACTTTTCAGTTGCTGAGATGTGACCTTGTTCAGAAAAAAAAAATCTATATATAAATATGAGGAGCTAGCTTTCTTCTTACTCTTACTTCGTGGTTCACAGCATGTTTTTAAGGAAGATGGGATATTTAAGCTGATTTTCATTGTAAAAAGTTCTAGAGAATGATGCACAATAATAAGTTTGATGTAATTTTTTTGTATAATTTTAGTTTCTGTCTCTGGAAAAGTAGTTTTGGGGGAGCTGCTTGCCTGTTTATGGAAACCGAAAAGATATGAGCTTTTGACATGTAAGAGTCAAATTTGATAATTTTATAAGCTTTCCTTTGCTGTTTGTCTTTACTTTATCCTTCCACCCTCATTAAAATATTTGTTCCAGCTACAAATCCTGGATTTGAGGTGAACTAGAATTTTGTTGGAAACCCAGAATCAGTATCTGTAACAGAACCCACTTATTTGTCCAGGAACACACTATAAAACAAAGACCCACAGCTAAGAATGAGGTTACTGTAGGTTAAAGACACAGTCATTGTCTGACCAAGGATCATCTTGGCATTGCATGGAGAAGACTGGAAGAAACAAGTTTGCTTTGCAGTTTTTACTCTATTCCAGACTTGCAGGAATGGGAAAGGATTTGAGTATAATTTTTTTTAAGAATCAAACACTGTTCACATTAGATCTATATTTAAATGTTTGCCCAGATGCTAGTGAACTGTTTCTCTACTACTGCATCCAAAGAAAGAAAGCAAAGTATTGACGTGTTCAGAGGCAAGTTAATTGATAAATGAAGCAATGAGATCTTGCCTGAGATACACATGACACAGAGGAAGATGGTATGGCATATTCCAATCTCCTGTCTATGTAACAAAAAATTACTAAGAAAGCACGAAACTGAGAAAGGGCAATACAGAAATGCCACGAGCCAAGGATAAAGTTGGAGTCCTATTCCTTATGTAAGGTTTCTGGATATCTGCAGAGAAAATGAGGTTTATACTGGGAAATATTTTTTTGGTGTTCATAAAGTTGTGTGTACACATTTGATTCTAGACCTACGTAGGCTGCAAAGGTAGCTCGGTTTCCATGGGAGCATGAGGAAAGAAACAAAGTCTTTCACAGATCTATAAGTCAGATGGTAACTTAAAAGGGCACTATTAAACCTTAGAATAATGCCTGCTACCAACCACAATAAATTATAGTAATTTTCAGAAATGAACACTTCAGAGATCATCTAGTGGAGCAAGAGAAGGGATAGGATAAGTAACGTGATATCTTCTTTCCAAGGTTTGGGACATTGGCAGAGCCGTTCTGGAAGAATTCATAGTAATTGGGTCACCACTTGTCTCCTTTCTGCATGGTTAAAGGCAGAAGCTGTGATTCAAGACAGAAAGAAGTGCTTGAAGAGGCCCCTGGTAATTTCAATGAGCATTAGAGTGTTAATCTTTCCTAATGTTTCCAGTGTTACCTTTTACGATATTCTCTCAGTACCTGAGCTTGTTTCTGCAAGTTATGAAGTAATCTTGGGACCCTCCTGATAGTTTCAGCATCACTGCAGTGTTACTACAGTTTATGCAAACAAGGCAACAAGCTGTGGCTGCATTTCCAAAGGCAACTGATCTGCATTGCTGGATGGGTGACTTCTGAGCACATTTATGATTTAGCTTTTATTTTTAATCACTACATATATGGAATTAATTCCTAATTTCAGGATATAGATCACAGGTTTACCCTTGCCTCTCTTTGAAGCTACCAAATAGTCTATTTAAATGTGCAGTGAAGGATAAACTCTCTGATGTGTTTCATTGGTGCCATTGGGGTTTTTTTTTCAGGTACTTGTTATGTATGCATAAGAGTAAATATCCTTTGGCTGCTCTTAACTCACTTCCTTTCAGATCAGTAGCTGTTGTCTTGATTTTGCTTCTTGATAGCCATCCTTCATCTGCCATTTTGATCTTGTAAACTGCAAACTGTTTTTTCTTTATTTTGTCTGTTCATTGATAATCCTTTTTTCCCCTGGGGAAGGGACTTTCTAACAGCTTGGAATTTTTTGGCATCTCCTCAGGAGTTGGACAACTTTACAGTTTTTAATCAAATACTTGCAGAATATGTTGTAGCAATATGAGTAGCTATTGCAACAAGTCTAGATTAGTTTACTTCTCTCATGCACGTTGTTTACAATGGTAACTCTTCTTAATGAATCTTACTTGGATAAATATGTTTTGAACTAGCCTTGGTTGTATATACCTTACAAAGTCCTGTGCTAAGCTTATCGGAACACAATGAGGAGGAAGTAAACTCCCTTAATGAACTGTGCAGTCTGTATTAAATTTGGCTGAAGTTACCTCCAAAGCAAGAGAGTGAAGTTGAATCTTGAGCGTAGATTTCTACCTGCTGCGTCAAAGTTGGGCAGTGAGATTTGTTTTCAGCCACTTGTGTAATGAAAATATATGCAAGTGTCATAGTAACTTTTAAATGGGTAAGTAATAATGGATGAAATAGTTAATTGCTAGAATGACCTCCCCAAACCCTCCCAGCAGTTACTGAGACATTAAAGTGACAGAGAAGGGATCAAGCTAGCAAATGAGAATGTGCAATGCTGTCTTCTTTGAGTGATTTTCACTCTAAGCAACCCTATTTTAAACCCAGTATATTGTGCAACAGATTTGAAAGAAAATGCCATATGAAAAATTGCATTTAAATGCTATGACTGTTTAAGGGGATTTTTCACGAAAAATATTTATAGTTTTGCCATTATTCTTGCCCTCTCTGTTCCTCTGTCAATGCACTCTTTCTATATGGATAACATGGAGATAACAACAGGAAAATTCAGAGAAGTAATATATTTGCAGAACTCCTTTCATTGCACTGGTTTCCAAAAGGTTTTTTATCTTAAAGCTTGCAAAATATTATTTTTATTATTTTTTTTTTAGCCATAAAAAGTTTGTCTTTTAATATTGTCTATTTAATATTGTTAATTCTTTGGAAATGTTAACTAAAATAATTAATTTTGGCAAGCACCTTGCAAGAAAACAGGTGTATAAATTACTCTAGTTTCACAAAAGTCAACTGGTTTGAAGGGCAGATTTTACTTTCCTTTCGAGTACTGTGTAGTACCTGCCTTTCTCCATGAGGAGAGCTATTTGAGTCTGACCTTAAAAGATTTGTTGAAAGCCAGAAAAGGAGTGAACGTTAGAATGGAGGAATTTTGGCTTCTAATCCGAAGTTCAAATGACTAAACCATATATCTGATAAAATGAAACTTAAACCTGTGACACTGCATACTGTATAGCACATTTAAAATGCATTTACTTCCCCACCCCAGGAGCTTCAATAGCTCCAAAATAACTTTTAAAAATAAATTGTTTATTGAAAGATTAAGAGCATTTTATTGACTTTGCAGTTATGACCAATTTCAGTGCATTTTTGTGACAGTATCTAGTCACAGATAGTCTTTTTCCTACGTGTGACGGTTTCATTATGTGAAAGAAGCCTACCTACTGTTTATCCTTCCCTTGCTCTCATCCTCACAGTCTCCCATGCTCCCCCAATGCTTTGTATGTCAAACGATCTCCCTGTCTCAATTCAAATCCCTCCTTGAGATACAACTTCTGTGCAGATTTCCTATAATGATTCCCCCAAGATATCCATACTGATTTGAGACAGGACTTTCATCTATTGTAGTGCATGTAGCTGATGACACAATTTCTGAACCTAATACTGCTGTGTTCAGAACAGATTTGAAAAAATCTTTAAGAAAAACATCAAACGTTTTTTTTCCTTTTGCTTGTCTTTTTTTTTTTCACTGTGCCTCTGTAACAAAAAAGGTTATTTTAAAAGCAAGGTGAGTGAACAGATCAACTTCTATATATGCAGAATAACTGATAATTAGTTCAGAAATAATTCAAATATGAGCATCTCTACTTAAATCTTGTAGTGCCCTCCATATCCTAGGGCATATAGAACTGTAGCGAAACCGAATGCCTCCATAAATTGTGACACTTTGCTGACTCTTGCAGCCTTCTTGAACAATCCTTTCCAGCTTTTGCAGTGTATATTGCTCTAAGCTTGGGAGCTCTTGACTTGGAAGTTTGCTTTTGCTCAGTTTTTCTTACTTTTTCACTTAGCTGATTTTTTTCTTCTTTCCCTACTCTACTGACTTCCATGTTATCACAGATGGATTTTTTTTTTTAAGTGATATAGGCTGCTCTGCATTTTTAGTTATGAGCGCGCAATATGTTGTGAAAATAAAGGGGTGGATTTTTTGATAGTGCACATAGGACTGTATTGAATCCTATTCTAAAGCACCTGTATGCTTCTAATTTCTGCAAACGAGACAGAGTTAGTTGCCCTTTGGTCTGCTCTGGTATTGCAATTATTATGTTTGAGATACTTTCGGTAATGTGCTATATGAAATCACAGAAAATGAGGTTGAGGGAAAAACTATTGCAAGCGTTTTGTTCTGTTAGTTTCTAAACTGATTTACTCTTTTTTTTTAAAAAATGTTCGTTACATTAGGGAAAAAAAATTAACCAATAATAGTAGTGATGCAAATGGAACCTTCTCCTAATACAGATTGGATGGATATTAAATCCCCAGGAGTCCAATGAACTCAGAAGTGTTCTGTAAAATGGCATGTTATTGCATATGGATTTGTAACTTATGACCACTGTGCAAGTATGAACAAGCAAGCACACATAAATATAGACTTTATGGAATTGTGGTAATTTTTCACCATAAGCCTAAAATGTTTACAATATTTCAGTCCACGCTTGTTGAATTTTGGACTCGTGTCTGTCTTGCGATTTCTGTTGGGAATAATGTGCAACAGAGGTGGAGGAATGGCTTTTCAGTTCCAACCCAAGAAAAGTTGGCTTTTGGCAGGTGGTCTGAAAATATGCAAGCCAAAACATTCTTTCAAAAGATAAAATAGATTCCTTTCCCCTCCCCCAATTTGTTTTGCATCCTTTGAACTGGAACCTCTGAGATAATAGGTATATCATGGATATAGATCTATAATCCACGACCTTATTACAAGTGATGAATTATTATTTCCAAACCTAATTGCCTCACTAATGTGCACCCACACCTGTCCTAACTTGCTTCTTCCATTTTTCAATCTGCCAGTGAATGCAGCTGACCACCATTCTCTGCTGAAATATATCTACAGATCTAGTGAAAAATAATATTCTACTCACACAAACAGAAAAAAAAGGGTACTATAAGAAATGTGGACAGAAATGGTTTGGAAGTAAAGTTGTTTAACTTAAGAGCTTTAAACACAAAGCTGTTTAACCTACACATGTACCACCTTGAAGCTAGGGGGCCAGGACCAATAAAAATGAGAGAAGGATCTGGTCACTTGTATTAAAAAAAATTTATTTTTTTTTTGCCAGGGCTTATTTTCTGATCCTTTTCTGAAGCTAGTGTTCCGTTAGGCTACAGCCTCTCTGATTCATGCCTTGCTTGGACAAGCTCACATTATAAGTCAGCAGAAACCTGACCAAGTAACATTTGAAACAATAAATGTTCTTGTGTCATTTAGCAAAGCATGTCTCTGCAGGATCTGGTCCTGTTAGACTTCCTGAGTAAAGCTGAATTAAATCACCGTGGCCTCTGTGTAACCTTTCATTGATGCAGCAGATTTCATAGTAGGTTTCATATCTAGGTTTCTTTTTAAGAGATGGTGATCTGTAATGTTGTGGTTAAAGGAAACAAACAAATACTTTTCCTCACTGCTTCTCCTCTGGACTGTAGTCCAGAAATCCAAAATACATTTTAGTTCATTTGCATATGACCCATACAGATCTTCATATATGCAAAGTTCCAGTTTTTTTCTGATCATCTTAAATTAATAAACCAAATATTAATACTGCACTGCAATGTTTTCTCCATTGCTTTTATATTCTCCTATGGACAAAGTATGTATATCAGTCCCAGTGCACATGGTGTTTGGGACAAATTGATAAATGGGAATATATTGATTAGGAAAATCACTTAGCTTTAATTTCTCAAATGTCCCTGAATGAGAAATCACTTTCATGTGAAGCAGGATTGTCTAGCTTGAATACTTCTAGGATTCTTCTGTAATCCCAGACTTCCATTTCAGAAATTAGGAGTTTGTTGCTAATAATAGAGGAGGGTAGTGTATCTTCAGCGTCTTCAGACATCCTTGCCAATACTAAAAATGTACCACACTTAAAAACCAAACAATAACACCCCTCATCAACCATCCCATGCAATATTTCAACTTAATGCTGCAGTCCTTAAAAAACTGAAAGATCTATGAAAATCACAACAGATGTGAAATGAGAATTAGGTTGAAAATAAAGCGAAGGGTCACAGTGGAGAAGGGTATGGAATTGAATGAGAATTTCCATAAAGAAAGTTGGTATATTGCCAGGGGCATACAAAAGGCTATTTTAAAAGCTGACATTGAAAGAGAAAACAAGATATGAAAAATCAGAGCAAGATACTTAGAATCCTGTGTGTAAAAGCCACAGGTGATTCTTAATAGGCAGTAAATTAGTTGAAGGATAAAGAAGAGTACTTATTTATGTGGCAACAGTGGCTTTCAAATGTGGCTTTCATTTTCTAGCAAGTTTTTAACTAAAAAAATAACTGAAAAGTAATGCAAAGAATAGGAGGATAATTGTGAATTAGGAGCCAAATTATGCCAGGCACAATTGAATAAGTTCTGACTTTTCTTACTGACAGACATGTATATTAATAGTTGGCACTTATTGAACCAAATATGAATATTCATCTTCATTTATATTTCAAGGCCTTTCATTCCTCAAGGACCACGGTGCTTTTGACCAATTTTCATCCACATTACTAAAATGACAGCTTTCACTCCTGGGCCCTGACAGAGGTCTGCAGAATTCATTGGAGGTCCTGGGAGGAGGGAACCAGCTCCCGCTCCCAGCTGTCCACAAACACTCATTAAGAGAGGCAAATATCCAGCAGAATCTCTGTGAGAATTTTTAATCACGCAAAGGCTCTGCTAATTAGGTAGCTGATGGGGCATAGAGAGCACAAGGACGAATTCTTTAAACAAAGGACTAGAAACTTTAAGAGCTTTAATTACTTGGGCACAGAGTTCATTTCAGAACTTGGGAGCAAATTATTCTAATAACAATAAGACCAAGTAGGAGGCCATATTATTGAGAATTGTATAGAAAAAGTTCAATTTTCTTGGGCTGTCACAGTTGTGATTGGAGAATATTGGAAACGGAGGGGGATATAAAGGTATTAATAATAAACTTTATTGTTAAATGGATTTGGTGTAGAAGATTTACTATTAATGCACATTCTGCTCCTCTCTCCTGTGAGTACTTCTTTGGCAGGGAGTATTGCATTGTGTCCCATACCTCAAAACGCTCATGTAGCTCGAGAGGTGGATACTTTTACACTAATGAAGAACAATGGTTATTTTAAAACAAAATCCCCCCCTTTTACTTGTTGCAGCAGACTGTCTCCAAAACCTAAAACTTGGAAATATGTTGCTTTTATTGTAGGCTAGAAGAAAATCTATTTTGCTGGGTGAAAATTATGGGTTTATTTTTTGCCTGCTTTCTAAGTGCATAAATAGCATGGCTGTGTTGCACGTTTTCTCTCACAACACAATTTAGGCTAGAACAATTTCCAGGATCCCTTTCTCCTAGGTGGAAGAAGGAAGAGACAGACATTGCTGTATAAAAGGAAAAATGAGAGAGCTTGAAGGATTCAAATTAGGGAACTGCTCTCCTGCCAGTCAAGAGAAGAGTATAATAAGTTTACAGCTTTCAGTCCCTTGGAAAATGGAAACCAGCTGATGTGCTACTTTTGTCATTGCAGCTGAGAAAGTTATAACGCTGACTGTAATTGAGCACAAGGGGCACATCCTGATAGTGTGCTGGATGAAAAGCTGATTTCCTTTGGGCAGAAGCTGGGATGACCTTGCATTTGATGCATTTGATGCCTAATGCAGAAGGTTTGCTTGCCTTGGATACGTATGTGGTCAGGGTTGGAGGAACCACTGTATGGTATACCTGGTCTACATTAGAAATTTTCTTTGAAGATACTCAGCTTTCATACTTTCTTCCTTTTTCTGGGGGTCAGTTTCTGACAAGAAGGAAGCTTTTACCAGGTGTTTATATAACTTTAAATAAAACTAGGTTCTAGTGAAGGGCTTATTTTTCAGTAGGTTTGGTGCAAACCACATATAATGATTACTCATATATTAAATGCTAATTAAAACTTTAGTACCTGAGAAAAAATGTGTTAATTTTACAGCCAAGGGACTCTGTTCACTGCTAGTGAGGAGATGGCCTTTAACGTGTCAATTGAACATATAAGAAGTTCTAGGGAGGTGCAAAGGGACAGATGAAAATGTAATGTGTAATATTTGAGGGCTAATTATGTTCAGTGGGCAAGTAGTGGACGTGTTCAGAACTGCAGAAAGAAATTAAGAAGAAAGAAAGATATATCTGCTCAGAGAATTGGTCTCAGATAAAACTTCAAGGTTAGTCTTGAAACTTGAACAAATCTTCTGCTTGCATTTGATGTTGTGTTTACTGCATGCTTTATCCACTGTAGAGGAAAGGCATTGCTGAAGAGAAACTGCTGCAGCTGTGATTGTAGACAAGTTTTCATTTTGTGTGGACTTTCCCCACATGAATAAACAGAGGTCTGAGTGCAATAAACATAGCTGAGTTGTTCCATTAGGAAGTAATTCTGCCCACTGTAGTCCCTCAGCCTTTTGTGAAAGAAGCTAGAGTAACAAAATGTACTACTGACAGAAGAGCTTTTTCATCATTGTTGCTTTTTGCTTTTGTTTTAATTCCCAGGAAAGCAGGCTAAGCTGACATGCAGGAATAATTCTGTCACCTTGGTTCCTAATATTTCTAACAGCAGTTACAACAGAATAAACAAGTAGGTGAGGGAGAAAAAGTGAACAGAAGATGGGGAGGGGAGAGTGCCACATAGTATCTTCTTTTGAAACAATTCCTTTTGTATTTTGAAAAGCACTTAAACTTCAGGTATGCTGTGCTGCTGTTCTATCCTGGATGCTTTGGGGGAGTGGGAATAAGTTTGATACTTCACTGTGCTGATCTGTTCCGTTCCTCCAGCTGTTGCTCAAACCTACTTGCAAGTCTGATCTTGGACACCCTGCACAAACTGAACTCTCCCCAGATTGATAACGTTGCATTGATTTTTTTTTTCTTTTTTTTTCCTTAAAAAGTGCTTTTGTGGCACATAACTTTTGAACACACAGTTTAGCAGTTCTACTAATATCTTAGTCTCAAAAAAGGAAAGTGATACAGAGCAAACATTGCACGTGTTTCAATTTTTTTTGGAGGAAATATGGTTTGTGACAAAGGTGCACGGCCCTGCTGCATCAGCTTAGCTGTTGTGATATAATTGGATATAACAGTCCTGTTTTTCAGGAGTTCTACATATCAGATGTCAGTACAGTTTATTTTCTTAATAGATGTATACTGGGCCTTCTTCTTTCTGCCTTTGTTTGGTATTGACATTAGCTGCTCAATTTCAGAGTGTACTCTGAAACTATATTCTTTCACCATGTACAGAGATCCTTAGCAGAAAGAAAGTGTGTAAGAGAAGACATACAGAGAAGTTGTTTACCAGCACTGCATTGAACTTTTAAGTGGATCCCTTTTAGACAGATTGTCAATATCAAGATACCAAAATACGAACATTTTTTGCTTGCAAAGGTTGCTGTCGATGCACATTTGTCAACTGTTATGTTCTGTTTTCTATAGGAAAAAAAAAATCATTCATCATGTGTCCAGTGCAAAGCTGATCAAGAGGCATAACCATTAATTCATCTCTTGTCTGTAGAGGTAATCTCTAAAGATGCATTTAGCTTGTATCAAAATAATAAGAGTATTCAAATAGTTGAACAAAATAATAAGAGTATTCAAATAGTTGAGTCTTTAGAATTCTCATAACTCATAATTTTGAAGGACTTTACCATGAAATGGGAATGTGAAGGAAGTTTGGAATTGCTACATGCTGGAGAAAATAACATTGGAACTGCAGAAACTGCAAATGGCTCTTGAGTGTGGTCTCTTAACTAGAAAGGGAAATGGAAAAGGGAGAGATATTTCTCCTAATATTTTAATGTATTTTGATGAGTTCATGTCAAGAGCAGTTCTGAGAAACTATCATGATGCAAAAATGCTGAAATTACTAATGAAGGAGTTGCATCCTCACTAAAGTAAAAAAAAAAAAATCCCTCCCCTCCATTTTAAGTTAAGAGTTAGATTCTCTTTAGTAAAACAGTGTAGAAATTATGAATATCAGTAAAATAATTGCTTGATAACAACACTGATAATAATCAGCAGGTTTTGTATGAGCAGGGTACACCTAATAGATCCCATACTGATTATGTTTTTAAGATGCTGATTGAGAAGAACTTTCACCCTAAGTGATGGGATAGTCCTATTCTTCTCCTCGGTAGGATTTCCCTCTCCATTTGGAGCTGTGACTGGGCCTTTGACAAATGCTTAATTTGGAGTATTCAGGCTTCAAATAGAGACTTTTAAAAATCTTTAATTGGGGCTAAGCGTGAGTTCCTCATGCAGTTCATTGTTTTGAACAAGGAAGCAGGACTAAAGAGTTAACTGCTTCCAATTGTAAATACATCAGTAGCAGGCACATTACAAAGCTCTATACAATCCTGTAGAGTAAATGGTGGGCAGCTCATGACAATTAGGCATGGTCATAATGAAGAGCCAGAAGAGAGAAAAGAGGGCATGGGGAAAAACAGACCTTTTACAAATGTTTTATATGAAGAGAAATTATAGCTAAAAGGGATAGTTAATTAGTTTAAAGAATAGGTGGTAATGCTTTCTATTTGCAGAAAAAGAAAACTTGAAAGCATGGAAAATGGGTGAGTTTCTAGCTGCTGATCTGGAAAAGGAGAAAATAATTCAAAGCAATACTGTACATGGGTGTTTCTGAAAAGAGATTGTGGTGGGAAGTGTGCAATCTGAGTAATTTACTCTTAGCAGAGACAGTAGGCACTGTTGTGTTTAAGAGAGACCTGCATGTAGCCTTGTTTTCACTGGAATGCATCTGTGTTATTACAGGTGCTTATCGGAGACATAGATGGTTTGCCTCCCAGCCTTGCATACCTCTTAAGAAAGTGAGAAGCCCTATGGTTTATGCTGAGGAGGTTGCACAGAGGAGCAAGGTTTCAGTGAGGTTTGCTCAGTAGCCTTTTTGCAGTGTGCTGGCTAACTAGTCACCTGTAAAAACAACATGCACTCTGAAATACATAATTTGGGGAAGAAATAAAGAATAACAATTATCTGTATCTGTTTATTGAACAGCAGCATGTGTAATCTAAAGTTTTGTGCTGCCTGTGAGATACAGTCTGTGGGACACTGCGTGGAGATGAAGCTTTTCTAGTATCAATGAAGTCTGCAAGTCCCATCACAACTTCCATTGTGTGTGTCTTGTATGTCAGATCTCTGTGTTGTTAATATATACATGTACACTCCACGTAGACTCTCTGTTGTTTGGGTATGTGTATACAGCAGTCATTTACCACCAAAGTCAGTTGAGTTTCACGCTGCTGAGCTTCCTTCTTCTACAGCTGGCTTGCGTATTTCTAGCAGAAACAGCTGCAGTTATTTCTGAGAACTGCAGAGTAGATGTAACCTTTATTTTGTAGTCTGGGATTTTGGAACTCCAGTGGTCATTCCCTATGACAACTCTGGAGACGATATTATTGGTTAGCACTGTCTGTCTGTCAAATGGCACAAAATAGATTATGTGATAGTAGTGAATGGGATAAGAGTATTTTTTCTCAACTATTGCTGCACATGGTAGTATGTGAAGCATGCCTTGTACTCACAAAGAGGAATCATATTTGTGACAAGAGCCTGATTCTCTATTGGTAAGTGTGTGACTGTTAATGACTGACTGTTACGGGACTGCTTCAGTCTCTCTTTGTCCCTGGGAAAGAAAAATGGCATGTAGGGAAGTAAGTAGGAGGTTAGTATTGCAGTTGTCTCAAGTGTCTCCTGGTTCACCTGAGTTCTATTAGTACCCCTGTGATCTTGCTTTTGCAAGATGCCTACTTCTACCTCAGTCTCCAAGGCTAAATATTCAACTACGTAACCCAGGAGTTGTGATATTGCCTCAACAATCCATACTTTCTGTTGTGTTTTTTGTGGTTAAAGCTGGGATGCGTAAACCAAAATTTTAAAAAGGACTTGGTATTAGTCTAGCTTTCTTACTATTAAAATCAGCAGTAAGACTTGTGTGGCAACAAAACTTGACCTGTTTTCAGCACTTCCAAAAATCCTTCCTGTAAAACATTTTGTTCTTTTCTTTCATTGTACATGTTTGCTTATCCTGGCTTCATAGACAAGGAAAAGATTGTCTTTTAGCATTGTTCACTTGTAGACCCAAAATCAACATATCGGGTGACTTCCCTTTTCCTTAAATCCCTTCTGATAAGGTCTGCTTTAGCATTTGAATATGTGCAAATAAAATGGATTCATGCCCCCAATTAAATTTGTCTTGTACATGAACAAACAGTATGATTAGAAATTTAAAGGATAAAACCTGTGTCAGTGGCTTTGTCAGGAGCTTTGTGACTATAAGACCTTTAAAAACTACACTTTATTGATAACAAATGGATGTAGAAGGGGGCCCAGAATCACAGAAGGCAGATGTACTGCTGAATTCAATGCTCTGGAGGGCAAATGCAGGGGTGTAAATAGTATACAAATTAGATTCTTCAGGTCTTTCTACATACTTCTTAAATTGTATTCTGAGAAGAAAAATATATACTCACATCATATAGTTTTAAAATAAAGCAAATCACCATTTTCTGGGGTCTTGCATTTATTTAGAATTATTATAGGGCTGATGTGGGCTGTGGGATTCAAAATGGAGAATGCAGGATGCTGCTAGGCTAATGGACACACAATGCTGTTCTGAAAGTTGCGTGTCCCTAAAATCATATTGTGCAGATAAAACATTAGAAGAGAGGCCTGTCTGAAAATATGGAAAGAATGAATAGGGTTCTGTACCATATTAAGACACACAAAATCCTAGGGTAAAATAGGAAGATGGAAGAAAATGCATTTTTTCACTCAGCCTTCTAAAAGTAAATTATTATTTCTTTAATATCTATAGTTATGTAGAGACTGCAATTTCAATAATTTATTCAGCTTCTCTGCAGAAAACTATCCTTAAGCTGTAAAAAAAGAAATCTCTTTCACTCCAATCTTTAGGTGGGTAGTGCATCTGAAACAGATTAGCCCACTTCTGTAATTTTATGGAACTATCCATCTCGGAATGGGAAGACTCTGAACTTCAACTTAACAGAAGGAAAGCTTTTTCATACACTATCTAGGAGCTGAGACAAAGAACTATACATCTCTGAAAGGTTGTTTCTGTGAGGTATTTTTTATTAACAGTTTGGTTAAATAAGGAGACAAAGTTGGAGGTGACCCAAACCCAAGAATATGTAATTAATTACGAATGCATACAAAGAACATGATTGAAAGAGTGAGTGAGAAACTGGAGACAATAATGAGAAAATCTAACATTTTTAGAGGTGGCAGGGGAAGGTAGCAACTGAAGAAGGCCAGGCCTGTAATATTTCTTTGTTTTAAACAAAGTTGTAGTGAGTCCTTCCATTGGTCTGTGAAATATAGGCAAGATTTTGGGAAGACTCCGTGTGAGTTGTCTGGTACAATCTCAATGCAAAGATGATAGAGATTAACAGACCAGGACAAAACTGGAAGGTTTGTGGATAATGTATTCTCTGCTGAATTACACCTCAGTTACGGGCAATTACAATGCAGAAATCTTTCTGTTATGAAGGGTTTGGTTGTTCTGGAGGGTTATTTGGTAAGACTGAATGCAGCAGTCTGACCCTCTTTCCTCTGTTGTGATGGTTAATGTGTTCACATTGTTTGCTATATTAGACTATGACTGTAGACCAAACTTTTTCACAGGCTGCCATTTATGTAAACAATAATATTCATGTTAAGCTTTGATGTCTGAAAATGCTAGTCTCGATCGCTAGTCTTTAAATCCTAGCGTTTAGCTAGAAAGTGTTCTTTGCGACCAGGTATTTTTGCTACTTCATAACCTGTAAGATTTATTCATAACTGAAAATTTGTTATTTAACCTAGAGTTTAAATGTAGTTACATATGCCAACTTAATGCCACAAAATAGCCTAAGAATATTCTTAAGCAGAATGTCAGCTAAATTTTATTGCAGGTCCATTAGTATTACCATTAAGCAGCTGACTAAAGGTCATAATGAATACTTACTATTTTATATCACCCAGGAGGTACTAAACACAGCTGGAGTCTATTTAACTACTTGAACACATATAATACTCAAATTGTCGATCAGTGGATCTGTCTATCTTATCAAAGTACTTTGCCTAAGTATGTAGCAATTTTTTCAGTGTGCATTTCATAATAGACTGTGGGATTTTTTAAAAAAAGAAAGTTCTTACTAAATGGCTAGTTGTTACAATTCTATTTTAGGTACTGCTTATGGTTTTGTGGTTGTGCTGATATTTCAGAAACACAGTGACATCTTACGTGGTTCTTGCTGACCAGTTTAACAAGTGGGAAAACAACTATTGAGATTTCTGATGGTCATGATGATGAAAAATTATTCTGGAGATTTTATGCTATTGATGCTTTCTTAATACTGTTTTTCATACTTTTCCAACGATAAAATTCCTCCTACTGATGTCAAGTTCTGTTGGAACAGCAATAAGATAATGACCTTACTGTAATTTTTTAACAGCTGTTGCAAAATGGCCCTTAACACTTCATGAATTGATTCTGTGCATTTAGAATAGATTTTTATGTCTTTATACTATAGTTTGTGGAAAAAACCCACCAAAATAGATGGCTTACTTTATATAGTGAGTTGAACTTACATAAATTTTCTTTCTTGTGAGAAAATAAATAAGATCGTGCAGAGTTATGTGAGCAAGATGGACTTAGGATCCATTCAGCTGTTATTATACATCTCATGGGTTCTCTCTAGTTCAACATAATTTGCAATAGGAAAGCCCTGGCTTTGATGTAGTACTTAAACTCTTCAAGCGCTAGTTTCTGCTGTTTCCAGTGGATTTTATGAGTACACACAGCTACATAGGACAAAGGGACACATTTATGAAAAAATATTCCACAGTCCTCTTGGTCACAGACCTATTTGTTTTCACTACAGAAAGTCTATGAGACTTCAGACTACATTCAATTTCCCATTGATTTCAGCAGCAATGACACTGTAAACCTACTCATTTCCTACAGAGCTTTTGCAATATATATTTTAGCAGAGACATTCAGCAATGACTGACTTTTGATCTAAAATGTACTAAAAATACTTTATTATCAAAAATTTTGTGTGTATGTGAATGAAGGAAAAAGGTTAGCCCTCAACTGTGTTTAGCTTGAGTGTCCTTTGACATTAACTTGTTCAAAAGAGAATAATTTATACTCAAATACATTTATGTTAACAAGCAAAAATAAGATGCTCATCTGAAAGTTTATTCTGGAAAGCCTTTAAGTGAGTGAGTTTCTTTCCTTTTCCTTTTCTTCCTAAACAAAAATTTTTGTCTTTTCCTTTTCAGTTGCATCTCTTTTATCTTTAGTCCATTAGTGCTAGGCAATCTCTTACTATTACTAGCAAATTGCAGGGCAAAGAAGAGCTAGATTTTTATGGAAGAATACCTCCTTGGCCTTATTGGTCTAAGTAATTAGATATTTCAGCAGCCACAGTTCAATGGGACTTGGTGTCTGAATGTTGTTGCTCACTACAATTCATTCTGGCTGATGCTGGGTATGTAACTGAAGTCACAAAAGAAACAAATTGCCTTGGAAGTGTCCTAAATCTCATAGCAAGTGCCAAAATATGTGCTTGTCTTATGGTCAACCTTTCTGGTGAAGCATAGTAGAGCTACAAGTTGAAACGTTGCCTTCCCATAAAGAGATGAAATAGATGCATCTTAGACTTGAATTTTACTTCCGTATCAGGATACTCTAAGCTGGAATATTTTAACCTGGGAAGAAAGGTGAAGCTGCATTGGGATGCAATAGAAATTGAAAAATGCGTGCAGAAAAATGGGAAGGAACTTTGAGAGTTATTTCAAAGAGTACCAGAGTCAGAAAAAGCTGGAAGTTCTGTTCTGGTATCAGAAAGACATGGAAGCTATGCTTGTAATAAATTACTATTATGCCACATATATATAAATTGAGATATCTAGAAATTTCTTACAAACTAGATGTCATTAAGATTGACAAGAGAAGCTAAGACATGAGGGATGATGCTGACAGTATCGAGGACAATGGTTACGTAGCATATTTAGGGGAAAAAAAAAATCCCAAAACTACCCACAAGCCCAAAGAATTGTGTAGACTGTTTATTAGATAGAAACTTCCAAATTCTTAAAACTGCAGAAAATAAAACAAGTGTGATTAAATAAACCCTTGTGCTAAATTTGTAAAGAAACATGAGTTTGTGTCCAAATACCCTATCAATGCAATGAACAACTCTAAAGCCAACATGTATCTCAGAGAAGATATTTTAAAAATTAACAATTATTTTAGTTCAAGCAGGCTTAGATGACCTCATTGCAAGAGTCCTAAAGGATTTTGAGATGATTTCTGGTCAACTTGTTTATTTTAATTATGTGATAGTATGTGATTTTGTGCATATTTTAACACAAGTTATAATATTGTGGTCATGTTCAGAACAGCAAGCAGAATGGGTTTGATTTGTATAGATTAGTCAGCTTAGTACTGATTGCAGGTAAACTAATGGAAAAGGTGATTGTGAATTCAATAGACAAAGAGTTATAGAATGGAAACCTAGTTAATGGCTGTCAGCATAATTTTATGGTAAAAAGACCTTGATAAAGAAGATTTCAGTTTCTTAATGTGACTACAAATCTAATTAAAATTGCCTTGCTGGCAGATGACAAGGAGTAGTTTTCTGTAAAGTGTCCTTATCGCATGGGGTGTTTTCAATGGTATTTTGTATGGACTGCTTCTGGTTGTGTTGGTGATATCTCCAGTGACTGGACACCAAGCCACAACAACTTGGCCTAGAACATTTTTGACAAAGATTGGTGGCAAATTATGAAGGAGGGCATCATCAGGTTTTAATCATTTCATATGACATAAACTCTATCTTCTTGGCATAAAATGGACTTTGACACACCCAAAGATTGTACAAAGGAAAACAGAAATGGCAACTGCATCCTGTGAAACACTTGCCATCTTAAAAGAAGTTATAGTGAAAAGAACATTGAAATGGAATTCTAAGGAAATGCTGTGCTCAGAAGGGCTAGTGGGGTCCATGGATGTTTAAATGGCAGTAGTGTAGTGGGCTGGGAAGTGATTTTTACATCCTACAACTGAGTATCTAAGTGTTTCCTAATCAATACTTTGTGAACTGTTCTTTACAGACTCTCCTTATTTTCTGTAGAGGCATCCTTTCATGCTTCTTTAGCTCAGTGTTATAGGCAGAATGGTGTGAAGGAGAAAACATAGCTAAACAAGTGATTTCTTAGGAAAAAAATAGGTACAGAAAAAGAACTGTTACCCTGAGATGCTCTGCGGTCAAGGCACTAATGGAAGACTTAGGTGTCCTGGAGCTGTTACTGGTTTCACACAGCTTTTCTGTGTGACTTAAAGCTGTTCTTAACCTCTGGAAGGTGCAGTGGTGGTGAGGGAGAGGAAGTTCTGATCTCTACTCTTGGAGTGGGTGTCCTCTGGGCTGTTGTAGAAATCGCACTCTTTGCATTAGTTTCCCATTTACAAAGTAAAGCCAATGCTTCTTCCCAGTCCTGGAGGCAGTCTGAAGATTAATGACATTAATGACAATGTAAGAATACTGCAGCGGAGAGCACCTTGGGGAAACACACATGCCTTATGCAGAGCAATTTAAATGAACCTGCTAAGAGAACCTCTTCCTCCCAAATGCTGGAGTCAAAACCAGCCACTCTACATGAAACCTGACAACAAGTTTGTTTTAAAGATATTTTAAAGGTTTAAGACTTAATTTTGAATATGTTGGTGTTTGTGTATTTGCAGAATGGTTTCAGTTCCATTTCAGTATTGGATATACATTTATAGTCAAGAATGTATCACACTTTTATTAAATATATACTTTGAGGTCCTGATGTACTGACTTCAAGTAGTAGTTCTACATTATTGTATACTTTATCCCTTCTAAAACATTAAGTTCTGTAAAACATTTAAATCCCTTGCTGTCTACAAGTACTGTGGTAGCCATACATGTGAACAGAGAAGGTGAAGATTAGCTGTTTATTAACATGTTGATTAATACTTTAAAACTCGGCAAGACTTTTTAAGTGACATAGAAAGACATCATCCTACAAAAGCATTTTTAGGCTAAATGTATTTTACTGAAAGACAGGAAAGCTACATTTGTTGGAAAACCACAATAATGCTCAAAGTGGCTAAAATGAAGTATATATTTGTCTTAAAAATTGTTTACTGATAAAAATTCTAATATTTGTTTCTTGCTTTTAGGTAGCCAGAATGTTCTTATTGACATTTTTCCAAATTCTTTGCAAGGTGTAGAAGCTAAGTTATTTGATAGCCAACTGACAATAATTAGCCTATTATGATGATTAATGCTTATTCAGGACATTTAATTTGCATACTATAAGCACAGTGAGACAGCTAATTTGAAGTTATGCCAACTGCAGTGTTTAGTTTTTATATACAACATTTGTTTGGCTTTCCAAATGTAAAGTAATTGACAAGAATAATCATAGCTGTGGATGTTAGGTCAGCAAGTTTTCATTTCTCCTTTTAATAACAATGATGTGTTACTTAGTGAACCAATTAGCAAGGTAAACTTTACTTGCATTAAAAAAAGCATAAGGCTAAGGAAGAATTTCTAAATTGTAGTTAATGGAATGTCAACCAAGATGCATATTCTGTCATTTTCACCCAGGTGAAAACCATCTGTCCTAGATAGATAGCATTTCTCCAACTTGTCACAAGAAAGAAGGATACAAGGTCATTTTTATGCACCTTGTGATCAGGATCGATCTTATATATATTTTTTTTTTGATTTATGAAAGTAAATTAAACCAGTAGGCCTGAACCTTAGGTTCAAATAAATAGTGAAAGAATAAATTTATTTAATCATGGCTACAACAAACCTTCACTTTTTTCTCTTGGGAAAAGTCCATATTCATGAAGATCTTGCACCTTGTTCAGCATATCAGGAGGGGCAAAATTTCACTGCTACTCCTGATTGCCCAGGTTCTTTGACTTGGATAGCAGAGGGCATTTTAAAATGTGATGCTCTGCACCAAAGACTTCAGTGTCCCTGGGTTTGAAACTGGATTCTCCCTAAATATGCTCTCCAGAATTGTGCTCTGTAAAGAACAAGCTAATAGGGGAAATATGTAGGGGCTTGTAGACCAAAAAATATGTCTGCAGTTGTATATGGAAGGCAATTTTAAGCCTTTGGGAAATAAGGGAAAGACATTTTTCTTTAACTGTTGAGGCACTGAGGGACATGATTTAAGTGTTTGATAGGAATGGTTGGACTCGATGATCCAGTGGGTCACTTCCAATCTGGTGATTCTATGATTCTGTGACATTTTCTTTAAAGTCTTTCTTGGGCTTCAACCTTTGAGACAGAATACATTGCAAAAATCCTCCATGGACATCACAGAAAAGTAGATAATGCACCTAAATCAAATAGTAACCACCAGTCAGACTTGTAGTCTAATCATCTCTGCTTAATAAGCATTTCGACTTGTTTTCTACAGAAGGTGTTTCTGGCTGTTCTCCTCAGCGAAGCAAATGGCAGTGGCCAGACTTTTGTGGGATAATTCTTCTTGCTCATGCCATTATTTCCTCAAGCTGCTGAGAAAGTGAAGTGTCTGGGTGCTTTCTGACTTGGAGAAAGAATAAGAGGAAGAGGCAATTGTTCTAGTGCTGATGACAAAACCTGAATTCTGTCACTTGCCCAAGGTCCTTCTAACCTTTTGTTATTTGGAGGAAGCTGGCAGTCTGTATCAATCTGTATAAAAATAGTGGACCTATTTCTGTCCACTTGTTCTCCCCTGCCTTGAAATAATCACAGCCTAGTAGTGCAGGTTATACCCTGCGTTTGTCCCTGTACTCCCACTTTATTGCTGAAGCACAGTCCTAGCATTTACCACTTTCTTGCAAGAAGCCAATTAGTTTGTTCTGAATCCAGTTAAAGTAGAATAGAGTGGCAATGTCTGCACTTGTAAACCAAGCAAGGCCAGCGATGTACTCAAATGCAGAACTACAAAGGTTTTTAGAGCTTCACTGCTGCCACTCATGGCATGTTTTCTGTTGATGCCAGCTAGCCCTCTGCTTGATGATGCCCAGGTGGGAGTCAGGGATTTGCCTAGGCCAGAGACTGTTTCTAATCATCAGGATGAATGAAGGTTGTCCCCACGGTGGGGGTGGGAAGAAATTGGCCTGCAGACAGGAGCCATGCCACACTGCTTAGGCATTTGTCCCTTGTTGTTTACAATTATGGCCATAGCAAAATGAGAAACTGTTCACTGTCTTTCTCAGGAAGAAAACAGGGAATCACTGGTTATCCACTACCTATTTAGAATGTCTTTCTTTTATTTTTCTATTAGCATCTCCTAGTGCTTCATTACCACCTTTGTAACTTAGAGGAGCATGGGGACTAATTTAAAATCCATTGAAAGAGTCTTCAGCTTTCTGTTGTGGATCCTGGATCAAGGCCAGGGGCTACGACCTGCTAGTGGCAAGTTTACAACAGTGCTCCAATTGTAGGTGCCACTGCTGGAGCTTACTGAGATGGCTGAAGATTTGAACAAAAGTGATTTTGTAGATTAATCCTGTGACAAGCTGTGTGTTCTTAGTGGGAACTGTTTCCAAATTTTAAAAACAACTATAGATCTCTATCCACGTCTGCTGGACTATCGTCTAATTCCAGCACATGTAAGCTTGACAGAGGATTATTTTGGCCATGCTGAAGCTCCCTCCGTCTTTGTATTCTAGCTGATCTAATCAGAGATTAATTTGCCTCTTACTTTATTAGCTTCATATTCAAACACACACAATGTAGCTGTTTGTGAACTTCTGAAATAGATTATAGCAAGGTTAAAAAAAATTTATCCTCCGAGCATTGCATTAATATCCACTTAGTATCATACTAGTCATGCATTAAAATACTTCTGATCTGGTATTACCAGTGAAAAAATAACTGTAAATTGAAAGGAAAATTGGTGCATCATGCTTCAGTCTCAATTCTACTGTAACAGTCTTGGATTTATACAGATCTAGTGGCTGAATAATTTAAGTACGTTAATCAATAATTTGGTTCTTACTTATTCACAGGCAAAACCATTGTTTTCTGATGGAAATGCAAATCTTCAGGAAAGGCACTGACATGGTTTTGATTGTCAGTTGCATATTTCTGATCACTTACATGGGGACAAGGACTACTCTGGTTGAAGCAAAGTTCTCAGTTAAACCACAACATGAAACACGCCCCTCTGAAAGAATGTCTAAGAAAAGTGAATATCCTGTTAAATTATACCTGTGCTGGTAGTAGGAAAGAATAAGGTTGCATTACTAACGGATAAAACAAACTAATGACTTATTGCCACAAATTCAATTTTTAAAAATTGAAACAGTTCATGCTTGAAACATTTTGAAGCTTTCAGATGAAAGCATTCTTTCTTTTTTTTTTTTTTGTTACATATGTGACCATTTATAGTTGGGTTTCGTTGTTGTTGGAAACTTAGCTTAAACTTGCCCTTATGAAACTTGAAAGCATTTGATGTAGGTGTGCAGCCTTGAATTCGCCATGCACAAGCTAAAAATCCAGTGATATGAAAGTTGCAGTGATGATTTGCCAGTAACCAGTGGCTTGTGGCTTACAAAACATTTCTTCTACTATTTCGTTTGTGATTTGCTGCATTCTGCTCTCATCTTCAAAAATACCAGTAAAGGTCCCTTGTTATTTGTGTATCATTGATACAATTCTTTTGCAACAGAAAAACAAAAGAAGGCACTAGTGCTTTGAATAGAGGTGCCTGATTGATAAGCTAGTTGCAGCCAAACCTGCTCTGGCTAATTGTCTTTCAAATGCCCTCATTAATCAAACACAGGAGTAGCTCTGACAGGAGGGCTGTCACTGTTTTCATGATTTCCTACCACTCACCTCACAGTGTGAGACCTGGCTGCGTACCCAACTCATGGCCTTTAAAGCAGTTTTAATGCCTGCTCACTGCAGAGCACACCTGGCTTTGGTGGGATGGGGGCCTGCCCAACTCTGAGGCATGATCTATCCCTGGAGACCAATTTAGCAGTTATTTAATGATTCATAGCTTGATGTCTGGAAATGAGTGCTCCACACGATAACATACATAAACAAATTTAATTAGTTTTCATCTTTTTTGCATAAGTAGCCACTAGTGTATTAAAGCTGCAAACAAACCAGGTAGGCTGCCTGGAAAGTCATTGAAGCTGGATAACAGCCGATCTTTGAAAAAAAACTATGGCTATTTCTTTCATCTGCTGGTAGTCACTGATGCTTCTTTAGTCAGGTCTTGTATTTACCAGGTTAGCATATTACGGAAGAGGAAAGCAGCTATCACAATTATCTTCTACCTAGATGTTAGAATTTTGTATCTACAGGAAAAAGAAATTAGTCTCTTGTCTGCTCCATTCAAAAGCTATAGAATGCAGTATTTTCTTGGAACTGCTTTTAAAAGATACGCTCCATATATTTCCTGTTGCAGTCTGCTCCAAGTATTATTCAGTAAACATCAACCTAAGTTGTTGTCCAGATATAGGGGAATTATGGGTTTGCATTTTTATTGAACATACATGAAAACATTGTAAAATTACTTCTAATTGTGCATGATAAAAAGCTGGGTATGAAGTGTATGAGGCTTTTGTTACCCTGCTGTTGAGTGTTTTGTATACTCCATGGAGCAGAATTCTAGACTTTATGGTCCGAAATAATATATTGTCATTCTCCTAACTAATGTAAAGGAATGTGTTTTGCATGAAATACTGTTGTATTTTGCATATATGCATATTAAGTGAAATTCTGACTTTAATAACATGTCATAAGACTGAAAATTATTCAGTGAAACTTTTAGAAATATTCTATACTGGAGTGATTGTATGTGTTTTCTTCTTCATTTGGGAACAGCTTCCACCTACCAAGTGCAATATTTATTCCCATAAGAGGTGCCTTTTTCTTTATAGGTTGATTCAGTCATAAATATTTGCAGATCATGATTTTAATTTGCAAACTGTTTAAAACAGACACCTTGATTTTCTGAGTATGCACAGGAAAATCATAGCATGGAACATGTCTGTTCAGATGTCCCACAGTCATCACTTCATAAACATGATTGATCTCATAATTGAGCAAGGGAGACCAAACCTTGATATAAGATAATATTGTGCTCTCCACAAGTGAAACCCTGGCTCCAGCAACTTCAGTGGAGACATTGTTATTGATCTCAGTGGGGCAAAATTTTATTCCATGTCTTTACTGTTGTTGAGATATTGCCACTGTGAAAGCAATTTGGACTGGGAGAGAAGGTGGGGACTGAGGACAAATTGCTTTTGACCTTTAGAAATTAGAAATTTAGAAATTTAACAGAGACCTTTAGCTTATTTGTGCTAGTACCTCCTGACACCCATCAGAAAAAGTATTTTCTCTGAGTCACTATTAATTTTATATTGAGGCATTTTATTTTACTATGAGAGTGAGGCATCCAAGTGATGTGATTTATAAGAGATGTATACTTGGGCAGATGCTGCCTCTTCTTTTCTCTCCTCAGTAACCCGAACCAAAAAACTTAATAGGCGTATATTAAAAGCTGTGTATCTGCTCCTAAAATTTGTCTGACTTTCACCAAATGAGTAGCATGTGAATAACATTTCCAAATGCCCATGATTAGCTGTTCAGACTCATTCAATGCCTTTAAGTTGGTGCCAATACTCATGAGTGTGGATACTCATAAGGGTTTCTGATCAGTGTCACCACACCCCCTATAAATCTTCTTTCTCAGAACTTTATATCTTGGTAATAAAAGATTGTCCTGCAGTGAAGGGTCTCAGCATAATGTGGAATTATTATTATTTTTACTGTACTTGAAAAGCACTTCTTGCATCTTGCCCCCACCCTCCAAATGCATGGTTTTTTTTTTTTTTTTTACTGTGTATGTCAAAAACACAGTACATTTGTGAGTTTGTTTTTTTAATTGAAACGTGTAGGCTATTAGCTACTATGGTATAAAGAGTCTGAAGGAGAATCAAACCTAAACTCATCTATAAAAATGAAGCTGTGAACAAAATAGTTGCTACTTAAGAAAAATATTTGATGCTGCATTAGTACTTGGAGTACCTTCTCCAAGAGACAGAACAACAGAGCTGAGGGATTTGTGAATGTGTGGCAATGAGAGACCTTTGGACAAAGGAGCAATGTTGTGAAATTAAAATTGCCTAATTAAAGTTTACACTTCCTTTCTGCTGTAGTTTACTGTGGGCTGTACAGTTACAACCTAGTAACTGTCACCTGGCTGCTTGTGCTGACCCCTGGCACCCTTAGTCTCTGGCGCCCTTGCCAGGGAAAAGTTGTCTGCTTCTGCCTCTCGTTGGCTCCTTCAGACCTGGCTTCCCCAAATCCGGGTAGCTCTTTGAGATACAGTGAGGAATCCAACTTTGTGTCTGAGTGTTTTTTTTAATCAAGAACAATGAGAGCTCACATCATTTTAAGAATTTGTGTATGGGTACTTCAGATCTTAGTCTGATGTAAGCAGGAGCCCTTTCAGACTTAGTCATCTTAAGTTTTGTACATGTTGAATTCAGCTGATTGGTCTTGTTAAGGAGCACAGAGATTATTATTATACAGAATCTGCTAAATAGGTGATAAAGTGCTTAATTGCTTTTGAGATTGGCCAGAACCTGATGCTCAGAGTTAGTACCCGTACCATCTTGACAATCAGAGGTTGCTGTACCTGCTCCTCAGGGAGGTTTCTGACTGTTTTGAAGGCTATGCTGTAGAATGACACTTGACAGCACTGCCTTCTGTGTAAGAGGTGATGTTTCCACATTGGGAAAAATGAAGAGTTTATTTTTGTTGTGTTTCCTCTCCTATTATCAGCATGTAGTGGTAGTGATTCTATGTGATATCTGTGCAGCCAGCTAAATAAAACATTTGCTTGGGAAAGATATTAGGAGGTTTATGTCTTAGATATGTGTGTAGAATATTCACTATATTTTTTTTGTTGAGAAAAACATCATAGTAATCTCATTTGAGATCAGCCATGGGCTTTCAGCTCGGCCTATGATTAACTACATTCCTTTCTTGGGCAGTTACCATGAATCATGGCAAAAAAATTGCAGAAAGCTTCCCTAAAAGTACTGTTAAGTGTAGCATCTGATTGCAGGTATTGAGCACAACAACGTTTAAAATGTGCTAAAATTCAGGAAGTGAATAGAAGTTGGCAGACGATAGTTCCAATTTCAGTTAGACGTCTAGAGCTAACATTAGGTACAGCTTTGCGCACACTGCGGTCTGGAGTCTGTGTTTGCATAAGCAGGAAAGGAGAATCTGCCACAGGGTAAATGCAAGATCAGTAATTAGATGCCTAATAGCTTGACTAACTGCTGTAGGCATATTTTTGAGAAAATAGATATGCACTGGAGCAATACAGCATAGGGTGATATTGTAGGTGAGGCAGACTGAAATAAATGAGTAGAGTGGAATGAAATGAATTAATTTTTTGATTGTTTTAGCTGGTCATGTGCCAAAACTTATTTTCTTTTCTACAGCGGTAATAGTTGTGATGTATTAAAAATGAACAAGATTACAGAGGAGCTCTTGTTAGTGATAAATAGAGTATTTCATCTTAGTTTTCCATTTGTTTTTCCCATTTTGTTTTACTTGTATACAATTTTAATTACTATTTTAACAGTTATTTTATTCACTGCAAGTTTTTTTAAAAAAACAAGAAGAAGTACAAAACTTAAGTAAACAAGATGGTAATAAAATACTTAGAAGAACATTTCATTTACAGAAAGAATGTTGCCAGTTCAGGTCTTGCTACAGAGAGCTGGGAATACACCAGTGGAAAAAGACATATATGGTAAGGACTTGTCACTAACAGAAAAACATACAGGACTATCATTTCAGTTAAATGCTGATGGATCATGAAGTAGATTCCATCTGAGGGCTCAATTAGCCTTAAGGTATAGAGTATATCCACGAGTACAGCACTAATGGTGAATGTTGCTCTAATGGATCATCTGTCCAAAAATAGTATTTGAAAGGACCTTTCTGAATTTGTAATATTAGTGTGTCCCATGGGAAAAAAATGAGCAGCTGGAAGAACTCTGTTATGAGAGATGCACAGAACAATTTTTCTCTATTTTAATGGTGTCCAGTACTTAATTTCTATGTTGTTATGAAGTTATGAAGGCTTAAAACTAAGAATTGAATTTTCATGTCAGGCTGTTGGGCAGAAAAATGTAGTTACTGATAAAAGACGCTTGTTACATTTTGGTTTATAATAACAGAAGTATTTGTACTGAAAGTTCTTCACTGATAGATTCAGAAAAGTTACCTTATGAAACTTGGCTCTGAATAACATGAAACAAACCAAAGCATTATTATTGCATGAAAATCAAACTAATTTTTTGCCTTTTAATTTATTTAATATGTCAACTTATTGAAATTATTATTATAACAAAGGCAGTAGTTTTATAAGGGACAGGATTGTGAAAGTCAACTGAAATATCATCTAGGAGTTTGTGAAAATTTCAGTTTCAAGGAACAGGTCCTTACCACCATTAATTTGACAGAGGTGCTGGATTTGAGCTCTAAAAATTGTGGGTGAAATTCAGATGTCTTCACCAAGATGTCAGAAATGTAGATATCGAGTCTGAGGAAGTTGCCCTAGATTCACTTTACAGTCAATTGAGGAAAAATGGGCACCTTCAGAGAGTCATTCATCTCAACCTAAAATAGGCAGGTCAGACAAATTGCCCCCTGGAGATGCTGGTTTCTCTCTATTGACTGTAGAAGAGCCTACAGTGACAAACTCAGAATTAAATGTCTAACCTTTTGATGTTTAAAGCTAGGTGAGATGGATCTCACCACGTGTTAATAAGGACAGGCTCTGCCAACCATACTAGTGTTGAATAACAGCTCCCTCAGGGGTACTCTAATGGGGCTGTTTCTGGAGGTCTGACTGAGAAATTCTGGGGGTCCCCAAGCAGAGTGAGCACACTTGATGATTTTAGATTGTTGCTTCCTATTCAGATGCATTGATAGTAGCTGGTTATTTTTAATCGGAAAAAGAAAATCCAGATTTTTTTTTCCCATAGAATCTTGAAAATGAAGGTTTATTTTATTGTGTTGAGCATTACAAGTTGCTGTGGGTCTTTTTCGAAAGCAAATAGAATCACCAGATTGGAAAAGATCCACCGGATCATTGAGTCCAACCATTCCTATCAGTCACTGAACCATGTCCCTCAGCACCTCATCCACCTGTCCCTTAAACACCTCCAAGGAAGGTGACTCAATCACCTCCCTGGGCAGCCTGTTCCAGTGCTCATCAGCAATACTCTTCTACTGCCTTGAGCTAGCAAAAAGTAAGAAGGATGAGAATGAAGCTCCATTTATGCTGTAAAGCCTGAATGCTGGCCAGCCTCATTAGCCTCTGGCATCTTAATCACAAACTCTAGAGAGCCGTAGGGCAAAGATATATGATTTTATAAGCTTATCTCCAAGACGTACCTGCAGGAGTCCTTGAAAACTTAATATCTGCAGTAATGACAATATATTTAAAGAACTGTTAGCCATCCCCATTGAGCCTCTCGGAGAGGCTGTCCCTATCTCTTCTGCCACAGGAGGCTCTGACACCCCTACAGGGAAGTTCCTGGATCCTGCTCAGCTGCTGTCTCTCCCAAACCATGGGCATGCTCCTCAGGGGAGCCTAGGGGGCTTTCCACTCTGGTATTGCATAGCATTTCACCATGGATTATGGCTTTGAATATTTATGGGGCTGGGGTATTTTCAATGTCTTTTCTTCATCGTGGCTCATGCGCTGCTGTGATGTAGGCAGTAAAGGCCAGACGTTGTTCTGGAACGGGTCTGGTGAGTGATGCTGCACGAGAAACTCATGCACTGAGCTCTCCCACCACAGTGAAGAGGGAAGCACCGAGTACAGACTGTTTAGCCAGCAGTTAGAGGGGAAAAACTAAAAGCACTGCTGTGCAACAGGGAAACCTAACCCTGAACCTGCGTAGGCAGTACTCGAGTTATTGAGTCCCATTTAGAGGCCAAGTACAAGTAGAGCATCTCTTTAATGGTAAGCAGTTGCTGCAGGGTTTTCTAGCTGGCTCCTGCTACCACAAAAATGAATCCTGCAGTGGATCAGCCTCCGGTCACCCTGCCTGGGGACCAATCACCCCTATGAAGCTGCGTACTGCTCTGCAGGCACCAGCCACACTTGTGCCCGCTGCTTCCAAGCAGCGAAGGACTCCCATGGGCAGGGAAAGAGCCAGGCTCCTCCAGCAGGTAGTTAAAGAAAGGATCCTCATTTCTATGCTCTGAATTGGCACCTGGAAGGGTTTCTTGTTTCCTTCCCTGCCCTCTCTCCTTCTTTCACACAACACATGCACTCAATATTGTCTATAAGGGGAAATAAAGGAAGCCTGCTTGAAGACTTAGGATCCTAAATGCCTAAGAAGGCTCGAATAGAAGTGACTAGAACTGCTTCAAATGTGTTTATCCCCTACCATTTGGTCAGGCAGGAGCTGAATTACAGTGGGACTTTTCCAAATGTCCTACTTTCTCTCAGTCTCTCTCTCTCTGAGGTTTCTTTTCTTGCTACCTCACATTTAGTATTTCAATTCTTTTATCAACTATTCAAACTCTAGGCATCGCTGTTGAGCTCTGGGTCAGCCCCCATCAGTTATGCAGTGTTATGCCTATTGTGCTCAGGATTTCCACAGTGTTTTTGCTTCGCCTGTTATCCATTTGCTAAAGACATAGGAGTATCAGTGGTTCTTTACAGTGTAAATGATTTCCTGTACATTCCTTGCCTGATCTTTTTGGGGGGTATGAATTTGTACACATACACCCAGCCATTAGCAGGAGGTCTGACTGCCTATTTTTTGTTGCCCAAATTTTCTTTCCTCATTTGTTGTGTTGCAGAATAGTTAGTGTCTGCCCTATTAGTCTGGTAAGCACAGCAGAACTGAGTGGGAGAAGAGGGAGTTTTTTTAAAGGCTGTCAAAGTATGACAGTCTTGGGGAACGTCTGTGCAATTGAATGACTACCTACCTTCATACTCAAAATTCTTGCCATATTTCAAAAAACGTATCTATTGTTTTAAAAATGTAAAATTGAGAAGGATGTGAGAATGAATGGTGGTGCTATTTTATATAACGCTTCCTATTAACAAAGTTAACCCAGAAAAGATGTGATGTTATGAAAATATTTAGAGAAAAGTTGTGACTGTGTGTAGTCTACAAATCAGAAAAACAAGAATAATCAGAAGACCTTTGCTTAAAAGGGAAATGGCCTAAGCATTCAGTTGTACTGTGATAGAATATTTTCAGCCTTTTAGGTCATGGGAAACTTCATGTTAAACTACTGGAAATACAAACCAATTTGAATGTAAGAGGAGCAGGAGGGCTTTCTGCTTCTACTAGAAATCCCCAGATGTGGCAGGATGGAAAAAGTCTGGAAAACCTGTCAAGCATATAATAATTAGAACATTTTCGTTAAGGTCATACTGGTTCAGTGAATTTATACCTGAGCTGATGTTTTCAGTTACAGATGGTTCTGAATTTTCTGATGGTAATAGATGGGGCAAATTGACTCAATGATTCAACATACTTGTAGCCCCCTTTCACCCATGTTTTATTATTTTTTCCTGTTTTGACAGGATTATCCAAACATCTTGAATGTACCAGAAGATTTTGGTTTTTTTTCTCTAAAAGGAAAGGAAGCATAAACTTTTACCGCTTTGGAAAATACAAATTTAGACCCTCTCTTGCTCATTTGTCCATGAACTAAGCCCCTTCTTATTTAAACAGTGTTCATTATTACCTACCATGCAAAAAACTCTTTTATGGAGTAATATGTTTATGAGTTTAGCTGCTTTTAATATACCAAGAAAACAAGAAAAAGATGCATAGAAGGGAGGCTTCATCCTTTGAACTGTATTTGTGCACGAACCTCAGCAATTGCAATAGGATCCCTAAACAGACAACATCTGTCCTGATATGCTGTATCCTTCTTTGAACAATTTGGAAATAAGATAGTTTTGAGCATGTGCTGAGAGTTGTGTGTGTGTTGTTAATTGATCTTGTGTGTACAGCTGTCTTGACAAAGGAAGTCCCAGACTTCAGTGAGGGGGTCTTGCATTAGTAAAAATGCTCAACAGAATCATCTCTGTACAGTGGGCCACTTCACCTACATTTACTTTTCAATTCACCCTGTGTTAAGTCCTGAAAAATAATCTTTGAAGACAGTTCCTCACCCCTATCATCTCTCTGTTTTTGAAAATGAGTGATCACAAAGAGAACCAGAATTGAATTCAGCCTCTTCTCTGTAAGAGCTTTAAGAGCAAATAAAAACTTGACTTTAATAAAGGTGTGTGATAATACTGCTGTTATAAGGTGCCTTTTTGACTGCATAAACAGCTGAAATATAATCTAACTCTGTTATTTCTGTTATTGAATCTATTCCTTACCATGAACCTGCTTAATTAATGGGGAAAATCCTTCATCAGAAATGTGAACAAAACTGAAAAAAATGGAATATATTCATCTTTTGAAAGTTACTTCTGTGGTCATTGCTGTTTGTAATCTGGAGGCAGATAAGACTGTTGAAATAGGAACATTACTTTCAATGCAAGTGAAAACTGGAGGAGTGGGATAATTCTTTCAAGAGCAGAGAAAAGCATTTTACCTTAACTAAAAATCAGGTACTGTCATCCCTAGATTGGGATGTCTGGCAAGTAATTTTATATATCTATTTTTGACTCAGTTAACTTGGGTCTAACTTATTTACTTAGAAACTGTTTATATGGAAACATATAGTGGAGCCTTCCAGCTACTCTGAATTTCGACATAGTGGAAATCTTGATGGCCTTCTTCCAGGACTGCCACGATCAGAGAAAGTCTATATTCTGAGTTTTCCTGAGCATTTTAGTGAATTCCAACTGTTATGCCTTGAAAAGAGTATGTATTTGCATGGGGCTTAAAATGTCTTTCAGCGTCTGATACCCAGTGAAATATCTCAGGCTGTTGAAAGAATAGTTTGCAAACTCTCTTAGAAACTCAATGCAAAGACATGTTTTTTTTTTCCCTCACAGGAATTATGACATGATTAGCCTGTTAAGAAGGCTGCGACTTCACTAGGAAAGGTATTCCTTTGTTTTGGACTCTCCAGGAATTAGAATACTTGTCATTTTGAGAATATACTCATCAATGTTGGATTCACTAGAAAGTTTGATTTTTTTTTTTGATGTTATCCCAATGTTCTGTTGATGGAATTTTTCCTAATTCTTCTGTTTGTGTGTTCAGTGACTTCGAGTGATTATTTTGCCATAAATTCTTTGTATTTTTTTTTCCTCTTTGACTGGGTTTATCTCTATCAGTTTGTAGCAAGGAATAATGTCTTACATTTGGAAGTAAGAGTATTCTGAGTATAGAAATTGAATGCTCAGACTTGACAAGTTTACTCTGGAAAAATTGGATATAGGATGGCTGCTGCTTAATTACTTTGTTCTTGTTGAATTCAAATTTTGTTGTTAGTAACAGACAGTGACTTGAGCAAACTCAATACAAATTTTCTTGAAGAAACAAGACAAGAAGTGAAATGGAAGACATGTAGCAGCTCATGTTAGTTGTTCTAGTGAAGGCAGTATTTAAATTTTGACAGTATTTCTTCCAAGTCTCAATTTTCTCTAAGAGTACATTTACATTAGTGTTTTATTCAGATGAAAAGTGTACTTTGGTTCTCACTTGCCTTGCTTTGGTAGTAGCAAGGGAATTCTGAAAGTGAAAGGCCCAAAACATCCATGTGGTTGTTGGGGTCTTGGAACCTGTTGCAGTCTAAAGGTCTGCTCCCACTGGGCAGCTTTTCTTACTAACATAGACAAATCTTAGAGGCCAAGGGTGAATTTATAAGGACTAAGAAATGTCACTTTACTGCATAGGTACTAACTGTTATATCACATTCTCTCTGTGCTTATCAAATAACCTCTTTGAAATACAGACATCTTTGTCAGTACAGTTGGTTATCTTTACCCAAAATGCTCTTCAAGACTCGCATTACCGGCTGTGATCGATTGATGTTCTCTGTATAGTATTCCCTTTTGTGCCTCATAAAGGGAATGCAATATAAAGTGAGCTTCTACTATTGTTAACGTTCCAAACATGTCTTGTTTTGCTTCAAACACCACCTACCTTGTGTTTGCTTTCTTAATTTCCTTCTTCCCATCATATCAGATTTGTCTCTCATTAATATGTGTCTAAAATATATTTCTAAGTGAGCTTTGAAAATAATAAAACCAACATATGGGAAAAACTTTGAATGCAGAGTTGATTTATTGACCATTTCTCTTGAACATCGTTGCCAAATTTCTGTATAAGGTTGCTGCTGCAGGTACCACAAAATTTTGCTGTACAGTGGCATGATGTTAGATGAAGAAGTCAATAGGTGAAATGTGATCTAACAGCCTATAATGAGAGGAATGGAAATGGGCAAACACCGATGATATAGAACAGAAACAAGTTTTTTACTGGGCAAAGCAATAAATCCTTTAAAAATAGACGCTTTAGGCATTTAATGACCTCTAACTGCTGTCTAACTGACAAATATAATCTAGTGCTGTCTAGAGCCCTTGACTACCTTTGCTGTTTGTAATAAGGAAGGAGCAATTCCCTCAACCATAGATGGAGTTTAGGTTGTGAAATGTGTAAATGCCATTTGGAAAGCCCTGGTGATAAACAGTTTGACTAGTAACTGGGGTGGTGGGGTGTAGAGAACCTTAAGCTGCCTGTCACCTTTTCAGCAAAGCAGAAATGTTTGCTTACAGTACATGAGAGCTAAGAATATTTTGATTTCATAGACATTTTTAAGAATAATGGTGAGAGGTGAGTAAAATTGCTGTGTTCTCTAGAAAAACGGTCAGTGTCTTTTTCTTGTCCACCAAGGCCAAAGGGTGGGAAGTTAAGTACTTCTCACTGGAGCGGTCTTCATCAAACATGAATCAGCATAAGCCCAAGCCTTTAACACAGAAACTTTGTAAGACCTCACAGAATATTTTAAGAAGTTTAAGTATGTATTGATATATAGTCATGTGTACTACTCTGTATACACAGCTTTTCACTTTGGGATGGAGAAAAGGAGCTCATAGACACATGAAGTACAAACAGGACAGATTTCAAAAGCAAAACTTCATAAGACTGCAGTATCTTTTTAAAGTTGGAATTGCCACAGGCAGAAATATCTCCCTTTGCTTTAGCTGAGGCCTTTGTGTTCCATCATCTTAAAGAAAACACAGCTGGGCCTTGGAAATAGTCTGTCTGAACCTGTTATTTATCCACTAATGTTTTAGGATAGCTGAAAAATAGTGTTGGTGTTATTTTTTTTTTAGGTACTGCTGATTTCTGATAGGAAATGAGATGCCAGTCAAGCTATATGTCATTCAAGACTTTATAATGCTTCTTTCTTGCCTGCATTGATCTGCAATGAACTGACTGCACTGGTGTTTATGATACCAGTATTAGAATTTACAGCCAAGTCTCTGCTGAGATCAAGGAGTCACACCAGTCATTTCCCTGTTTTAGATGTATGCAGACTACATTTGTTTAGCAGAGTTTCTTCCCAACCAGTTCTAGAAGTTCTTTGGAAAAGAGAAATATAATAATAGGCTTAAACAAACAGTTATAAGGATTGAAAGCATACAGACCAGACTCTCACAAAAATACCAGATTTGAAGGCTTGAGAAATTGTATTCTGGTCTTACTGAAGCAAGCAATAATTTTATACTTTCAGAATCGACAAACTAGTACTTCACAGAGATTTGGGTTGGAAATTTCAGTTTGGACCTAATATTATTTTTTTTCTTTAATGTTACCATATTTAGCTGCAGTTCTAAATCACTGCGTGCTCTGAGTTTGTCAGTGAAATGCTAAGTGTCAGGTTTTGTAACTAGTGAAACTTGTGTGTTTGTGTAGCCGGCAGTTTAACACGTTGTCCAGAGATGGAAGCTGCTTTCTGTGACAAGGTCCCTGTGTTCCCTGAATAAGAAAGGCAGAAGGCAAGCACATACCATTTCATTAGACAGCCCAGGACTTCTTTCTCACAGAAAAGGAGGGAGAATGAATACTATAGAATTTTAAAATAACTATTTTGCCTCTTCTGAAGCCTGGAAAATGTTACTCTTGGGCAGTGTTCTGTTAATGACCACTACTGAGCCAGATGTTCAGCACATGTAAATTAGTGTATTTCCATTGGTTTCAGTGGAACTAGACCAGTTTACAGCACATTAGGATCTGTCCCCTCAACTTTCTTGTATACCAGTAGTGATTCTAGGTAAGAAGACACAGTAGTATCTGTCATAGTTCCAGTTTCCAGCAGAGGGGAAAAAAAATATTGAGTATTTACCTCATCAACGTGCGAACAGATTAAACTGTGACAAAGGATCAAAGTAATTAAACTAATCAAATTTAAGAGTGCTAAATGGAATAGACTTGCTCTGTTTTGCAGTGGATGTTTTCTTTTTCAAAATAAAACTTCATAATTTCTAGATGGCTGCCTAGTTCTTAAAGCTTCTGATGTCACTTAGGCCAGTGAAATGGAATAAATTGAACATATTAGCCTGAAAAAGATCCCTAATTTCTGTTGTTTGTTGTTGACTTCTTTTTTTCTTTTCTTTTTTTTTTTTTTTTTTTTTAAATTAAGACAGACTCATAGGGGCTCTGAGAAATGGGATGAGCCTTGTGAACCCCATGCATTCCTTCTGCCTTTCTATTCTGCTCCCATTCAGCACTTATAATGGTAATGAAGTCTAATTGCAAATGCATGTGACTGCCTGTTGTAATCTGTCAGTGTGTTTCTGAAAAACCTTGTGCCAGTTCAGTATTGGTCATTAGATAATAAGGATTGATAAAACGTAAGGGGCAAAATGTTAAAAATGCTACTATCGATTAGAACGCACCTTAATAATGAAACCATGGGCCTGGGGACGAAAGCCATGGATCATTTTGACAATTCGGCCTTAGATTGTGGATGAGACAGAGTGGGGACAATTAATCCCTCAGAGCCACAAATCACAAATAAAGTAGTTGCAACTCATTACAACCTGACCTTGCTAAACGGCCTTGAAAACATAAGTGACCTTCTAGTATTTGAAAAGATTGCAAAGCTCTATTGAGAAACAGCTAGTTTTTTAAATGTTTGGGAATGACACAACTTTATTTTAACAGAAGTATCTTGATGAAAGAAGCTTTTAACTTCCCAGTCTTTCATGAACCACACTGGTAGGATCTCACAGAACTGATGGCAATACTGTAGGGAATGTTTGGGAAAGATCTTAAAAGTCAAAGGTCTTGCTCTATGCAATTAATCAGTGGAAGACTGTGCTACAATAGCTTTGAAGAGACAATAGTTTCAATGAACTGTCTAGTAATTCCAGTTAGGGCTTTTCTAAATGATCTGGCATTGTTGGAGCACTGCATAATTACAGGAAAACATACTCTGTGCATTGCAGCTAAGTTCAGTCCCAAAATCTGGGAATATGTTCAGCAAAGTATTTAATGAACTCTTCTTATGTTCCCATCTTAAGAGGGAATAAAAAGAGGGCATATATTCTGCATTTCTGAGCATTCACGTGCACTGCACATGTTCTTTGGCTAAATGTGTGTATGGAAATCACAAAGTATAAAGGTAGCTTATTGCATGACTAATCAAAGATCCCATGACAAATCGCTAGATTCACATCCTTAAATATTCTGTTTAAAACTGTACACAAATAACTGAATTTCCAATGGTTTCTAACTCACATTGGTTGACAGCTGACTGAACATGAGCCAGCAGTGTGCCCAGATGGCCGAAAAGGCTGATAGCATCTTGATTTGTATCAGAAACAGCGTGGCCAGCAGGACCAGGGAAGTGATTCTGCCCCTGTACTCAGCATTGATGAGGCTGTACCTCAAATACTGTGTTCAATTTGGGGCCCTTCATTACAAAAAAGGCATTGAAGTCCTGGAGTGTGTCCAGAGAACAGCAACAAACCTGGTGAAGGGGCTGGAGAACAAGTCTTATGAGGAGTGGCTGAAGGAACTGAGATAGTTTAGTCAAGAGAAGAGGAGGCTGAGGGGAGACCTTATTGCTTTCTACAACTACCTGAAAGGAGGTTGTAGAGAGGTGGGTGTTAGGTTCTCTTCTCACAGGTGATAGTACAAGAGGGAATGGCCTCAAATTGTACCAGGGGAGGTTCAGATTGGACATTAGGAAAAATTTCTTCACCAAAAGGGTTATAGAGCACTGGCACAGGCTGCCTAGGGAGGTGATTGAATCACTATCCCTGGAGGTATTTAAAAGACAAGTAGATGAAGTGCTTAGGGATATGATTTTTGATAGGAATGGTTGGACTCGATGATCCGGTAGGTCTCTTCCAACCTGATTATTCTATGATTCTATGATTTAATAGTGGGCATGTATGATTAGACTTGATGATCTTAAAGGTCTTTTCCAACTCTGTGATTCTATGATAATGAAATCGTCCACCTTAATTACTCACTCTGGTAGTACTAGAACTGAATTTTAGCTCTCTACTTGACATTGGGCTAGGATGTCAGTGATTTCTGCAACTGGAATGATGGAGAGAAGGCTGGGTGGCATTACCCTATGTAATACACTAATATCAGCCCTCTGCCCCTCTTGTTGGCCTGGAAGAAAGCTGAACAAAATGCATTCCTCTGAAGTTCCATTTGGTAATTTTGAAGTGACATCCAGTGAAAAACTTAGCCTATCCCCTAAATGAACATCCATCCCTGAAGGTGTTCAAGGCCTGGTTGGATGGGGCCTTGAGCAGCTTGGTCTAGCGCGACGTGTCCCTGCCCATAGCAGGGGGGTTGGAACTAGGTGATTTTTAAGGTCCCTTCCAACCCAAACTATTCTATGATTCTATGTAGCAGTTACTAATTATGGTCAGAAAATACTGTGGCATTTTCAACAGTTTAATGTTCAAGCAATCACACTTTTTAAGTTAATGCTTTGTCTCCTGGCCTTCCAGTGAACAACTCCAACTGTTTTTCAGAGACTTCTCCAGAGCTTCAGCTGTAGGCAAGTTCTCCTAACGGTGATAGTCATGGTCATGCACTTGTACACACAGTAGGGCACTACCCAACTCAATTACTCGAAGTAGGATTGGGAATCAACTAGAATAAAATGATTATTTGTAAGGTAAAATCATTCAACCATTTATTAAGTACAGGAAGGTGTTGCAGGTAATTCAGTATAGAAGTGTGTGAACAGGATTATTACTTTGACACTTCAAACTTTTTGAGTGGGGATTTAAACAAGATTTCAGATATCATCAAAGGTAATTTAAGAATCAAACTAGAAGTTTTCTTTACTTTTCTTAGTAGCTTCACTTGGTAGCTAACAAGATAAAATACCGTTTGCTTTAGCATCTGTGTTACCTGATGCCATTGTGCACGTTGCTCTTTCCCTCAACCCTCCTATCTTCTGCAGATACATGGTGCTGCTGAAACCTGCAGTAGTGTCAAAGACGGAGAAGTTCCCTAACTGCAGAGTAGAAAAAAAATCCCTGCTGGTTTTCTGCTGAACTGAGTTATCCTCGTATGAAACCTTATGTCTATGAACGTATCTATCGAGTTCTTGTGTAGTTCTAGTTTCCTTTGCAAATTCGTAGGTCAAATGGAGCAGTGAATCATAGCAGCTCAGCATGCAGCCTTCCACCTTCATGGATGACACTCTTTCTGCTTGGATTCAATCCGGCCTCCTCTGCAGGCTTTCTGCTGTTTGAATCCTCATTGTGCTTTATTTGATATCTGGCTTCTGGGGATGAATTTGTCTCCCTGTACACTGCATTTACTGGGGGATTTGATTTTTAGGGGATATTAGGCATGCCTGAGGAACACTTTGGGGGCAAATTCTTCACAGGAGCAGAGAGTTTCTGACTTCAGTAAGGCGAGATGCCTATTTATTCATCTTCATATAAAAGCCAGAAGTAGTACTTCAGAGGTAAAAGTAAAAATAATTGAGGCAGCTGAGGAATTTCGGTGTTTTAAATGCTTGTAAGGAGCAGAGAAGTGATTTTCAGGTACATAGTTGTGGATGTAAGTAAGTACTGTTTTTTTCAGGAATGTGATATCTGATTTCTCCAAGCAGGAAAACTCCCAATAGCTTTCCTTAAGAAGTGGTTGTTTTGGAGAATGGAGTTAGTGGTGTAGGTGTACATCTGGGATCTGGAGGTATGCTTAGAGCTATGGTCTAAGAGTTTAGAGTGTATAAGCATAGTTGAATATGGCTTGCTCTCTAATACAGGAAGTGTTCAGAATGCTAACTGTGTAATACAGAAAATATTTGGGCATTACTGAAGCTCTGTAAGTACTCTGTAAGTTACTGTAATGAAAATGAATGAACTTTTCCATTGTATTTAAGCACTTGACTCTCTTGTAGTGTGATAAAGCAGCAAGGTAAGAAGGAAGAGTGGCTCCTTGCACTTGCATATTCTGGGTCTTTATATCTACCTGTAGCCTGTTTTCTTGGTACCCTCCATTTTTGATAACTGAAATTTGTTCATATTTATGACATGAGTGAGCAAGTATCTGTGCCTAGTGTTCTTTGCTACTTAGAAGCTGAATAATGTTTTTCACAGTGCAAGCCAAAGATGGTGCTTCGGTTTCCTTTAAGTTGGTATATTGAGCGCTGACCTGCATAGTGAATTGATGTGATAAACCACATGGATTTCAGGCCAGGCCTAAGTTATGGCAAATATAAATTCATGATTCCTAGCTTAGGTAATTTGTTTTGTTCTATAATGCATATAAAAACTCTTTCCCCTACCCTTGTTTAAATGTACAATAAAAGAAGCTAATGGCATAACAGTTAATGTTTTCATAAGAGACCTATTTTAAAACCTTAGTTAGAGTTTCTTATTTCAGCACTGTCTCTACTGAAATTTTCTATTCTGGATGTCTGATTCACCCTATTTCTGTCTGTCTGAAATTTTTTAAATTTAATTTTTTTTAAAGTTCCTATTTTTTCCAGAATAAAAGAAGGCGAAGTAAATTTTATGTGTTCTTGTATGTGTTTGATAAGCTCAATCACACTGTCCTTCAGCCTCAATTTAAAAATCTTGTGGGATCTTTGTCTTTTGCTATTCCAGTGAAACTCCATTAGGGAAAAGACTGAAAAAAATCTGGTGTTTTTTCACTTGTTGAGTAGAGATTTGGCAGTAGCTGAATTCCCTGGAATTATTGTCTGTACAGCACATGCCAAGCTCGGTATTTAAGAAGCAGAGCAAAATCTTGTCAGGGATTTTCATAGATTTTTAGGCTATTGTGTGGTGTCAATCACTGGCAGTTCAAGCGTATACCTACCCTGTGCAGTGCAGCTCACTGTGAGGAATTCAGCTCCCTGCTATGAGCAGAGTGCAGGCCAGCAAAGCTGAAAGAGTAGCATAGAATCATTAGGATTGGAAAAGACCTCCAAGATCACCCAGTCCAACTGTCACCCCAACAAATCCTATATCACGAAAGCTGGGCACAACTCAAACTTTCACTTTTGCCTTGCGTGGTATGATAAAGTAGACTTGAGAGTTTACACCAAAGTGATTTCACTTCCAAAATACTGGAAAAGGAGAAGAGTCCCTACAGCCCACACCATTTGTAGTACGGATGAGTAAGGATGAGGTTTTGAGGTTCTCTTTACTGTTGCTTAGCCTGGGGAGGAGGAAAATCTACAGAGCTGAGAAGCTGTAAAAAGACTTGGCTAGGACTGGGACCTAAAAGTGAGCAGGAAAGCACTCATGGAAAGAAGGACAGGAAAAGCTGCCCTTGGCATAAGAGCTGACAAGAGAAGTGTGTGGAGGAGTGTGGATATGAGTTGGGCTAGAAGACAGAAAGAAAAGAGGTAAGATTTGGAACCTGAGCATCATGTGTAGGAGAGAGACTGGAACTAAAAAATAAGAGTAAGAAGTATAAATATTTCTAGGGTGAATTTGAAGAAGCTATTGAATTTGGACTGGAGGAGTTTAGGACTGCATTTGTGAAAACACTGGTGTAAAACAAGTCCTGAGAGTGGGGAAGAACATGAAAGAAAAGTATCTGCAATGTAAAGTAGTAGATGTTGATCAAAGGTCATTCATCTCCTGACCCGAGAAGGAAAGCCAAGACACGTGGTGCCCTACATTCCTGTGCTGGAACAGGTCCCTGCAAAACCTGTGTGCCTCTCTGCCCACCCTTTAGCCTGCTCTGTTTGAAGGCTACCATTGTTCTTAGTGCTCACATGGCCAAAGCCTCTGCTATGGACCATGAAGGACCAGCACTGTATTTCATTATCAGTGCCATTCCATACAATAGATTTTTACTGGCTTTCCTTTTCTTTCCCTTTCTATATTTTCTCTTAACAACCTATGAAATTATAGATAAAAGGGTACAAACCCATGATGTTGCAATAAAACCAAGCACTAAAAAAAAAGAGAGAAAAAGAAAAAAGAATAATGCTGTCCATGAAGCCTTAATTGGGCCCCCTTGTGTGTATACATTTTGATACTGTCTCTAATTACATAGTCACACACTGCTTTTTCCCATGGACCCCTGCATCATTCTGTGCACTAAGTAAAAGGAGTTTGCTGAATGAGTGCATCTTGAAGTTATTTTATTCTCACTGTGGCACAGGTAGCCTCAGCCTTGCCTTACTATATACTGCTTAATACCAAGACTGAGCACAGAATTACTAATGTCTTTGTGGGGTTTTCTTTGCTACTTGTTTTGCAAATGATAGCATTTGTTTTGAAATGCTCCTAGTCCTGCATGTGGGAAAAAGGGATGTAGGGTGGCTGAGTCTGAGATAGCAGGGGCCTGATGTTTTCATGGCTATCCATGTTGTAATTTGTGATATGTGTTCAAACCAGGCTGCCCATTGACTCCAGTATGCAGCTGATGGGTAGATTGTCTTCAATTATATGGACCTCATTCTTGGGTGCTTGTTCTCAGGACACAGAAAGTAAAGATGCTACAAATAATGAATGTCACGGGAAGGCAAGGGCAAATGATCTGTTTGAGACTTTGTAGAAGCTAGTGTGGAAGACTAGCTGTAATCTCCAAAGGCAGAACTCAACCAGCCCTACAACCAGTCATTCCTTGGCTTAATCACTTGTCTTACTTCTCTTTCATTTCCTGGTTTCTGCAATGAGCACATGAAGGTTGTGTATGCAGACAGTCTCCTTTGCTGCTGAGGACAAATTCAAAGTATTGGTTTGGGATGAATGATGTTAAGATCGTCTGGGGAAGAGGTCATTGTGCAGTTGAACAGTGTATCATCATGGACATGCACAGGGTGGAGGCTGCATTATGATTGCGCAGAGGATCTTAATTATGGCATCTTCAAATTTCTAAGTGCTTTGCTTCGCAAGCTTGATGTTCTTCTAACATAGTTTGTGTGTACATGTGTTTGATATATATTGTTTTTTTCACTTGTGAAAAGATGCTAACAGGCTGCACTCTTCAAATACTTTTATAAAAATTCTGAGTTTAGCTTTCTGAACAGGTTTTTGAAATCAATACAGAGAGAGCCGCTAACAGGAGGTAAATAGCAAACCACAAACACTTTCAATAGGATAGCTCTTTTTATATAACATTTGATATCATTTTCACAGCATGGTCTCTACTTTCATACTGTGATAGCTTTTACCTGGAGTTTAGATGATTCATTTTTGTAGTGGATACTTAACTTTTATATGAGGAAAATGCAAGAGAAGCCAGCACAGCATTAAATGAACTATAGTTGCAGCATTAAATGAACTACAGTACAGTAATAATGTAGAATGCTCAGATCCTTGCCACTATGCAGGGTTGGATTCATAAATGCTCTATTGATCCATAAGTGAGGAGATATGAAGGCCTGAAATTTTTCTTATGGGTTTTTGGCATAGCTAATTCAATTTTTAAGAGCAGATTAGGCACTCGGAGCTGGTTGTTAATTGTTAGAAATCCTTATGGGATTCTGCTTGACTATGCTTTCCTGTTGGTGTGGATCTCGGAGAGCCACATGCCTACATCAGTGCAGTTTCCTCATCTTTTCTTTCTCTTAAGTTTAAAAAAAATAATTTAGATGCCCAACTTTGCACAGACTTCTACAAACTGATGGGAGACAACATCACGGTCTACAGTTTCCTCACAAGGTAAGGAGGAGCAAGCACTGATCTCTTCTCTCTGATGACCGATGATAGGACCTGAAGGAATGGCAGCATGATGTGCCAGGGGAGGTTTAGGTTGGATATTAGGAAAATGTTCTTCACTCACAGGGTGGTGGAGCACTGAAACAGGTTTTCCAGGGCGCCAAACCTGACAATATTCACAAAGCATTTGGACAACATCCTCAGACACATGGTATGAATTTTGGGGTTGTCCTGTGCAGTGACAGGAGTTAGACTCAATGATGCTTGTGGGTCCCTTTCAACTCATGTCATTCTATGATTCATTTTTTTTAAACTTTGAAGCTAACGGTGGTTATTCTTCCAAAGAAATCCAGATTTCTGTGTGGTTTTTATGGAGTGGTTTGGATTAAGTCTGTTATTTTGGCTTTTCTGGAAAATATTTGCTGTGCTTAAGGGGTTTTGGGCTACTCTCAAAGCTTCTGGTTTTGCATGTTTGTAATTTCTTATGAACCATTTTAAAATCAAGTTCTCTGTATATGATTCCCAACCAGTTTCATGGCTATTTACTTCTAAATAATGCAAAAATGAAAAAAAACCTAAAAAATATTCTTTAGATCCTGATAAAAAATAGTTTAAAGTTAGAAATTGAATAGTTTGCCTTATTTCTTCTGTTTAGCCCTTCATCAGGCTCCATGATTTCTTCAGGTTTCTATCACATTCTCATTTTAATTTTGCTCTTCAAGAAAAACAACAGTAAAAAATATACACATGACATGGACTGATAGTTGTATGCTGTCAGAAATTTGTCAAGCTCAATGTCAGTCATCAAAAATCATCCTCGGAGTTCCTGAAGAGAAAGACCGAACATTTATAACATAGGTCACGTCAGATTGAGCTGGGTTCATTTTTTTTAAAACACTGCTTAAGAGTCTTGCTTCTCATTTGGTTCTTGCTTGAAACAAATGATAAAGGAAACCTTTACTCCTTACTGCAAACCATACAACCCTTGCTCATTTCAAAACAAATAAAAATATCTCATAGCTCTTCTGCTGTTTTTATAAACTGAGGATGGACCCGATTCTATCAAATGGTATGTTGCAGGGCCTACATTGCTCTTGGTCAAGAGGAAGGTGTATTCCTTTTTCTGTGTTTATTATAATTAAATATTGTAAAGCCATTTTAAAATGAATGAGACAATTGTTTGAGCACTATGAGCTTTGTTAATAGGTGCTGAAACTCCTGCCTTGGAGTTTCATGCACATTTGCAAGTAGGTACCCTTGATGATTATCTCCTGTGCTTTTCTGTGCTGAACAGCATACTATGTTGAATCAATTCCTTCTGCTCCCTGAGGATCTTAATTCACATGTTCAGAAAACTTCATCTTTTATATTCCTTGAGATACGCTCTACAAAACTTCAAATACAAATGCACATTAAAAGTTTACTGTTTGTACCACATCTGTATGAGCTTATCCCCAAGGATGACAGAGTGAGGTTTGCTTTAAAACTCAAACCTTTGTGTGTAGGCACTCTTCTCCCAGCCTAGCGCTGTCTCAGGACTCTTCTATTTCTCCTGCTGGAAGTCAGGAGATAGTTTTCACCTACAGGGTATCTTACTGTGCACGCATGACTGCAATGTGTGACTTCTTCCCACTCTGCTGTTTAAGAATTGCGTATCTGAGCTTATTTCTAGAAGGTTAAATTATTCCTAACCTTAAGTAGAAATAATGTTATTTCCAGAGCCATGTAACATCATTTTTATTTCTAATGCTGTAGAGATTCTAGTCAAGGTCACAGCCCGAGTATGATAGCTGCCGTACAAACATATTGTGACAGTTTTTCTCTGGAGAAGGGCTTTAACTCCTCAGAAGATGGCTGATTGTGCTGTAGGATTCCTGTCCTTTAGTGTAAAAGTTTCAGTGTGAATGCTAGGATTGGTGAAGCAGAGCTGATTTACACCTGCTGAGGACGTTGCTCAAGAACTCAGTTAATTTTGAAACTCTCAAATTTACATTTATTTCTTTAAAGCCACAGAAAATCTTCAGGACCTTGCGGGTTATTTGCACTGTCCGTAAAGTTTCTTGAAGGGAAATAGAATCCATTTCCATCAACTTGTCTTTTTCTTGAGCTGTACAAATTCATCAAGATCCTTCCACGTAGATAGAGCTTGCCATATATTTAAAATATGATATGTCACAGGATGGGGGTAGGAGAGAGGGGGCAAAAGTCTAAGATAAGCAAATACTGAGCTTTCTGGCAAACTTTTGAGAATTGAAGCTGGGTACATATTTCTGCTTCAAGAAATTACTATGTGCAGCAGACTTGATATTAGTCATTTACCTTTCCCTTCACAGAATCTCCTTTCCAGCCTGGATTCCAGTGCCCCTGCTGTTGCATCTCAAAAGTGTACCCAAACTCAGTAGTGCTCAGGACAAGTATCTCTAACCCACTCTGCTCAACATTTTCTCATTATGCTTACCTCACCTGTGCTCTGGGATGGACATTAAGGATTATTGCTCTGAATGGGAAATGCTCTGGGGAGAAGCAAAAGCTACTATAAATAACTGTACTTGGAAACAAAAAGGTGACTCTTCCCTGGGAACTTTCTGCACTGCAACAGAAGCATGGGCTGAGAGAAGGCATCTCCCAGTGCAAACAGAAGTCAGAAAGGAGTCTTGGTAGGAAAGAGGGAGAGGTGTCTGGGAGCTGTTCCTTAGGGGCTTTGTCTGTGGTGACGGCTGCCTTGCTACCAGGAGACCTGGAGATTGGAGATCTCCCTTTGTGATGTTGTTGCATGAGGTAGGGAATCTAATAAGAATCAAAGGTGGCCAGAGGGGAATCCTAAGGCTTTCAAATCTTGGTATTCCTGCAGTGAGACTTGAAATACCAATCTTAACTTATAAGAGACAGGTCAAAGACACTCCCCGTGAAAACCTTTTCATTTAATTAGACTCTTTTATTCGATTAAAGCTGTCTTTGATAGAGTTTATTACAGTCTCAATCCCAAATTAACGTTACCAGTATAAATCTGGACATTGGTCTCTGACCGCTCCTTTTTATGTTAGGAAAGGTTTTAAATGAGTCAACATCTTGCTAAGCAAAAGAGAATATAAGTTGAACTAAGCAACTCTGTCTTGCAGAATAGCTGTTCAGACCCTAAGGGCTCAGATTTATCTTTCATTGCATGCACGGTTTTGCAAATGATAAAATTATGTGTTATCAGTGGAAGGGTAGTTTGCCCCCTTTTTTTTTTTCTTCTTTTCCCCAGGATGAACACTGGAACGTACAGAGACTCTTGTTAATTGAATAAGACCTATATCTATGCGTGTAAGATCCCAGTTATGAGGTTTTTAATTGTCTGTTATTAAGCTCTATTTTTTTTTTTTTGAAAAAAGGTAGTAGGTAACTATCACAACATGACCACAGATGAAGTTGCTGAAAAGCCAGATAGTTTAAGCCATAAGATCAATGGCAAGGAGTATCACAAGATTTCTGGCCAGGTCAGAATATACATATTCTTAAAGTCCCAGGCATCCTGGTTAGATACTGTAAAAATGGCCAGGCACAAAGTGAAAGTCAGTTTTGTTTCCTTTCATCTTCAAAAGAAGAAAGAGATCAACTTCACCTTGAGGTAAAATTTGTCCTCTGATCTGACAAAATCATTATTTGACAATACAATATGGGACAATTCTCCTATTTGTCGTTCCCTCCCCCTCACCCCCCCCCCCTTCAGTGCACTGTGGCACTCTCTCTTCAGTTTCAGCTTGATGTGCCAGCAGCTTTTGATTGGAAGCAGGATTTACCACATTACGCAAAATTATACCTCTGATTAACTGTCTCATAGTTGTGGCCACAGAAGACTTGACATCCCAAATTAAGAGCAGTGTTTCACCCTCCTTCTTGAATCTGCTGCCATTTGGTGACTGCATCCAACAATTAAACTTTAGTTTTACTTATAGGGGTTGTTAATAGGAAGAATAATTAGGCTTCTGTCATGAAATGAGACAATAAAAATGCATAAAGAACTGATGTTCAGGCTGATTTTAAATCAGAATTAGAGAAATTATTGTTACTGGTATTTACTGCTCCACTTCTCTCAACTTTTTTTCAAGAGCAGCCCCTCATCTCATTACAAGAAAAATCATCCCTCAGGCAGAAGAGCTGATAGTGACTCTAATCTGATGATTCTAATCCCAACAGCGTTCTGATAGAGGGGAAAATAACAAGTGTATTTGCCTATTAAAAAAGCACTCTTTACCATGATTTAAAAAGATTGCCTTTCAGAAGATTTACGTATGAACAGGTGTAAATGATGATTCTTTAATTTGCCTAATAGTGTTGGTTTTTTTTCCACTCCTCCTATTATTCGTTTCACTGTTTTCCTTATGGCATCTGGCTGTGATCCAGATTTACAATTTGACTATGGTTTTTAGTCAAGTTATTCAAAAATTAACATTGTATCTAACAAAGTCCAATAATCATTTTGTATTTTTATGTATGCAAAACACTTGACAGAGCTCTGCACACATGAGTTAAAAAAATGACCAAAGAAAGTAATGAAAAAGACCTGGTCAGCTCAGTTTGTTCAATGAAATAAGCAGCATCACACACTGGAATATAGAAGGCTTTTAACTACTAGAAACTACTATTTAGAGAAATTGCCATTCATGGTTTTTTTTTAATACTTGTACTGACCCTATACATAAAGATTTTGCAACTAAGCACATATGGTTTAAGTTTCACGATAAACTGAATGTGTCCCCATGTCCCGGATAATGTCATACATCATAACATACAGGCAGTATGTACCCCAAGTGGAGTAATAGGTCCAAAGCAGCTTACTTGTAACTGGTGATGTTATAATAACGGAGGTAGCTGGACTGTCATCTGGTGTTCATTTACCCAAACAACAAAGATTTCTTTGGCCTGGCCAAGCTTGCCTTGGAGTCACAGAAACTGCAAGTAAGCAGAACATGTGACAAATATAGCTCTGGAGCATCTTTTTGTAAATGTTCAGTTGTGGGATACATCAAGGGCTTGAACATCGATGCTCATCTTTGTCCTGAGATAGCCCCAAGCACTATCTTTTGGGACAGCAGGTGACCTCTGGATGTTACTGAAATCTGACCACATCCCTTTCCTGATTTCTGTCCTTGTTCTGCAAAATAAGTGTCACAGAACAAGCTCTGTAGGTGTCTGACATCACAGGGCTTTCAAAATAGAGTACTCCTATATATTACTGGTATAAATTCAAGTCAGGCTCAGTCAGGATGTGTATTGTGGTCTGTAGTGTTCTAAATTTGATTTCACTTTCTAAACTACTTAACAGCTGATTTGAACAGGCAAGGTTGAACCTATTCTACTGTTCCGGGAGCTGGTCAGTAGGATGTCACCATTATATTCCAGGTCTAAGAGTTACGATGAGCTGACCACCTACTAACTTCATAATCATTCCTTGTCAACATGGTTAACATTTTGGCAGGGATTTTTATTTTAATATCCAGTTTTGAGAAAGTAACATGAACATTAATAGCAACCAATTGTCATTGTGCTAGTGCAGCCAAGCTGCTTTCCACTCAGTTTTTCCAGGAATATTTAGAAACTTTAGTTTTCAGAAAAATCCAAACTACTGCTGCCCAGAGAGATAGGGAATACAACAGAGGATATGACCTTTCTGAATGTTTTCTTATCAGGCAGCGTAAGTACTGTATGTCCCACTAAGCTGCTTCAATAGAACCTTGTCAAGTTATCACATTACTCGACATGTTGCTGATAATGAATACATAAAAGCTTTAGATATTGAGGACTCAGAGGAAATAAATAAGATTTACTGAAAAACTGCTCAACATATATCCCAGGGCAACATTCTTTTTTCCATGAGGGTTTTGTGCTGTCTTTGGTCCCTTAGATAAATGGGATGATGCGAGAGTTTCAGCTTCTTGAGATGTAAAGTGCAGATGTGAGGAGATAAATGAAGAAAGTAAATGGTCATCCGTCTCCATTGTGGAGATCTCAATCACATTGTAATCATATCAGTCTTTCTCTCCAAAACTGCCTGATATTTTGCTTTTCTCCTATCTCATGCTCCTCTAGTGCTGGTTGGTATCTGTGATGCCTTCTCTTGTTCCCATATTCTTATGCGGGCTGATCGCTGGGGAAGAGTTCAAATTCATCTTTGCAAGTTTGCCCTAATGTAGATCAATTCCCATGACTTTGAGGAATTAAAGAAAAAGCAACAAACCAAAACCTGGCATACAGCTCTAGGATCAACAGTATCAATGCCTTGTGCCACTGTAGTAGAAGGCGGCCTTCAGACTTAGGTATCAAACAGCACTTGCTGAGAGGCTGCCCAGGATTTCTCAGCCGATCCCTTCTCTGGCATGAGGGTACACAGCAGGATGGGAAACTTCAGGATCTGTTCAAGGGGAACAGGGCGACTTATTCCCCTCTCACTCCTTTTCAAACGATGCATTAGTAGTCACATAGCTTTGAAATTATTTTAGTTGGTCTTGTGTCTTACCAGGGTCTGGAAAGCTTTGTGTGCCTCATCTGTCCCCCTGGCTGAGGATTCATATTTGGTTTATTAGTAGTCTCCCAGTATACTTGGGCAACAAGAAGTGACAGTGTTGAGAAGATTTGTTGCAAAGAAGCATTTGAACTTTGGATGCAGTTTTTGATAGTTATCAAGGATTTATTCAACAAGAACTGTTTGTGTGCCTTTGACTGCAAAATGTAACTTAATACCTTCTCAATCTATCTCCACAAATCCTGACTTGGAAGAGCTGTAAAATTCATGACAGTTAGCTTCTTAAATAAATACCTAATAAGTTATTTTAGTAATCTCTACCTCAAAAATATGCATTCTGTTGCCTCTATAATTCCTGATTTTTCATGTTTAGATTAAATGGATTCATTCCTTTAGTGAAGATGACTTTGAGATTTACTTCAAGTTCACTCATTTAGTAGACTGCTGTATGCTTAAATCGGAAAATAAGAAACTAATATTTTCCAATTTTAAAATAACTCCGAGCACCTGTAGGTTACTAACCTAAGAAAAGTCACCAGTAAAAGTTACTCTTTATTTCCTTTTGGTGCCCTGAGAGAAATCTGTCTGTAGAGGGCTTTGCTTTTCATTCTAGGTTCCTGTTGTATGTAAAGGGGAGATCTTCTATCTGGTATCTTGGCTGCTCGAAACTTTTTGTAGTGTTTAAAGTCACCTCTTGTATTTGACTGATCAGGAGGAACTGGGAACTGGCACGGTGGCTCGCAGTGGCTGTAAGCAATGATATCTAACAATGCCCTGAGGAGCTAGTTAAAAAGTGCTTCGCACACTCAGGAAAGCACTTTAATGTAACTGCATTAGAAAGCTGTCAGTTGCTTGTTGGGCAAAACAGACTTGTTTTGCACTGAAAGGATTATTGAAGCATTTGTTACACAGTAATTTGGAAATCATAATAAAACATTTCTAATTTTATTTCCCCCAGCAAAAAACTAATGGATCTAGCGTATAGCAAGCCCAGATAGCATGCTACAGAGCCGTGAAATCTTGTTCATTCTCCTAATTGGGAGAGCAGGGGATAGAAGCTGTAGCTAGTTTTTTTTTTAAAGTGTTCTTCCCAGAAACAGAATTTTCAAAGGCAGAGGTAGGAAATAACTTGGTATCTTTTCTACTTTTCCTCTGCCCCAAACTCTTGGTATGATTGTGTAAATACATTTTAGCGTCAGAACTTTAGCAGGTGACTTAAATGTTGTCAGTACTCCCCCATAACAGGAACCTTGGCAAAATTGTGACAGATGAATGGTGGTCTGATTTTACAAAATGTGGTAGAACTGCTCTTTAGAGGGCATCCTTCAGCGCTCTCTACAGGCCAATGTCCTACATGGTCAAAGAGAAATGAGTGGTACTTGAAAGTTATAAGAAAAAAAACTTAGTTTCCTAAACTGTTTCTTTAGACTAACCTGTCTCTTTATCTCATTATGATTTCCTTCATGAATTCTCTTTGGAACTGGAGAAGTAGAAATTTGGTCCATAAATTGCGCACAAGCCTTTAATAGCTATTATAGAGCTAATTGTTGAATATGTTTAGGTTCAGATATCTGAAGATGTATTTTGATATTCTTCAGTTAAACTTCAAATACAGATCTATAATTAAAAAAATAATAAAAAGCCTCACATCAAGTGAGGAAGAAGGAAATAAGAGAGTAATGAAGGGTGATGATTTGTTGAATTTCAACTTTAAGTCTTGCTTAAACCTGATCACATATCACTGAAAATGTCAACTGTTATTGTTGTGTGAATAAATTCCGTGAATTTTTGTGGAATAGGTATTCCCATGCATCCAAAATGTCACAGGTCTGTGGATACAGCATTGACAAAAGTGCATTAGGGAATTCATAAATGTGTTGAATAGGATTGCCAGTGGAAATCCAGGACACTCATGTGCATCTGAGCAGAGGCTGGTACACTTTGTTTATTATTCACTATCCTCAAAAAATTCAGGTGAAGTTATCCTTTAAAAAAATTCTCCCAAAACAAAAAGAGTGTCATATCTTGGGAAGATCAGTTGAAAAAATAGTGATACACAAATCACTATTTGTTTTTTATCAGCTAAGGCAAAACCACTTTATTATGTCATATATTCCAAGCAATATAATACTTCTATGCAAACTTGCTTTCTCAAATTCTGAGATCAAAATGAACATTGTCTTACATTGTCCATCAATCACGCTTACCAGAACAGCTATTCATGAGCTAAGGCTTATATTATTCAAACCTGGATATTACATAAGCTGTAGTAGAGTGTGAGTCATAGAACTTGAGCATGAAAAACGCTGGACAGCATGTGTTTTAACTAGAGGGGACATGAAGTATTAGCTTCAAAGGGACAAGCGTGAATACCTGTGTTTAGATCTCTAAAAAACAGGCTCTGACATGGAGGACAGAATTAAAAACTGAGTTTGAATACCTTACAATATCTGACTGATACAATATGGCTACTGTAGAATAACATATTTTCATTTTAAATTCAGGGCTTTTTAGAAAATTCATCTTTCTGTTTTCAATCCTTCTCTTTTTGTCAGTATGGAATTCCATGTAAGTTAGACTTGAAAAACTTGGAAATATTGTCTTTCACAAATGAGTTATGTTTCGTGTCAAATATCAGGATGAAACATAGTGTTGAATATGTTTATTTGTTCTCGTAATTTCAACATATGCTGTTAAGCAGTGTCTGTTCAGCTAACCATATGACACACAATGAAACATGGGACAGAATACAGGGAAATGGAGAATGAGATGGAAATCTAGACAGAAAAGATCAAATATCTGGTTTTATTTTTGAATAGCACCACACATCAGAGATTTCTTTAAGGGATCATTGCAGCAGAGAGAAGGACAAGAGGAAGACAGAAGGCCCTGGAAGAAAGTGGAATCAGGTTTCTGAAAAGTGCAGCCTTTACAAAGAAGGTCCTTTAGATACAAATAACATGCAGGTTTACAAAAGAGAGAAGTGGGTTTAGAATTAGGAACTCGGAAAACCAGTGAGTGTCCAACAATGATTCTTAGCAAAGAAAAATACCTATTGCTGTAGGAGCTCCAGTTGTGCCTTGAAAGTACAATGGAGAAAGGACAGAAGTGAAAAGACAAATCTATTCTTGTTTCCATTCAAGAAAGGACTAGCCTTCTCTTCTAACAACTGTCATCTCGATTTGTGCAATGTAGCCCTTCATGAGACCTGGAAGGATGCGTGATGGTAAACTGTCTTCAAGAAAGAACTGTTCATTACAAAAAGCTTTAGAATTTGGGCCTCCTTAACAGCCTTTCAGATAAAAGAGACAGACCAGTCTTTCTTTATATGATTTAAGTAAAAGTGTGATCACTGAATAGATCTGCAGGATGGCAACAAGGACAGAGATTTATATAAGAGCTTTAAGAACAGAGGTTTATAATTAATTAGTCAGCAGTGAATCGGTGGAGCACTGGGAAGAAGAAGTAAAGGAGAGACCCACAGTGCTGCTTGCAGGTTAGCCTGAAGTGAAAGCTCTTGGGGTGTGGGCCAGACTGACAGAGTTCTGCTAAAAGGAAAGAAAAAGCATTAACCTGTGTTCATGCCTGGATTTAATTCCACAAGACACTGCAGGACCTATAGCAAACCAATTGGGACCTAAGGTACATCAAGTAACATTTAACCAGTTGTATGTTCTTTTTATGACTTCTGTTTGTGAGGGAGATAAATGCATGTCTTAAGCAATAAAACATTTCCCCTGATTATAGCAAATGGTGTTTCTTTTCCCTCAAGGGATGTAATAGGAATATCAATGTTTTATATCTCATATTAAAAAAGCCCAAGTTTGATAAAAAATGTAACACATTTAGTAGAGTTGTTATCCCAGGTAAGATAAAGTACCATTACACAATGTCATAGGCACAGAACCGTAAGTACGGCAGATTCACGTACTCACTGTGATTCCAACCAAACTTATACATACAACATCCAAAATCCAGATGATTTTGCAAAGAAAGGCAAGTGATCAGGCTTTTGTAAAGACCACTAAATCTTTGACCAAAGCCTGGTGATACCTTTTATCAAAGGTAACAACTATCTCAATAAATACAGCAAAAGGAATTTTAAATTTGGACACTGGCTTGTATAAGGGAGGGATGGTGGTGGGGAGGAAAGCAGCTGAGAGAGTGAGAAAACAGAAGAGAACCAGCTCAGAAAAATAATCATGGGAAGTGTGTCCAATTTTTCTAACATTTCTAATCACTAATTTCTCCACAGTTGTGTATGGGTTATCTGTGAAAGCAGAATTTCCCCCAAAAGAGTTTGAATAGTGTGTTAAGCAGATGTTTTGTTTCAGGAAGGTAAGCATGTAAAATAGGTATGCCAAAATATTTTCTTTGATGTAGAGTAATAAAATCAAAAGAAGGGCTGATACCAGCTTGCTTTTCCCTTCTGCCTAGTGAGCTGCAGTTTTGCGTTTAGTTATATAGTTATATGACTTCTGGGAGAAAACTTTTCCTAACCTGCAGTGTTTCCAGGAAGTTGTTTCTTTTCCCTTTCTGTGTTGTGACAAAACCACACTCTCCCAATGTATAATTCCTGTCTGTCCCGCAGAGGCACCTGTGCTAGCACAGCCAAAAACTAGCCTTAGAGGAGGCATTCTCTCCCTTAGGTGGTTTGGGGCAGGGTCCGTGCCTCTGGGGTACCCGTCTGCATGGCAAGTGCTCTCATCATCAGCCTTCTGCACTGACTAGTGCAGACAAGGCTGTCCATGGGCAAACTTTTGTGTTTAGATGGGAGAGTGTGTGTGTGATGTGCAAGTGTAACATGCTAGGAGTGCACTTGCGGGAGCTTAAGTACCTTCTGCAATAATGTTGTGTCTATGCAACAGGATAATGCCAAAAGTAGGAGCTGAGACACCATCAAGACTGTTATTTATGTTTCAGGCAAAGGACTTTAAAGTTAAATGTTTCTTCTTAGATTTTAACAAATGGAAATATTCAGAAAAAGAAAAAAGGCAACCAATGAAGAATCAGCAGTAGGTCTCCTTTGAGATAGTTTGAGTCTTTTTTTTAACACTCTAAAGATTCATTGCAATAAATAAGAAATTATCTATATGTTTCTAGGAGAGCACATGATATGTTTGACATGTTCCTGCATATTTCTTAACTTTACCATTTTGCTACCAGACTAGTTCCTACTACTTCTCAAAACACTGGTTTCCAGGTACAATATTGTAATATACAGCTATAAGTAGAGGTTTCATGTGTATTAAGTCAGTGTTCTCATGAATCCATACTTCTGAAGGAAGGTGTTTACTGCTATTTAAATTAATATTTCACTGAAAAATTATGTAGTATATTTTTTCATTGTTAATTCTCTTGTAAAGAGATATGTTATAGCAGCCAAGACCTATCTGTCACAGAAGTTTTCAAAACCAGCACATTAATGCAGTATTGAAGGAGAGCAAATCATGGTTTGGTTTGTGGCTGTCTGGCATGAAGCAGATGCAAGGAGCCGAGAACTGGGCTGATGGCAGCCAGCTCAGGTTTGGCTTTCATGGTGCGAGTGTCCTTCAGTCCTGCCTTGAGTGGAGTCCAGCAGTCTGTATCAGAGATTCCTGCCTGCCAATACTTCCTCTGCATTGCTTTTAAGATATAAAATGCAATTTCACTGAAAAAAAAAAGGATGTAATCTGTATTTTATGGAATATACATGAAGTTCAAGGAACAGATTTCAGGCACTGTACATTGGCATGATTTATTTTATTTCATGTTCTATATGCATACTGGATTTGGTACACTGTGGTTTTACCTTTGTGCTAATTTATGTTAGCTGTAAATATGATCTCAGAGTGTTTAGATATAGTGAACTGAAGCTTCTCCAGTTGACAATTGCCAGGGTGTTTCTTGTGCTGCACTACAATTGAAAATCACAGATCCTACAAGATAAACTTGAGCCGAATTTTGTTTACCTAGATATTGCAAAGCAGAAAACCAGTTAGTTTAGCTTATCTCTTCTCGTGTTTTCTGCCATGCCAGCTGGAATTTTTTCATTGATAAAAACTTATTTCTTTTTTAAAAAGTCTGTCTTCCATTCTGTGAAAGTGAATAATTATTTCCTGAAGATTAATCCCACAAATGTTTCAGTTCTGTAAAGTCACTTCTGACCTCTAGTTTCATGGGCTTTTGCCAGTAAAAATTGAAAACCTTACAGAACTTGAAAATCTTGCAGAAGCAGCCAAGAGAATAAACTTTAATATCAAAAGATGATACAGTTACATAGAAGTATGGAGCCTCTGGTTTTTTTTAGTAACATTATTAGATGATTTAAGTTTTGCTTAGCTCCCTTCCTTCCCTCCAAATGCTAGAACTGAGTTAAACTAAACATTATGCTATTTTTTTAAAAATACTGTGTTTTAACATACATTATACTTTTCAGATTCTCGCTCTTCCTTTAGAAGTACAAGTCCCTGAAAATGTGATTATGATAGCCTACATTCTTAGGGAACACACACTAAATTGGACAGTAAACATGTTTTTCTAACAACAGCTTGCACTGCTTTTTTAATATTTTAAAATATAGCTCCATGTGTTACCATTTTTGCAGATTTAAATATTAGTGGAAGTCTGGGTGGGGAAAACCAGTCCTTTTACCCATATTAATTACTTAGACTTCCTTTGCAGGTTCTTTGTAAAATATTTAAAGAATGAAAGGGACGTAATAGTTTTATATTGTTACCAAACCTCCAAAATTCACCAGGATTGCTAAAATTCTGAACCACTGCCTTCACACTATGCATGTATATATAAATGTCAAAATAATGCAGAAGGCTGCATGTGACATCGTAGCAATGCCAAGCTATGGCAAGTCACATCAAAGGCCTTAAGCTCTGCAGCACCTTTGCAGTCACATCAGATAATAGTCAATCTGTGGTTGCAGCACACCACAGACACTTCACATTCATAATGCACTGCAGTCACCTATTAGATGATCATAGACATGCTAAGCATCATTAGTTACTCTCTAGTAAAATTTTAGTTGCATCACTTAGTATTCATGTCATTCCTATGGATTAGAAGATTTTACTCAAACTTCCTTGTTTATGTTCTTCTGTAAATAGAGTCAAACAGCCAGGTAGGAATATACATTTTTATAAATTCGTTGTATTACACATCAATTCTGGTTTTGTTTCTATTATTGTTTCTATTTCAAGAAGTTCACAGAATCTATAGTGATATTTTTCCTCCCTGTATCCATTTAGATTCTTTTCTGTTTAAAAGAAAGAAACAAAGAAATCTCCCAGCCAAATATGTTATCATGAATTGATATATTACAATCATTGATTTTGAAGGCCTCAGGTATAATACTTCAGTTTTGCAATTTTATTCAGAAATTAGAACTTGCAACAAGAGATGTGTACAATGTACTCTGCCTTGCAGTGCGTCATTTGAGTTATAAGGTACACGCTGTCTATGGATCAAGCAACAGCTGTGGTATTTTCCATCTGGTTTAGGATTTCCTTTTGCTTTGCAATGATTTTATTTCAATTCTTGGCTGAAATCTGGGGAATTATCATGTTTATTCAGAAAGCTGGATAAAACTTTATTTTTATGTTTTTCAATGTAACATTTCTAGTGCACAGAAACTTACTGGGAGCGAGACATACCAATTCAGAGCTACAAGCACATTGAAATATGGTACTAAGCAGGTGATGAAAAGCATGCTTTTTCTGTGATTTAATTTATTTTGGAAGTCTGACACTCGTAAACTGAAGCTGCAAGTGTACAATACCATGGATGACACATCAGAGTTCCCACAGGTAGCTCACCAGCTCCTGGAGCCACCGATGTTAAGGATCGGCTCTATTTTACGCTCTCTGGGAACAGGCAACATTCTTTTGTCAGTAGCATTTTTTTTTCCTTTTGATTGCAGAAAATGTAGCTCTGTTTCCTTGGCAAAGTGGTATACAGTTGTAAAAAAAAACCCCAAACCAACCAGTCATAGCTGTTACATAACGTTTTGAAATCTTCCTGAAAACATAAACCAGAATGACAGGTCTGTTAGAAGTCCCCAGGACAGGATAAAAATTTCCTAGAGAAAGGTCATCTTTCTTTATTAAATTACACATATTTTTGGAAGACCTTTTGTAGGAGCCAAGCGTATTGTGCGGAACCCAATTTGCGGTGTTGCTCTCTGAATCTTGTATGATTTTCCGCGTAGCTTGTTGTGGAGCGCACAGAGCCCGGCTGCGAGGGTTGCCCCCCGTTAATGACCGGGTTTTCACGGCTCTCGCATCTGTCCCAAGGGAGGAGCTCGTGGGAACGAGGGGGCAGGTCATTCTCAGCAACAGGCTCCTGGCTCGGGATCTCGCTCCTGCCAGGAATCTGTCTGAGCCTGAATCTGGCAAAGTTTGGGAAGCGGGGTTAAATGCACCTCTTTGTTCGAGGCTTCCACTAACGGCAGGCGCAGGAATTTCACTTGGCGGTCGGTATCCTGGCTACCCTTTTCAGGGCACTTCTATAGCCGTTTCAATAGCTGGGAGGGGCACGGAGCAGCTTCTCAGGAGATTTAGATTAGAGGTACATTATCTAAAATGCATCCAGGTACTGTCCTAATTTTCCTTGGTGTTAAATATTAGTGCGCATATATATGATGTTGATTGGCTGGTTTCTAATTTTAATTAAAAAAGGGAGACTTTATATAATTGTAGGAAAACATTAAGCTTGAAAAAATATGCAGAAAAATAAGATCTGTGTGTAGCAGGTGAACAGTTTACAGACTTTGTATCGCAGTGTATTTCCCTTTGTTACTTTGGATAAGTACTACAACTCTGAAGTACAGAGCAAGTAAAGGTTTGTGAAAACCAAATTTATTGTTTAGCCTTAGGAACAAATATGAGTATTGAGCATTTCATGTCAATTCTCTATTATTTTCCTTTATAGAATATGCTTCTGATTTAGATGCTGATATCTATAATCAAAAGGTGTAAAAGTTTTTGCACCGGACAGATTTTCCTATGGGTAAAAGCACAGTAGTGTTTCAATACAGAACAATAGCTGTGAGGGCACAGAGTCAACCTTGGGCATTAGCTAATTCCGTTGCCAGAAGGACTGTTGGTTTAGCCCCTTTCAGCAAGGAGCTGATGTCTATCTCAACAGGCAGAAGATCATTGCCTGTAGGTAATTCACTACAATGCATGAGTGCGTTGGAGTCTAGACATTAAAACGGGCCCTTGTGAAGGAGTGCTGGCTTGTCTTTTCCAAATTCTGATTGACTTAGTCATTTGTGTTTCTGTTTCCTTGGATTTTGCAACTGCTGGGCACTGTTATCGGTGCACGTAGACAGACATAAAGGGCTGCTGCTGCTGTTCAAGTTAATGCAAGAGTTCCTTTTGCGTGGTGTTGCTTGTTTACTCCATTGTCATTTAGGTGTATTAAAAGGTATTCATTTAGATGTATTAAAAGGTATTCATGCACGAGCAGCATTTCTTCTGTGGCTCTGAATAAGTGTTTGTCAGGATAAGGCCCTCTGACTAAAGAGCATGAAAACACAATAATACAAGTCCCACCGTTCCCCATCCCTCAATGTATCTATCCAACAACAACTGGATAATTCTTCACAGCTCCTGTGGCAGAGAAATAAGCTGAAAAGAGAGGTGGAAAAGGCAACGAAGGAGGAGAGGCAGGTAGAGGGACTTTAATATTGCTACAGGTAGTGCTGTAAGACAGAGGTCAGGCAAGCATGAGAAGTCTTTAAAATTTCCACGATGCTGAAGAGGAGCTGCTTGAATTTCGCTGTAAGGGCAAAGGAAAGACAAATAGAAAGGAATGTGTCTTGGTGGCAAGGATTTGATATTTCTGAAGTGACAAGTGAGTTGTTGAGTTAGTGGCTGGATTACTGAGGTGGGGTGGAACCAAATTTTTTTCCCCTCAAGTTGCAAGGAAATAGTTTGAAAAATAACACATCCCAAGGTTGCATCCCTGCAATTCCTTTTCCAGACTGATCACAAAAGATAGTTCAGAAATCAGAGAACAGATTCTTACACTGTACTGTTTCCAACCTAACCTAACCTGGAGAACATATGCCTATGTGTCAAGTCCTCATGAGGACTGCAGCACAATTGTTCAAAATCAAGTATCTTTAGATATCTTCAATATCGAAACATCCACCCATCAATACACAAATATGAAATCACAATTACTTACTGAACTAATGTCTATTTTTAAAGAACATTTTCTCCTGTGTTCTATTGCTTTTTCAGCAGCTTTTTGTGACTACTACCTTGCCCTCATGTCACAAGAGAAGTGTTCTGCTGGATTGCCCAAATATATTCCTTCTTGAAGTTGATTAATTCCTACCGAGTCCAGGTACCCAGAGAATCACAGTGTGATGAGTTAAATACTTGCTCACATTTGCACACAGGAAGGAAGCCCCATGTTCAGAACACCAGGTTTCTTCAGAATACCAGGAGGTGTTCAGCAACTAGCAGCATTACCCACCACTGACTTACTCCCCCTTAAAGACAGAATACGGTTTGAAGTGTCTTCCAAGAATTGTAGACCTTTCTGTGGATGTTTGCTATTTTGGGACCACTTATTCCGGTTTGAATGTGATCTTTCATTCTCCACTGTCACCAGGAAACAGGAGTCAGATTGGGAGACTTATGGCTCTAGGAGTCAAAAGCTTCATAAGATCCTGGTGAGAACTGCAGAACACTTGGGTGGCACGACATTGTCCCCTTCACAAAGACAGCTCACCAAAATGCCAATCTGGTCCTTGTGGGGAAAGGAAGGTAGAAGGAGACATGTTGTGCATTGTCAACCTGTTTGCCTACTTGAGTTAGCAAATGCTATGACAGTGATATTTCTAAGTAGCAAAACTTCTATTTCACTATTTTCAAACAACTTGGAGGATTTCTTGGTTTTAAGTTGTCAGTACCTATTTTTTACTAATTCTTAAGCCAACAATGCTAACAAAGATTTTTACATAAAGCAAGCTGTTTTACAACTTGTTTTTTTTTCTGAATTATGCATTTTAATTACTAATAAGTGTTATGAATGAAGATAATTGAAACATTTCATCACTACATACTTAATCCTTAGATTTGAGATGGACCTCGGGGAAAGACTTTGCATCAAGACCTGATGGCATAAACACATTCTTGCTGTAATTGTCAGAGAGCAATTTCATAATTTCTGGTTTAGGGAGTCCTCAGTTATATGCACATTTAGAAACCTTTTTAGTTATCCGAAATTTGTATGTATGGGAATGCAATTGTCTTGTTGCATACATTTTCATCCTGTTACATTTCATATAATTTCTCTGGGATCTCAGTCTAAAGGATTTTCTCTTATTGTTCATTGGGCTTAATTTTGCTTTGGAAAATCAAGCTCTGTGCTCTTTTTGTTTCACACCCTGTCATTTAGAATCAGACAACAATAATTCTGGAAATGGAATGTGCTTTCTGTTATCTGGCTGATTTTGATGGATTGTCATGCATCAGTTTGACTTTGCAGGGGTTGAATATAGCATTAAAATGTTTTGAGCAGTTAACTGAACAAACATGCCATGGAAACTAGAGAGAAAGGTCACTGGCATAGTGTATGGCAAACAAAGCTTTACAGGTTTGTTTTTTTTTTTAACTTGAGCAAAGCTTTGAAATAGTGTATTGTAACACAGTTTGCAGATCACTGAATTATGTACTGTACACATGGTTAACGATTTGTGGGACAATGAGTTATTTAATCAGGTAATGCATATACTTCGTACGACAAGCAAGCAGATGAAATTCTGAATGCAAGAAATTGTTCATCCTCTGAATGACACACATTATATGCGGTGTTATCAAAAAATAATGTGATCTTTTTCCAGCCAAAAGTTGTCATTTCTAGTGACCACTGTCTCATCTGAAAACATCAATTAAGCTGAAGTGTATAGTAAATCATGCCAAGTGTGAGGCAAAAGAGAGTGATCTTAGATCACTGGCATTAGGCTGTTGTGTTGTCATTGCTGTAAATTTTGTTGCTTTGCAGAAAGGACACAGTCTGCAACAAGGTACTTGGTTTTAATACCTGTGTTCTTGCTGTAAATAGATTTTAATCCTAATGAGTGGGAGGTGGTGGATGACTGTAACAATGTGTTGCAGGGTAGGATCTAAAAGGCAAGGATAACCAAGGAAAAGCATTGTACTGATGATGACAGAGATGGCTTTTTATGGTGTTGTCACAGTGCTTATCACGCTGGGGTTCTTATTCTGGATTAGATTTGTTGGTTACACACAGATGAAAGGAAAACTAAAGGAAGAAAGAGGGCAACGAGCATGATGAAGTAGGAAAATACAGGAACCGATTAGAGAGGAACAGAGGTAAAGTGAAGATGGAGAAAGCAAAGTGAGTCTCAGAAACAAGGTGTAATGTGGAGAAGAATTAGGAACGTCTTACTGTTGAGAAACAGCCTTAATCTTTAAAACTGTGTGGGGCAGAAACTGTTTTGTTTCGGCATGACAGTGGTGGATATGTAGAGACAGTGTCTTGTCCCACTTACTATATCTCAGTGTCCTTCCCAGCAACTAGATCAGATCAGACAGGATGAGATGTCATCCTTTAAGAATAAAAGCAGAGGCGTTATGACAAAGAAGGTATCCCCAAAGGAAACAAAACAGCATTACAGGCTTGAACCCTTCCATATAATCCTGTGGGCCCTTGAGGGCTGATTACACTCAAGAGCCATGGATATATCCAGGCACTCAGACTTCTATAGAGTTAGACAGCCTGAATGACATGTTCTAGATGTGAGTAGTGTAGCCAGAGCATTGCTGAGCACTTGTGCTCATCTAGAAGGCTAGAAAGCTGCACCAAAGTGACTGATTGTCACATACAGCAGTGATGATATGCCTCTTCTTCAGGCATGTGTTCTTTTCCTCTACGTTAAGCCTGAGGACAGTGCACTGTTTTCTCCAGGGTTGCTACTGAAAGCAGCCTGGGGAGCGATGTGCCCTGCTGGGCAAATGGGAGATGTGATGGAGCAATGAAGACAAGCGTGGAGCCTTTTCTGTGCCACAGTGTAACCCCCATGCTCAGCAGAGCTGCTTGTGTCCTGCTGCACTCCCCACACCTTTCTGTGAGCAACTCCAGCTCACAAAGATCTCTTCAGGTCATGTATTTTTCTGAAAGCTGGAACACTCCCTGGGAAGAGAGGGAGGTGCCCCAACCTGTCAAAATGGCCTTGCTGCACATGTACTTCTGGAACAGCTAGGCTCTCTTTATATTCTTCATACAGTTTGATTATTTATTTATTTATTTTAACTCCTCAGAAAACACGCAGCTTTGAAATTTTCCCTGTATATGAAGATGCACATATCTTCCTTCACTCATATTTCCAGTATCTGACATCAACAAAAATCCCTAAGGTTTTCTAGTTTTAAATTGTACTTCTGTGAATAATAGTGACTCAAATATTCCAAAGCAATTTTAATGTTTTCCAAATCCCTCAAAATACCACTGCTAGGTCCATGTAACTAGCTTTGGAAAGCCATGTGAAAATGCAAATGTTTGCTTTCTCAACCAGAACTGAAAAATACCAAGTATTTCTAAAGGAGAAACCAAACAGCATTTTCTATTTTCCTTATGTATTTTATAAAAAATGCATATATAAAAAATGAATATAAATTCTTTTAGGAGCAATTGTTTCATAAAAGAAACATGAGTTTGCTTTGGCAAAGATGCTTCTGATTTATGGTTCATTCTGTAAACTTAGCCAAACAATTTCTTTCTCCATTATGATTGGAGAGCAGAGCTGTTGGGGGCAGGGAGTTACAGGATGGCATCTGTTCTTAGAGCAACAGGATTATGTTTATTCATGATTAGTTTATGCAGAAAATGCATCAAAGAGTTTATTTGAATTTTTGATAAATTTGCCTTGTAGAAAAGAAATATTTTTCTTAATTGGACCTTGTAGAAAAAATAGCAGTAATGGCAAATGCAAATGAGAAATAATCTGAATTTAAAGAGCATTTTTTTTCAGAACCACTAGCACTCTAAATAGGGCAAGGCCACTGTCTTTGCGCTTTTTAATAAATTTTGGGCTTTTCTTCTCCCCTTTAATTCCATATGCATATTCCTTGGTACTACAGCAATGGTTTAAAGTGTAGCTTCTTCATGTGTCTTTACTGAAAGAAGGAGATAAGTTTATCAATATACTGCTCAGTAGCCTTCTTTCCCTGCTTGCATTTTAGTGTTGAATGAGGTTTCAGAAAGTGCCACCAACCATGCCGGTATCCATATTTTTGACTCTATGTAAATTTTTGAAGAGAGGTAGGGAGAGCAAATGAAAGATTGACACTGGAGTCTCCTGAAATGTTCTCTGTTTTTTTTTAAGCAGCTTGATTTTCCTTATAGCGTTGCCAAAGCCTAACAGATGATGTTTTCAGGATCACAGACAAGAGATTGAAATGTTGCTAATGTCTGTAGCACTTAAGTCATAGAATTCTGTAAAGAAATGTGCCATGATTGATCTAATTAATTTTTAGATGGGTGGTGAGAGAGAAAGAAACTTCTTTACCGTACAAAATTCTTATATTTATATAAGTGCTTTTTAGACACTGAGTTTCAATGTCCTTGTAATATTCTGACATGGATACCTTGTACTCAGCAATTTCAGTTGAATTGAATAGTCTTCCTTTCTGCCACAAAGTTTTCTACGTTGGCCTGACTGTAACAGAAATGTCATTTTTCACAGTTCTCTCCCACTAGTGAAGACCTGTGGGATCCTTTGGGAAATATAAAGCAACGTGGCAGACAGGCAGCGCTGTTACTTCGAGGAAGCTGTCCACGTTCTGTGAGGAGGTTCTCGGCCTTTACTCAAGTTGAGGGTTCATGGCCAAAAAGCTCCAGGTTATATCTCCTCATTCTCAAGATTAACTGTAATAGTGGATGAACACAGACACTAGCTGAGCCAGGGAAACTCTCATTTAACTGACAGTTACCCCTAACGTGTCATGATCTACAGCAGGCTAGCCCATCAGCCTTCATTCAGTCTAACGGAGCTAGGAGACCTGCTGTTTGTATGGAAAGATTCCAGTCCTCCCTCAGTTTCTCACTGCTGTACTGAGGCAGGAGAGTAGGTATATTTCATGCTGCCCACCACAACACAATTATTACAGAAATTCTGGTCTCTTTTTGCAAATCGGATGAGCAATTACCTGATGGGTATCTCATGTCAAAGTGGGTCTTTCCAGCCGTATTTTTCAGCTTCAAAAGGTGCAACACTAGATAAGTGGAGCTAAAGACGTTTTCCTTTTCACATAAATTCTTCGAAGTTCTCTCTCTTTCTGAGCAAATATCAGAAAGCAATATTAAAACATGTACGCACAATTCATTATTTCCTTACAAAGGCCACAGAGCTTTAGCAAGGATGTCAAAACCAAACATTATGAACTACAACCAAGGGGCAGAACTGGTCAGACATTACAAGAATATAGTTGTATTTGGGGAGAAACAGACTTAAAAACCCTTTTCTGTTATTCTTCAAAGAGCAATAAGTTAATTTGTTACCAAAATTTAGAAAATTCAGAATATTTAATCAAAGCTATTTGATTTTCTCTTATCAGGAATGTGCCAAGTGAACACCCAGAGCAACGCACATGAATAATATGCTTCCATACGGTTTGAGTTTCAACTTCATATTTGTCCGGTGCCTAGAATGCCATGCAGAACTTAAAGAACATATTACAATTAATTGTATCATGTTGGAATAAATAATTTCCTAAATATACACTCAGTCATGGTGGACACTGATAAGAAATTTAATTTGAAACTCAGCTCTTGGCTTCTGGAAATCAGCTTTAACTAAATTGTTGCAGTCATTACATGTTGTAAAGCCTCTATATTTCACACCTCATTTTCTATCCAAATGGATGACAGCCTACTTCAAAGGGAAAGAAGTAAACCTGTGGTCAGAGTGTTCACCTGAACAGCATGTTCTCCCTCAGTTCCGCATCTGGAGTCGCACATGTTTTGAATTCCTATAGGTTTATAATTTAATTGGTCAAAAATCAAAGCATGTCCAGGTGAACTGTACCCCCTTGTAACAGGGTCAGAAACTGGGGGATAATGTTTGATGCTCCACCTTTCCTGACATTTCACTGTTACACAAAAATTTCAAAGTTGTTTCAATGAGCTTCCCAGGCTAGAAATGTTAACCGTAAGCATTCAAAACTTGCAGACATGAAGTTTATATCTAAGAGAGACAATTTTCGAGCCCTACCTGTGTGCTTGCTAGATGCTATAGTATAAGAAGTGAAAATAAGACGCTACTTTGTACCTTGTCATAATCTGTCATATCTTCCCAAGTACTCACATCCTCATTCAGTCCCTGTGAATGTGTCTGGTAGGATTTTATCCTAGAAAACAACATAGTAAACATACAAATACTTCAAACTCTGGTGGCAGGATCTACATGACCCTCGATGTTGTCTTTTCCATGTCCAGTCTGAGAAGACTGGTTATGTTACGTGCACCTTTGTGGGCACCAGTCTCTGGGTATTTCTTTTGATTTTCTTTTTGATGTGTTGAGATTGTTGAGGGAAATGCCCAGAGATGGAAGGTAGGAAGGGTTTGAAAGAAGACTGAAAATAGAATTGGTATGAATCTGAATGGAAAATTAAGGTTCGTCGCTGCCATGAGGTTTACTTTGGACAGTTTGCATTAAGACACATCTTTTAGAAGCTTCTTTCAGGTATGTGTCCCTGGGCAAAATGCAGTTAATGTGGCTGACAACCAGGGCTCCAAACTCTCTCCTGCTTTCTCTCCTCTTTTTCCATGCTTGCTGTCTTGGGCAGTAGAGGGCTGCAGCCTCATCTAACAAGAGGCAAATGTCAAGTCATGCTGAGGTCTGGAGAAACACTTAGGTCTGCCCTATCTTCCTGCTGCCTTTACTGGTCCCGTCTGCTGGGAGGGAATGCAGCAGGAGATTTTTGCCAGTGGTGACATCGTAATCAAGACTGGGACCATGGTGTCAGCATTACAGTGTGGACGATTTGTAAACAGTGAAATGGCAGAAGAAATGAAAACTCTGAAACTTTTCAGTGATTGACTATGTACCACTGTTTCACCAAATGTCCCATTTTGAAGGATGATGTTGACCTGTCTTCATTTCAGTTCATGCAGTATTTGTGTCAACACACATAGTGTGCCGCTCGTAGAAAGGGAGATGCTGTATTGCTGTGGGAACTGTGTATAATGGCTATATAAATTGAATTTGTATGGGGACCCAGAAACTCTATTAATTTTTACATTTATTATTTTTTTTTCTTTCCCTGAACCGAACTCAAATTGTTTGGGACTGTGTCACAACCGATAGTGGCGTTCTTTGGGGACCTCAGTGTCCTGTGCAAGTAATAAGGGCATTGCCACTTTTTTATCTGATCAGAGATTGTTAGATTAATACTTTTCAACTTGGCTAGGCAGGTAAGGTGCAGGAATTTTTAAACTATGTGTTTCCATCACAGAACTGATTTGGGCTGGTTATTGGTAACACTGTTTATGTGTGAATAACTGCTTTTAAAATCACTTGTGTTCACATAGGAGCTGTTTATTTCCCTTTTTTTTGCGGGGGGAGGGGAAAGGAGATTAATCTATATAATCAGAAAGGGGTGATTGTGCTACAAAATAGAAATACTTCGCACTGTTAATCATTGCTTTTACTAAAAGCAGTAACAGACATTTTTTAGGGTATGAGCCACAGAAACTGGCCGCCCAAGACAGACTGGATAAGCGGAGGTGGCCTCTGATGCTCTCTCTGAAGCAGGCTGCAGATGAGGCATGTGCCAATTGTAGCTGTCCGTGCCAGTGCCTGAGATGTAGAAAGGAAGGAGAGAAAGGTGCCTGTAGAGAAGCAGAGGGCAATTGTATGTATGGCCTGGAGGAAGCAGAGGTACAGAGTTCTGTTGGAGCTTTTAACTGCTGAGCAGCATGTGATCTGGTTTTGTATCTGCGATATTCAGGGAGACAGATCCCTTATAGATTTTATTTTAAAAAGCAAGTTTGTTTTGGACAACATCTGTTAGCATGAGCATCTCTTCTTAACAACAACCAACTAGTAAGGCCTTAAAAACTGTTTGATTGAATCAAAAGGAACAACACATGAACTACAAATAGATATAGAAAGTCCAACTTTCAGGTTATGGGGCTGAGACAAGACACATTGTAAGAGATTCTTAGGAAAATAAGCTTAGGAAGAGAACATTCTAAAATTTCATTCAAATAAAAAAATGAGTTATTTAAAATATCGGTCATTTATAGGGAAAATGTGTTTATTTTAAAAATTCTTATTTTCTACTCAGATTTATAGACCCTTCTCTTTCACTTGTTCAAACCATTCATGCAAAAACTGGGGTGTTCTACCGTGACAGATGCTGGATAGTTATTTATTTATTCAAGTTTGTACCCAACAATTGGTCCTTTTCAAGTTATACCTGTGCTAATTGGAATAGCTTTCAAAAATCTAACCAACAATGAGTGGAAAGTGAATTATATAAACTTACTCTCTCATGCTTCCCCCCTTTCTATTAGATACTCATTTCACAAACAGGTATTTAAACCTGGTTTGGCAGGGTATCATTATTCTGTAGCAGGTGTCGATTGGGAGTTTTTTATATTTCAGGATCCTTTGACCTTTCTTCTGGGCACACGTACAGTGTGTTAATGATGAACAATGTCCACACATCAGCACTAATTCAAACTTGAGCTCTTCCAGAGTTTGAAATATGCATGGATAAAGTCTGTGCAGATGGCCCTGAATTTTAATATAGAAAAGTCACAGTAAAACAAAGTTAACTTTTAAAATTCTGCAATAAATCACAAAAGGCAGAATGTGATCCTCTGGATGTCTTAATTAGATGAATTTCTTTCACTTAATCAGACATTCAAAGTCAAAGGGACAAAAGACGCTGTCTTTCGTAGACACTAAGGCCTGAATAATGTTTCAGTGGTCAGAAGAGTTGATTAAATTACTTACTGTCACTCATGTTTGATTGTATTTTTTTTACTGAATAATAACTTGTACATCACTGTTTCCAATTTCCAAGAATATTCCCAACATCTTTATTTCTGGGCTTCCTTCTGCCACACAAGGATATGTCATTGTGTACTTCTATGCACAAATATTTAAGGAATGGTTAGTTTGCAAGCTGAACTTCAAAATTGAGAAATAGCTGAATCAAGATTATCCACATAACCCACTTTCATAGGTATCTCTGGTAGGAATCACCAGAAGCAGTGAGAAGGGCAGAGGTGAGGGCTTGGAGTGTCCTCAGGACTCGGAGAGGAGCACTTCACCCGCTGTGTGTTGTTCAGAGCTCGGGTTTGTGAGTGCCTGAGCTCACACAGGGCACATAGAGGCCTTCAGCCTTGAGCAGCTGGACTCTTCAAGGACTCCTAGTTAGCATGTGCAGATGGCACATTTAAGGAACTTCACATATGGCTTTCCACATGAGGAAATTAATAAATGTCCGTCTGCTTCAGGGTTATCGCTATGCTGAATTCCCATGTTTCTTCTCCAAATCTTCAAAACGTTCCATTTTATTTTAAAAAAAGTCATTTGTGCTGGCAATCTCTCCAGATTTTTCTACCCTTATTGAAAACACTTTTTGCTGAAGCAGGATGTCTTTGGTTTTGTACATTTTTGTTTCTTCCTTAATTTAAGCTAGAGGTAGAGCTGGAGCACGGAAACATCAGTTGCTGCTATAAACAAAATTTTTAGAGAAGAAGGGAGGGAGGGAGAGCTAGAGAACAAGGATTTGCAATGGGGAAGTATTAGACAGGATTGACTCTAGGTGTCACTGTGAGCTGTGACTATAACTGCAGCTCCATTTCCACTTTTACTCAGTGACCCCCCACTTTCCAGCCTTCTTCCTCCCCTCTATTTCCCCATCTCCTTCTCTTTCTGACTATCTCTTTAACACACTCATGTGCATGCAGAGAAATGTGTGACAGATAATAGCTGGAAGCAAGGAAATTACTGTGACCATTAGAGAACATGGCATTGATATAAGTTAATAGATACTTAATAAAAATGCTAGTTAACTGAATAGTTATGATGTGTGATACCTTGATTATTTGAAGCCCTGGAAATTGAATGATTATGAAAAATTAGCTTAGCTTTCTTTTCTCCATTTGTACATGGCTACAGGTAAGAGCAGGAAGCCCCAGCAGACAAGGTACTCTTCCAGTCTAGCTGATGAGGATTGGGCTGAGGCAGGGCTAGATAGTTTTAGGAATTGTCAGGCTTGATTGCAAGGATGAGGAGTTCTGGTAGACTTTGAAACTGTACTGACCTGTATAGATACCTGTGAAAGAAACCTCATTCTCTTAATATTTTCTCTTCACTAATATTAAGTTAACTTCTCAATTTGTAATTCAGAATACTTTCCTATAAATCCACTTAGAGAATACTAACTAATGACATATAGCAACATTATTAAACACTTTAGTGCCTCAGGGTGACAGACTACAATGCATCCTTCGAAGTAGCACTTAGAGACTGTATGAACATATTCTGTCACCTTGCAATCTTTTATAGCATAGCCCTGGAAATATGCAGGAAGATAACATGGAGCAGAATAGAACAGAGTCTGCTGGAGTCACACTCTCCTTAATGTGATGAATTATCAAGATGCCGTACATTTCCTGGTTAGGTCCCAAACAGATGAACTTTTGTAAATGAACAAATCTAAATACCTTCTTATCACACGTAAGGAGAACACTGTTTTCCTGGTGTTACTGAAAGTCTGATGTTACTTTTAGGTGACTTTGTGCAGTGATCAGTACTTTGGCCCTAAATACTAAAAAATAATAAAAGCCTTAGATATAAATAGTAAGCAGAAAACTAGATCATCTAATATTTTCATTCAACTCCCAGCCAACCCAAGATTATTCATTGCTTCATATAATTGTTTCCCTATATCACTTCTGATTTCCCTAAACAACAAGCTTCCATGACTTCATGGTTGTTTCTTTTGTGTTTGTTTTTTTTTTTCCTGGAATTTAGTATGACTCTCCTGAAGGACAATTTTTAAAGCTACTTTGTAGAACTCCATTTCCTTTTTGATTCGTGCTCCTCTGACAGTGCTGAACCTCAGATTTTTGAGGCATCGTGTGAGAAAGGGAAAGCAGTCTGCAAAGCACAAATTTTCCTGGCTAATCTTGCTTGTTGCTGTATGCAGCTTCTAAACCATCTCTCCTTGGTTTTCATCCTTTCCTGGTGGCTGCTTCGCGTACTGTACATTCAATATGGTGATGACTCTGAGATGCACCCTGTCACTAATCTAGTCACTCCTGACTGCTGTGATTATCCACTGTCTCTATCAAATTACTCTTGGACAATGTCATCAGTGTAGCCTCACCTCTGAATGGAACAGCCCTTTTTCCTTTTTTTTTATTTTAAAACAGGATTAAGCAGTCAGATCTGATGACACTTCACACAAGTATAGTTGTTTGAAAACATACTGTCCTTTCAATCACAGTAAGTGACAGTGTGCACAGTGTGCACTCTTCCAGTGCCACGGCTGCCTTTGATACCTGTGCTGACATGCTTTAAGATGAACAGTTCAGAGAAAAATTCTTTACAGTGGCAAACTAATTTTGCCAAATTGTTTGCTCTATAGAATTCTCTTTCCCCTCCTTTTTTTCTTTGTGAAGGAGAATATAACAGGGATTTATTTGAGGGAGGGTTGAGTAGACATTTTCTAGGATGATTGTTTTCTTTACTAGGGGCAGGCTTAAATTCCTGTACTTTTAGAGTAAAGGAGTGGCTGTGAGGAAATATGTCAAAGCTCCCTGTTCCCATCTCTATGCCCAGTTCCTCTCTCATGGATATTATAAAGGCTTGAGTCGGAATTTGGGATTTTTCAGTATGTAGGAGAAAGCTAGAGGCAAAAGAAACCTGTGGAGCTGAGTAGACCACATGCATCTTTAATTTCTGATCTTGCGTTGTCCTTTGGGTGACGAGATGAAGGGAGGTGAGCCTTACTGACTGTAGGACAGGGAAGAAATGGCATCGCTTATCTACAGTGGGTCCTTGTTGGCGGTGTCCTTTAGCCATGGAGCCCCACAGAGGCTGGGCTCTGTGGGCTCTACTGGGGTGTCCCAAGTGGTAGGAGGCAGGCAGAAGCAGGGGTGGAGCACCTGGAAGCAGTGGGTGCATGATGTTATGGAGCAGACTGGTTGGAGTGTGAGAGGAATGTAAGAGAGGAACCAGCAGTGTGTCTCGCATCATACGTGAGGAAAAATTTCTCTGGAGAACTGTAGGGCACTAGGCAGGATATGGAGATCTAGAGGAGAAACATCAGTTTATGCCAACTTCTCATTATCCCAGATCCAAAGACCTGGTGCTGAGTCACAGCATCTTCTCAAGCAGTGTCTGTGCCATGTAGTAAGAAGGCCTGAAGTCCCTTTGCTCCACCAATAGTCTGTGTGGTCACTACACCAGAGACTGAGGGGAGACTAGAATGGAGTCCGCACTGACCTGTGCTGGTGTCAAAGGCTGGGGCAGAGTTTGCTCATGTGGACTGAATGCTCACTGACAGGCTGGGGAACGGAGGAGAGATCCCTTTCAAGAGCTGCAAGTCCTGATGTTTTCCAGCAAAGAGCTGTCGTGTATTGTAGAAGAGATGTAAAGGTGTATAAAATACTTCTCTGCAGGTCTGGTGAAGTGGTGTATGGCTTTTGCAGCATATATTTGCTCTTGCAGCACAGTTTAGGGATGAGGAATGTTTCCAGCAGGGGAAACAGAGAGGAAGAATCTTACTGGAAAATGCTCTTAATCATAATAGAAATTTTCAGTAAGTGTTTTTTTTCTATTTTTTTTCCCTGTAACATTTTCTGGTGCTGAGTAAAAGTAATGCAGCATTTAAATTCTCTTTATCTCAGATGATTCACTGAAGGTCAGGTCTATTGAAGTAATATTTTCTTTCTTATCTGCACCTGATCAATCATGTCATATATAAAAAGGCCAAGCAGTTGTATTGGTGCTTTAGTACAATGTAATGATATTAGACCAATCAAAATAAACTAATCACATATTAGAAATTATTTTAAAGTGATACTGAAAAAAAATGCACACAAACTACCAAATCACACAGATAAAATAATACTCATCGGTCATTACAATGGTGATAGTTGCAGGTCTTTTTCTTCTTACAGAATATTTAACTGGCTAGCTTCTAATATTTCTTTTAATGTTTGCTTTTGCCTGGCAGGAATGTGATAAAATTATGCAAAGCTGTGATTCACATAGAACAAATACAGATTGCAAACTATATAATGTTATTCCAGCCTGATGTTTATAAAGCAATGGATATGCCTGCTAACTTTGTATGCTGATGATTTTTTGCAGCCAGGTTTGTATTTGGATGAATGACCTTTACTTTTTCTAATTATTATTTTGCACAACCAAATAATTTACCTTTATAATCATAAGCAATCATCAAGGAAGACCCTTGGCAGGTGGTGGCATATTTTACTCTTCATATCATTCAGTAAATAGCCTTTTTCTGGTTCTAGGCCTTCTATTTTGCTCTGCATAAAAATAATGTGAATTAACACTTAAATCAGGGCAAATGGTCTCAATTGTTTGTATATGAGTTTGCATAAAACCACAGGCTGTCCTACTTGCTAATACAGGGTTGTTGGGTAAATGGCCTGATGGTTTTGAGGCAGCCTCTGCTCAAGAGTTACTGAAGAAATCAAATTCTTCTCACCAGGACAAACTATTGTGAGCTTTACACTGAGTATTAGGACTTGGAGAAAATCTGATAGTTTCTCAGTCAATGCCCCCAGAAGTGCATTGTAACCAAGCGGTCAGTTTGTCCAGCCATAGCCAGTTAAGCAGAAGAATGTGAAAAGGCTTGCTCAGTTTCTTTACTATTTGAGTCTTTCTGAGTGTCTGAAAGGTCAGAGTCTGTTTTAAAGCACTTACAACAGAATGGCAGTGACTGAATTGCTGACAACATAGCGTGCAATCTTGCTCAAGAAGTGTAGCATTAGTCTAGAGACAACATGGGGTAGTTCAGAGACACCTGAGCTGTTTCAGCAATAACACTGAACTTTCATGCTTCAGCTCTTTCTGATACAACTGCTTGTTTCACAAACAGGTGTCTAAAACTGCTGTGAAAGTCACTTCAGCTGCAGACTGAGCAAAAGTCTACTGACTTTTCATGTGATGGAAGACTGTCATGTAATAATGCGCATGTTACTGTCACCAGGGAATTGCCCTTGGGAGCCCCTGATCTTTCAAAATGAGAAGAGACCTGTGCTTTGGGGGAGCTGGGAAAGAAATCTACTGGAGGATGCCCTTTGTTTCACTGTGTTTTCCCTCTCTCACCAGTGAAGCAAGTTCTAAGACCACTAGCAAAGGGATAAATTCTGCTGTGTGCATTACAGGAATTTTCCCCTTTCTGTTCCATTTCAGGAACAAATTCATTGTTCCAGTGAATATATAGAAATGCCACAAAACCAATTGTTTCTGCAGGATCTGCTGCTGGTCTGCATTTCTGCATAAGAGTGAATGTAATAACCATGTGACATGTTGACAAGAGTAATTATACCCAGAAGGCTTGGTAATTTATGTTGGGTAGCAGGTGGTATCATTTCCTGGTTAGTCTGTACCCTAACTTGTTATTATCCATGGCCGTCAGCAGCTAGAGTGACACCTACAGAGGAGACCTTGGAGCTCGCAGCAGGAGCCAGTTGTTCCATTTGACTGTAGATCGAAGGAATTCCTACCGTCCTTCATACTGTGTGTAACATAACCTTTGATAATATAGTAGACAAGGCAAGGCAAGGCATGACTCATCTCATTGGCTTTCCTCTCTTGTACATGACTTTTTAACAGGTTATGCTTGAGAGAGAATGTGTTGCTACTTACTTTCAACCACCATCATTATGCCACTGATTCAGTCAAATATAGCATGCCATCTAAATAGCTACTGTCCCTAGGGACATATTTTTTACCGTAATATTTCTTTGGTTTGGCAAGTTACTTTGTTACTTGTTTCTGAGTACCTCATTGTTTTGGAGCTGTACAGACACATAATTAGGGGCAGAGTCTTGCTCTGACAAGATTTTGCCCTTAAAAGAAGAGAAAGGGAAGAAAATGTCGCTTCCGTTTTGAAATTGGAATATGGATGTGACAAAAAGGTGAGGTTAAGTAAATTTCCAAGGAAGGTCATGCAAGTGATCTGTGATAGAGCAGAGTTGATTAAGTTTGTGGAAGGGCCAAATGCATTAGGCTTAATAACACACTTGTCTGTATTTTATCCCCCGTTTTCTTACATCAAGCCTGTTCCATTGCTGTAGTTTCTTTAGAATCCTGCTATATTCCAGCTCAAACAATTCATCGCTGTCTTAAAACCATAGTGCAGCCTTATCAGTCTTGTGACTCAATCTGGACTCCGGAGAACATGAAAATCTAGATCTATCATCATCTTTGATCCTTGAGGTTTTGTCAGCTCCTTCCATTTCCAGTTTTAACTTACGTACCTCATTTCTTCCAATTCTTCAATCCATTCCTAATCCTTGAGATTCTTACCTTTTCCTTCTCCCTTCCTTTACCAGGTATTAATGACTTTTCCTTATAGCTGGTGTCATAATCCTGTTTTATCTCCTCTCAGATCCCATCTACTTTACCTTTCCTCTGTGTTCTTATGTTATTTTTTTTTTAAATGTAGCCATGGCTTGTGTCATTCACTTATTTTATCAAGTAAAAAGCTCAACATCTGAGTCCTGCAGGTTTGTTCTAATCCTGTTTATGTGTCTGTAATCAAACAGCAGAGTTTTCTTGCTCAAGGGTCCAGGTCTATGTGTGCGATCCTGAATTGAAGGTATTACAGTAGCTGTCTTTCTACTTCTGTGTGGGTTTTGTGCTGCATATGGCTTCTGTGCATGGATGTCCAAGCTAGCTCCAGACAAGTATATCCACTTGGTGCTAGGGCTGACTTTTTCTGTAGTGTGTAAATTATTCTGCAGGTGGAACTGTGGATTACTTAGGTGATTGTAAAAGTTTTACCCTACACTTGGATTCTTGACATTTACCATTTATAGCTGTTATGATCCTTGAGGTGATATTTCTCTTAATCCATGGGCTGGAAATACTGCTGAATGTCTTATGTATTGTGTAGGGTTTTATGAGGATATTATGGAGAAGATTTTTTCTTAGATGTTTTTTAGAGAAACTAGAAAAAGTGTGTAAAGATAATGGCAAAGAGCTCATGGTGACTGTCACTGATATATTTACCTTTTTTCCCTTTGCAACTAGAAGATAACATTACTAGAGTGTTCAAAGTATTCTTCAGACCAAGGCATGGAATGCTTAGTATTGTGTCACCCTTTCTGTGATGTTAGTTAACTGCCAATGAATTTGTGACTGTTATATACTGCTTATATAATGTCTTAAATACTGAATGCTCTAAAAGCATTTTACAAAAAGTGTTCTAGAACAAGAAATGAATAGCACCAATAAGTCACAAGGAGCACAAGAAAAGTAGTGGCTCCTGGGTAAATGTAGTACTTTCCCCAGTAGGAAGAAAGTCAAGATAGTGGGGTTTACACTCCATTCTTAAAAATAGTGCCTGGATATTAGTAATGTCTGTGTGTATTCATTAGTTTTTAATACTGTATGCCACTGAGTAGAGCCAAATGAACAATCCATGGCCGGTCATTTCCAGGTTCTCCTCACGAGATTGAAATGTATTGTGTGGATATTCCAGTACCTATTCAGTTGTGCTTATGAAATTGAATGCATTTATGTGAGCTACCAAAGAGGATGATGTGATTTGTGATCAAGTCTGGTCCTGGAGGGTGGGATTGAATCTTCCTTTCATTCAGTACCGGTTCTTCTGTAGCAGTAACTGTTCTAGAACTGAAGGATGAGGAGAGTTGCTTGGGCACTGGAACATAATTGACAGGCACAAAAAATCTGTGTGTGAAACCAGAATAAAATCTGCAGGGGCCACATGTTTAGGAAGTGTAATTTACATGCAGAAATACTGGTAAGTCATTCAGGGAGAACTGGACCATCTGCACAACTGGAGAACTGAAAATGGGATTAAACTTGTATGTAGTACTCATGGTCAAATTTCAAAATCTTTCCTATGGCAATGCCAAGGGAAAAAGAAATGGACAAGTATTTCACAAGGTGCACCCCTGTGAAATGGCCATGTAAAAGACAAATGTGGTCTTCATATGTTTCAGAATATATATTTCTATTGATATAAGAAAGTGTGACTGTAATGCTACAAGTGCCAGATGTATAATCTGGTCTTTTATGCTTAAAACAGAAAGTAGAGATGCAAAGAGGAACCTAATTTTGATCAGGAGAATGGAAAACCTTTCTTGGTGGAGGGAATAATGGGATCTGATTTGCTTAGCTTAGCAAAATAAAACCCATAAAGATTTTAATGACTAAAATCATGGAAGCAGAAAAATAACTAGCAATAGTAGTGGCTGTGAGTAAATGTGATCCCAAATTAGAAGACCACTTAGGCATTAGTGGAACATGTTTCTTGAATATCTTACTGAAAGATTACGTTTTCCTTGAGAAGATGGTAGTAGCAAACAGTGAGCCAATTTGGAACATTACAGAGTGATTATACGAGTTTGTTGCTGCTACTGGAACCTAAACCTGGAGTTCCAGGACAAGCCATTCATTTATGCATTCTGGTGCCATAAGTAGTTTTAGCTTAATTTAAGGAAAACATGCTCTTCCAGGATTTTTTACCTTCTAGTGTATCTTTCTGTGGACTGAATAATAATCTTGAGTTTTAATGTCAGTGTAAAAGTTTTCAAGTGAACTTCTCCCTTCTGGTTTTCCCCAATTTACCAGCAGTAGCTAAATGAGCCATTCAGTTTTGTCTCATATTCCACTCTAGTTTTCGTATCAGGGATACGGAACCCTGTAGCAAAATCCTGTGAAAGAAGCCTGAATACTTACTGATAGTAAAGTTCCCCACAGGGACGTCTTGTACCCCAACTAGCTGAATTCAGCTGCAATCTGGTTTGGGGTTTTTTTTTCAGTTTACATTTTTTAAAATTTTATAATACCTGAGGGAGTTAGTTACTTAATTCTTATGAATTACAATGTTAGTTGGATGTATAATTTCCTTAGACTTGTTTGAAAACCTCACATTGTTATTCTAATATTATTCATACTACTGCATGTGTTTTCGTTGTGAAAATCTGCAATAAATAAGTTTCTGGAATAATTAATTACAATAATATTTACTAGCAAAGATTTACAAACAAAACTCATACTTTTATTAGATCATGTCATTTTTATATATAGGTTTTTATATCTAGATCATTTTTTAAAGATAAATAAGTTGGGCAAACTGGTTTACATAACAGCTACAGATCATATAACTGCTGTGATTTCCCTAGTACTGAACTTTAAATGAGAGAAGACAAAAAAAATGTGCCAAAGGTCAAGCTTTGAAATTTCAGTGTCTGATTCTGTAATTTGGTCAAATAAAGGTGAATGGCATTTATCATAAATCAGACTAATTTTCTGTCTGACTTGTCCCCAGTTAATGGCTTCTTCAATGTTATGAATGAGAATAGGAAGCCTGTGTGTTAAGGGAATCATGTTCCCTTAGCAGAAAGGGAACAGATGCCTTAAGTTTGTGTATATCCCTGTTTTATTTCTGTGGGACTTTCCAGCTCTACGGTCAAAACAGCATGCTAAATAGTGAGAACAGAATGCAAAAGGAGAATAGAAAGAGATAAAATCAATAAGATGGGGTTCAAAACATATGTCTGATGAGCTCTTTCTTGTCGATAATGTTGTCAAAGAATAAAACTGAGCTGGAAGGTGATGTGCTAACTTTCTGTCTAGTTAGTTAACTAGAAAAAACTATATTTGATTCAAAGCTCTGGAAAGACATCTGAGAGATACCTTTTTTTCCATGATGTACAAAAAATCCTGAAGGAATTAAAATACTTTTGGTGAGACAGATTATGCAACATTCTTCCCATTAACAAGGGGGCTGACAGCATTTGATGGTCTCTCAGTCTTTGACTTTTCTGGAGATTAAGGTATTTCACATCATTTGGTGAGAAAATAGTCCTGGTCTCTTCAAGGGAGGATAAGACTGTGGATAAATTACCACCAAGTCCTAAAAAGCTTTGGGCTAAAAACCTATTCCTCGAATGAGAGTTGCTAACAGAAGTTCCAGCAGGATTAGTACAGCCCTTTCATAGAATCATAGAATAACCAGGTTGGAAAAGACCCACCGAATCATCAAGTCCAACCGTTCCTATCAAACACTAAACCATGCCCCTCGGCAACTCATCCACCTGTGCCTTAAACACCTCCCAGGGAATATGAATCAACCACCTCCCTGGCCAGCCTGTTCCAGTGCCCAATGACCCTTTCTGTGAAGAATTTTTTCCTAATGTCCAGCCTAAATCTCCCCTGGCAGAGCTTGTGGCCATTCCCTCTCATCCTGTCCCCTGTCACTTGGGAGAAGATGCCAGCTCCCTCCTTCTACAATCTCCCCTCAGGTAGTTACAGGGAGCAGTGAGGTCTCCCATCAGCCTCCTCTTCTCCAGGCTCAACACCCCCAGCTCTCTCAGCCGCTCCTCATAAGGCCTGTTCTCCAGCCCCTTCACCAGCTTTGTCGCTCTTCTCTGGACTCGCTCCAGAGCCTCAACATCCTTCTTGTGGTGAGGGGCCCAGAACTGAACACAGGATTCAAGGAGCGGTCTCACCAGTGCCGAGTACAGAGGGAGAATAACCTCCCTGGACCTGCTGGTCACAGCATTTCTGATACAAGCCAGGATGCCATTGTCCTTCTTGGCCACCTGGGCACACAGCTGGCTCATGTTCAGTCGGTTGTCAACCAACACCCCCATGTCCTTCTCCTCCTGGCAGCTTTCCAGCCAGGTTTCTCCTAGTTTGTACCTCTGCTTAGGGTTGTTGTGCCCCAAGTGCAGGACCCGGCATTTGACTTTGTTAAACCTCATGCCGTTGGTCTCTGCCCAGTGGTCCAGCCTGTTCAGGTCCCTTTGCAGAGCCTCCCGACCCTCCAGCAGATCCACACTTCCACCCAGCTTAGTGTCGTCTGCAAACTTGCTAAGGGAGCACTCGATGCCTTCATCCAGGTGGTTGATAAAGACATTGAACAGGGCTGGACCCAGCTTCCCATATGTTTTGGAGGTGATCAAAACTTTGTGAAAGTTCACGTAGCTTACAGGTGTTCAGAAAGGCCTATCATGAAATGTCTTCCGTTTAAATCACATTTTATGACATCACCTAATAGCATTTTCAGGTTGGAAGAGTACAACAGCTTTCTTCTAGATTTGCAAAGAGGGTGATGACTTTTACAAACTGCAGTGAAATTCTTCCCACTGTGTTTGTGGAAGCAAAATACTTGAGGCCCTCTGTCATCACTGCAGAGCCTGAGATGTTTTGAGAGGAGGACTCATCTCAAAACCAGTACATATATAGACATTAATTACCTTTGGTGCTGTTTAGAAAATTAGCTTATATTAGACACCTAACTTCTAGAGGACTGGAGTTAGAAAAGAAGATTCCACCACTGTCAACTGATTCCTCTGAGATCCAGGGGTTGAGAATTGGTAGCACTCACCACACAGGTCTACTTGCTGGATAAATCCTTACTATATATATGCTTACTATATACACTTCTTGAAGAAAATGTATTAACCAGACTCTGCTTCACTCATGAATAAATCCAAATCTTCTATATCCTTCTATTTTTTTTTTCTTAGCTAAGTCTTTTATTCAGCACAGAACGTGCTTATCAGAGTAAAAAGGTTAATGATCTTTGGGCCTGGGCTGACCCAGGATCAGAGTAGCAGTTTTTTCCTCAACTGCAGCAGGAGGTGAATTCAGAGCCTCTTTGAGAACCCAGATTTACATGCAGCTCAGGTTTAGACAGGGGAACCTTGTGTAGTGAAAGTCCTCTGTGAAATTAGGTGACTCTATGTTGGAAGAGGCAATTTTTTGATTAAAAGAAAAAAAATCTGATAAAAGCATGTGTTTGTTTTTGGAGAGCAGCACGACAATGTGTATCGTTTTTATCTGTCAACAGCCATCACCTTGTCAGAGTTTGGCTGCTGTTGATTTATTACAACCTATGAGAATGTATAATTGGTAGGCTGGTCCTCAGATCTGTTGAGGAGAGGCACAAGTTTGGAAGCCAGATGTCCCATGGTAATGCGCTAAAATAGAGAGATAATCACCAAAGAGCTGAGAAGCCCTTCAACTCATTACTCTTACATACTCTTTTAGCCTTAAGATTTATCAGTGTTTGTAATGAAAGCATCTAAAATGAAAACAACTTATTAACTTCACTAAAGACACCATCTTCCACTCCCCACAAATAAATCTTTTATCGTAATCTGTGCTGCAGGAGTCCCAGGTTTTTAGTCAGAAATAGGGGACATTCACTGATGTGTGCTTATTTAGCATTGCCGTCCCAATGCCCAGGATGACCTTGACAAGGGGAAAAGATTTTGGGGTTGGAAATCTCCTGGTGAAATGACTCATGCAAAAAGTATTACGCTCATTTGTGGAGTTCAGGGATAATTCTTGGACCTGTTTCATCAGGGCTTTCTGCTATTTTTGTGCCAGAACTATGGTCCTACACTTAATGTTTATATGGCCAAGCCTTAAAGTCAAAGACCTTTGTATCTGACAGGCAGAGCTTACCAGACAAAAGACAGAGAAGTAGTCCTGGCAAAGCTCTTCAACTGAGGTGAAGGAACATTAGCGTTTTAAATACTGATTTATAGTTTTAATTCACTATTAATCACAGTGGCTTTTATAGTGTTTGGATTTCATGAGGAGGCTATGAATTTTCAAAGGTGATGTTATTTACGTGAAACTTGTTCGTGATGTTGGAACGCTGGCTGTTAGAGGGCAGATTAGTGAAAATGTTTGGGAGACTACAGAGAACCCCACTTGGACTAGAATTCAGGGACAAGAAGGCAGAACTGTAAAGCCCACGTGTAAATTATCATTTGTCGTTTTCCTCTAATTCAGTCCTGATCTGGAGAGAGGATAAAGCTATATGACATTAAACGAGTCTAAGTGGGTTCCTAGACCATGAGATGTACATCCTCTATTTGCCTCAGACAACTACATGTACATCTTTCTAATGTGATTAGGCCATCATACAGGACACAGAACAATTTATTATTCTGCCTGAGAGCGCCATGTTCCTCTTTAAAAAATTGTTACTCCTGGAGTCGACAATTACTTTAAAATAAATTTACCAAAGACAAAATTGTGCCTCTTGGGTCAGTAAATGACTTCCCTGTTTTTTCTTGAAGAGACAAGGTGTTTATTAAAGACCTCCTTAGTTTACAGTGTTGGGTTTTTCACTTTGAATAATTGTCCAATTAAATATAATTTGGAAGTCCATGCTAACCTACTGCTTGTATTGTACAAGTAAGAATATCTCTGAAAGATGTGCATTAATAAATCCCACTGAGCCCTATCTCTTTTAAAAAATGGCTTCTTTTGTTTAATTTTTAGAATTTTTTAACAGGGCTCTAAGCCTTACATTGGGAAATGCTGCTGTTTTCACACGAATAATTTATATAATACATTTTTTCAAATTCTGTAGAAAACAGTCTTATCATTTATTGTAAGTTAGATTTTTTTTAATTATTATTAACCTATTGCTTAGGTTTGGAACATATTTTATGGTCTAAACCTTTACACATCCTGTTCTTCTTTTGAATGTGTCTAGGTATTTCTAGTCCTGCTTTGCAAGGAGGAAATAATATGAAGTTAAGTAGATTTAAAACTGTGGACTCCTTATGACTAGGAAAAAAAAAAAATTGAAAATTATTTACAAAACAGATACTTAATGTTAACCTTTTCTTTCTTTCTCCTTTTTTTTTTTTTTTTTTTTTTTTTTTGTTTCCTAGAGGATCAGGACTGATAACAGTTCATCTTTCCAAAAAGGTCAGATAGTTTGTATGCTGGAAAACTAACAAGTACAAGTCAGCAAAAGACTAAAAGAAAAGTAGTTAAATGGTTAAATGTAGCAATTAGATGAAATTCTAGCAATCCAAAATAGAATTTGTCAATAAGAGACATGTAGAAAGATAAAGAAAAATGATGTTGTTCTGATGTAACCTGTCCCATAGAAATATGTAGTCATGTACAGCCTATTAGTCTGAGCACAAGGCTGGCAGCAGGACCTCTAAATTTTATTCAAACACAAACACTTTAATGTTTTTTTTATCTACAAGGATATAAGTCACTCCAACTGTTTTTCTCTTATGGATATAAGGCTTTTATTCCTAATAGGAATACAATGAGTATTGATTAGCTAATCAATCTAATTAATAAAGATTTTTAGAACTGGGGAAATAACAAAACATATGGGGAAAATTTTATCTCACTGAGATATTAAAAATAGGTAGCTATAACTGGCATAAAATGAATCCCTAAAAATATTTTATGCCTCTGTAGCTACACTTTTAATTGTAGTTATCATAGCTCTTATTGTATTAAAAATATAATTTTGTTTTGTTATAGGTAGGAACAGACGTGACATTAAATTGCCAGTAAGATTGAAATTAACTGCCTACTGTATGTCCTTTATATTCTGGCTGCCTTCACCCTCCAGTGAAACATAAGGAGCTGGAAAGCTTATTTGCCTTTCGTAGTCTATCAATGCGCAGGACACCTAATTAATATTGAGGTCAGTAATACAATCTGCTGTTCTGGAAGACTTAAGTTCCAACAACCATTCAAACACAAGCATAAGCCCCAGCCAAGAATTTTCCATCTGTGGCACCCAAAATAAAACAGGAGTTAATCAGTACTGCTGTCTTCAATGTAATACCATCCATGGGCAGGAACGTGCATATAACTGCATGTCCATATAAATAACTGTAGAGATCTGAAGTACTTCGTTCATTTCCAGCTGAGATGGGAAGCTGCTTAACTTTTTTTAAGATTGACTGAAACAGAAGAGAAATAGAGGTGGACTTCTGTTATCCAATATTTTGATAACATAATTCTTCAGGAAAGAGTCCTTAGAGAGAAAAGATCTCTGTTGCATCATAGAATGAGAAGGATTTGGGATATCGTGCCTTGATTGCAGATAAGGGACCAGTAATTAGAGGCTGCTGTTGTCCAGCCAGTATAAAGCCATGTTCTGTTGCAATTTTTGGAATGGGCAATAGGTTAAAGAGTAGATTTTAAAAAATGTCTGTTTGGGGAGGATCTAAAGATAAAGAGAAATTGTAGAGAAGTAAAACAATCTTAAAATCAAGAGCAACAATGCTAGAGTTTCTGCAATTTTTTTTTTAAATGATACGGAGAGCAAGACCTAGCTATACCTATTTCTCCTCCTTTGCTGCATACTTACCTATGCAGAATCCCAACAATCTGTATTCTGCTTTGGAATGATGTATTGATTGCATTAACTGCACTTGCAGTGCAGCTAGTTACTAAGAACACTCCTCTTACTTCTGCAACAGTTGTGCCATTTCCCAGAAATATTTTTTTTATGCGGATTCAGGAGAAAGCAAGCCAAACACAAACTGCCCAAAATTGTGTGGAAGAATTGGCTTAAACACATACTGATTCCTTTTGGAAATATGGGAGAATGGCACTTTTGGAACAAAATGCTTTCCTGGCTCCTTAGCTGTCTGCCTGACGGACATCAGCAGCAATGACACCCCTAAAAACATCCATCTCAAACACCACCTCCAAGGTTTTCATACTTCCCTGCTATGCTAAGCATCCTAAAGGCCTGATTGCATTCTGGGGGAAAAATGGAAGCCAGAAGTTTGTTGAAATTGTGCCATTTTGTGAAACAGTACTGTGGGGATAAGTCAGAAAATTCAGACCTTTTTTTATCAATATTTTTCCAGCCATCTCTTCTTTGCTCTCTGTTGTGAGCGACTTTACAGAATGCAGTGCTCAGTTCACACCGTGGTTACTCAGTTAATGAGTAAACCCTGTCTTTTTTCTCTGTCTACTACTTAAGCACTTACTTCACAGGCTTTTAGCTGAGTGTTGATAGTCTGAGGTTTGCAAGACTATGTAAGCAAGACATCATATCTCTGCTTCTGCTGAAAAAGTCCCACATGAGCTGTTCTCACATTAATAAGCTTATCCAGGTTCTCCAAGTAATATTAGGTGGATTCCAACAGTACTTCTCTCAACCAAGTAGCAAGTTTCTTATTTGGAGTGGTCTTAACGTGTCAGTGTCTCATGTCAATGAGCCGCACTAAATATGACCTGAAGACTGGGAGCAGATTTCTAGAATGGATTTTTGTAGGGTTGGAGGCTAAGCAACAGTAATTGCTATTATGGACTGTAGATCTTCACTGTCCATTAGTGTGTGGGATATTGCAAAGATGCGTGGAAACCAGTAATGCCCTGAAGAACTTTTATCGATGCCAGGAAGAAAGGAATCGGTCTATGGTTTAATGCACCATTTCCTTCTCTTAAAGTGCATTTTGTTTCAGTGTGTATAAGCTCTTCAGGACCACTGTTGTGCCAAACAGATAAGGAGTTTGTTACTGTAAACAAGACTGCTGCTTGAAATCTTGAGGCTGTGTGTGTTTATGATTGTTAGTTTTTAGTGATTGGGCCAGCTGACTACTTGTAAAAGTTTTCAGTTTCCAAATTCGCACAGTCTGAGCCAGTCTAGGATAGCTTAATGGATAAATGAATGGAAACAAAAGCCCTGTTATTGCTCCCTCATGTTGCCTTTAGACCCACTTATACAAGATACTGCTATAATGTTAGGTTTGATTATAAATCAAATTATTTTATATTAATTTTAAGATCAAGCACAGACAGTGATTAGTAGCCAACAGATGTGGCAGTTTGCTCAGCAAAGAGCCACATGGATGATTAGGGGATTAGAGGATCCGATGTGATGAAGAGCTGAGATTGCCTAGTTTAGAGAAGAGAAGGCTCAATGGGATCTTATTGATGCATATAAATACCTAATGTGATGGTGTAAAAAAGACAGAGACAGACTCTTCTCAGTGGTGCCAAATGATAGGACAGGAAGCAATGAACACAAATAGAAATACAGAAAAAATCTCTTTTAGATAAGAAAATTTTTCATTGTGAGGGTGGTCAAACCCTGGCACAAGTTGCACAGACAGGTTGCTGAGTCTTCATTCTTGGAAATATTCAAAACCCAGCTGGACACTGCCCTGAGGAGGTTGCTTTGAGCAGAGCAGGAGCAGACTAAACAATCTCTAGAGGTGGCTTCCAAACTCAAGCGTTCTGTGATTCTGTTCCCTATCAAAGGCCAAGTTTCTGATGGGTGATTCAGTACTAACTGAAGCCATCTAGTGTCTTTACATCAGCTTTAGTGATCATGGTTCACATCAAGCATGAGAGGAAAAAGAAACAATATTAGTAGAGAGAGAAAGTGAGATGAGATCTAGAAATGGATCTAGAAGCAGAAGGATCAGAGGTACTAATACAAGCAAATGAATAGCAGCTAAGAAGATATATGCAAAAAAGTCCAGAATCCAATATCAAAAGAAGGGGAGATCTTTTCAATACCAGCTTCTGTGCTAAATAGCACTTCTACTTTGCAGCTGATCAAGTGCATGAATTTTAAAAAGAAATTTGCTGGGCAAAACGTGAGTCTAATACTATGCTTTTAGTAGTTGTCAAATTTTCAGTCTTCATTTTAAGTTCTTAAGTTGCAACTATCATAAAAAAAGAAAATTCTTATTTTATTCAAACTTACACTTTATTCCATGAAGCATTTGAATGTATACTTACCAATAACCTCGTGCTTGGCTGTAGACACTTTTAAATGTTGAGGACAACAAATTTTCACTTGGTGCTAATGTCTAATTGCAGTTCTTAAGCATTTTTGAGGACAAAATTTGTCTTAAGCATCTCTTGGATCTTCTAGGAGACCTACTGGTTATTTAACTTCCTACGTTTCACTGTTCTTAATGTGCTGTTAGGTATGCGAGTGGCTTTATGCATTTTCTTTCTTGCAAGGTAACGTGATTTATGTTATTTGTTTACAGAAGAAATGTGCAAGTCAGTGGTCCATCTTCTAGAACAGTGTTGGTTTTCAAGTATGGATGATGAAAGCATGGTCAACAGATCACTGTTTTATATAGATTTCTACTCTTGGACATGTGTACTTCTCAGATCTACTTATGAAGGTGGAAGCCACTGGTGTTGTTTATTTATGGAAGGTTTATGAATCGTTTACCATAACAGTATTAATTATATTCTCATGAACAAGCTTCCGAGAGAGTTATACTTCTCTGGGGCAGCGGAAACTGGACTATTCTTAAAGAAAAGTTTAAAGACTTGGGTAGTGTATGGACATGATGGTAATTCAGCTTGTTGAATGCTTTAGGAAGTGAAATGAGTCAGCCAGATGCAATACTCAGGAGGCAGTCAGCACCTGTAAATTCTCTGCCTTGCTCAGCTGCCAACCTGGCACTAATAGTGAGATTTCTTCTGTAAGTTCATGTGCTGGAAATAAGAGACAAGAGGTGTTAATGGTTAAGAACTGTCAGCATGATGTGATGGTGAAAATGGTGGAAATGGCTCTAGGATGCATAAGACAAAGACTCACCGATAGAGATTAATAAAGTATTGAATGATTTGTAAGGCATGAAACAAAAACACAGTTGTGGCTTCCCATGTTTAAGGATTAATGGAGTTTGGAGGAGATGTGTAGAGATCTTGATCTTAAAAAGGAGAGCATACACCTTGCCTTGTTTAGCTCTGGAGAACAAAAACCTCGAGAAGATAGTATTTTTAATAAAATATGGAGGGCAAAAGCTGGAAGCTGCTAAGAGTAGTTTAAGATACAGGTCAGTGCTGACCCAGGAATAAATGAGTATGAATTAAGCAGCAGCCTGCAAATAAGGAGATTTTTAATCCCCAGAACAGGCATAGTGAGAATGGCACAAATGACCAAAGTAATTTTAACATGGAACTGGTAAATTTGAGAAAGGAATTTTATGATGCCCTTTACTACAAAAGGGGAAGGGAACTCCTTGGCCTAGCAGGTCACTTGCAGTCCTGGATTCCTACACCCTATGTCATTGGGTTGGTTTCCTTCAAGATCTGTTCTTTACACTTTGTTCCAAACTGGTGGTCTCTTTCTACCATCTGTTACCTGTATCAGGACTAAATTGGGTTGTACTTTGTAAGGCATAGAACGTGTGATCTGAAAGTTAATGCAGTATTTGTTCAGTGTATTTGCATTTTTGTGCTTGATGCTAGTAGAAGATACAGCCCTGGATTCCTCCTCTGTGGGCTATGATTCACCTTCATTATAAATATTTCACATCAGCCTCATGTTTAATGATGCTGTTGGAAGGGGGAACATCTGGATTCTTCTACCAGGTGCTGTAGCTGGATCTTACAAGTTGTATGCATTGCTTTTACTGTCTCTATTAAAAATTAAAACAGGGGAAAATATGCCTAAATTCATCTGAACAGCTGATCTTGAAATTATTATATTAGATTATTGTATAATTCCCACTACTGCAATATTTGAATAACACCCTACAATATTCATGTGTACTTAGAGGAACTGATGTACTGAAGAGATAAAGGGATGTATTCAAGGTTATACAAGAAGTCTGAGGTGAAAAAAGCCTGGATATTTCTCTAAGCATGTCTGACTATTGCTCTGCCTACTGGGCTGTTAGAAAGGATGCCATCTTCTTGAAAAGGTTGCTATTTCTACCTCAATGACTGGCTATTTGACTCTTCATATAGAATCATCTATAATTTTGATTCTTGAGGAGATTTCTCAGTTACAACACAGGTCATTCCTTTTGACATTTTTGTACATCTGGACCACATGGCGTCCTGCCTAACTACGCTTTTCCTGTTCTCCATACCTATCCCTCATTGTTTTTTTTTTTTTAAGTACTATGCTATGAACAGTGTGATATCTATCACTGAAATATTTACATGTGCTGTTAGCAGTGTTTTGTCTTCCCGAGGTACATCTATGTACCTTCTGATCACTGACTATATTGTGTATTCACAGAAATGTGTAGTATATAGGTGATGCAGGGTTCAGTGCTAGCCTTCTGGGAAAATTCCGACTAGCAGCATCACTTACTTGGGTGGATATTGGTGGGAAGAATTATCCTGAGATATCCCTCAAGCTCTATCCATATCAATATCTGAATTACTTTGTGAAGTGAGGTAAGTAGAGACCAATGTGAAACCTGTATGTCAAGAAAGTTAGAATTTCTTCTACATCTTCCAAGATCAGATTTTGTCGTTCAGAATTCATTTTAAATAACTGAAAATATAGGTGTGTTAGACTGTCATTAAAAGGCATTAAAACTCTGCTGCTAATGATCTCATTTTCTGGAATTTTATGTAGTTAAACTACTAATAACCTAGACCTTTCCCTTCACACCATAAAAGTGATGTTGATTTTATGTGGTAGAGACTGAGCACTGAGGCAGAGCACTTTTCACGGGGTGTTGAGAACCACAGGAGAAATTCAGCTCATTACAGCTGTGATAGCGTAGCTCAGGGGATGGTAATAAGATGGTGCTGGGTTTATTATGTTAGCGCCAGTTTGCTGGTGTGGTCTGCTGATAGGTGTTGTTCAAATCCTTTAACACAAAACAAAGTCTTTTAAACTCTTCTCTTTCAGCAATTCATTTAACAAGAAGGAGTGCTTTGAAATTAGTCCTTGGATATAGTGTCTTCAATTTACGCCCTCAGTGCAGTCAGCACTTAATATATCCCTTTCAGAAGCAGATTGTCACTGCAAAGTGTCTGTACACAGTCTGTCTAATTCATCCACAGAGGTCCCACTGCATTTCAATTGTGTCTTTTCTATTGCTTTTAGGAGCAAGGCTTGGGGTGCTGCACATTCTTGCCACCTTTTTCCACTTCACTGAAATCATTCACTTGATTTAAAAACCCTACACAACTAAATTGATTCAGTAAATCCCTTTTTCATGTACAGTAAGTGGTTTGGTGTAAGGCACAAAAATCTTTCTACTTTTACACTTCCTTTCATTTCATACAATTGTCCTTAGAAAAGTAAGTCTATAAATGATAAAAAAAAAAAATACAAAGTGGAGCCAAGTTAGAAGGAAAAAGTTTTAACTAGCTTTTTTGTCAAGCTTCAAACAATGCTTTCTCTGAATCTGACTTTTTTTTTTTGACCAGTGTCTGTTTACAGTCACTCGTCATTAACTTACATGTAGTTATCAGGATTTGCAGCCATCACTGGCCTGTTTGATACTTCGCTTTTTAAACAAAAAACACCCTCAGAAATTGATATGGTAGCCAAAATGATATTCATAAAAAATTTAAGAAAGAGCTCTCAGCATTAAAAAAAAAAACTTTTTTTTTGAAGGAGCTGAAAAGAAAAAGGTCTTGGAATTACAAGCAGTTAGACTTGGGTTTTTGCGTAATGACTCCTGGTATCCCACTGTGAGAAGACTTTCCCCAGCTTCTCGTCTGCATTCTTCCTCGTTCCCTGCGGGAGAATGAGTTGGATTTGTCTGCCATATTCACAGCAATCGAGGTGATCCAGGTTGAAAGAAAATCAATAAGATGTGTCCATTTATGCCTCACAAAGGAAGAAAGGTCTAAAGAACAGACATGGGACGTGATTCAAGCACTAGAGACTTAATAAGACTTCTACTTGTGTTTGAAGGGGATGGTAATTTATATTTTACTTTGAACTTTTTTTTATACTTCGTAACTATTGGGATTCGGGCTGACATGGGAAGCAAGGAAAAGAAGGTTTGATGCTGTCTTAGAAGACCTAACCCATTTGGGAAGGCCATGCTCAAAAGTTCAAAAAATTTTGTTTTAGAAAAGATTAAAGAGACATCATATCATCATACTGATTTATCGCTATTGATAAAACTGGTTTAAAGTATTTTGGATTGGGATACAATAAAAAAAGTCTTTCTTCGAGAACAGCTGCAAGTTTCTCATTATTGGCTGTCTTTTCTGTGTGTTTGATATCATTTTGCTTAGAAATAGAGGAGCAGTCATAATAGGTACCCTGGTGCCACTTGAAGCTTTGCCAGAACAGCTCCCCAAAAGTGGTTGTTGTTCTTCTTGATGTCTGTCGTGTCAGCCACCAGGGTCCTGCTCTCCCAAGGGTGTGCTTTGTCAGCCCCCAGCAAAACTACTGTCTCTGCTTTATCGTACGTTGTTTTTTCAAGCCAATCTTGCAGTGTACATTTGCAAGTGAGATGTAAGCATGTGCTTATTCAGCAGGAGTTAGGACCTAAGGGAGTTTTGGAAACAAAACCCCCAAAACTTAAAATAAAATAAACCAAGACAAGCTCCAGACGTGGGTATAGTTATTGCAATCTTTTTTGTTTTGTTTAGTTTTGTTTTGTAAAAGACAAAAACGAAAGCAACCCTTCCTAACAAAGGAGCAAATGGCCTCAAAATTATGTTTCAACAAGGCATGAAATAAAAGCTTGATGATAAATGAGGTAGTATGACAGTGTGGTGGAAAAGGAAATATTCTTTCTTTTTCTTCAAAATATTTTGGCTAAATATTCCCATCAAAATGAAGGCTGACACCGAAAAGACCTCAGATGAAAGGTCTGAGATGGAGAGGGTGTACCCCAAGGAAAAGGAATTCATATTCTGAAATCTGACTCTTCTTGCTAAGTAGCTCTTTAAGAAAGTTACAATTATAAGAGATATTTTCAAGAAGAAAATTGTGCTTAGTGCTTTATGCAGGATAAAGTTAAGGGTGTAAAGAGGATAGAGACAGATTTAGAGCCCACTTTAAAGGTATGCAGAGGTTTATCATTATTAAAACTACCATTTGTTCCAAATCGGCCCCTTTTCACTGAATCTTTGGCAGATTTTTGCAGTTTCATCCAACTTTTCAAAATAAATTGCAAAGTGAGTTTGAGAAGTATTCAGACTATTAATGGATTTTTTTAAGGCTTAATTGGTATCAAACAAGATTTTAGTGAACACAGCCAAATGTGCCCATTGCATTGTTAAATGAGCAAAGCTAGCATTTAACTGAGATTGACTTACCCTACTGTCCTTCACTTTGAAGAACTGTACTTAAGCAGGGTGAGATCAGAATATCAAAGCAGCCCAGGTAATGTGCAGTGGCAAATTTATTTTTTTATTGGAAGGTTTCCTTCATATGTGTTTCAACATGGTGCTGTTGTGGAATAACCACTATTAAAACAGTTAATAAATAAAAAGAGGTGCTAACAGAGCAATTGTGCAACAGTGAATGAAAATCAATGTGTGTCAGGCTGTATTGCCTGGAAAGGAAATGTAAAAATAAATCCCAGCAAATTGGAAAGGGATTGGATGGACCGGCTGACCAGCCTGCCACATAGAAGTGAGATTTTTCAGTTTACAGGCAGCCCTTTTTCCTTAGAGAATCTGAGAAGTGTTTTAGTATCTCATTTACATAACAAAAGAAGTCCAAAATCAGCTTTGCACACAGGGAACTATGCAAGTCTGCAACTGAGTTGCACTGAGGGCAGAGGCATTGAGAGCAATGACTGCTCGCCTGGCCCCTGCCCAAGGTTGCCAGCAAATGTTCTATGTGATAGAGGTATTTCATGGCAGTTTAGGGCTGGTGTAGCTGCTGCCTCTTTGCCTTACACCTAACAAATGTAAATATCTGTCCTGCTTTTTCAGAAGGCCCCACCAGAGAAAATCTAGTTTCTTGGCATCTTGTCCTTCACTGCCTTTCATTTCCTAGGGGATGAAGTGGATTCCTCTTGTACAAAGCCACAGTGGCAGTAAGTGGGAGCATGAGGTTATTTCTATTGATGAGTGTTTCCGTTCGGCTCTTTCCGGAGCTCTTGGCAAAAGTGTTGTAGAGTTACGAGACCACCCTCACCACTGTGCTGCTTTTCACCCTTCTTCCCGCAGCTGTACTTGATTTCCACAAAGCTCCTCTTTACTCTTTGTAACTTGTGGTTTAGATAAGTCACTGAAGAAATTGGTGATTTAGGGTCTTCAAATTCGACATTTCTGCAAGCTATAAACAGGTAGACAAAATATCAACAGTCCCACTTGTGAGATGTGAAGGTATTTTTATCTGTGTGTGTCCCTGGGAGGAGAGGAGGATTCCTGAAGTAGCATTAGAGGAGGTTTGCACTGGAAAGGGGAATGATACTGCCATTTCAGCATTAATTCATTGGTAGAAGCTGGGAGTCTGGAAGTCCCACTATAGTTTTATGAAGAGTGCATTGTTATTTCTGGGTATTTAAATTTTATGTTAATACTATTGAAAGGAAAGAAAAAACATTACTCTGAAATAATAGAGAGACCCATGCTACAGGAGGCCACGGGCCGGGCTGGTGCTTTATTTGGAAATGGAAAAGCACCTTCCCTCATCTACACTCAGCCACTGGAAAGAGCTGGTCAGCGGCGATCTTGGCACTCAGGGGTGCACTGCATTTTCTACCAAATGAAATGGCTCTTCTTCCCAAAAACAATTTATCAGAGGGAATGGGGTAAGTTGGACAAAATCACTGTTCCAGCCCGCCCTGGGTGAGCTGCCAGACTTGCCTGTGTCCATACTGGCCTGCCAACGGAGGGTGTGTTTGCATGTGCGTGCTTGCAAGCACAGAAAGTCTCAGCTGCCCCTAAATGTCTTCGCCAGTGTCTTTAGAGTATCAGGTATTTTGGTGTGATGCAGTGTTTGCTTTGCTGAGTTCCTTGTCCACAGGCAGAGCTCCCCACTATCACTACAAATACCAAAAAGGAAAGATATTGAAAAAATGTATACAATAGGAAAAGTGGGTTAATTCACTCCCTATGCAGCCTCTGCTACCACTGAAAGCTACATCCAGTTCCCAGAAGAAAAACATTATGCCTCCATGCAGTATTCACCCAGGAAGGCAGCTGTAGGTCTATGTATTAATGGTGATCCCTGACTGTTCAGTTCATTCTGGGGAAAATTCTGAAGAAAAAATGAAATCATTGGGTTTCATCGATGTGTTTCTTGATTTGCTGCAGCATTTCTGCCCCAAAGTAGCAAACCCTTTATTGAATAATGATGAATGGGAGATACAAAAAAAGAAAGGAAAGAAACCCCTACACCTCGAATGCCCAGAACTTGAAGTAAGTGAGCTCAGTTCTTCTTTACAGAGGAACTGTGAGAATTATCCTTCTTTATTAAAAAGAAACTGTCATTGGAATGCAAATTTTTATTTTGATTATCTGTCATGTTCTGCTTTGAAGTTTTTCAGACAAAAATAAATATCTCCATAACAGAGAGGATTATAGTAGTCTTGTTTAGAATCATCTGACTAAGAGTGACGTCTAATCTCAGAATATGTAAGGTTTTATTGAGGCCACAGAGACTTTGGAAGAGCTTGACTCTTTCATATTTTGTAAATTTTCTATAAAAGGTTTAACAAGGTTTTTAGTTCAGCCCCCCAAAAAACAAGGACTGTTTCCATCAACCATATTGTTGAAGAAATATAAAACACACCAAATTCAATTTAAATAAAGCTGTAGCTAGGTTGTATCATACTTATCTCAGTAAAAAGTATTTTCTTTTACTGTCCAAAATAAATAAATATCTGTGACTCGGCTTTGAAGGCTTTGCTTGGATAAATCAGGTTTTGGCAGCTCTGTAATTCATGAAACAATACCTCTAGCTCTACCGGAATGGGAGTGGGATGTTTCAAGCTTTATGATTCTGTTCAATTCTGGAGCATTAATGGGGCTATTTGTAAAGAAAGAAATATAATGAGTTATCAAAAAACACAGCAAGAACTCTAGAAAAGGGCAGCCTCCCATCCATCACCCATTCTAGCGTATTCACAAAAGAACAGGGCAAGAAATCTTGTGAGGACGGTAGGGAATTTTGCTTTTACTCTAACCTGACTTTCACAAATTGTGATAGGCCTGGAACATTATTTTCTTTACAAAATGACCCCAGCTCGATCCTAAATCCAAAGTGGGAGAGTGTGTGGCATGGATTTTTGTAGAGCTTTTTTCGTATTTTCCTCTACTTTATGCTTTGTGAAGGCATTATCTTAATTAAGATTTATTTATGAAAATAAAAGTATTATATCATTTTTATCTGATATAGAGGCTAATTCAGCATATCGACATTGCCATATTTCTGTGGCACATTCTGTTAGGGCTATAAGTAAAGCTAACTGTCGTTTTCCTTCTCTCCTCCTCTATTTTGGAAGTTTATGACTAAGCCTTGAAAAGTTCTTGTGGGTTGACACTTTGACATATGAGTTGGGAATCTGAGAGCAATTTTATTTTGAACATTAAAAAAAAAAAGGGCAAACCTACACTGAGCTATTTTTTTTCCTTTTTGTTGATTGGTTTTTTTCAGTTGTAGAAGCACATACCAAAATTCTAACTGGTATGTGTTGTGACATAGCTGCAGTCCTGTTCTCTCTCATCACTCTCAGTATCCCTAATGAAGCCCAAAGAAGGTTTTGAGTGAATATGGTTTTTAAGAAAGACTGAAGGTTTTACCCCAAAGATAATGAGATAATTAATGTATTTCATAGTGTAGTTCAGAGACGGTGAAACAGCTTGGACTAATGAAATGAAACACTCATACCAAAACAAAGGGCACAGCAGGAAATAGTCTAAAGTACATGATAATCAATTTTCATATTACAAGCTTTTGCATCTCTCCTTCCATATATCCCATTATAACAGGGCCTGTTGCTTATTAAAAGGAGATTGAGATGTTGCTAACTGTGGAAGAGCAGATCTTCAGGCAGCATGAATAGGTCTAGCTGCACTGACGTCAATCAAACCAGCTGTGGATCTGACTCTGGATCTATTTGGTGTAATAGGTCAGTCTTAATCTGCAACCCAGGAGTCTCGCTCTTAAATCTTTCCATGTTTTGATGGCTAGAAGAATAAATGAAGCTTTTTAAAGCTTCACAATGTAGAAAAAAAGACTCGTGCCTACTATCAACAGAAGCTTTAAGAGTAGAGAGAGCACCTTGCCCTCTCCTGATGCTGAGTGACTAGTGCTGGGGTGTGACGCTTCCAGACAACCCTTTTTACATACCCTACGCTCTGCTTTCCATAGGGCCATTTCCTTCAGTAATATATTTCCAGTGCCTAGAAGTATCTGGCTTGGTACCATCTGGCAGATATTGACAAAGGAAAAAAGATCTTATACTTCTCCTAGCTTGCTTGTTGGAGAAATTGTCTTCATTAGTACAAGGAGTATGACGGAGATACTGGGTTTGCTACTGAAGTACAATTTTGTACAGTCCGCTGTACTAAGCATATCAACTAAGCCCATCACAACAAAAGAAGCTCAAAGACTTTTACTGCAGCGCCTCTCCATGTGAGATTTTCTGAGCTGATGCCCCTTCTCCTCCCTGCCTCAACCACTTTTCCCCAAGTTAAACCAGAAAGCAGAGGGATGCACTCAACATCATAGCAAAGACAACCTTGTCCTGAAGAGTTTTAACATTTAAACAAGGCACATCTGAGGCTTTACCTTGTGCTGTGGTATCTGGATGGTGTACTTCTGACCTAGCTTAGTTGACCTTCCAGGATTCAAATTGCCTTTTCCCTTTCTCAATACAACAGGCATGGACAAACCATTGCAAAACAGATTCTGTGACTCCAGTGATGCCAGGACAGTGCTGAGGCTTTTGCTGCCTGGGGTGCAGTTAGGTGGCGTACTCATTGATCTCCTGTCTTGCAGAATTTTTACAGATCTACAGACCTGATCAGTATATTTTTCACTGATGAGTCCCTTGTGTTTGCCAGTGAGAGAATTATTTTTAAACCTGGGCTTCATGGGATTATGCTCTCTACAATATATAAGTATATCAAGCAGTACTTGAGGGATGACTCACGTGCTTTGACTTTTTAGCGATCCCCTTAACACTAATGAAAATAGCCTCAGCTGTCATTTGTCAAGTATTTGGCTCCACAGAAGTAAGGGAAATTCATACGTGGACATGAAAGGTTGTGGCAAAATATTCAGCATGCTGCAGCATTTTAAGACAGCAATTTCACCATGTGCTGTAAGACCAAAGCATCATAAAAACCAATGTGTAACACTTGATTTCATAGTATCACGAAGCCTGACTTGAGAGGATAGTGCACTGAACTGTGGAGTTGGTAGCAGTAAAATAGTCTTAATGAGGTTGTGTTTGGAACTGTTTTCTGCAGAAGGATATAACCTATCTCCCACGGCCATCAAGGCCTTTGGCCCTTGGCTGAGCAAGATAATTAAAACTGATTCTTCCTCCCTTAGAGCAGCAATCTGAGATCCTGCTTACTAATTCCAAAAAGCTACAGCTTGAAGAAATGTAAAATTATACATGTTTTGAGCCTGTCAGAGATTGAACTCCATGTAGCTCATGCTACCAGTCTTCATGCAGCAGCATCTGTGAAGATTTTTTCATTTAGAAAAAAGAACATTTAGCTGCTTGTGGTCATCACCATATTAGTCACCTTCCATCCTTCCCTTCACAGCTAAATGATTTATGTTGGAGTATTTTTTCATGTTTGCTACTGATGCTCAATGTAACTACCTGTGATCGACCACAGCTCTTAAGTAAATCACTTCAGGGACTCTCATGTCCATAGCATCTCACTGACTGTTTTCCTAATCAAGGTGTAAACTGAGGATTCAATCTCAGTGCAGCACTGGAAGAGACCTAGAGCAATACGGGATCCTATCCTGTGTCAGGTGAAATGGTGATGACTCTTTGTCAGCAACTAACCTTTCAGAGGTGAAGTTTTATAAGTCTAAACTACTGCTAGCTGCAATGGCAGAAAAGTGAGACCATATGCCAAGGCACCTGGTTGTGTGGAAGAGTTACTTGTAAAGCCCCATGGCCAATGAAAGGAGATTGTTCAGGTGGCTTTGAGAAGGCAGCAGGCAGGATTGCTTTATATATTATGCATTTCTCAGGCAGAGGAAGCATATTAAGCCTACTGAAGAGAGATTTCCCAGTCAAAGTTATATCAGTCGCTTATATATACAGTACAACATCCTCCCCCTCCTACTTGCCTTGGGGGAAGAAGTGTTTTTCTTCTTTTGAAAATTTTGAGATACTTTCGGAGTCACAGAGAGAAGCCCTGTGGGACAGGAAAGGATTTGGATGTATTTAGAAATATTATGATATAAGCATTAAATATAGAGGATATTCCTCTTCCTTTGATTTATGAGGACTAAAATGTAACTTTTGGCGGCAGCCAACATTTTGAGGTGATTACATAGTACAGAGAGGAATAAGAAAGTGCCCTACCTCTTTGAAGCTACTTAAAGGTGCTGTGTTGGAGTTGAGTCTGAATTGTTTAGTCTTTTCCCTTTCAAATGTTGATTGTCAGGGTTTTGAATCTGATCTCTGTTCTAGTCCTTCTGTTGTCTCGGCAGAGATCACAGGGATGCTCCCAAAGCCAACTCAAACAGTCCTTTGGGTCTTTCCAACTGTTTAGTGCCTTTCCAAACAATGCACAGCTACTGAAATGGTGGAGGTTTTTCAGTTTTTCCTTGTATTGTGCCTCTTTCTCCTCCCTGAGTGTAGTGTGGGTGAGTATGCTTGAAGAGATGTTTCAGAGAAGGTGCAGGTAGCTCACTGCACTCTGTTCTTAGCTGCAAAGAATAGCCGTTAGAGGCTGGGAACTGCTTTGGTTTGTCAGGAACTCAGAGAATCCTGAGATGTCCGGAGGCTCCTGAGGGTGATATTGTTTCATCTTCCCTGACACCTACCAGGTTCAGACATAGCTCTGTATCAAGGCCTTGCCACCACCCACCCAAATCTCAATTCATGATCTAGAGAAGCAGCACTAAATAAGTCACATATATATACTCTGGGAACATTTTATCATGATCGCTTCTGAGTTCATTCCTCGCCCCCTAACTGCTAATCAAAGGGACAAAAAATATTGAGAAGGACCTCTCAGCCTCTGAATACCAGACAGATGCTTCTTCTCCCTGCTCCTATAATAACATTTGTTCTCCTGTTGGATGCATACATATGGAGTGCATGCACAGTTAGCACCAGTAAGAATACTGTGGAGCAATCAAAAAGAAGAATTAATGAAAGGTTTTTCAGCTGTGTGCAGGCAAGAAGAAGCAGAATAAGGAGCAATTCATAGAGCTGACTCCTGAGACATGGACAGTTTGCACTATTCAAGGAGTGACCAAATTGTTCCTCCTGTGGCAGTAAGGACTACATCTTTCTTGTGGTTTAGGGAGAACTGGTGGCACCACTCAGCCTTTAGAGGGAGGAGATCAGCTAGAAAAACTCTACTCTGAGCGCAGTAGGGAAGAAAATCCGTCTGTTTGAGTAGCTTTAATAGGGTCCAGGGACCTGCCACTCTGTCAGATGAATTCTTGGCACAAGGCTGATGTTGCCAAGAGCTCTGCTTTCCTTCTGTCTATTGTTGCTAGGAGGATAGAGGACAGATAAGAGCTGAGCAGGGTTCTGTTTAAATGGTCCTTCCTTAGCGTCTTTCAGTTTAGCTTTCACTGACTGAGGCCCCCAAAGTACTTAGCATGAGTAAAGTTTTCGAAAGCATGAGTAATTTAGAAGATTAAAAGGCATTTTCAAAGAGTCGACTTTTCAAAGTGCCTAATTTCCAACTACTTTCAATGAGGTTTGGGAATTTTAAATTATCTGGTTGCTTCAGTGAATAGCACTGTTGATTGCAGTGTAATGCATCATCGGTTGGTATCCTGCTTATGTCAGAGGTCAGTGCTGAGTGACTCTGAGGAGGGCGTACAAATCCCCATCACCACCCAATGGCAGGGAATTCTTCCTGCCCCTTCCTAGAGGTGACTTTGAGAGCTCAGAGCTTTTCTGAGTGTCCAGGATAATTACACAGGGATACAGTAGGAGGAGTCCCATCAGGCTCCTTTTTAAATTACCTGTGTTTTCTTCAGGTATTAGTGACAGATCCTGTATCAAGTTTTACTCTGACCAATTGGCCACTTCTTTATTTTTCTCATTTTGCTGTATATAAGTTTCACTCATGTCTATGTTCTGTTTTGTAGTAAGAGTCTTCATCTACCTATGTATTTTTATTAACATATATAGATATAGTTTAATATGTGAAAACTCTCAGTGTTAAAAAATGTAGATTTCTAATGTAGATCATTGGTCTTTGAAACAGTCATGTGAAGAATGAACTTAAATACCTTGCTGAATTGTGCTCATAGAGGGAGAGATGCACATGTTTAGGAGGAGGAAGGGCTCAGCATTTGCATTTGGATGCATGTCTTATGGCTTCAGAGCTCTTTAGACTCCTGAGTGGAGCAACTCTGAAGTTCAAAGTAGTGTGATTTTGGCAGAGGTTTTTTTCCTAAGACTTCTTCTTCGGGGCATAAAATATTCTGCCCTCAGTGCATGTACATAACTCTCATTGGCCTTAAAAGAAGTTACATGCCTACATCAAAGGAAGGATTTACCCCGTAATGATTCATCGTGAGCCTGACAGGCAAACACAACAGTGGAGAGCTCACAAGCTGAAGCTCCTGAGCTAGGGGGATGGCAGAGTTCAGATCTCTGCCGATCAGCCACACTGCAGCTCTGATTTTCAGCAGTTTTTAATTTTTTTAATTGTTTAGGTACAGTAGAGATCAAGCCACATGTTCTCCATCTGGTTGAAGAAATGGTAGGAATCAAGCAGAGGAGACAGCCCTTTAACATCTCATATGGGAGGTAAATCAGGGTCAGATTAAATTGTGATGCTTTTTTCCTGGAAAGTAGATCTCCTTATCCCTGGGTTACGCTGGAGACACAGAACCACAATATTCTAAAGCAAATTAGAAATACCTTTTTTATTAAATGTGATTGCAGAAAGTCTTGGGAAGGAATGTGTTAATGACTGGTGATTGAATGCAGTGGTTTGCAAGCTCTAAGCAGCTTTAGTGTCTCCTACCACAGCCCTGATTTAAAATTCATAAATGCTAATCCTCCATAATTTACGGTTTAAAAAGCAGCCCCACTCACAGGCCCTGTGGCTACAGCTCTGTCAGAGTAATTATGCCGCCAAGCTGAAATTGGACTACTAACTGAGATATTAAACAGGGTAGGAAATCCTCTTCCCTGGCAGCCTACCCAATTATTCCAAATAAGCAAACAGATTAGTGAGTAATTTTCCAGTTAAATCTGGTGATTGGTGCCAGAATTGTATGTTAAATATTCAGAAGTAAATAGATTAAAGATGAAATGTCCCCTTTTCTCAAGCTTAATTTAGTGTGTATATTAAAACTTTTTCGGGGGAAAAAATCTTCATTGAAGTGCAATACGCTTGCTTTGAAAACAGAACCTTTCTTGGCTTGTTTGCACTTGGGGCAGTGCCGTTCATTAGCTGGGGCACGTTGTGCCGAGGGAACCTTGTGCCATATTAGACACAGTATCAGCCCTGCTGTTCCTTTATCCCTCACCTTGGAGTAGCCCTCCTGGGTGGCAGCACTGCGAGACTGCACACAGCCCTGCTCAGGACCATCAGGGACAGCTTTTCACCAGGGGCTGGATAACTGCTGTATGCTATAGGGTGCTGCCAGTTCAGTATTGGCAGGAGAGTAAGCGTGGGACTGTGAGCTGACTGGATCGTTTTGGCGATTCATTTGATAGTGTGATTTGTAAAAGTTAATAGTAAATTTGGGCATTTCTTTTTCATTCTAGTTCTTGGAGTGGGGAAGTATATTTTTGTTTCTAAATTCAGTTTGAATTTCCCCACTCACCTGACTAGAGTTCACATTTTTTACCTTTCCAAACGCTCCTTATAATGTAGTGCTTGCCTGGGACCCAAACCAGATGGAAGGCAGGGGCGAAAAGAAGGAATCACAGAATAACCAGGTTGGAAGAGACCCACTGGATCATTGAGTCCAACCATTCCCACCAATCCCTAAATCATGCCCCTAAGTACCTCATCCACCCTAACCATAAACACCTCCAGGGATGGTGACTCAACCACCTCCCTTGGCAGACCGTTCCAATGCCTAACCACCCTCTCCGTGAAGAATTTTTTCCTAATCTCAAGCCTAAATCTCCCCTGGTGGAGCTTGAGGCCATTCCCTCTTGTCCTGTCCCCTGTCACTTGGGAGAAGAGGCCAGCACCCTCCTCTCCACAACCTCCCTTCAGGGAGTTGTAGAGAGTAATAAGGTCTCCCCTCAGCCTCCTCTTCTCCAGGCTAAACAACCCCAGCTCTCCCAGTCGCTCCTCATAAGGCCTGTTCTCCAGCCCCTTCACCAGCTTTGTTGCTCTTCTCTGGACTCACTCCGGAGCCTCAACATCCTTCTTGTGGTGAGGGGCCCAGAACTGAACACAGTACTCGAGGTGCGGTCTCACCAGTGCCGAGTACAGGGGGAGAATAACCTCCCTGGACCTGCTGGTCACACCGTTTCTGATACAAGCCAAGATGCCATTGGCCTTCTTGGCCACCTGGGCACACTGCTGGCTCATGTTCAGTCAGTTGTCAACCAACACCCCCAGGTCCTTCTCCTCCTGGCAGCTTTCCAGCCAGGTCCCTCCTAGTTTGTACCTCTGCTTAGGGTTGTTGTGCCCCAAGTGCAGGACCCGGCATTTGGCAGTGTTAAACCTCATGCCGTTGGTCTCAGCCCAGCAGTCCAGCCTGTTCAGGTCCCTTTGCAGAGCCTCCCGACCCTCCAGCAGATCCACACTTCCACCCAGCTTGGTGTCGTCTGCAAACTTGCTAAGGGAGGACTCGATGCCTTCGTCCAGGTCGTTGATAAAGACATTAAACAGGACTGGACCCAGGACTGAGCCCTGGGGAACCCCACTTGTAACTGGCCTCCAGCTGGATTTAACACCATTTCCCGCCACCCTCTGGGCCCGGTCGTTCAACCAGTTTTTCACCCAGGAGAGTGTGCGCCCGTCCAGGCCAGAGGCCGACAGTTTCTGAAGCAGAATGTTGTGAGAAACTGTATCAAAAGCTTTACTAATGTCCAGGAAGATACATCCACAGCCTTTCCCTCGTCCAAGAGTTTAGTTACTCGGTCATAAAAGGTGATCAGATTACTCTGGCAAGACCTGCCAAAAGTGGACTGAATGCTCAACATGCACAACTCCTGTGTCAAGTGTCAGGGGAGGACACAGCTGAGCTGGGGGTAGTCCAGGAACACGAATAGTAGGGCTGTCCCTGTGCTGTCCCTGCACCAGAGGTAACACATGCTCGCCCAAGGAAAGAGTGAAGTTAAGAGTCTGTGCTCTAAGTAGAGACATCAGGCAGCCTTTGGTGGGTGAAGGGTGCTGTTCTGGGAGAAGCCTGGCTCTTCTTTAGAGGTACCATGCTGACACCTAGACTATTTCAGAAACAAGCTACAGCTTGTGGCATCTGTCTGGAATCAGGGCCAGCACCTCTCCCCAGAAGAGCTGCAGCAGTAGTTGCTGCTTTAAACTGGGATTGGCTGTTTGGTGCTGGGACTATGATGGTAGACTCTGGAAAGCCCAGGTGGTGCACACTGCATTTTGGGAGTTTAATATTCTTTCCAAAAGAAAGTCTGAGGGGAATGTTTTTGCATGCATGGATTAAAGCAAGAACTTGTACCTCTTTGCTGGAAATGTGTATGTTTCAATATGCAACAGCGATGAAGACAGTTTACCAGGAGGCTGAAGTACAATGGTAATGCTTCCTGAAAAGGCAGAGCTCTAGTCTCTGCTTCAGGAAAGAGCTGAGCTGAAAAGCTGCATAATATTACTCAACCATCCTCCTACTTAATTAAGCTTGCACAAGTCCATTTTCCCATTTCTGTCACTGGGGAAGAAGAGGCAGGCGTAGGGCTTGATGTGTTAGTTGTGGCTTGGGCAGGTAAAAGAAGCAGTTCATTCTTAGGTCTGAGTTTAATATTTTCTATATTTTAAGTCATGATACATTCTCTAGAGAGGGCAACTTCGAGTTTTTAAAAGCAAACTTGCCAGCATTGGCTGTCTTGGGCTACATGGGGTGCATGTTCTCTCTCCTTGATGTGAAAACCCAGGTTTTAGTTATAGAGTGGTGGTGAAGGGACCAGGTCCCCAACGTGAATAACTTGTTCATGAAGAAGTCTGCAGCTGTTATGCCTGAAGGAGGGTTTGATTCAGCCTCCTCTCACACCCAGTACAGTGTGCCAAAGGAGACTAAAACTTCCTAGCCATGGGCCCACAGATTTGCCTTTCAACTGGGAAGTGTGAAGGTTGCAAGTAGGTAATGCCAAACACATGCCTAGACAGGATTAGCTCAACTCCTGCACATCCCAGAGGCTTTCTCTTCTGCTGTATCCTCCCTGGAGAGCCTTTTTCACCTCAGCCCTCTGCTGGAATGTGCCTTAAAGGCATAATTGAGCTCATAAAAATTAAGTAGTGAGCAATCGTTAAAACAAAACAAAACAAAAAGACCCTAACTAAATTTTGTTCAATAAATTCTCTACAATCAGTCCAGTTATGTTTTTGTTACTGTCAGAGCTCACAGCATAGTTTCCCTTTCTGTGCTTCACAAGGCTGCAGGAGCTTTAGTTATTCTTTTCCACACTTCTACACATAGCAACATTTTGGTTTTGTACAGAGAAGTGTTAAAGCCAAAACTGCAAGGTTTTTTTAAGTAGTAAAGATCCTGTGCATACTTGTTCAAAACTGGAATAGACTGATGGATGTGGAGCAATCCAGAATGAGCTACACTACTGAAGACAGAGCCCTGTGAATGCCAGGTAGTTAGTTACATCACACTAGAAATACTACACAATTTCTGCCTTTCTGATAAGTTCACTCAGTAGGGCTAAAGATGTACTTTCTTGCTTATTTTTGATGGTAATGGTAAAAAAATGGGAGAACTTGTGGTGCCCTGCCTCCACAGATCCTTAGCACACCCTCTTGCTGCCATAAGCACATGTGCTGCACATTTCAGACCTTCTCTGTCTTGAAGGGGAGTTGTGAGTCTCACTGCTTCAATGCACTCCAAATGTCAGCACATTCCAAGTATCTTGTGTTCCCTGTCTGCTGCCCTGTACCTCCAACCCATGGATTTTATATTTTTTCTAAATATGACAGAAGTACCTTAAAGAATGCCATTCCCAGACAGGTTTATCAGTTGGACTCTTCTTCATAGAAATCATTCAAGTCTTCTGCACAATGAAATATAAAATGTTTTCAGTTGGTTCCTGATTCTTTCCATGTGACATCTTCTCTATAAGCATACTGCTTCTAGCTTGCCTGTTAAGTCTTTATTTTCAGCCTGGGTTTTGTGTACTTTTGGTTAATCTTTCTAAAGTTATGAAGGGCTATAGTTCTAGCTTGGGTTGGGTTCTAGCCAGTAAGTGGACATGAAGCAAAGAGCTGGACACAAAAATTGCAAGAATGGATGCAGTCAAATATTCATTCATTAACTGTCATTTCTAATCTGCCTCTGTGAGCAGCTGTTTCTGAAGTCTTTAAGCAATCTGGATTCATTTTATTGGTTCCACTCATCATATTCACCTACCATTTGATGAGTGAAGAATTTGTTATTAGTCCTTTGTTTTGTTTGTTCTTGATTCCTAGAAGCACAGTGCTTATTGGCTGTTAACAGTGAATTCTCTGTAGTGAAAATACTGATAATATCTGATTGTGTCCCTAGAGTAGCTATATACAATCCTTTTCAAAAAATGAAAATCTCTCTCATGCTTCCTCAATGATATCCTGCTACAGTGAGCTCCAAAGGTTAATTATATATTTTGCTCAAAGCTACTTCTCTAACAGGGTCCTTGGGATGAAGGTTGATGACCCTTTTAAACCAGCGTACTGAACCAAACAGCAAATCAACCCACTGAGGTTGTCCTGTGGGGGGCTATTTTTCTCAGCTCCCTTTTGTCACAGCAGCCTTAGGAAAACATGAGTAATCAAGCTTTTCTCAAGTAGGTGACCAGATAGTCTTGGCTGGCACCATGGAAAAAAGAGATCAATCTGGCAATGGTTTCCTTGTCATTTTTCCTAAATGTTAGTTCTTTTTGTTTTGAGAAGAGGTTGTGCCAAGGTCACCTTTCCTCACTGCTGGGGACCCCTCTGGTACCACACAATCGTACCTATGCCTATGCAGCCCCGGCCTGAGTGTGCTTAGATGTCTGAGTGTTTCCTCTGTTGCCTTCTGAGATTTAGGAGTAGCTAGGAGGAAGACCTGAGTTCTCTGTTGCCAGTTATGTCCACAAATGCACTCCTCCTTTGCAGCATTTTAGATTTTTCTAAGTGTGAATGCAAGTAGAAATAATTTTGGAAACTTAGAACAGAATGCCATGAACAAGAGTTCCTTAAAGGGATAAAAAGCATATAATTTAATTTGTGTTTATAGCATTTAATCTTAAAAGTCTGTGATCTTACGTACTTTGTGTATCCATTTCCCTTAAGAAAAGCAGATAAGGACATCCAGTGCTTCAGCAGCTCATGCCAGTTAAAATGAACCTGAAATGGAAAACACGGTTGTAAATAAAATTCAAGTGGCCAGGATCCACTCTCATTAGCTCAGATGTGCCAGTGGTGCTGTGAGTATTTTAAGGGAGCCATTTTTCAGCTGGGATCAGCAAGAGTTTCTTCCAGTCTCTGGTGACATGGATGCCAGAACAGCTCAGACCTTGTGGACAGGGGTATCCTATGGGACTCTGATTTTCCAGCCCTTGTGCTGGTTCTGTGGCTATAGGAAGGAGAGAAAAAGGGTTCTAGATTAGCTTTCCTGAACACATGGCCAGTCACAGCCAGGTCATCTGTCACTAACATGGCATAAAAGAGGACTCAGGAGAGTAGCTGGTGTTTGTCACAATGAAGAGACCAGTTTTGTATTTCTCCTTGAAATAGTCCTCTGAAGCTTTTCTCTGTGTGAAGGCTGATGAGGACAGGTTCCAGGCTCATACATCTCCTGTTAAAGACCCCCCCCACTGTCTACCCAGACAAAAAAAAAGTAAGGACAACTGGTGGTTCTGAATTACTACATAAGATTTATAAGGTAAGATTATATCTCTTAAGTAACTGGGTCCCAGACCATTTTGGACACTACAGACTTCAATCAGTGCCTTGAAATGTATTTATAAGCAAACAAAGCCAGGAGTGTTTTCAACTACTAGGCCAGTTCAGCAAATCACTCAAGCATTACTTAACACATGCTAAATCTACTGCATCCAAGGCAAACTCTGGATACGATAAACTCTTTGTCCTCTGGATAATGTAGCACCATTTTATTGCTAAGGGTGGTCATGCATCTGTCTCTCAACAACAAGAAACTGGTAGTAGAGCCTCTGTGCTGTACCTATATTGTTTGTATGATTGGTTTACTAAGTGTATAAATCTTAAGTGATAAAATTTTGTAATATACAGTATAACAATTGGCAATTGTTGTACATTTATTTTCAAATTTGAAGGAGTGACCCATGACTCGCATCCATCACAGTACATGAAAGCACAGCTCACTGTAGTATAGCAAGTAAGGGAATCATTCATACACAGGATGTTATTCACTTCAATCTTTCCCCTTTTCTGAACGCAGTCAGGATCTGTATGTCTATTGCTGCATGCTCTGTGCACTGGCATAGACATATGATGGTATCACCAAAACTTGAAGGGGAAGAAATTAGATGGGAACAGAAAGGAGTGTGGGTAAATGTTGTCTGAGCTGATAGAAATTTAAGTGGTCAGGCTTGTCAAGGAGAAGGAGAACTGCAGGGTTGGAGAGTGACTGAGATTAGAACTGACTTTAGGAGAAATGGGAGCTGAGATAATACCTTTCAATTCAAAAACATGGGTGATAGCACAGGGTGAGCATGGGAGAACTGAAGATTAAAACGGTAAATAAAATGGAAATGTGTTTGTTGTAGGGAGGAATGAAATATTTTCATCCTTTTAATTCTGCTCTGGTTCCTCTGTCATTATTCCCAAATTTAACGGTGTACTTTTCAACGTGATCTTCATCTTGTAGCAATTTCCATGAAAAATCTCCTTCACCAATTGGCCAGAGCATCTGAGGAGAAACATTCACTTGGGAACTCTGTTGGTGCTTGGTTCCTAGCTGCTGTCGCCAGGCTTGCAGACCCCTATGTGTAATGCACGTTAAGTCTCTATTTTTTCCTCTGTACCATGTGAATAGTAAAATAGCTGTGATTAGTTGTATACTGAACCACTGAGCTACCTAGAGAGATTGTGACCAGGCACTTCTTTGCTGGCAACTGTGCACACGAGATGAACCCTCTCCTAAATTTCTGATCAATCAGGAGAGGGAAAGGAAGGGGTATGGTTATTTCCAGTGTGGAATGATTTCCGAGATTTGCCAAGGGACATACAGGACTAATGTGTTAGAAGGAAGAAATGAGTCTGGATCTCCCAAAACCCAATTTAGCAGCATAACTGTGAGATATACTTCCTTCATACTTGAATCCAGTTGCAGCAGGGTTGCCACTCCATGGCTTATGTTTGGATAGATAGTTTGGGAGATCTCTTGGGAGATGAAGAAGACAGCTACAAGGATAGGCATCTCTAATAGGAAAGAAAAAGTTTCTCAGCTGGCAAGTTGAGAGCTGCTGGCCTGCTTTTAAGAGTGTAATCGGTCTGCAACTTCTGACAGGGATTAGTAGATGGTTTTACTCTCCACTCAGGTCCTAGCCTGTAACACTTGATACAGATAATAACCCAGCACACCTCAGACACGAGGGATCTCATGTGTGCCATGGGGTAGAAGGAGGTAGTACCCAGGAATTTCTGACCTTGATGCTGAGGCAAACTTTTTCCCTTAAGACCAACTTTCTCTGCAGTGAGCGAAACACTTGTCATCTGCACCGTGCACCCCTTTGTCATTGCACTGCTGGACTCACATCCTTGAACTCGGAGCACAAAAAAACCTCTCGTTTTTGAACTGATGGTTTGTTTGTTTTTTTTTCCTCTTTGGTCGATGCTGGGATCAGTGATGTCAACTTGTTCTATTTGTTTTGACAGGAAAATGTTTTCAGAGTTCATTAGGATGGCATCAATTCTAACATTTGGCACACAAACATTTGATGACCTTCATGTGTGGGAAGAAATATGTAAGCAAAACTTCCATTAGTTTGAAAAAATGCTTGCACTCAGCACTGTTCCGATTGCTGAACTGCAGCTTCAACCTGAAGTTTTGAACAGTCCCTGCTCATGAACTGCCAGAGGGCTCCAGACGTGAGTCGCAACTGAAACAATTGAGAACCACCTGCATACTTACTCTGGGCTGAGATTACATCTGGGTTCAGCTCTCCACTTGCGTCTAAGGAAGGTGCTGCCAGCAGCCAGTTTCCACTTGAACAATGACCATACAGCTTCTTGGCCCTGGTCAGCTGAGTTGGTAGTGTTAGTCCAGTGTAAACACACGGGTAACTGCATCCTATGACTCCAAGTGCAGAAAATTCCCAGTGCTTTCCTGGTTATTCCCCTCAGTGAGATTATTTCATTTTGCAACTTTGGGGTCATTTTCATCAGTGACAGGGCTCATTAAAAGAGCTGGACTGACTGGTGTTGCTAGTAGCTGAACCACTAGACTTATCAACAGAGATGGAATAGCAGGCACTTGCACTTCCCTCGTCAGTGCACCTGCCCTATGATAACAGAGTCACTGTCTTTCAAAATGGGAGGGAAGATGAATGTTCATGGCTTCCCATGGCCACTAACAGTGAGAGGACAAATATTAGCAAGAGCTTTTGCAATAAATAAACATCTTCAATTGCAGCTGGACTGAGCACACTAAATTACTCTCCCAGTGACCACTGCAGGAGTTGCTGACAGCCTCTGGTTACTGCTAGCCCATAGCAAGGACAAGTAACAATGAGAGTACAGATAATGTGCCACCATGAGTCCTTTGAGCCTTCCTACTCCTTTTGCCTCACAGCTGTGAAAGTACTGCCAAACCAGTCTGGTTCTCCAACTACCTGCCTTCAGGCCTTTCCTCTGACCTATCTTAGCTCTTATTTACTTTTTTAGGATTCACCATGTTCTTATGTTTTTTGATCGTATCCTGTAATGAAGTGAAAGGTGTCTCTGTGGATAGAGGGGATTTGTACTTAGCCTTTGTTTGGTGTTTGCTCTTTCCTGATCGTGCTGTCTGCTGTAAGAAAAGCCAAATGCTGCCCATATGTGGCTGTGCTTCCTTAAATTATGGAGAGTGAATGTTTATGGCTTCTCTCACTGTTGCTCTTTCTCCATACTCTTCTAAATGATAGGTTTTCACAAGCAACTACTGAGATAGGGAGTCAGGACTGGTTTTTGAGGTGTGCCACTTAGTGGCCTACATATAAAAAAGGGAGACAGGAGGAGGAGGATGGCAGAGGTTTAATATCATGCCTTGCTTATGAGAATGTCCTTCAAGTGAGCAGAATTCAGCACCTTGTAGAAGTATGACTTTAATTTTGCCTTTCAAATGTGAACTAAGCAGGGCTGTCAGCACATACTGTGTTCTTCCTTGTCAAACCATTTCACTTAGTCTGTCAACTGTAAACAGCTTAAGAGGCATGTCATTCCGACATTATTATAGCACTTTTAGATTTGGTTTTAGATTGGCTCTGTATCTGTTGCTGCAAAAGGTGTAGATACAGAGATAACATGGGTTATTTATTGTGTTACTGCAAAATGCTGCTTGCTGTTTTGTGGTAAGCACAGAGTAACTCCATTTAAAAGAATGGGTGCTGCAGAGTAATAATCCTGTAGTACCATGGTAATACCATTGCCGTACTTTGTCAAATCAGTTGTGTCAGTAGAGCAGTGTACTTATTTCACTGTTGGTGTACATGGCCTTGCACTTCACATGAAGTTTTCTTTCCCCGAAGATCAGAAAAGCAGAATTAAGATATCTGGAGAAAGAAGTCTGATCAACAGACTCTGTACTTTTGGTTTCTCAAAAAGTTGCTTTACATATTCAAACAAACAGTGTTTAAGCTGTTGATGACAGCTTAACTACTTCATCCCAGAACGTTTTGACAAGTGATTTCCAAGGTTTTGGTTTCCCAGGATTTTGACAACCCCCCAAAAACATGAACTGATTTTATATGTCACATGTTTAATTTATTTGAGATGCATGTATTATGTTGCAAAAGCAGTAAGGAGGGAATTAAAGGGACAGGGTGACACACTCTATATTTATGATCATCAGCTTATTGACCATGTCATTACAAGAGAGAAAATGTTCAGATATATGGAGTATGCAAAGCAGTCAAACTTCTGTTGCCAACCTGTGTGTATTGTCTTTCCTACAAATTGTTGGTGCAATTCCTCTATGACTGCACTGAAATCCACAGAACTGAACCCATTCTCATTGCAGGGAGCCTTATCTGTCTCCCTTGTACTTCATTTTGACTCTGTGTGTGTTCTTCCCACATTGCTGGCTATGTGGCTGTGGGGATGGCACAAAAGGGAGTTAATGTCACCTGAATTCTGAGCAAAGAGGAAGGAGAAAGGTAGATGTTTTCTCACTAGAAATGGATGAATTTCTGTCTGCATATATTTAATAGGACTGCCATTAGAAATTACACAAGTATATAAACTGATCTTCACTTTGATCCCAAACTGAAATGAAGCTTAAATATTTTAAAGGAAAAATTGGTTTATCTCTGCTTTAGGACTTTTCTTTTGTGGTCTCTAATTTTTAATTGCTTCTTTTTCTCCACTTACACTAAAGGAGAAAAAGATGGGGCACAGCCTTTGTCTTCCTGGGCCCTTGAGCAACAAGTGGGGAAAAGTACAGGGAACAAATCGATTTTTGTAAAGCTCCTGGGCTACATTAGATGTTGAGAAATGTGAATAATTTCATTCAAAAAATTTCCATATTTCAAAATGAAAACCATTTGGATATTATCCAGTGTCTGTTGGTACTTCTGCCACGAGTACTTGATATGCTGGCATATTAGGATGCTTGAAAAGTCCTCATTTATCATATTCAAAAATCTGGTTATTGCTATCCTTTTTCAATACCAGAATACCACTTACTTTACTGTGTAATAGAGTTATGTCCATCAGTACTAAGCAGCCCATGCCCTTAAATTTTAAAGTAGGAGGAGCTATTTTATTTTAACTGATCACTGACATATGACATAAAACATATCAGTATCAATTATTGATTTATAATAATGCTGTATATACACAAAGGAAAACTCATGCTTCCTAAGTAAAATTTTAATCTTTTTGGAAGCTGGTTTTTTCCCCCTAAACAAGTACTATTTGAAGTATTTTTCACAAAAAAGAACCCCAACTCTTACACGTTTCATCTAATTGTGAATTTGTGCTTTTCAAGGAAATTCCCATAAATTGCAAAACCAAGTTTCATTTAAATAATTAATCATTTCATTAATCAAAGTTCTAATGATGGAAATCATAGGTGATTTTTCAGACATCCTAGGGCCAAGGTCCTGAGGCTATTTAGAAGAGATATCCAGATATTCGAAGATGAATCTTGGATGAATAACCTTCCCCAGAGACCTTGTGAGCACGGGACAGGTGTGATTTGCTTACTCTAGGGTTAGTTTCTGCATTTCTTCTGATATCTGAGAAGCAGAATCTGTCTGATAATTTGGGAGTTTTAGCAGATACTTAGTACCAGACTAAATTGACTCTGAATTAGTTGCACTGTGTGGCTACAGTGTTCTCTGCAGTCTGCTACTTTCCAGAGGTGGAAGGAGAAGTGTGGATAAAGAGGAGGCAGTGTAGCAGTTACAGGGCTATCAAGGGTTGAGGGAGGGGGCAAATGCAGAGAAATTAGGCAGTGACCTCAGTGAATTCTTTAAGAAGTCATCTATGAGCAGCTAATATTTTCATGGACAGAGAGAAGCAGGGAGTTGGTGAGGAGCACCATGAGTGCATAGCATAGCACATTGACCAGGTAAGAGGCTGTCACGGTGTCTGTTAGTGTGCATATTGCCAATACCAGGCTCTGGTAAGTGTGACCTCAATCACAATGTGGGGCTGCCTGAGTAAGCACTCCCCAAAGTCCCCAGCACTCTAGCATGGCCCAACCTGCAGATGAGTCAGCTCTGCTATGCCTGCCAGGAATAGTTGTGTCAGTAGAGCACTGAATATAGGTGTCCATGGTAGCTTGCTGGTAAGCCAAGAACAGGCATGTTTATTTTTGATTTTCCCCTGATGAAGAGGGGAAAATGGGAGGAAACATGACAGCTCTTGACAGTGAGAGGGTAGATAGACCTGCATCTGTCAGGAAAAAACAGCCACTTTTGCATAAACAAGTGGTTAAAAAAACAAACCCCAAGCATTTTCAATATATTACAAACAAAAAGCACAAGATAATTATCTTAATGTGATTATTGACCAAGATAAATTTATCTTATTTTATGAACTGGGTAACAACTTGAATCTTATGCAAAACCTAGAAATAAATCTAAAAAATATGATAATGTAAGAAAATAAAAGTTATTAGTAGTTGAAGTGCCATATTATAGTTGGTAAAACCTTTTAAGTTCCAAGGAAAATAAGCTAGTAAAACTGGAGTAAGATTCTTGACTTTAATCACTCAATAAATAGCTACAAGAAGAATTGATAGTGTCATTATAGCAACATCCCTTTTTATAAACAGCCTGGTGCTGATTTGATTCTAATTGCTGCCAGAGGAACAGTATTAAAGTAGTGTGCTTCAACAGCATAACCTGCAGCATGAACAGAAGGGGGATTAACTGCCTGAAATGAAGAAAGTGCAGGTTTTTCAAAGGTGTGGATTCTAATTCCAGGACTGATGGAGGAGTCTGAGTAAATTCAGTATCAGGAGAAACTACAGGGAAAATGCTTAAGGAAGAGAAAGCAAAGAGTAGTCAAAACAGGCTCCTCTGAGTGCACTAAATTATGGAAAAGCAGTGAGAAAAGTTGAGAGGTTTGAGTATGAGCGTGTGTTTGCTTTCTTGCCAGAAAGGATTCTCCTGCTGGGCTGGTGTGGTCCTGTCACCAAACTGCAGCTCCACCCTCCCTGGCTCTCCACTTTGCTTTACCAGGATCGTGGTAGCGTCATTTGCAGCCCTCATTTCATAAATGGCTTTCCAATATCAATGTCTTAATTTTTTGCAAGTCCTCTATCAGAAAATAAAGGCCAAATTCTAAATACATTCTTAATTATTAATGACAGCTTCTTCATATGCTTGTGGGCATACTGTCTACCTTTGGTGACCACGAATTCACCTAAAAAAGAAAGATGCTTTTGCAAATTGGATCCTTAGCAGTGCTGTGTTTCAGTTCTTGCTCTGCAAATCCTGGATTTGACCCTTCTTGGGCTTCAGAACTATTGAGGAGGTATCAGATATATACTGATGATTGCTACAACATTTGAAGGCAATAAATTTATGCTTATCTAGGAAAAAATCTCTAAAACACATGCTTCTAGACTGTGTCTTCTCCCAAAAACTACTAAGAAATTATCTTATTTTGTGAATAGTAGCAAGAAAAGCAGGGTCCCATAAGGAGAGAAGAAGAGGAACTCATTTGATAGTTCTGTTGTGTTAGCAGCAAACCCAAGAATAAACAGAAATGCAAAGGGGAGAGGTACTTATCTTTTTACACAAATCATGTGATAAGCTTCTCCCATAAAGATTGTGGGCTAAGTGAAATATGTAAAATAGCTTGTTGAAGAAAAAATTGGTTCATGTGGGACTGAATGGCTCAAAAGATTAGTGAGGGGATAATAGCTTTTCTCCATTTAAGTGGCAGACCAGTTCAAATCAATTCTAGGTCTCTCGAGACTGAAAGGTGTTGCTATCCTGTGACTGCTTCATAGTTATTTGAAATGATTTTTTTGGTCTCAATCCTATCCTTAGTTGCCAGAAAATTATCCCCAGCCCCATCAGCACTGAATTACTGTGAACTAACTGTTGTCTCCTCCCCTAATGATGCACAACCTTCAAGGATGTGTGTATGAGTGGCAATTGTTTTAGTGCTATATTGCTGATCAGAAATATTTTGTTTTCCATGGAATGGACAGATTGCACAAAAGAAGAGAGATCCTGGAGTATGATGCAATGTAAAATTGTTCATTAAAAATATATATGATGATTTGTTCTTCTAATGTGGTTTTCTTGGAAGAACAGGGCTACTTTAGGGCACCTTCAGCTACCCCTCACTTATGCTCAGAGCTGCATCTCTTCCACAGTGCATGAGCATTCCTGCCTGCCTGCAGGCTATGCTGGGACTTTCCTCTGCATAAGTATAAATCATGAAGTAGGGCCACAATGTAGAAAACAGCTGGTGTGAGGAGAGGGGCTTCAGCTTCTTTGATCATGGGGTGGCTCACGCACCTCCAAACTTTGTTGCTAAGGTTGAGACACGTGTGTCTTCCATGGGGGCTAAAGTCCTTGCTAAAAACTTAACTAAGTTCATAAATTGAGCTTTAAACTAGATGTGAAGGGGGAGGGGATTGAGACCAGGCTAGACAGGAGCGAGCCTGGATGTGGAGCATTAGTGATTTGGAGAGGGTGTGCTGGAGAGGACCACCAGTACATCACCACACAGAAAGTGGGGGTGAACACACCTGGGGGTGGTAAGGGAGATACGGGCGCTCTGGTGCTAGCTACTCCAGTTACCAGGCAATTGGGAATGAACTCTGTTCCCTTTAAGAGGGCTGAAGGCTCGACAGCTCAGCTGAAGTGCATTTACACCAATGCACGCAGCAGGGGGAATAAGAAGGAAGAGCTGGAAGCTGTCGTAGGGCAAGGAGCCTATGATGTCGTTGCCATCAGAGAGATGTGGTGGGATGACTCATATAACTGGAGTGCAGATATGGTGGGGTACAAGCTCTTCAGGAGGGATAGGAAGGGAAGGAGAGGAGGCGGGGTAGCCCTCTTTGTAAGGGAGGACTTGGACACTGTTGAGATGGATTGTGGCGATGAGGAGATTGAGTGCCTGTGGGTTAAAGTCACAGGAGCCCATGAGAAGGTAGATTTTGAGATGGGAGTCTGTTACAGACCACCCAGCCAAGGAGAAGCAGCTGACGAGCTCTTCTATAAGCAGCTGGGGTTAATCTCTGGATCAATGCCTCTTATTCTTGTGAGAGACTTCAATCTTCCTGATATCTGCTGGAACTACAATAAAGCAAAAAGGAAGCAGTCTAGGAGGTTCCTGGAGTGTGTGGAAGAGAACTTCCTTGCACAGCTGGTGAATGAACCAACAAGGGAAGGTGCCCTCCTGGACCTGCTGTTTGTGAACAGAGAAGGCCTTGTGGGGGATGTGGCAGTAGGAGGATGCCTGGGACAAAGCGATCATGAGATGATAGGGTTTTCTGTTCTAAGTGAAGTGAAGAGGGTGGTTAGCAGGACAGTAGCATTAAATTTCCAGAGGGCAGACTTCGGATTGTTCAGAAGGCTGGTTGGCAAAGTCCCGTGGGAGACAGAGTTTAAGGGTAAGGGAGTCTATGAGGGCTGGGAGCCCTTCATAAAGGAAATCCTAGCAGCTCAGGAGAAAGCCATCCCCATGTTCTGAAAAAAAAAGCCAGCAGGGGAAAAAAGCAGCTTGGTTGAACAGTGAGATCTTGAGTGATATCAAGAAGAAGAGGAATGTTTATGGGCTCTGGAAGAGGGGATAGGCCTCTTGGGTGGACTACAGGAGAGAACTGAGATTGTGTAGAGAAAAAAATCAGAAGGGCAAAGGCCCAACTAGAAATCAGATTGGCAAAGTCTGTGAAAGATAACCAAAATTCTTTCTATAAATATATAAATAATAAAAGGAGCACTAGGGAGACCATACAGTCCCTATTGGATGCAGAAGGAACAACAGTGACAGGAGATGAGGAAAAGGCTGAGGCACTTAATGCCTTCTTTGCCTCAGTCTTTAATTATAAAGAAAGTTGTTCCCTCTGTGTACAAACCCCAGAGGTAGAGGAGCAAAATGAGGCTCCCATGGTCCAAGTGGAGGCGGTCAGAGCCTTGCTAGCCCAGCTAGACACTCACAAGTCTATGAGGCCAGATGGGATTCACCCAAGGGTATTGAAGGAGCTGGCGAATGTTCTGGCCAAACCCCTTTCCATCATCTTCCAACAGTCCTGGAAGACTGGGGAAGTTCCACTGGACTGGAGGCTGATGTTGTGCCCATCTACAAGAAGGTTCGCATGGAGGATCTAGGGAACTACAGGCCTGTCAGTCTGACCTCAGTGCCATGGAAAGTCATGGAACAGGTGATCTTGAGTGCAATCATGAAGCACATGCAAGAGAACCAGGCGATCAGGCCCAATCAACACGGGTTCACAAAAGGCAGGTCTTGCCAAATTAACCTGATCACCTTCAATGACAAAGTGACTCGGCTGCTGGACGAGGGAAAGGCTGTGGATGTATCTTCCTGGATCTCAGTAAAGCCTTTGACACAGTTTCTCACAGCATTCTGCTTCGGAAACTGTCAGCCTCTGGACTGGACGGGCGCACACTCTCCTGGGTGGAAAACTGGTTGGATGACCGGGCCCAGAGAGTGGTTGGAAATGGTGTTAAATCCAGCTGGAGGCCAGTTACAAGTGGGGTTCCCCAGGGCTCAGTGCTGGGTCCAGTCCTGTTTAATGTCTTTATCAATGATCTGGATGAAGGCATTGAGTGCTCCCTTAGCAAGTTTGCAGATGACAATAAGCTGGGTGGAAGTGTGGATCTGCTGGAGGGTCGGGAGGCTCTGCAAAGGGATCTGAACAGGCTGGACTGCTGGGCTGAGACCAATGGCATGAGGTTTAACAAGGCCAAGTGCCGGGTCCTGCACTTGGGGCACAACAACCCTGTGCAGTGCTACAGACTAGGAGAAGTCTGTCTAGAAAGCTGCCTGGAGGAGAAGGACCTGGGGGTGTTGGTTGACAGCAATTGAACATGAGCCAGCAGTGTGCCCAGGTGGCCAAGAAGGCCACTGGCATTTTGGCTTGTATCAGAAATGGTCCAGGGAGCTTATTCTCCCTCTGTACTTGGCACTGGTGACCACTCCTCGAATCCTGTGTTCAGTTTTGGGCCCCTCACCACAAGAAGGATGTTGAGGCTCTGGAGCGAGTCCAGAGAAGAGCAACGAAGCTGGTGAAGGGGCTGGAGAACAGGCCTGATGAGGAACGGCTGAGAGAGCTGGGGGTGTTTAGCCTGGAGAAGAGGAGGCTGAGGGGAGACCTCATTGCTCTCTATAACTGCCTGAGGGGAAGTTGTAGAGAGGAGAGTGCTGGCGTCTTCTCCCAAGTGACAGCGGACAGGATGAGAGGGAATGGCCACAAGCTCTGCCAGGGGAGATTTAGGCTGGACATTAGGAAAAAAAATTTTCACAGAAAGGATCATTGGGCAGTGGAACAGGCTGCCCAGGGAAGTGGTTGATTCACCTTCCCTGGAGGTGTTTAAGGTGCGGGTGGATGAGGTGCTGAGGGGCATGGTTTAGTGTTTGATAGGAATGGTTTGACTCAATGATCCAGTGAGTCTCTTCCAACCTGGTGATTCTATGATTCTATGATTGCTCATAAATAACAAATGAAAAATTCAAATTGGTGGCTTGCCCTCCAGGTTTGTTTCAGAGAACATATTTAATGTGTAAAGTCAGACCAGTGAAGTGATGGTAGGGACATGACAACTTCCAGTGGCTCAGAATCTTGCCTATCAATTTTATTCTGAATGATTATAACAAGTGAAATAACAGGCACTGATTATTCTGCCAAATGTAAAGATTATGTAAACAGTAAGAAGCAGTGCTTACCAAGCCAATAAGGTTTTGGGTCTTTTAGTTACTGTAACAATAAGTCCAGAGTTAGTGAACCACGGCAGAGTTCATGTTATTTAGTGTACCAGAAAACCCTCCAAAAGACTTGATATTATTAGAGAAAAATCTCAGGAGTTCTGTGTGTACAACTGCATGGAAGAAAAATTAATAGGATATTATGACCACATAAAGGTGTCAGAGAATTGAAATCACATGACTATAGTCACATTTGCTGTAGAACTGATCCAATATGGACTCTATTGAAGTCACCTTGCAAGAGAAATTTTATTTTTGTTTAAGCTTAGACAGCTCCAGGTTTAAGAATGCTCATTGAAGGGGAGAAGGCTGAAGGGGTTAAGGAACTAAGGTACAAGAGAGTGACCTATGGGAACTTTCATTGTTATATGGGTCCTTGATGAGTGAAATGAGAGGAATTACTCTCCATCATGAAAGGCTGAAATGTCGAGGGAGCAATTGCAAATTAATCTGTTAAGAATAAGTGGGAGGTTGAACAGCGTGACTCCAAAGAATGAAAAAATATGGAATAAACCGCAGTGTAAATTCACAATGATTTCTAAAAACAACCTAAATCCACCTATGTTTTTTTACAATGCAACAGGAATTTATATATACATATATATATGTGAGAAAGTATATGGGCAGATAAAATAGTTCTCTTTCTATTAAGCAGTTCATGATATTTGTAATGACTGGGCCTGAATGAGGAGTTCTGTTCTGAACTGTGTGGCTTTAACCAGAACAATGTGCCAGGAATTTTTCTTTTTTAAAAGACACACCAATAAAATGCCTCACAGGCAGTTTTCTCCGTGATGATTTTCCTGTTTTGCTGTAACATTTTTAACTTGAATTTAGTGTTCATAAAAGGTGCTATTTGACAGCATTGTGTAACTGAAAACCCCTATAACTGACAGATCATCCACACTCAAGGCTGTGGAAATTTCTCTGTGTCAGCCCAGTGAGGGACACCCCCACAGCCTGAAGAAACCAGCTTCCAGAAGGAAAAATGGTAAGTCCATGTCAGTCAGTCCAGTTTCATGTTAAATGTCACTGTGTGATTATTTTAGAGAGCTTACATCCAAAGGATTTGGAGAGAGGCATGAAAAGTTGCCCAACAGATAGGACTTCATGGGTTATTTTTCTGTTCCCCAGCAGTGGTTGCAGCTTTCTGGAGTGTTAGTGCTTTGCCCACTGGTAGCAGAAGAGAAACTTGACACAGATCACCAAGTATGTTTTGGTGGAGCTGATCCTGCAGGATGTAGCTAATCCTCACTGTGGTACTTCAGAAGCATGGGTTTGTTCTTTGCTCAGTGCCCATCCTTGACACCAGTCTTTAGGCCTCAATGGTAATAATTTTGTGAAGCTTGTGTAGTCTCAGACTTTTACCCTTGCCAGCTTATTATAGTCCAAGAAGACGAGATGTGACTATGCTGAGATACAACCCCTAGTGATGGCACTTCATAATACTGTATTGCTATTGTAGGCAGAGAAAAAGGCAATAAAGCAGCATTGATATCCTGCCTGCCCTCTTATAGGAGTTATTGAATCAAACCTACCAGAACTGCCAGACAAACAATTTGCAGCTGCCGTCTGAAGCCTGACAATGACACAGAATCAAAAAGAAATAGTTGGCTTGTGAACTCCTCTGTGACCCACCACAGCAGGCTCCATAGGATTGTTCTCCTCTTTCTGGTCCTTCCCCAGTACAATTACTTCTCTGTACCTCCCTTTTCCTCTCTCCCCCAGTTTCTCTCCAATGTCTTGCCATTTTCAGCTACTCACACCTTTTGTCCTTCCTTTTCTTGCTCTCTTTTGTTGCTTCACTATTTCCTTCTGTTGCCTCCAGTATACCTCTTGCTTCTTGTTTGATTTTCTTTTATTAGTTCTGGTGCCCTCCTCTATTTCTCATTGTTTGTTTCTTTGATTATTTTCCTTATTTTTGATTAATCTAATTCCCCCCAATCATTTCCCATACTCTCTCCTATTCTCCCTTCCTTCTGTACCTTTTTCTTTTATTTTAATTTCCTCTCCATTTTATTGCTCATTGTTTCTCCTTTTTCTGGCAGTTCTTCTACCTTCATTTTTTCTTGATAGATTTTTTAGTCAGTAGCTGAGCTTTATGTTGCTCTTACTTCTCAGATATGAGGATTTCAACCTTTCCTGTGCACTAGGATTTCCAAAGTGCCAATCCAGCTCAACTAAGGGGAACTGATGTGGTTTGGCTCTAATGCCTACAAAGAGAAATACTACAAAAGCTAGAATAATAGTAGCACGTGCAAATACTCTGTGGCTCATGAGCTGGGCCTACACATATAGTTAGGTTCAAAGCTTGTCAAATTAATAGGATCTGGATCAGACATACAAGTACCATCTTCTTCCCACTCAGGTCTTATCACACCTTTGTCCTTTATTTCAATAGAAATCTCAGCACTCTCAATTTCTTACAGTATATAGTTTTGCTTTGGCACAGGATATTCTGATTTTTTTGGGAGGGAGGGGGGAGAGGGAGTTGTTTTTCTTAATAATTATCATTCTAAAGCACATACAGTGCATTGTTCAATGGAAAAGGGCCATACAGTGAGATGTGTTCAGGCTTGTATATATACACACACGCACATACATACATATATAGATATATATATATAAGACTTTCTAGTTTTTGCAGGTTCAGAACAATTATCTACTATTTGGGGGAAGATTTTTCCATTTTCTTTCTTCTCTTGCAAACAGTCTAACAGTCTATAAACATTACCATTATAAACTTTAGATGTACAGTCTTCTAAATGGCTAGCAGGAAGGTAAATAGTACACAAACACTCCTATCCTTTTTTTGTTTGTTTGTTTGTTTTCCCAACTTGTCATAAGTGACAGGCTCAGGTTTTGTTCAAGGATTTTTTAAGTTCCTTGGTTTATTCTTAGTTTCTCTGTTCCCTTTCCCCACCCACTCCCACTTAGGAGCATTTTGATTTGTTGTTCATGACAATTTGCCACTTTTAAAAAGAGGTTGCTGTTACTTGGCAGTCATATGTGTTATGAAAGCCCGACTCCCCAGCCCTCCAAGATGACTTCTCGGGAGCGGGCTGCTAGCAAAGCCAATTCCCATAGCTGTCCTCTAGGTAAACCAGGTCAGTCCCATCCCTGGACAATTCTGGATCTGTAGAAGCCGCCTGAGAAAGGGAGCAGAGTGCTCACTGTCCCATAGGTGACCACTAGCAGGCCCAGGAACCAAGTCAAGCCTGGATCTTGTTGACAGGATGCCACCTGTTCTTGTGTAAAATTATGTATAATTATGTGTAATATGAGTGCAAAAGAAACTCTTCCTTCTTCTCCCATTCTGTCTGCTTCCTTCTGAATCTCCAGCTACTGCTCCTGTGTAGTTCAGTGCTGGTGAAAATGGAAAGAAAATCAGTTGCTGTATAAGCCAACCATTTTTGCTGTGATTGGATTTTACTCCTTTTGTCTGCTTCTTTATTTGATTTAAAATCTTAAACCACTGGAAGGTTTTCCATTAAGATTTTGAGCACAATTTGGAATGGGAGAGCAGTCAGAGTTTTACCTAAAAAGTCTTAGTTTATTTTTAGGTAATGGGAGAGGAAGGCTGATGGGATTAGCCTAGCAATGAGTATCTGATGCAGATTGCTACCAACACATCAATGGAAGAAGGGCTAAGTATAGTGTCTTTCACTTTCTCTCACTCACTCCTTTTACCCTTTCCTGCTTTGCCTTTCTTTCTCACCCAGTAAGTGACACTTGCAACAGCTGTGTAAATTCCTGTGCATGTTCTAGTACTGGTCAATATGGGTCTAAATCTTGCAGTCCCTCCTGCTGTTTCACATTTGCCACCTGACAGTAGTGGATGCTCAGGAAGACCGAGGGGTAAGGTTTTAAAGCTTTAGGCTTGGCTTTAACCATGTGACATCTATTAAAGCAATTGGGAGCCAGGTGGCTAAAACCCAGTGTAATTTTTTGTAATGGTACCCCTGAGAGTGCCCATCTCCTTTCAGCACTAGTATTGATTAGGCAATTCTTGACTCTGAGGAACAAAATTGGTGTGTGCATCAAGGTTCTTTTCCTCAATTTGGCCTGCTTTGAAATTAATCGTTCACCTTGAGCCATTTTCGTAAGCAGCTTTTAGCTTCGATAAATTTCAGTGTGATTTGATTTTTCTATGACCTTTCTCTATGGAGGCTTGTTGTTTACTAGTCTTCTCTACGACATCTCCAGAGCTGTTTGGTCTTTATCCTCATCTCTCGCATTGATCCTGGTAAGTTGTCCAGTGTGATTGTCCAAGCTCAGTAAAATGCTAGGGACTTTATTTAATGGCTGCACACAGTGCACAGTTGGCAACATTGAGGCCAATGGGTACTTGGTTTTCAGCAGGAGCATTTCATTTGATGAGGCAGACCATGTTATGTCTCAGAATATTGTATGTCCAGATCCTGCCTCTATCTTGACTGAAATCATGTGTTATTCTTAGAGGGAGTATATAAACTATAAGCAAGTTTCTCCTAATTGCAGAAACTCATCATGAGTTGACTAGGAAATGGTATGCCAAAAAAAGGGACATGAATATATATTTATGTTAGCAAGAAGGTGAAAATAAATATGTACAAATAAGGAGGACAGTTCTCTAATCCTCTTACCTTTTCCACTTCCCTTCCAAAATATCCTCTGTTCCTCTTTCTTTCTCTTCAGTGTGGGAAAATTCTTCAGCATATCGTGCTCTTATTTGCAGAAAGGCAGGACAGACTCCCCAGGAGGATGTGCCCTTTACTTTGGGAGTTTAGTGCATTTAGTTACTTGTGTGGGTTTTCCTGTCTGTTTCCTTTGAGTGTTCTAGAGTACGCTTGTGAACTGTTAGGTAATGCTAAGTGCTGCCAACCAGAAGTAACAGGCATTGAATAGCTTTTCTCTGCAATACAATCAAAAGTGAAAGCTGGGCTGAGCCTACACGGAAAAAGCTATCAAGCTAGATGAGTACTTAGGCAGACAGGTAAATCTATGTGAAGAATCTAGAGTCTGCAGCTGCGTTACTTCTCTCGGTGATGCTACTTGCCTCCTCTGAGTAACCAGGCCAGAGAAGGTTGTATTTAACATTTATGTGTTGCTGGAAGACCTTTGTTGGGAAGTTTGGGTATGAAATAAGTTAAAAACAAGGGAATTGGAGAGATGAAGGAAATTCAGAAATACTTGCTTCAGAAAAATGAATGTTTCTTATGCCTATTTCTGTTCAAAATGAGATAAAGCAGCTCCTGAGATGTCACAGACAACCTAGGAAGTCCATCAACTCCTTACCAAAGAATGTTGATATATGAGCCCCACAAGTGCTTTTATAAGACATCCCTGTCTGTGTCGAGCTGGGAGGTTGTCAAAGATGAAAACATTCTGTTTGAACAAGCTGGCATATTCCAAAGAGAATGTGTTTCATCTGAAAATTCACAGTTAGTTCTACTGAAAATTCATCTCATCACAGGCCGAGTGTGAAATGTGATGCCAACATTACAAGGACAGCATTACTGTAGGACTTTGATGGAGCTCCAAGAGCGTGCATCACCTCTCCCATTCTAGTCAAGTTCAATGGAAGTTATCTAGAATGTTATTTTTAGAAATCTCAGCAGAATGACAAATTCCAAGCTCAGTTAATTTGTGTGTGTGTGTGTGTGAATGATACAGAGCACAACTAGTACAGAAACATGAATAATGAAAAATATGAGCAGAGTTGCTCAAACCTATGTGAAAATATATGCAACTTTGGTATTGAAGACCTTGCCAAACTAATTAATGAAGCATATGCAAACATCCTATTTTGCAAACATCCTTTGTATTTCATTAGAGTCTCAGAAATCAGTATAGGGGATCTGATAAGTAAAGGTATTCCATCTTTAAATAGTTGCTGTTGCAACAAAACACATCTATATACTGTTTTACATTCACAGCTGATCTCATGCCACAAAGTCTGGGATTTATAAAGAACTTCATATCTGTATTAAAACCTTTTTTGGTTTAGTTGAGGTTTTTCAGTGACACATCTGAAAATGATATTTTTCCACCGATATTTTAAGTGAAAATGGTTTCTGTGCGTAGAACTGAAACAGATAATTCCCCATGTAGGTAGCCCTTGCCATGTGGGAGGTACTCTAGACACAGAAATTCTGAAGGCCAGAAAGGGAGCTCCTTCCAGAGTTCACTGAGTGGGCTCACAGTCTGTGACTCTCTCTCTCTGAAATATTATTTCTGTTTTACAGACTGAAACAGAGGGCCAAAGAGGTTGGGAGAACAGAGCTGTGCTTTGATGGTGAGAGAGGAGAATGTGCACAGAGCTCTCTGCAACAAGCTTTTGATTCTTCTGCGTTGTGTTCTTCTTTTTAGCTGAGTCTGTAATTCATTTTCCAGACTGGGGAGGAGCAGCAGAGATCAGTAGTGAAAGGAGGAATTAATATCAAATTTGGTTTTAACTGTGATACAGACTTGTATGTTTACAAAGAACATGCAAGGTCCTTTTGCCATTCCAGAATGCAGGAAAGATTCTACAATGGTTGGTCTATTTGCTGTCAGGTCTAAAGTATCCCTAAGCCTACATTCTTGTCTGTTATTTTTGCATTCTACCACCACCCCCTGTTCTTGCTTGAGTGTGCTTGAAATCCTTTGTCCTTGCCTGCTTCATTATTACAATACCAGTTTTGAAGGTAACCATTTGGTTTAACTGCTGCTTAAAACGCCTTATTGTCTCTCTGGTTTTGATAGTGGCTCCTGTTGCTTCATGTAGCCAGTTTCTTAAAGGACCTTGTTTTTCCCCATGTCCTAAATAAAGGTCTGTAAATGTGCCAATGGATCTAAGCATGGCCTCATCAACTCCTTCACAGGAAAATGTTTAAATATGTTAACATATTCATTATAATTTACAAGTTAGAAACAGTTCTGTTCAGATATTCTTAGCTAAGATAAAACATTGCTGCTTCTTCTGAGCTCAGTGCAGCACCATTTTATGTCTGAGTAGTTGTTGATCTTAGCAGTTTTACTCCATCCAGTGACGGCAGATGTCAATCATTGATTGGTTTTCTCCCCCTTTTTCTCCATGGAGGTGGTTTTGGTCCACACATTCAAACACAGGCTCAGGAGGACTCCCTGTTTCCCATATGAAAAATTTAACAAGTGCACATCGCCTGTGTGAAGAACTGAAGTAGTTTTCTATGACAAAAGTGCTGCTCTCCTCAGTGCTACAGTTATTCTCCATAAGCACCGAAGTACACGATGATCTCTGTGGTACACTACATTTCATAGTATTGCAGAAACAAGTGAGTCACCAGTGCTCTACTCAATTTTTTTTCCTATCCCCTAATCTGGGATGTGTATCTCTCAGTAAAACAGGCAGGGGATATTTCTTGATAATTTTGTCAGCAGTTCTCTCTGTCAGCAGTTCTCTGAAGAAACCGCAACACATAGATCCCAAATCAATCCATGAAACTGAAGAGTTTTCCCAGTAATGCTGGAGGTGAATGCTTGGGACTTCTTTCCCATTTTTGCCACGGAGAAAAGGAACAAATGTACCAAGCTGCATTAAACATTCATGGCTTGGTTTTGCCAGGAGATAGTACAGGAGGTTTTGTGGTGTCTTCCTATGTTCTGGTGTCTCAAATCCTGGGAAGAGGAGCAATGTAGGAAGGTGACAAGGCTCTTATACCAGGCTAGTCCTAAGGCATCCGGTTGAATGATGGCTGGCAGTGCCCAAGGAAGGAATATATTAAGGAGAACTGTAACATCTCAGAGCCTTTATGCCATGCTGTCTGCAACTCTTCCCTCAGGGGAGTCAGGAGCTTCAGCTTAGTGTAGCAGAATGCTCTGCAAGGCATCCATGAACACATCATCCCTGAGGCAGAGTGCCTTGCTGAGGGATGTGTTCAAATGACACGTTGCAGTTCTCAGTGGGGAAGTTTTAGTTTAGTTTCCTGTGGAACAGAGTACCCAAGAAAATAATAAAATCAGCATTTGGAAAACATTCTGTCCCTCTCAGCACTGATTTTCCAAAGCTGCTTCTCACTGCATTCCTGAAAGGTCCAATTCAATTAGGAAATGTAGAAGTGCATGTAGATGGTTTAAAGCAGTGCATGGGAAGCTGTTGTATTTTTCAGGTTCTTAAAGAATGTGACCACAGAGGATATCAACACAGATTTATAGGATCATCTTAGAAAAGGTGGAATATAAAGTTTTGTTTGCAAATACATATGCCATCAAAATTTGATTTACCAATGCTGTTTACCATTTGATCAGATAAAAGTATATTAGCTCTTAAAAATGAGACACAAACTGAATTCCCTTTTCAATACAGCATATAATAATGCCATATTTCTCTGTGCTTGTATAGCTCCTTTTGTCATCCAGTCATACACATGCAGAAGTAGCCTTTGAGCCCTTTCCCACAATTTTAACACAACGTTGTTTTAAAACAGCAGAGGGCCAGGTGTAATGAGGTCTATGAAGCTTTGAGATGCCCTTAGGTGGTTTTTGCTTCTGTGGCTTAATTCTCCAGCCTGCAGCTATTCCTCTGCTGCACTGCTGGAATTAACCACCAATGGCTAGACCACGACTGGTGCAATGCTCCCCCAGCACCTCTGATGCAGGAAGGCAGACGCACGTGTTGCTCTGTGTGCCTGGTAGTGAGTAGCTGGGACAGCAATGCCTGGGACCACTAAAACAGCCTTCCCAGGAGACCATCATCATCAGGGTTGTGGTTCCATTTTTGTAAGGAGGCTCAGTCCAAATGAGAATAAATCCCTTCATTCTTGTATAGCATATTACAACAGAATAACATCAAGCCTAGTCCGAAGTTCACTCCACTGGTGTTTTTCTTTTAGCTGCACTGGGCTCTGAAAGGAACCCAATAAATGGCCTTTGAGCAAAATTGTGTAGTATGACCAACATGCAACTGTCATGCTGCATTTGTCTCATGTCGTTAGTCATTATGAAAGCCTGCATAATTCTGGAGCAGAACAACAATTTCCACGTAGCACATCGCAGACTGTGTTTTCCAACCTACAAACCATCTCAATATTTATTTTGAAACTTTATAATGTTATCAAGGGGAAAATTCACTTTACCCATACAAATAACCGCATTGAGAAATTCTGGATTACACGTGTGAGCAAAAATGGGCAGAACTTGTCTCTGGGCACAAGAAAAGCAAAGCTGGCTTCCTCCCATAGTGAAACAGGGAATGTGTAAGCACAGAGCCAGGGAGATATGTCACCTGCTAGCATACCACCAGGGACCTGGGGAGCGATGTCAGGGAACAATTGAGATAACGGTACTCTGGCTCCCTGAATTCATACTTTGTTTGCCTTCCTTCCCCAGTCATTTGGAAAGACTGTCTTTCGGCAGGTTTCAGGTGAAATGCGGTATCCTGTAGTGTACCTCTGTACAAATTCATCCATAGTGTGAATGAGCTTGCCACTATCAGAAACAACAGCCCCATTTTTTCTTTTTATTTAGACCCATGGAAAAACTAGTTTTTATGTCTGATTTTTTTATTTGGATTATCAAGGGATTTTTTAAGTTAATATTATTTAGCGCTGTAGACAACACTTGAGTTTAGGCTCAGTTTTAGGTGGAAAGTGTTTTTTTTTTAATGTTCCATCACCTGTCTTGACAGATTCTGTTCCAGAGGCAGTCTTCTTAACCCTGGATCAAAACCTAATCTCTCTTGCTTTCATAAAACATTTTCCTCTAATTCTCTCTCTAGTAAATTATATTCTGTTCTTTGTCCTTGAATAATTTAAAAATGTATAGAATAAAGTGTGTGTGTGGGGGGGTCTGTTTCATTGAGCGATACCTGGTAATCAAAATACTGCATTCATATCTTGCTGCAATGATCTCATTTCTATTGGGACAGCACTCCTGTGAGCACAGGCCCGTGTTGTATTCATCCTGTTACAACCAGATAAACTCATAATGTAGACAGATAAGAGCTATGCTCATTAATCTATTAACTGCCTATTGTCAGTTGTCAATATGTTTCGCTTGATGGGAAGCTGGAAGATTAGTTTGTATTGTGAGGATGTAGATTTTTGTTCTGTATTATTATTATTTTATTTTGATGTCTGGAATACTATGAAATGACATTCAAGCTGGTAGTGTCTCACCCAAACAGAGTAGAGCTGACTGCTCTCTAAGTTTCTGAAACTAGAAAAATGTAATACCCCAAATGACTGTATTTTCAATCATAGGACTCTGCAAGAGCCATGACTATGTTGAATAATGTGGTTTTTATGATGGGCATTCAGGATATCCTTTAAGTCAACACAGCCTGAGATACCCTGATTTCCCTTGGAAGCTGAAACACTGTGGGGACTTCATTGTTCACTGGAAATTTGAGACTGATTTTGTCTGTGACTGGAGCTGCTGGAGCAAGATTTTATTATAATTGTGTGACCTTTAATATACCATGAAGAGATTTCAAGTTCTCTATTTTTCTAGCCTATAACAAATCAAATGTTTAACTATAATGTACAGTCACCGAGTTTACACCTTAAGTAGGTGTAAGGGTTTGTATCTACAATGAACAGTGGAGCAGAGATAGTTTCAAAAAAAAGGAAAAAAGAATGGAAAGGAACATCACAGGAGCACTTTATAGACCTATTTGAATCGCAGCTTTAAGTCATTTATATCACGGCCAGAAAGTCCATCCGTGTGTGCATTTAATAACGATGGCAAATTCTGAACAGAGACTGGAAATTTTCCTCTCTGTGGCAGGAAGCAAAAAAACCCCTCACTGTTTCTGAGTTGGTAACTTGACCCATTTGAATTATTTTATTACTTGTGAGACTATTGGCCAGGTGGTCAGCACTTAAACTCGGAGGACAGATCTGGGAATTGATTTCTGTGAAACTAGCACGGTTAAGAGCAGCTGATGATGAGGCAGCTCAGGCATTTTCTAGGCACACTTAGGCAGCTCTACCTGACAAAAAGCAGCTCATCCATGGGGCAGTGATCTTCACGCCACCTACACACAGGTCTGAAGGATGTGGGCTGATCTTTCATGTTGTCCAAGAGACGTAACAGTGCTACATGCCTGGGTATAAGATCCTGCTTTCCTTATTTTCTGCCATGACAGATGAAAGCAGTTTATTACCTGAAATTTAGATAAGATGTGTTCTCCTCTGGCTGTAGTCACTCCGATGACCAGTGTAGGAGTTTGCTTGTGAGATCTAGAAGCCTCTGTTGTTATTATTATTATCACTATTAAGGATGGTCACATAGAACAGAGTTTAATTGGATGCATTTTTTTCATGATCTGTATGTGGGAGTCCAGGGTTGTATTTCATATTTTTAAGGAAAAATAAATTATTGAATTGTGTGTGGGTCCTTTCATATCCAGAGAAGTTCTGTTTTCTCTAGCTGCTTTATTCTTCTAGGCTTCTTTATTCCTGCAAAAATTTAAGGAGGGAAATATATTTAAATTAAATGAAATTACATGAAAGAAGAAAGAATGAAATAAACCTTCCTTTCCACTGAAAATGTGCCAAAACTGTTTAAAGTGGGGAAATGACTTTTCTCAAATATCATTACTGTTTAAATTATTTTTCTCCATTTTTGGGAAAGTCACAGGCCTTATGATTTCATGCTTTCTCATGCTCTATAACCTCTCCAGAAGAGAAGGGTTTTGGAATATGGCACAAGAGCAAAAGGTAAAATAGGAAGCACAGCAAATGAGAGAAGTGAAAAATTCTGGCTAGAATTCAAATATCTATATTCACTGGACACCAGTTGAATATTTGTATTCAGTGCCCCAAAGGCAGAAGATGATGGAAAGGTGTGATTGGAAGTTTAATGCTTTGAAAACTTATTTAAGTATAAATGTGATCTATTTAAATGCCTGCAAAGTAGAAAAAGTAAGAATTTGGAATTTTTTACATCTGTCTGTTTCAACAAACTTTTTTACTTCTACACGAGTGAAGTACACCTGAGCTTAGGGGACCCCAGGGTACTAGGTGCTGTGCATACACAAAGTACATGTCATATCCTCTCCCTGAATATTTATTCACTGATGAGGACTGGATTGCAGACAAATTCAATGCCTCACTTCTGGTCCTACTGGAAATACATGGCAGAGTCTTGAAATGGACCCAGCTCTCCCAAGTCCCGAACAAATGCCTTAACCAAAATCTCATTCTTCCATACTGTATTTTGCTTCTCTTTCTTTCCAGCAGCTTCTCTGAGCATGTCTTTTGTTTGTTTTGTTGAGGTCAGTGGTCTCCGCTTGTTGCGGAATGTCACCTTTTATGGGTTTCTTTTCCTTTGTACATTGCCTATATATTGAGTTGCTAGCTTTGAATTTCTTCTTGCTCCCAAATATCTCCCTACTGTGCAGAAGGTGACAGCTTCAGGAGTGCAATGTTTTGTCATTTGTGACCTGTGGGATAGTGCACACCCCTTTTTGTCCCCTGTCCCATTGTTAAGTTCCTTTTGATCCAGTCTCCATCCTCTTTTATTGACCAGCTCCCCTATTTCCACTAAATGTTTCAAGCCTGCTGCCTGATCCCTTTGTACTTCTTTTAATTCTCAATATTTTTGCAGCAGGACTAAGTCTGGCATCAGTTTGTTTAGAGGAGCAGAAGACAAAGCCAGGCTGGTGCTGCTGCTGTTGAATAGGTCATTGGTGACGACAACCTGTGCTGCAGAAGTTAGCTCCCACTGACAGTGTTTTTGCTCCACTTGAATGGAAGCTCCTGGGAGTCTTTCTTTAAAGAGCCCAGGAGTGGGGAAGACAGGAAAATGGGAAGAAAAGGAATTAAATAATTATAGCAATAACACTCCAACTTTCTCAGTTGTGCAAGGACCTGGCTAATTGAAATGAGAAGTACCTTGGGTACCTGTAGATGGGGTAGGTTAAGAGGTGTTGTTCTGACCCACTGTGGCCTCTGCAGTGGAGGGCAGTTACTTTTTGTATCTCTAGATTTTCTCACCATTGTCAGGTTAGGTACTGTCATCTTTAGAAACATGAATTTTTTCATAAGTACTTGCACTTATTGAATGAGCTATAGCCTTGGCCAGGAAGAAAAATGATCCTTGTCTGTGCCACCAAAGGAAGGTTGCACTGAGTACTGCAGCTCTGCCTTCTGACTGAGCTAAAACCGCACCCGCATAGTGACTAACTGCAGAACCATGCCTACCAGGATGAGAGGGAGAGGTGCTGGGCATGTGTATAACGAACCCATTTTTCCAGTGCTTTTAGAATACACGTCTCATCCTGAGAAATTTTCTAATTAAACAAGTAGGCTTTTTAATTATACTGCAAGAGGCAACAATATATTCTACATTTTTATCTAAATGAAGTCTGTTTTATTTAGACACAATAGGGCACAGCAGGCCTCTTTGTCAGAGGATGCTGACACTAAAACCGCATTAGTCTGATAGGGTAAAACCATTTGAATTGTTGATATTGGAAATTATATGCAAAAGTAAGGAAAACTTTGGGTGCAATGGACAAGCCTAGGGAAACATCTCTTTATTAGTCAGAAAGCTAGTTTCTTAAAAGATAGTAGGGTAGTAGTTTTAATGGGAATCGAGCCAGGAATTAAAATAGAAATGTGAAGTTATATTTTTCAGCATCTACCTATAAAATCTATTTTTTTAGTGCACTTTTGGGCCACATCATGGATTTTCTTGAAAACCTCCAGATAATTAAATCTTTATTCACAGACTGCATAATGTAAATACTTGGGGGAGATGGACTTTATCCATACAAATAGGAAGTGCATTTTATAAGGAAAAAATGGATGTAATTTTAGTACAGATGAAAAGGGAAAAAAGAGGGAGAAACACCAATGTAAGAGTTCATGGGCCAACAGAAGTTTGTTTCTGTTTTTGAATTGCAATAAAGAATATTCAGCCGAACCCAGTCAACAGCAGTAGAAAATACCACTGAATAGCTTTTTTTCCTGAATATCTTACATTGAACATGAGAAGAAAACCTAATCACATAGCAGATGTAAGTGGAGGTGAACATTTGTTGTATACACTGCTCCAAGTTTTACACAGGCTGTTTACCTTAGGGAGTTAATACTCATATAACTTTTTTCTGTTTCTGAAAAAAACTTTGAGGTCTCATAATAAACCTAACACAACTGACCTGTATGGCAAGAAGCTCATTGCTTAGTTTCACTGTTCGTATTCATGCATAGCAGTATCTGTTTTATTCAATAGAAGGTTATTTTTCTTTTCAAATCACTTAAAGATTTTGATGATGGGGTTGCCAGTAATCAAAGAGGGAAAACGCTAAGGCTTGGATTACAGCATAACTTCCAAATCTTGTAGTTTTTAGATTGCTAATGTTTTGATGCTGTGTCTTAGCTGCAAAGTGAGTTTAAATATCACTGTCACCAGGATGGTTTGATTTTACTTTCGGGAAAGGTGAAGCTGCATCATATTGCATTGGTGTTGTTCATGGCTGTTACATGACTGTTTGCCACTTGATTGTGGTGTTGCTGTAGCATGGCTTACTCACCTTCCTAAATGGATTTACATAGTGTTATTGTATAACCAGAGAATTATAAAAAAGATACATTTGCTACTTGGTTCTGTCTCCATAGTATAGGGACTTGCCAGTGGTGGCAAGCCCCTGGAGAGTCTATTTGTTCCCCAGCACCAGCACAGCAGGCCTTGGGGAGCCTCAGAGAGGCAGATTTGAGGGCACTTTCTTGGTTGCTTGCTGTCTGTTTGTGGAGCTCCATCCCTGTGGGGGTGCTGGAGAGAGCCTAATGCTGCACAGGCAGCTCCTGGCCAGCTTTTTGGGACTCCTTGTGCCTGTAGTCAGGAGCTGTGGATGTAGCTCCATGGTGTAGCTTTGCTGGGGCAAACACAGAGATAGGGGAGAGGGCAGAGAGCTTGCAGTCCCCTAGCAGGGGTGCTTAGGGAGGACAAGGCTGGCACAGCTAGAGCTAGAGAGCAGTGGGCAATAGCAAGATCACCCATAGCTGGAGGCCTCTGTGCCATTTGACAAAGCAGCATGGGCAGTAGTCTTGCTTAAGATGTGGTCCTGGCAGTTTTTCCCATAGTTCATCAAATGGATGTTTATTTCCAAATTACTTGATTAATCTAACCTTACTCTTAACACCCCTTTGTGATCTCCTGATGTTATCGTTGGCCTGGTCTGCTTTCTCAGCTCTTGTGGTTTGTCTAAGTTGTTTTGCTTGTGAGATAGGATATTATTTGACAAATTATTCTACTTCAATGATTTCAGGCTCTCAAAAATTTCAGGCATGCGTTTGCATATTTTGGCACAAGATCTTCCATTTTTAGGTTCTGAAACAAATTAGAAATTGCTTAAAATTAAGTCAAGTGGAAGTGAAATGTCCAAAGGTCATTGAAACAATATATTTGATGAAGATGGTCAAACTGAGTTGCCTTATAACTTATAGTTATGAACGCTTTCAAGATTTTGAAAGTGCTTTCAATCCAGATTTGGGACTAGAAAAGTAAACAACCTCAAAAAATTCCTGAAGGAGAGAAAAAAATCATTTTGTTTGGGTTCTCATTTTTTATACCACTACAAAGTGCTTATAAAATATTACCCCTCTAATTTGTTGCCTACTTTTACACCTGCTTTGCATAGCAATGAGGCAAATACAGCCTTAAAGATAAGGATGTGGAATCTGTTTTCTTGCATTGGAACCCAAGTGATTAATGTAGAGTGAATAAGGAAAATATGACTGAAGTTTTAATGTAGTTTTCAATATCTGATAGTCTTCTGTTTTTTTCAGACTGAGTAGGAGTCGTATGATCAGCTAGTTTCACAGAACAGATACCTTTTCTTATGCCTGAATTCTTAAAATTCTTGTTTATAAACAAGGAGTAATTCTGGATTGCTTTCAAGGACTGGCAAGTAACCCAGAATTTTCGTAACAAAACAAGATAAGCACTCTTGAACATTTTAAAGAAAAAATGTTTATTTACATGTGAAATATGGAGGCACATTGAAAGTCTGTCTTCTAGAAGCCCTTTTTGCTACTGATGTATCACTTACAGAGTGAAAATTACTGTTCTGCTATCAGCAGGGATTAACATTCACTCCTTCCACTTTGAAATATGCTGCTTGAAGTATCTTACCAAATGCCGATACTTTACAAGAAAACTTGGAAAAATATTCCATTGCAGATGGCGATTTTGAATTCCAGGCACTTTATCTTAAAATTCTTGATTTTGATTTCCTAGTATGTAATGATTATGATCTTTTTCACCATCCCTGTGGAAGCTCATTGTGCTAATAGTCCCAGCACAACCGGTATGAGTTGAGAACAATAAACATGTAGCAAAGTTTAGAGCTTCAGGGCCTTAGGGAGGCTCTGTTCTCTACAAATATTGCAAATAAATAATTGCCTAGAAGTTCTGATATCCTTTGATGATACCTGTTTGAGGCAGTGCTTTCAAATACGAGTTCTCTGCCTCACCAGAAAGAGTGGCAGAGGCCATGCATACTTCTTCCGTTTGAGGATGTTCCTTTTTCTTTAAGGTTCTTGCCAAGGGTGATACTTAACAGTCATTTACAGGTATAAACTCAACTGGCTGACCAATGGGCTAAATATATCCCTAAGAGGGGACAGGCACTGAACAGCTTTGTCTATGCATTGTTGCTGTCCAGAGATGGTTAAACAGACAAGATCTTAACTTGAAGGACAACATTACCCCATCATTGATTTCATGGGACTTACCCATCCTGCCATCTTAATTTGTTTATAATAGCCATTTTTTTCATACTACAATGGTGTAACTCTGAGACAACTGTTACCTACCCAATAAAACAAATGAAGCTGTTGCACCTGAGTTTAGATGTAACTTGTCAGTCAGAAGTGAGGAGAAACCAGTACTCTGTGTCCTTCAGCACTAAGCACAGATCTCCCTTAAATGCTCTGCAGGTTATCAGGGGTGGCTAAAAGCAAGAAAATCCCATAAAGAAGCTATTAGCAGCATGATGGGCAAAGCAGTCTGCTCTAGTGGTACCTGCTGACCAAGAGGAGCAAAGATAAGGTTCTACGGAAATTTAAGACAATGAAGTAAGGTGAGAATTTTTCTGCAAAACTGCATCTGCGTTTAACACTGAAGGTATGTGGTTACACAGCTCCACTGTTGTAAAATTACCCAGCCACTAAGAGCATTCAGTAAACCTCCTTTACTTCAGAAAAGCTACATTTACAGGCCTGCAGTAAAACCTAAGTGTTAAAACAATCCTATCAAGTCGCTTCACGGAACTCCAGAAATGAGATAGCCTTATAGAATTCATCCACCCACCTGCATAGCATTGAGCTTCTTCTGCTGGAGCCGATTTGTAGGTGTTGGCAGTCTTGGTTCTGTAGGAGCAGAGTTTCGTATGCTTTTGGATGACTGTAGCATTCTTCGTGGCTCAGAATAAAATCTGTGGGGATGAATTTTGTTAAATGCATGCTGAATGCGATCTTAGTTGTGTCTCATAACAGAAAGTATTCATAGAGTCTCATGCTCTACTGACTGAGCTAGCCAGGCAACATAACAAGGGAAGAGAATTGATCACTTCTGCTGCCCTCTTCATTTTTCACTAAGTGAAGAACAACTGCACTCAATGCGACAGGTATCATCTGATATCGAGAACTGGACAAGTAGGGAGCTGCAGTTATGCACAATATTTGCTGAATTATAATAAAAGTAGTGCGACGGCTTATGTATTGCAGGACCAGCACTATTTTGATAAAGACAAGAAGTTGTTGGTTTCATTTGTCATATTAGTGCAGGTGTGTCCTGGTCTTCCTCCATCCTTGTCATCCCCTTGATTTGCTGACTCCGTTTAGTTTCATCACAAAATTTGAAGAGACTTGCATTTTTGTGTCACTCTTTGGGTACTTCTGAAGACTGTAGGAGTTGTCTTTCTGAATTTTCAGTTCATAAAGCTGCAGATAGATGTTCTTTCTTATCTAAAACTCCTTACCATTGGAGAAAAACCACACACCCACATTTAGGAGAAATTAGTTAGTGGCTTTCTTTAATTTGTTCCACATACAACTGCTCATCAACAGTACAGCAGCAAGAAATTTGCATACAGCTGTGTTCAAATTGAAAGTGTTTTCTCTGCTTTTATTCTTGTGTTGTGCAGTGATTACGGAAGGAAAAGAATTTTATCAAGCACATTAACAACATGGAAAACTATTGCCACCTCCTACCTTCTTTATAAGACAGTAAACAAGGAGAGCAGCCACAGCAGAGTCCCTGCAGAGAGTACAAGTTGTGCTTGGTGTGACTCCCCTCTCTTCTTTAGCTGCCAGTCCTGAATCCTTGGCTGACAAATGTCCATGTCTCTGGTGTCTCCACTCCCATTCTCTTTTTTTATAAAGGCAGTGAAGTACATGCGATAGCCTCACAAAATACATGTCAGAAAAACTCCTTGATTTTTAATTATGATAATGGAAGTATGATAATGGTGCATGAAACTGAAGATTGAAGATACAGAGTAAAAGCTTGAAATTTCCCACCCAGACCCTGCATTGATGATGTCTGTCTGTGGGTCAGGCCTTGGTTCTAGGGCAGAGAAATCTGAGTTCAGGTTGCCTAGTGACAAGTGGAAACTGAAGGTGATCTTTGTGCTTTTGTAAAGAGTTTGCAAATGTAAGTAACTTTAAAAAAAATTTTGGAGGGTGTGAGGAGGTTACTTTTGCATTAAATTTGTACTTTGGAAAAGAGAGAAAAACATGTGAACCTGAGAAATTTTTTTCACTTCCTTTATTTCTAGGATAAGCTTTCCTTTATGACTCTGTGTTTCACCTTATTTTCTGAAATTCAAAAGATAATTTATACTTTCATATTTTTTTTTAAATATGATGTGCTCTGCTTTCAAAAATGGCCAGGCGTGGCTTTTGTGCCACACAGTCCCACAGTTTCTGAGAGAATTGTGCTCTTTATAGAATAAGAGAACTGTATTTTTAAATTTTTTTAAGAACATCATATAAAGCACAAAGTGAATCTCCTCCTGCCTTTCTTCCTCCCCAAAAAGTGGGGAGTGCTGAGTTACAGTATGGAGCAGCCTATTGTGGCTCCATCACATATGCAAAGAGGTCACGGATGATGGAGTCTGGAATACAAAAGGTGTAGGGCACTCTGCATCTGCAGGGAGGGGATCAAAACAAATCTCCTTTATCTAATGCAGAACCTATTACTGAGTAAAACGCAGGGACGTGAAAGGTCCAAGTGTGCTTTTAATAATCTGTGTTACAAACAGACCATAATCTGCACAATTAAGCTTCTTGGAGTTGGCAGCATTTTGTGCAGTTGGCAGTTATCCCCTTGAACAAAGGTCAAAAAGAGAGGAGTGAATTAACTGATGAATACCTTTTTAAAGGTATTCTAAAATTCCATTGCACATTAGGAATATTTTCTTCATTGTGTTAGGGGCTCTAGGGAAGAGTGAGTTCTGTGTCCTAATTTAAAAGCCCGGCTCTTTCAGCGCTGGAGATAGGCTATGCAATAAATGAAGGTGTAAAGTGGAATAGGAAACCTTCCTCTGTTGCTGGGTAAGTGGGATCTGGGTTGTCAGCATGTGTCTGATTGTAGCACACTGTGGATCAGGCCATGAGGAGTTCTGCTCCTGAGAGTGTTACCTTAGAATTGCCTTTAATAGCTATCCCTGACTGTTTTCTAGGTTATCATGAATGCTTCCAGATTGCTGGGAGAAATGGTAGAGACCTGGTACTCTCCTTCCTGAGTGGACATCTTGCTAGCCAGACTATGATTTCTCCAATACAAATACGTATTTGCTTTCTTGTTGGGAGATGGAGTACATAGAGTTGTACTCAAATGGGTGGTGGAGGGGTGCACTGCCAGTAGGATAGCCTCTTTTCATTATTACAATGATGAGAAGGTGTTTCATTTAAAGAGGAAAACGCTTGAATGGCTTTTGGCTTTCTCATCCCTCGCCCCTCCTCTTGGCAAGCAAATGCACTGTTGGGGCACTGGGTTTATCACAGGCCAAAGTGGAAATTCTCTTAGGATCCTCTTGTTGAAATGTTGGCAACACATCACTGAGCAGTTCTAAAGACTTCAGGAAGCTCCAAATTTCTCTGAATTTTCCCACCACTAGCCTTGAATGCAGTTGCCTCTTTGGCCTTGCAGACTTTGAAAGAACATCAAGGAATATGCTTGCAGCAGCAGTGTAGTCACCAGCACAGGGGCCGCCCCTTGGGATAGGAAGGAAAGTTGATTCGAGGAAGAAACCACCCATGTACTAATCTTTTTGTTTCCTTTAGTTATTTTTTCTTCACTTTTTCTCCTTCACAAAATACACTTAAACTAAAGGCATTATTTGCCAGAATCTTTTCTGGGAGAGTGAGCTGGATAAGCTGAGCTGCCTTTGCTGTACACAGATTCTCAGATCCTTCAAAAGCCCCTGTCCAGCTGTCTCGCTCTCGCTGCCGCTGTGTGGTGCGGTCTGACGTCCTTCATCTTTTGTGTGTTGCTGCTACAGTGTAAAATCAAGGGGAAATAATTTTTCTCCATTTACACTTGACCATTTTGGGGCAAATTAATTCTACTACCACTTACTTGAAGAGAGGTTTGCAGAACCATGAAGGGAGGCAGGGAAGGAGAGGCAGATATTTTTTTGTGTGTCTGATTGAAGTCTCCTTTTCTCTCTCTTTTTTCCCTTTCCCTCCCTTTTTTATCTTTGCTATTTTTACTTAGGTGCTAAAGTTAAATGTTTACTGAATATAATTTTAAATGACAGTTTAACTTACAATTTTAACCAAAACTGTAATAGAAAAATATTTTCCCTGCGTTGTTAAAATGCAACTTCATTACTGATCAGCTACTCACATCCTGTAAACAAGAATGCATGCTTGCTATTGATGTGAGGAATATAATTTTTTTTAAATCACAGAATGGATTAAGAATTAAACTAGAAACAAGATGAGGGAAAAATCCTCAGAGCTGTAATCAAACATCCATTCCAACAGCTGAAACATGTTATTACATCTTTCAGCTGATTTATCGTACCCAAAGAGATTTCATAATCATTCTCAGTATTAAAACAAGGGGAATAGAGGCACATTTCAATAACAATGATTGTTATTTGGAGAATGCCAGTCATGTCTAGGAGTGTTATTTACATCAGACAATATGTAGATATTGTGCCTCCAAGCCTGTTCCTGTTCGGTTTTGCTCTGTGACTTACACAAATGAATGTTAAGAAATTTTGACAACGAGGTTCAATAACTGAATACAATAACTGGGGTCCTGCTGACTTCCTTTGGGGAGGTGAGAAATCTTTACCATGTAAGTAATGTGATCTGATGTAGAAATAAATGCAGCTATAGATGTCTGAGCTATTTTTAGTGTGAAAGGTGGGAAGAAATTGAATCTGTGTACTAATTTTAATTTGTATTCACTTGTTAGCTATAGCTAATTTGAAAACAATTAAATGACAGGAATGAGAAAACCAGATCTGGAGCAGTGCAATGTATTACAGAGAAGCAAGCTTCACTTTGTGTTATTTTTTAACACATAGTTTTATTTTTGCTGGTGTCTGTCACAAATCCTAAAATACCATTACAGAGTTAGCAGATGGTTCCCAAGTATTCATACCTGATAAAGCCTCCTGGGTGATCAAGCACTGAAAAATCAATATATTTTTCAACTTTCAATGGCTAGCTATTCAGTTTCATTACATCTCGCTATTCCTCCATGGCTACTGTGATATGGACACTTACTTCACCATTGCATTAAGCTCTAATCTCCAGGCTGGCTGATACAGACAGTTAATGAATAGCTAGAGTACCACCTCGGTATGCTTCACAATTCTTCTGATCTCAGTAGGATGTTTCGAGTACTGTGATCTTGTGTTTAGTAACACCCCACTTCTTCTCCCTCTTTTTTTCCACACATGCACAGACACCCCTCTCCAGCTGTCACCTTGCTGAGCTTTGAAAGGAAAATTCAGTAAATACACATTTTAGCAGAAATATTTTGCTGTGACATTTGACTCTCTTAAATAAATAATAGCAGCAAATCGCAGTAAGTCAGATCCATGCCCCCTGGGTGACCATATGAATCACATTCTTAAATCTATCATTTTCAATAAAGCCATGACTAGAGATAGATCTTTAAAATGTCCTGCTTTTGTCTCCAGATTATCTACAACTCCCACAAAATAGTGATGCTCTCTGACTGACTGTTAATGCTTTCTTTAAATCATGTTTCTTTCCTCTTTTCCTAACTTATAGGAAAGTTAACTTGCAGTAAATGACACAGCACAAGTCAGCTTTGTAGTTGTTACAAGTGCCTGATTATCATCTTTCTCATGGCCTTGATCAGAAGCTAGATTTCTAACATGGGACATCTCTTTATACTTCAATTTTCATGAAAAAATAAGTGCAAGTAAAATGCTAGTGAACACATGAAGTATGATCATGCACATAGGCACCCTTAGAAATTTGAATATCCTGCGTATTTTGGTTTTCCATTTGCATTGTTCCACTGAATTTTGCCACTACAATTTATTTGAGGTTGTGGTGGGGTTTATTTTAATTGTTTATACACATCAGGCAAAGTCCAGTGACGCAGATGAGGCTTATTTTACATGCATCCAGCCCCATGATATTGGTAAGCCTGAGGCATCCAGAAAACTTGTTGAGTCTGATTCATCTTAAATTTCAGATGTAGGTCTTGATTCAGTACAAAGTGCAGGAGACGAGATCTCATTTGTTAAAAATGGGAGCATAAATATAAATCATGTGAAAGTTTCATCTTTGTTAGAGCAGCAGTGAAACTTTGTGTGTGCCATGGCTGTGTGAGGAGAAGGTTGATACTAATTAAGAGCCCTCTCTATCATTAGCCTTTGAACCTGGCACCTCTCAGGTGGTTGGTATCATCACCCCCAGGGAACCTGGCAGCTCTCAGGTGGTTGTATCATCACCCCCAGAAGCTCCTTTCTCCCAGAGCAGTTAACACAGCAGCAGGAGGAGGCTAGGGCTCCATGCTGTCAAATTACAGACCTGCCTCAACTGTCATGACTCTGCTCTGCCAACACCTTTGATGATGTCCTCCATGATGTCTTGAAATAGGTACTTGTTTCATTGTTTTGTGTGTTGATTCCTGTCCGGTGAAATGTCATGCATCCAAGCTCAGCAGGCTGTCCTCCAACTTGATTTCTTGCTTGTATTCTCAAAAAAGTGGCTTTACAAATAGGTTGGTGGGAATTCATCACTGAAGTAATTAAAATTTTTTGCCACCAGAGTCCTTCCTTGACTTGGGCTGCAGGTATTCAGCCTGTGCTGCCTGACCACGGGAACCAAATAACTTAGGAGGAAAAGACCTGTGTTATCTGCAGGCAGTTGTTTAACATCTGAAGCACACAATTGCACCATGTAGGACCTGAGTCCACGCCATAGCCCTTTCATTACCCTGCTACGTGGCTGGATTTATGCTGGTGGAAGTCCTAGCTAAAAAAGCTTTTGTACAATGATTAATTGACCTTAACAAGTTTAAGGATGCTTATTTGCACACAGTTATGAAGTGTTGCAATATGTCACAAATGAGAGCGGTTTCTATTATAAACATAATGGCATAAACAGTGAAAGCCGGTTATATTTCCTTAAAAGTTCATTGCAGGGAAATGGGGAAGCTTGAGAAGCTAAACAAATCCAGGCAATAATGGAAATGTAGCATGAAATTACTTCTGTAAACAACAGGCATTCATTATTTGAACATTTTTCATAAGAGAGTAAGCAGACGAGTGTTGATGTTAAAGGGGGTGTGTGGAGGGGGAGGAGGAAGGGTGAAGATTATGAATTTTGAAAGAAATCTTCGAGGGTTATACAGACAGACGTACATCTGTTTAAAAAAAAGAGGTATGTAAAGCACTGATTGATCCCCGAATATTAACAATCGATACCATTTTCTTCATTAACTTCTGAGTGGAGCACAAAGAAAGGTATGTTTGATTTAAGAGGAAGAGAAGGGAGCACTATTTAATGTTGATTTGGTGTAGTGAATAACCCCAGAGAGAAATGTAAATACCAGGCTGCAATAACATGACAGCACACTAATCATATTTACAAACGATATTAAATCTGTCCATTGTGCTTGCCTGGCTGCGGATTGGCCCGACTGTAATTGTCACTGTAACCGGCACTGGCTTGTGGGAGAATTTAACTGCAGTGATATAAGGTGAGTGCTAGGCTTATTATTACTTTATTATTACCCGGTTTATGTTTATTAAAACAATTTGTCATGCAGAACAGGAATGGGAGAATGGGAACATTAAATCGTGCTGTACTCAACCTGAAGAAATGAGTTACAATAAAATTAATGGCAGGCAGGCCACAGCTGACACTTGTAGCCGTGTGGAGCAGCTACACACTGGTTCGTTTCATTTGCTGATCGTTTCTTGTTAGGGTCACGCCATTAAACTTACATATTGAGAACTACTGAAAATCTGAGGCAATGAAGGTAAAGTTTATGAAGCAAAAGTGGGGTTTTTTTCTGCTGCTAATGCATTCCTTTCAATTATTACAGAAATCAGGAATGCAGATTGAAAGTTTAAATCATACTGAGTTATTAAAGACGTGTGTTGGAGTGAATGTCCTTCAATTTTACAGAGGCTTAGAGAGCTGAGAAAGAGCTGAGTTTAGGCTAAAGTGAGACCATTCTCTAAAGGCTTTGAGCAAAGAGAACAGTGAGAATAGTGGTCATGAAAGGTCTCATAACAAGTTTAATAAAAGCTGCTTTATTTTCTTTTCCTGGAACTCAAGGGGTCCTTATTTGATATCTTCAAATTTATTTCAGCCCAAATCTTCATTATTTTAAAGTAGAGGCAGGAGGTGATGACCATGGGAATAGCATTGAGCCTCTTGGAATTCAGCAAAGAGGCACAGTGACATAACCCCCTCTCGTGACACAATTACAGAAGAAATTAAAAGTGTCAGGCTCTATGTACTTTAGCTGCATAGAAGAAATCTGGCCTCCTGATGAAACATCTTTGTACATGAAAAAGTAATACCCTGCCCTTGTTTCCCATTATACAACAATGTTAAGGAGTCTTCTGGGGTGATTATTAGGGATTTGGTGAAGCACAGTAAATGCTGAAGATTAAATCTGAGCACTAGCAATTAGTATTGGGGGAGGAAGAGTGCTTTTTTTTTCTTTTAAAAAAGTATTTATTAATGAAGCTATTTAAAGAAAACCGAGCCAACTGTTGAAGTTAGGAAATGTGAATCTTTCATTTCTAGCAGTTTTATACTTCTGTAAGTCCTACAAAGTCCATGGGGTTATTCTTGATTTATACCAGTGTAAGCAAGTAGAATATCAGGCTGTCTCTGTGGGATTTTTTTCCTCATTTCCTTTTTCAAACTAAGATATTTTTTTAAGTCTTGGAGAAAGCCTTCAAAGGAGGGATTTAGCTGCATAGTCCCTACCTGTGTCCCCAGTCTCAAGGGCTGGATCCAGCTGTCCAAGAGCTCAACATCAAGCCATTGCAAGAAAACATCAGGGTGGGAGATGAACTGTTTGGAAAATCTAGTTTGGTGAAGTGAGTGAAGATAATTATAAGATCTTTTAGAAAACTGATTTTTCCTTTTGGTTTTTCAGAAAGGGGAAAAATGGCATATATGTGAATATAGAAGTAGAAACCAAAAGCTCAAAAGCTATTATCTCTGAGTTCTAATGCAGAAAGTGTAATCCACTGTGATGGCAAGCGCTTACGGTGGATGCATATTTTGGAGCCTTAGTGACTTGTGGGGTTGTTCTTGTCTGCATTTTTGACTTTGTGCTGCAGTGGCAACTAAAAGAGAAGTTGTTTAGAGAAACAGGAAAATCACACAGGAAAGAAATCTTTCTGTGATGGTGGGCTCTGTGGTCAGTAGGCCTCCTCTGAGGGACAAAGTGAAGATGTGAGGAGGGGCAGGTTTAGGGGCTTGGATGGTCTGAATGTGGACAGCCAGCTTCTGTAGTGGTAGGTGCAGCAGAATCATAGCAGACAGCAGATACCCATACATTGCCAGCTTTGAGTCCTTTTCTGTGCCCTCTTTTACATTAATTTAAAAGGAAACACGTTTTATTAATACATGTTGACCTGTGTGGCTTGCTAAATAGGCTTTTAAATGTTATAGTAGAGCTTTGACCCAGCATGTTTAAAAGCAGGATTTTCACATAATATTCCATCTTCATTTGTATTTCTGTAGTGCTCTGTAGGCTTTGGGAGAAATCAGTTAGTCCTTTATTCCTGTATATGTAAAACTCATGAACTTTAGGTAACGTATACACTGTATCTGTTGTGCTGAATTGCAGTCGTCATTATATGTACAAACATCCCTTTGACTTGAAGGACAAGAATAGTGTAGAGAATTTCGTGTCATATTTATCACTTGGATTATTAATAGTAATAACATTTGGCATCTTTATAGCACTTTACATTTTCAAAATGCTGCATAAAGATTAACTAAATGATAGCTAAGTGTGCATAAATGATATTCAGAGCCATTACTCTCTACCATGCTAACACAGTCACTGTAGATCTGCACTGAAATACGTGTGGTGCTGCCTGTTGGAAAATCTTTGTTGCTTATGTGAAGTATCAGCTTTCCTGGAAGAACTAGACTGACCATTTTTCATTTTGTTTCCCATGCACCCGAAGGCTTTTGTCCATATTATGGATTAATGGTCTGCAAAATTTTAGTTTATTGGGGGAAAAGTAGTTGTTGATTTTACTTACAGGAGCATAAAACCAAACAAAAATAAAGTAGAGGGCTCAGAAACCAAAACACTACTCTTTTAAAATCACATTTTAGTTTGATTCTTACCACAGCCATGCATTATATGCCCTGTTTCCTGGCTGTGGGGTCTGCTTCTGCTGCAGCAGACACTTTTGGAGGCTGGATGCTCCCAGGGCTGCATGCTTAGGGACAAGTCTGTCCCTTTGGAGCCACTTGAGGTGCTCTTGCATGCATCAGTATTGCCAAGTAAGATGCTACTCAATGTCCATTGAATAGGGACTGTGCAAGCGACATTTTATGACCCATTGTTTTCCAATGACATGAGATTTCTTATGCATGGATCTCAAAGAAAATATCTGTACTTCCCTTATGTTTATCCCCCACCTTTAATTTGCAACATACTTTTCTGTAGCCATGTTAGCTTCTATTATAGTAATGCTTATTTTTCTTGCTTTAGTGCCTTTCTGCCATTTCAGTAAGATAGGAAATGGGGAAGATTTTAGAAGCGTCTTGCATCCCCATCAGTAGCTATGGCAAGTTTGTACTTGAAAACAATTTATTGTGTATCCCCACCGAAGAGCAGGAGAAATCAAGGGAAATATCAAATAGCAATTTTCATGCTGGATTGCATCAATGTAATCCAGGAGCAAGCAAATAATTCCACTGTTAACTTAATTAAAAGTTTTAAGGTCTTATGTCCTTGACCTTACTCTTTAGCTGAACATGTGAAAGCAAAGTGGCTAGCTACCTTAATCTCACTTTGTGCCATTGCCCTCTGATAACAGAATCCTCTTGGTACCTCTGATTTGTCATTGAAGCAAAGGGAAGGGCTACATGCACTACTTGTTCCTATCTTCTGCGGTGAATCTACCTTGACAAAGTTTCTCTTGCTACCTTTAGTCTTCTCCCCTGGAGCATCCAGCACATCAAGACAAGAGGGATCTCAGCCCCACAGCTTCATTTAGACCTGTTAACTGTAACTACTGATGTCGTTTACAAGGATAAACCCTTAAAGCCAGGCCAAGGTAGACAAAGAAAGAACACTGGAGTAATTCCCTTTGGACAGCAGAGATTGGTGTTCAAGTTATTGAAAATCTGTGTAACTCATTTTCTCTTTTGTCATACTTAAAAAATCCATGAAGTTTGGCTGAGTGCAAACAATAAGCTTTTATTGTTGCTGCCCTTCTTCATAAATGTGTAATCTTCTGGGACCATCAGAAAAGCTTTGGTACAACAAATTAAGAGTCTCTAAACTTTCCTGTGTCTCCTTGGACATTTTGTAGACCTGCAAATATCAAGCAGTAATCAATATAATACTGCTCTAATACTTTAAGGCAAACTGTCAGCTTCTGAGCCAGAGAGCACAGCACAGCTATCTCACGTCTAGACACAATTCCTGCTGAGGTCACAGACCAAGAGTGCCCCTCGGTTGACATGGAGAAAACCACGTGCAAGAGAACCTGAACTGAAAAGTACAGAGTCGGTTGAGTTAAGCCTCATGCACTAGTTATCAAGGCTCTCAAACACACTTTCTGTTCCATCAGTAACTTCTGCATTTAGGCAGCAGTGTCTGTAAGCTGGGCCTGAAGTCTGTACTGCTCTGTAGGTCCTTGTGTTTTGTGATCTTCTCCTTTCTTCATGCGTGTCTGTGTGAGCTTATTTCCTTAACAAGCCAATTATACTGTAGCCAACAGGGTGACTTAAACATTCACTCTCTCCTCATTGTTTTGGTGTAGTAAGCTAGTTTAACAGTAGTCTCTTAATATATCCTTTATTTTATCTCTGAGAGAATTGTATTATTTTTCTTTGTGGTAAGGCACATGGTATTCAATTACAGAACATCTGTGCTTTCATATCTTGTCAATGAAACAACCTTGTCTGTTTAGCAGCTTCAACAAGGTATATTCAGTGTGGACCAGAGAGAGTGAGAATTACTGCTGTATTTTTTGTCTTATCACTAAGAAGTAAATATTTGAATTCTCTCCCGAACTTAGTGATTATTATACCTGAGTTAAAAATGGCTTTGCACCCACTGGTGAACAGCAGCTTCAGGTGGAGCTCCTCTCACCTAGCTCCTCTCTCATTATTTGAACCATCACAATTCCCTGGTGAGCTGGAAATGGATTCCTGCAGTCGCTTATGCAAAACACAGTAATCCAGCTGGGCAGTGTTGCTTACTGGGTGCCCAGTTATGCTAAGGAAGCACCTAAAGATGCAGCAAGAACATGTGGACCAGAGATTCTGACCACGTTTTAGCTGTGGTAACAGCTTGTGCATACTGCATCAATGTGCTACTGTGAACTGTGCAAAAACTAGAGTTTTCTGACCTGTGGATATTCACTCAGGATGAGGTGGCAACCTGGTACCTGCTTATTTATTGGACCAAGTGGCCCAATCCTTTTCTGAGATGCTGGAAAATATGGCAAGAAGTTTTGCCCCTCCCCTGCCCCTCCCCAACCCAGTAACTTCTAGTCCATTTCTAACACCTGCTTATTTTTGTAATAAGGAGTGCTCTTTTCTCTAGCATGGACTGTTCCAAAGCCCATTTACATCAACACTAAAGCTTGTCACTGACCTAATGGCCTTTGGATCAGGCCTGTAGCCTCCTTATCTTCTTCCATATTACTGGCACACCTTTACCTTAGGTCTTGATTTCTGTGGAGCTCTTTAGGTCAAGCTCTATCTCATTGATATGCTTGGGCTTAAATTGATTCAGGGCAAAACTGACTGTTCTTCTTTAGAAGTGGTCATTTTTCTTAAGCAGCATCAAATTTTAGATAAAACTCCTTGAGGCAGCAGGCAGCATTTGTTCCTGGCTGGTAGGAGTTAGTGTGCTTTGGGAGAAAACCTTTTGGGGTGCATGGAACAGTACATGAGGATACCTTGTCACTTCCTTCAGCAGGCTGGTAACAGGAAAACCTTATATTTGGGTTTTTTTCTATTAATGAAGAAAACAGTAACAGATTTCAAACTTGTTTTAAGAGTTCAGCTGGGTAGGTGCTATATAATGTTTCTTGTCCTCCTGAAAAGCTTTCAAGTGTGTATCTTTTTTTTCCAATGGAGATTTTGTTCCTTGAATGATGGGTTTAGGACTGTCATCTTAAATGCTCTGTGTGTAATTATAAGATTGGCTTAACTGTTCAGGAAAAGTTCTTTAGCATCTTTCAAGGAGCTGGCATGCCCAGTTTTTGGAAACCAGAAAAGCCCTCTGCCAGGCATGAGCTCAACAGCAAAGCCATGGCAATTCATTCCTTCCCTTCAGCTCTTTACTAGCTTCTCACCTTTTTTCCCCTGACGCATTGCTGGGTCTGGAAGTACAGCATTGTATCCATCAGCTGAATGCAATACAGATGTATATGCTTGGAAAGGGAGTACTCTGTTACAAAAAATGTTTATAGTGCAAAACATAGACATAATTCTCCTTGCACAGCCCTTGTGCAGTGGAGCAGTTGTAGAGGCAGTGGTAGCTGCAGAGCCTTGACATGTGCACGCTGCTAGAGTTACGGTGTGCACAGAGTATTTAGGGAAGCACCAGCTTGTGAAGCAGCATCTTCCAGGTGGTTTTTGTGAGAAGTGGCTTGTGACCTGGGCATTCCTGTTGGCGGCCCTGCCACCCCTGCCCCCATAGGAGACAAGAGTGTCATTCGGTTCCTAAAGGCTTGATGCGTTTGAAGCCGAGAAACTATGGAACTCATTGCTTATAGCAAAGTTGTAATTTGCTTTGCTTTTTCTGAATCTAGCAGCTTCTCTGAGGTCAGGGAGGATTAAACATCTGTATTCACAATTATATTTAAGAAATGCAATACTTTGTTCTTTGGCAAAAGGCCAGTGGACACTACTGGAGACTAAGGAGTAATATCTGCTCATAGCCAATTCTTCCATTACTATAAAGAGCAACATTTCATGTAAGTTCCTCCAAAACATTTGCTACTGGCCATTGGCAGAGAAAAGATACCTACCTATACCATGAGAAACAGCCTCTTTGTTTCTAATTGGCTATTAAATAATCTATATAAAGAAGCATCAAAGATAAAACAGTAGACTGGACAGTAATACTGGTGAAAGGTTTATATCAGTAGGTGACCTTCTTGTGGGATGGAGTCATAGCTCAAAGTGCCTGTGCGATACTGATGCAATTAGACTGTTTTGTTGGGCAGTGCCATCACTTGATTATTCTGTGAGAAATTTCAGAAATACAGTTGCTTTATGAGCCCAACTTCTATGATGATAAATTTCCAAAAGCAAAAATGTGAATTTAAATTATTCGTATTCATGTGAGCGTGGTAGAGATTTTTGGAATCGCTGCGGCAAGTTATGGATGATGCATGAAATGAAAAAATCTCTACCCAGTGCACAAGGAATACAAAAAGGGTTCTGCAGCCAGCACTTTGCTGTACTGCACTATGGGATGTGTGCACTCTGAGGAGAAGTGTTTGTATTTTTGAAAAGCACCCAGCCATCAGCCTGTGCACAAAAGTAAACAAAGGACAGAATGAGAGAAAACAATCAGAAATACAACCTCCCATCCAGGAGCACCTACAATGTTATGCCAGTGCATCGTTTCCTGCAGCTGGCTTTCCAGGACCCCAGAGCTGTGTGAATCCTGCACATGTATGGCAGATTCTCCTCCCCTGCAGGGTAGCTAGAGCAGATTTTTAGCTGATGCAAAGGTCTACTGAAGCCAGTTTCAGCTGCTCATATCTTTGTGGTGCAAAAACGAGTAAGACCAACCTATGCTGCATCTCAGACTTTTCTATCATCCCTGGCCCAAGAATGGCATAAGACAAATAGAAAAAAAGTCTGTCTAGGGTAACATGATCCCAACCACAGTGCCTCATGTGTGATAATGTCTCATTTGCTTCTAGTCTGAGGCTGACTGAGTGAAGCAGAGGAAGTCCAAGAAAAAAACAACTGTCTGAAAAAATGCTTGCAGATACTTTTTTCTAAATGTAAGTCTAGCATTAAGGTATGTCCAGACTTCTGGTCTGCAGTAGAGTGATTTTTTTATTTTTTCTGTTTTTGGGGGGGAGGGACACACACATTCAATGTTCATTTGCAGAACTTGCTTAACTCATTTCTAACTTTGCAATGCAATTTGAAAACCTCCCACTGTGTAAATAAATTAAGACATCTGACCAAAATCTCAGTTGTGTCATAATCTTGTCTTCACTATAGTTTTGCTTTCCGGTATTCTGTTTATCTGGATACCATTCTTTCTTCCCTGTCATACATAATACCTAGAAAGGGTCACAGTCCTCTTATTGTTTGTATCCCTTTGCTGAACGTGGGAGCATGAGTGCTTCCATGCCTGCTGCAAACAAACCTGATAATTTCTCATGGAAGAACAATAAGGCTAAAACAACCTCACTTGACTTTTAATAGACATTAATGGAGATATTACCCTAGTTTTCCAAACCAAAAGTCCAGATTTCTCCATATCTTGAGCCAGAAGGCTACCATTGAGATTTTAATGAATATTAAAAGCACAGTAAGAGTTAGAGGCCTGAGAGCGTAGAGTTGGGCAGGGAGTGGTAGCAGGCAGCTATCCATGTGTTACATTTATAATTAGCTGTGCCTCATTCTCTTAATGCTTGCTAATGTTTTCTTCTAGGAAAAACAGATTTTACTACTTCTGCAAATATTTAGGACCATTCCCACAACATTGCTTTGACCTGTCTTGTATATCACAAAGTGTTCTGTCTGGTTAGCCCATCTGCTCAAGCTTCCAATATCTGAGGATCAAGTGCATTTCTCTGGTCAACAGTGTCACCTGACAAATGGTTTTATAGCCTGTCCTGGCACAGCGTATAGTAGTGTGGTCATATTAGCCCCTATAAAAGGTTTCTGAAGTTGCTGCAACAAAAGAGCCAGAGTTTTAGGTCAGAAGCAGGATCTCATTCTAATTGCATGGGGATCTAAAAAGTCAGACAGGTTTAGACTACTTTTGTCTTTTAACTGAAGACCCGTAGCTGATGCTTTTTCTGTTGATATTTCAGGATGGTCTTTTCTAGCAGTGTCTGTTCCTTTGTGGATTTCCTTTGGAGACAGCCTGCTGGGTATGGGTGTACGATGGACAGACAACATTCTTTTGGGTCATTAGAGCTGGAAGCATTTGGGACAGTGTTTAACTCATGTGAGCTCAACCTTGCAAGTTGGTGGCATGCAACACATCTCTGGTGTCTGCAGAATGGGCTCAGGCAGTGCTGTGCAACACCTGTGGACTGATCAGTTCAGCTTGGCTCCAGTGCAGAGATTTTTGCAGTTGCTACTCGAGTGTAGAGATGGGTACCAGCTCTGATGACACTCTTCACACTTCCTCTGCTGTTGCTAGGTCCTGCCAGCTGTGTCCAGATGCAAACTCTTGAACCGTGTTCATTTACTTCACGTTCGCTGATGGCATGACATGCTAGGGCTGGCTGTGTGATATTAGACAGGGCTGGTTTATGTGGCACAGCTAGTATGTGTTGGCACTGTGACTGCTATAGCTTTTCACATAGGAGTTTTCCTTCACATGACTATAAAAGCTGTCTTCCCTCGCCTTGGCACCTTACACAGTGTGGGCCCAGCACTGATGCTGGCAAAGTAGCCACAGCACAGAAACATAAAGTACCTCTTGCCACAATATATGTAGTTCTGCTAGTGGAAACCTACAAGTTATGTCAATCCTTCCAATAAACATGTCCTTATAATCATTAGCATCTGTGTCCTGTAACTGCATCCTTAAAAATGGGACAATTATCCCCTGTACCTGTTTTGCATCTGATTCATGCAGGAGTAAATTACCTATACCTCTGTCCACTGCACGTATCTAGGCATCGTTTGTACTGGCTGCATTCTTAGAGCACTCAGAACTCTTGAGAATTAGTTAGGAAAGCAGCCATCTCATAGCAATTCATTTTTCATAGGCCTATGAAAACTCAATCCATGAAATAGTTAATTAGAAAGTCTCCAATTACCAACCGAATTTATTTTGCAAAAAGTTACATTTGTTCTTCTCAGTAAGAGAAAAAAAAATAAGCAATTCAAATCATTTTGAAGTTCCATTTCTTCATTCATTAGGAGACTTAGCTTGCAAAATCCTAATTAAAAAGAACATTTTGTGTTAATGAAAATGTTCTAATTTTTTACCTTATTAAGCTAGTTAATTTTTTTTCCAGAGCATTCTGCAAGAAGAGGCCTCCTTAAAGGCTTTGTTCGTGTTTATATTCTTTGATTGCAAAATTTCCAAGACAAAAGAGAGCTAAACTCATTCTGCGGTGCCCTCCAGTTAACTGTTCAGTTGAAAAATGACCTTCATAACTAAGTCCCTTGCCTTTTCATCGATATCAAGGAGTTACAACTCTAACCTACAGTTGAGGAGGTGGCTTCAGTCTGGTAAACCATCAGAAACTGCATGAGCACCCTGTGGAGTGTAGATATTTATAGATATCTGAAAGGAGTACAGATAACTGAATAATTTTAATCTGAATTCTGAAACAGCCTAGGGCTTTTCTGCTGGCTTTCAAGTCTAGCATCCTCTTGCATGACATTTAGTCATTAAAAGCTAAAGTTTATTTCAGTACCTAATAATTCTGCATCAGACACAACAATATAACAAGCCAGAGATCACAGAAGGCGCACATAGGTTCCTACTATGGTACAACACTGAGAAAGACACCACTTTTTGGATGCCTTAAAAGTAGCTGTACTATCTATGAGGTTACATTAACTGTGAGACACATTAATTTATGCATTCTTAAGATCCATTGAAGAACTCTGCTGGTGTAAATCAGGGTGGCCATAAGTCGGTCATGCTGAGCTGATACATGCTCACAGAGAATCTGACTTTTAAGCAATTTTGCACCTGTGGTTTTATTACCTTCATTTTGCTACTAACCTAGCTCTGGTGGGGTGGATTTTAACATTTAGAATCTCTTCATAAGAAGAAATGACTTTAAAAATTTTTAAATTCTTACGGAAATACAGATTAGGAATGTAAAAAAATTTTGGATTTGCTCCAAGCATTGGAAAAAATATTTATTAAAAGTGTTAGGGCATCATAGAAGCATGCAGGTTGGAAGGGGCCTCCAAAGGTCATGTAGTCCTACCTCCTACTCTGAGCATGTCTGGTGAAAGCAGGTTGCTCAGAGCCAGAGCCAACTGGGTTTTTGCTGTCTTCCAAGACGGACACATCACAGCCTCTGCACAACCTGCTCCTTTATTTTCCACCTTTACAGTGAAAAAGCTTTTCCTAATAGCCAAACGGATTTTCTCAAGTTAAAATTTGCATCCTTAGCCTCTTGTCTCATCACCATACGTCTTGAAGAAGAATCTTACTCCATCTCTTTGTAGCTTTTTATTGGGTTGCAGTAGACAGCTGTAACTTTTCCCTTTTACTTTCTCTTCTTTAGACTGAACAAACATGATTTCTTCTGCTGCTCCTCATGTTATGTTTTTCCAGCTCTCTAGTTATACTGGTGGCCTCTGCTTTACTTGCTCCTTTATTTTCTGTGCAGGAGAACCCAGAACTGGACACCACACTCCAAAGACAGCTTTATCAGTGCTGAATGAGAAGGGAATCATTACCTTCTTTGTCCTACTGGCTACATCCCTGGAAATGTAGCCCAGCATGCAGCTGGCTGCAAATACAGCCCCATATGCATTTGGCCATCTTTGCTGCAGTGGACACTGCTCACTCATGTTCAGCATGTTGTCTACCAGGCCCTCAGCTGCTTTTTCTATCCTGTTGGCTCTCAGCCTGTACTGGCTTGTGGGCTTACTCTACCCCAGCTGCAGAAATACTTGGGGTTATGGTATTAATTCCAGTACCACTGGAAGAGCTATTGTTGTAGGTGTTTATTCTAAGGAGAGGTGAAAAGTCGTCTTCTACCCTTCATGCTGTTTCTGAGGATTTGCTAATATTTAAAAGTTAGCAGACTTATGCAATACTTTCTGCTTATTATTTGGTTTTCCCCTTATACTTTAGCAGTCAGCTTTCACCCACACAAGTGCTTGTAAAAACTAAGTGTTGAGCTGGCACGCTCAAATTTTCAAACTGGATGTGTACATCAAACTGTGAGGCGGAGCAATGTCGTGTTATGTGTGCAGCTGCTCAGAGCTAACATTCGCAGATCCAACTTCTGATACAAAGGGTCAAGAAAGCACTGGAAATTCCTCATGATCAACCTATACAGGGAAGGAATTACACTATAAAATTGAGGCTCAGTTAAAGTAATGATCAAATCTGAGGAAATGGCTATCTGTATGCAGAAAAAGAAGCTAAATTCATCAGGTGAATTATTTGCTGCCAATTATTCTCTCAGCTCTAATGTTCAGTTTTAAATATTTAGTTAGATCCACTTTCAATCCAGAATTTTAGTTTTCATTTAACATCATGAGCAGCTACATATGTATGTGTGTATATATGAATCACGTTACTTTGATTAGATCTCTTTTGAATGCACTTGAATAGTAACGTGAATTGCCTGCTTCCATTTTGGTAGATTTTTGGACAAGATGTAAGCCTTTTCTCAGTGGATTTTGGTAGTTATCTGAGTGCCTCTTTGATATGAAAGTGACCCTGACGTGTTGAAATGTGGACTTGGCTAACTTCATGGCAGGACTCTTAGAGAATTACAAGATGGCTGTAAAGATGCACTAACCCTTTTCAGGACCTAAATTAAGCTTTAAATCAAAGCTAACTAGAATGCCACCACTGCTTTTCCATTAAGACTGGCTTACACACTCTTGCACTGTGATGCACAGAAAATGTCATAAATTATGGAACTGGACTGAAACCCTGAAGCTCTGTCTTTACTTTCAAAGTTCATGAAATGCTTCTTCACTACCACTGAGCAATCCATTATTTGTGTGAATTATTTTTTTGAGTGTGAAGGCAGATCCTATCCTAGAAGGCAGTTGGCACTAGGCAATTATCACCGAAACCTGCAGCTCTAGTTCATCATTTTAGTTATTGGTGTGCAGGAACTGGCACGCCACCATTTTAAGGCAAAAAAAGGTACAAGCAGTCTAGGCATCACTTTCTGTTAGAATAAGCCCTTCTTTGTAACTGATGCATACAGAGTACTGCAGCTTGAGGACAGGCTATCACTGCCTGCTTCTTTGTAAAGAACGTTGTACTTAAAAGCAAGGATTTTTGTGATTTATAAAGCAAGTGTGGATAAAAAGATTTTTGTTTTTTTTTTTCTTTAGTCTGTTGTGTTCCTCACTGCAGGTAGTGGTGGGGAGCTACACAAACAATGAACTAAGACATATCTCTCTCCTAAACATAAGATTCACTTATTCATAAACTAGCACTTGAGAAGGATGTGAAAAGAGAGGGACCTTACAGCTATTAGCAGCATGGGGTAGTATCTGCATGTGAACTTTGGCAGCAGATGGCAATGACTGTTAAGAATGTAACTGGACAAAGAGCCAAAAAATGAATCTGAGATTGTGTTTACAGGGGAAGAGAGGGGGACTTAGCCAGACCCTATAGCAAGATAGGAATGGACAGGGCAGTTTAGCTGAACTTCCTGCTGTCAAGGAACAGAAGGGAAGGAATAACTGCTCAGGCTGAGCTTTGATGCAGATTTTCCTGGAGATCCATACCACCCTGTTAGAAAATATGAGTGTTATAACATCATTATGAAATACCACAATGAAATAGTTCATCATGCTGCCAGTGTTTGGCTTTAAAGCTAGGGCAAGAGAGGAAAAAAATTGCTAATGCTCCAAGGAACAGCTTGTCAGCTTGAGGGCCTCATGTGTGCCAGCTGGATTCAAGTTCAAATCTGGATTTGATCCACTAATGAAACATCCTTTTCTAAAAACTACTGGCTGAAGGTGGCAGGCCTCTGGAGACCTACAGGGTTGTTTGGAAAGTTGACTGTCTCTTAGCCATATGCTCATGTGTATGTCAGTTATGAAAATGAGTCAGATTTTCAAGTTTCCTATTAAAAAAGATCCTTAGGAAAAGCATTGGCAAAATAGCTACAATTTCCACTCTCTATTGCCATCCCCTTAGTGAAATTGAAACAGTTCTGTTGATTTGAACAGGCTCTAATCCTATCTTAGCTTTGCCAAGGCCAACATGTTACCCCCTGTGGCTTTTGCATTTAGTGAAATGTTTAAGAGTAGAAGAATGTGACATTTTAATAAAAAAGGTGATGGAATTTATGAATTTTCTGAAAAGTCTGGGGTCATTTCCTATGTGATGACAGTTCTGGACTGAAGCAGACATAATACTTTTGCCTTCCAGCTGGGGGGAAAGAAGAATTCCCATTGAAGAGACATTGTTCAAAATCCATTACTCTGTCCCTAACGTAATTCAGAAGAGTGTCTCAGCTGCAAGCTGGTTTCTGAGCTAGGGAATAGAGTAAGAGTTTTCCTCTGGAAACCCACAAAGCTGTCAGAGTGCTCATTAGGTAGCCTCCAGAAGATACCTTATACTGCAGACTTGCAAATGGATCCCTTTTTCCACTCTTAGTTCTCCACTTCTTGCTAGTATAAGTATTTAAAGAATTATTTTTTAGAGCTCTGGGAAAGCTCTATCAATTGCCTCCATCAGAACCCGTTCTATTAGCTGAGCAACTTTCTGCCATTTTCACCACTTTCTATTTCATTAACATTCATTTTCTTTAGACATATTACACACTACCCACTGGAAATGTAGGCATCTGAGAGCATAAGGCTGAAAGCTGAGGTTTGCTTCAGTGCTTGCCAGCCCACAGAATTTTATTACCTAACTTACCTTTACCTAAATCACAGAAAAATGACAAACCTTTTGATGCACTTAAAAAAACCCCTGAAATAGAGTTAAACTGCAAGCTTGACTGATGAAAACTGACATAAAGCATCACAATGGTGCACATCAGAGACAGATGTTTTCTCCAACTCCAGTTTAGTTGCATTTTTTGCAGAGTGCACTACTGATTCGTTAAACATGCTGCTTGTAAAAAGATTTGGGTCTGGAGTTCAAACTCAAATCTCCTTGAGTAATTGGTGAGCTGATGGTATTATTCTCATAGGTGGAAATGAGTAATGCAAATTTTAGAAGCAGCACATCTGTTCTTTCAGCTAATTGGATATGACTTCTACAGGAATGACCACATTAGCAACCTCAGTGTCATAACTGGAGGGATACAAATCAACCAGCACCGTAGATACTAATGCTGAGGAATTTGAAAATCTGAGATGCAGATTCATGCCTGATGCTGACTTCTCACAGAAAGTCTGTTAGGAGATCTTGGAGCTAAAAAGTTTACCTGCTGAAGGACTATGGTTTCACTCCCAGAGAACTGTAAAAAGTGCTCTTAGCAAGAGATACATTTGTATAGCTGTTGTTAATAAGTCACTGTTTCTTCCTGTGTAAGAGGTACCTGAAATGAAGTGAAGTTACTAAGTCATTAGTTGATTTTTGGGTGTGAATTACATGAATTACTTGTTTTCATACTGCTCACAAAAAAAAATCAGCAGTTTGGGGTCTCATTGTGTTCATGTCTTGTTACTTACATAGACAAGGGACAAGAAGAAAAACAGCAGAGTGATTGACACCAAATCACTATTATTAAGTTTGAGAATTCAATTCTGGAGTGATCTCCCAGGCATTTTTGTAGCACATGCTATTTTTGATGGTACAAAATTCTCATAATTATAATGTAGTTTTATTTCTCTAACAAATTTTATATCTGTTCCTCAGACCTTCATACATAACATAATAACAAATGCACACATGTACAGAACTCTGTGGTGGTACATTGCATAGAGTATTTCAATTTTCCATTTGTTTGCATGTTTGTTGTAATCCTACATGACCCATTTGGGTGATTAATTCTAGTTCATAAAGGGAACAGTGGCTCCTGTGAGCAACTCTTCAGAGTATGATATGAGGATACTACCTCTTTTATCCAGCTCCACCCATGGCTGCCCAGAATCTCTTACAGAGAGTGCTAAGTTTGTTAAAACCCTATGAATACTAATGGATATGTTAGCTGGTGCTATACTCAGCTTTCTGGTGGAAACATGAGTCCATTTGGTGTTTAGATTTGCATGGCCTGCTGAAAGGAAAAGTATCCTCTTTTCATCTTAATTGCATCCTATCAACAGGCAAGTGTTTTACTCTGAAGATGCTCAACCTGTCATTTCTCCTATGCAAATTTATTGGTATCTTATTTCAGGTAAGTAGCCTTAGACCCACTGAGTTTAACTTAATTGGCATTAGAACTTCTCATTCAGGAGACTATATCAGACACTTAAATCTATTGCTGTTCAGGAAAGTAGAGATGTCTTAGCAAATGATAAAATGAAGCATGTACTCTTATAACAAGAAACTCTTTCCTGGACTGGGCCTGAACAAATTATCTTTTCATGTGTTGTTGTACCCTTGTGTCAAACCTTGAATTTTGCACGCTGTGTTACATCATTTTCAGGATAAGATGACTTTTTAATCTCTTTTTAATTCTGTATCTGGAAAATGGCTTTATTAACCTCTTGTTACTAAGCAATAATATATCTGATGTGCTCTATGGTCCTGCTTACTTTCTGTTGCTCTCCTGCAAAAGTGTGATAACCTCTGAAGAAACTCGATATGCTAGGCAGACTGATAGAGGACTGATTTTAACTGTTAATCTAATACTTTTCAGAAACTTGTATCTAAATCAGTTTATGCTGCATTCCTTATAAGGTAGTTCAGACATGACATGATATTAAAAAAATGCAGACACTTTTGTCAAAATTTACATCTACAAAGAAGCCCCCAGTCCAGAGAGCTGTTTTTCACCCTAGTACTAAGCAGTGCAGTGAAATCTGACCACCACAGCCTTTCAGTTCTATATAACATGATCATGTAGATAGATGAGTGGAGCAGGACCCTCTCACAGGCTGCCGGAGCTAGTGAAGCTGAGCACCACCCACCGGTAAGCTGTAAGGCCAGGAGAGACAGAGAGGGGGAATGGCAGCAGGTTCCTGCCCGGAGAAGGAAACCTGCTCCCCCCACCCAGGTAATTAACCCCCAGATCTCTCTGGGGAACAAATATGAGGTGCTGAGGGTGCATCCAAGCCCTAAAGATGAAGAGGGCTGCACCCACAGCCTAGAAGTGTTTCCAAAACTCCATCATCCTCCCACAGCCTTAAAAACATCCTCGGTTTAAAAGAAGAGGAGGGTGATTGTCTTGGGGGATTCCCTTCTCAAAGGAATGGAGGGTCCCATCTGTAGGCTGGACCCGCTCCATAGGGAGGTCTGCTGCTTGCCGGGAGCATCAGTGAGGGATGTTACTAGAAAGCTCCCTTCCCTGGTCAAAGATACGGACTACTACCCGCTCTTAGTTTTTCAAATTGGTAATGAAGAAATAGAACGTAGGCCTAAAGCCATTAAAAGGGACTTCAAGGCACTCGGGAGAATGATCGAGGGCTCTGGGGCACAGGTAATATTCAACTCCATCCCAATACTAAGGAATCAGGAGCAGGAAATGAGGAATAAGAAATGGGTTAATGAATGGCTTAGGGACTGGTGTGAGAAGAGGGGCTTTGGGTTCTTTAATCATGGGGAGGCCCACGCACCCCCAGGCTTTCTTACCAGGGATGGGACACGCCTGTCTCCTAGGGGGACAAAAGCCCTCACCAAAAACCTAGTTAAGCTCATAAATCGAGCTTTAAACTGGATGTGAGGGGTAGGGGATGGAGGCCAGGCAGGATGGGAGTGAGCCTGGAGGTGAGACTTCAGTGGCAAAGGGGTGGTGTGCTGGCGATGCCTGCTGGTATATCACCACTAAGCAAGAGGGGGTGAGTGCAGCTGGGGATGGTAGGCAGCAAACTGGCACTGTGGCCTTAGTTAAGTCAAAGACAGCTCAGTTGGGGAGAAGCCCTATTACGAAGGCCTTAACTACGCCTGCCCAGCTGAAGTGCATTTACACTAATGCACGCAGCATGGGAAATAAGAAGGAGGAGCTGGAAGCTGTGGTAGGGCAAGGAGACTACGATGTTGTTGCAGTTGCGGAGACGTGGTGGGATGACTCTTACAACTGGAGCATACCCATGGTGGGGTATAAACTCTTTAGGAAGGACAGGAAGGGCAGAAGAGAGGCGGGGTAGCCCTCTATGTTAGAGAGGGCTTTGATACCCTTGAACTGGACTACGGTCAGGATGGGACTGAGTGCCTGTGGGTGAAAATCAGAGGAGCCCATGGGCAGGAAGGGATTGTGACGGGAGTCTGCTATAGACCACCCAGCCAAGAAGAAGCAGCTGATGAGCTCTTCTACAAACAACTGAGTGTAGTCTCAAAATCACTACCTCTAGTCCTTGTGGGAGACTTCAATTTCCCAGATATAGGCTGGGAGTATAATACAGCAGAAAGGAAGCAGTCCCGGAGGTTCCTGGAGTGTGTGGAAGACAATTTCCTCACACAGCTGGTGAGCGAACCGACAAGGGATGGTGCCCTCCTGGACCTGCTGTTTGTGAACAGAGAAGGACTGGTGGGGGATGTGAAGGTTGGAGGACGCTTGGGGCAAAGCGATCATGAGATGATAGAGTTCTCAGTGCAGGGTAAAATGAAGAAGGAGGTTAGCAGAACAGTCTCCCTCAACTTTCAGAGAGCAGACTTTGGGCTGTTCAGAAGGCTGGTCAGAAAAGTCCCGTGGGAGGCGCTTCTTGAAGGCAAAGGTGTCCATGAGGGCTGGGCGCTCTTCAAGAAGGAACTTTTAGCAGCTCAGGAGAAAGCCGTCCCCAAGTTCCAGAAAAGTAGCCAGCGGGGTAAGAAACCAGTGTGGTTGAGTAGGGAGGTCCTAAGAGACATCAATAGGAAGAGGAGGGTCTACGACCTCTGGAGGAAGGGGCAGGCATCCTGGGTGGACTACAGGGAGGAAGTGAGAACGTGCAGGGAAAAAGTCAGGAGGGCTAAGGCCCAACTAGAAATGCGATTGGCCAAGTCTGTGAAAGACAACAAAAAGTCTTTCTACAAATACATCAACAGCAAAAGGAGGGCTAGGGAGAATCTCCAGTCCCTAGTAGATGCAGAGGGAACAAGAGTAACAGGGGACGAAGACAAGGCTGAAGTGCTCAATGCCTACTTTGCCTCAGTCTTTAACAGTAAGGATAATTGTTCCCTCTGTGCACAACCCCAAGGGTTGGAAGAGAAGTATGAGATTCCCAAGGTCCAAGAGGAGGTGGCTAGAGACTTGCTTGCCCAGCTAGATGCCCACAAGTCTATGGGGCCGGATGGAGTCCACCCAAGAGTTTTGAGGGAACTGGCGGGTGTGCTGGCCAAACCCCTTTCCATCATCTTCCAGCAGTCCTGGATGACTGGGGAGGTTCCGCTGGACTGGAGGCTGGCTGATGTCGTGCCCATCTATAAGAAGGGGCGCAGGGAGGTTCCGGGAAACTACAGGCCTGTCAGTCTGACCTCGGTACCGGGGAAAGTCATGGAGCAGGTGATCTTGAGTGCTATCAAGAAGCACTTGCAAGAGAACCGGGTGATCAGGCCCAGTCAACACGGATTCGTGAAAGGCAGGTCTTGCCAGAGTAATCTGATCACCTTTTATGACCGAGTAACTAAACTCTTGGATGAGGGAAAGGCTGTGGATGTAGTCTTCTTGGACTTTAGTAAAGCTTTTGATACAGTTTCTCATAGCATTCTGCTTCAGAAACTGTCGGCCTCTGGCCTGGATGGGCGCACACTCTCCTGGGTGGAAAACTGGTTGAATGACCGGGCCCAGAGGGTGGTGGTAAACGGAGTTAAATCCAGCTGGAGGCCAGTGACAAGTGGGGTACCCCAGGGCTCAGTCCTGGGTCCAGTCCTGTTTAATGTCTTTATCAACGACCTGGATGAAGGCATTGAGTCCTCCCTTAGCAAGTTTGCAGATGACACCAAGCTGGGTGGAAGTGTGGATCTGCTGGAGGGTCGGGAGGCTCTGCAAAGGAACCTGAACAGGCTGGACTGCTGGGCTGAGACCAACAGCATGAGGTTTAACAAGGCCAAATGCCGGGTCCTGCATTGGGGCACAACAACCCTAAGCAGAGGTACAAACTAGGAGGGACCTGGCTGGAAAGCTGCCAGGAGGAGAAGGACCTGGGGGTGTTGGTTGACAACTGACTGGACATGAGCCAGCAGTGTGCCCAGGTGGCCAAAAAGGCCAGTGGCATCTTGGCTTGTATCAGAAATGGCGTAACCAGCAGGTCCAGGGAGGTTATTCTCCCCCTGTACTCGGCACTGGTGAGACCGCATCTTGAATCCTGTGTTCAGTTCTGGGCCCCTCACCACAAGAAGGATGTTGTGGCTCCGGAGTGAGTCCAGAGAAGAGCAACAAAGCTGGTGAAGGGGCTGGAGAACAAATCTTATGAGGAGCGACTGGGAGAGCTGGGGCTGTTTAGCCTGGAGAAGAGGAGGCTGAGGGGAGACCTTATTACTCTCTACAACTCCCTGAAGGGAGGTTGTGGAGAGGAGGGTGCTGGCCTCTTCTCCCAAGTGACAGGGGACAGGAGGAGAGGGAATGGCCTCAAGTTCCGCCAGGGGAGATTTAGGCTTGAGATTAGGAAAAAGTTCTTCACGGAGAGGGTGGTTAGGCATTGGAACGGTCTGCCAAGGGAGGTGGTTGAGTCGCCGTCCCTGGAGGTGTTTAAGGTGAGGGTGGATGAGGTACTTAGGAGCATGATTTAGGGATTGGTGGGAATGGTTGGACTCGACGATCCAGTGGGTCTCTTCCAACCTGGTTATTCTGTGATATAGCAGAAGAGTAAAATATAAAGTAGCCTACAAGATGCTGTGGAGGAATGACCCATTGCCTAATGATTGTGGCATTCCTATTACTGGATAACTAAAATGGCAGAGAAACAAGAGCTTTGACAATACCTACACAGTGAACTGCGTAAGATTAAGCAAGGGCAAATGAGTTTTTACAACTCAGAAGAAACAGCATGAAGTCACAGTGATTAGCTCTCTAAAAATAGCTACTTATTGCTCACTAGAAGCTGGGAAACCATGAAGAATTTTACAAATTATTAAGTAAAGAGTAGGCAACAGAAGAGAAATTATTTATTCCACTGTGTAAATTGCTGGTATAGCCACATTTTAGGAGTTCTTCGTAGTTTTGATCACCCATCTCAAGGGGATGCAAGTAGCAGTCAGTGGAGTTTGCGTGGCTTTGCTGCCTCTTCCAGAGTTCAGACAGGCCCATATGGACATGTTATTGGCAAACAGCTGTCAGATACTGTCTGCAAATAACAGTTAGCTCCACTGCTTAGAAGTCACATCAGATGCCTCCATTCAGCACCTTAACAACAACCTACTTTAGTATGTAAGTGTCATTAGGCTTTTATGCAAGAACAACATTCCAGCTTCTACAGGCTTCCTCAGAGTCTCCCACTGGGCTACACTTCTGCTGCCGAGGATGGCAGCAGCTTTCCCAGCAGCAAGAATTCAGTGGGATATGGAGAGGCACATCCTTTTGCAGAAGTGCGATAACTTCCACCAGTCCCTCTGAGAGAGGCAGTGTCAATCCCTATGAATGCTATAGAGCCAGCAGATGAACCGTATCGGTCAACTGATGGACAGTACTTACTTTTGTGCAGGGCCAGGGCTCCATCTCATTCAGGGAGCCATATCCTCATTTCATTTTCTAACCCTCCATTTTGAGCAGTAACGGAGATAGACCAGAAAAGACTACAGGCTTGTCTGAAGGTATTTTGTTTGGATACGTGATCTGGCTCAGGAAGATGTTTAAATTACTGGTTTTAAGAAGCTGAGATAGTGTAACATAACCTTTATATTCCTTCCTAAGAGCTGGCCACTATGATGGAGTAGGTACTGTGTTAATTAGATTTATTGTTTGATCTAGTATGGTAGTTCTGCCTTTAACATCAAAGGAGGAATCAGCTTCTTAGATTTCCATTGCATGTTTATACAGCCCATTGACATTTTCTTCATCATCCGCTGCCTTATGGTTTTCTTTCAAAAGCAGGATAGGGCTGTGGTTACAGATGCATAGAAATCTGTACATCTGGTATCTCAGAGAAGTCTTAAAATGCCATGTGGTGGTATGTAGCTTTGGTTCACTCACCTGTGCCTTGACCGAGTTTCCTTGTAAATTGATGAGGGTCTTTTCTATGATATGAAAAAGCCTCGTTCTTTGACCTCCTTCAAAACAGTGGGAGTTATACCATCCATCTCAAATGGATTAGGCCTGCAACCCCAAAGTGGGGAATGGTATCTCTGAAACTCTTTCCAGTGGTGTTGTGAGGCTTAATTAATTGAAAGGAATAAATGGAAATTAATTTAAATGGAAGGGGAGATGTAAGTGAATATTATGATTGTGTGGAAGAATCTTTTAGTTCAATGTTGAACTAAAAGGATCTGAAATGTATTCATGCTCCTGAAAAAAAGCTGAAGGGTTAAAATGACCTAATTCAACTAATACACTTCAATATGCATTAAAGCAGGTAGATTATTTTTTAAACAGTACTATCCTGCTAAGTGATGCACTTGTGCTCTGTGATAGACTGGTTAAAGCTGTAAATGTCATTGTTAAAATGAGTACCTTTAACAGCTAATATCTATTAAAATGAAGCACTTAGCAGAAAAGCCAGTTTAAAACTGTTAGGTCCCTAAATTATTTTTGTACAATCAAAATGAGACTCTTAGGGATTAGGTGGCACAGTGGGTTAACGCATTGCTCTTCTGGATGGAAGATTTACCATCATATCTTGCTTAAAATACAAGTGAGCTGAGATTGCTGTTCTTTGGGTGATCCAACATATGTTTCTAAAACATATTTTAGTACAATTGACTGTGATTTGCAAGGAAGTAGATGAGGATTTGTGATCCATTACCATGCTTTGAGTGAGGGTAGATTAGAACTAGGGTTCACAACTTAGATTGTTCCCTTGAGTTGAGAAAGGGATAAAAAACGCCTTTTTATAACTCCATTTTCTTCCAACAACATCTTGACACAGCTAAAGCAGGAGCTGTAAAGGGAGCTGTATTCTCAGCAAGTGAGAATACAGCTTTTCTGGGTGAGCACAATCATGTAGTCAAAAATGAGGTAAAGTGAGCTATAAAGAAGCATATTACAGTATATTTGAATTGTGTTTGCTGTAACTCACCTAAAATTATTCGTCTGGCCCAATGCAATGGAAATATCAGTTAAATAGTTACTATTTCACAGAAAAACTAATTATTGCAGGAAAATGTGACAAAGCATGAGGGTAACTGATAGCACTGTTGCCCTTTTTTCTGGCACAGGGAAGCCAAAGTGTAGAGTATGTCAGGTTGTCTTTTCCACACACATAAAAAGACAATTTTGTTTGCAAAATTAAGTTTAACTGTCAGCATAGCAGTGGCACTTCTGAGTATCTTCGTACAGATGAACATAGTGACAGTGTATTACGCTAATTTATATTGTAAGAATAAATTATTTTCCTATAAATACCTCATCAAATGATACATTTAGACACCACTTGGCAGTATTTTAGAGCTCTGAATAAGTGGCAGCCCACATTGCAGTTTCTTTTAAGCCCCCATTTTAGTATGTCAGAATAAGTTTTCTGGCTAATATAAAATAGTAGTTATTTCACATTCTTAATTGATGCTTTTAATTACTCTTCATATACTTTAATAGTTTTCATATAGAAAACTGTTTTCTGTGCAGTAAGCTGAATCTGCAGTATGCAGCAAAACTTGCTTGAGTCAGGTTTTTGCCAGGCTCTGTGTACTAGTGCCAAATACTAAATTATGTTAGCACTCTTACAGTAATCAAGGGAATAATTGTGAAGACAAAGTTTGTTGTAAGGAAACCAAATTAGGAAGGGAAAACAACATCACTTAAGAGAAATATTTAGTATGAACTAATCTTTTTGGTCTTTGTCCTCCTACAGTAATGACTGTTTAAGCATGCAGTATAATTATTTAAACATACTGTAGTTTATCCTGCGTAGATTAGAATCCTGCTTTATTAGAACACTAAAAGGCCAGTCTTCAAAGAATGAGCAAATTAAAGCTCTATCTTGCTGTTTACAATGCTGGGGACAGATTACTGATATCTTTAATGCAAAGCAGCCATAAAACCCATTTAGTTAGTTAAACAGTTAATCGTTATTTAAATCAACAGAGGTCTTTTCACTGCCTTTCATAGTCACTTATGCAATAGCAGAGTCAGGTATCTCCCCTGTTCCAGCTCAAGTTAGCCACTAACAAATCCCCCTTGATCTTAAGCAGGAATAGATCTAGTCTTCCTGAAGCACCAGAGTGCTGTGTGGGTGTCCTGTCATTTTTTCTGAAATTGCACTTTCAGTGGGAGTTCAGGTTGCTTTATACCTTCTGCATGGAGATGAGGCTAAAACTACTCTCCATAAATAGTAAAATACAGAGCAGATAGCATTTGTGTGCTGTGAAAGGGCTTGACTGGCTGGAAGCCATGGATTTTTGTATGAGTGACTTTGTCTTTGCTTCGACTTTTTCCATAAAGATTCCCCACACCTCCTTTTCACTGGCATATCATAGGTGTTTCCTGTCTCCTGTTACCTCTCTGCTCCATGACGAACAGATCCAACCCTTCTGTTTAAGGGAGAAGAAGTGTTCTTAAAGTATGTTCTTCCAACACAGCTAGGACTAACCTTAGCCCCTGCTGATATCAGTGGGTATAAAATCTGGTGCCAGATACTTAAGATGTGTGAAGCCTTTCGGGCTGTCTTACAAGGCATTTCTGCCATCTGCAGGAGTCCAAGCTGGGAGGCATTGATGCACTTTGCAGTGGTCAACCTTTTGTGATTTTTATCCCAAGGCCTTTGATGGAGATTGGAGAAAGGTCCTACAGCTCCAGGTCTTAGAAACACAAGGTTTCGTGAAAGACTTTGCTTGAACATGTTAATAAATATAAGTGCCCAAGGAGCTCAGAAGACAGAAAATAAAGGCAGAAAACAGTTGTGCTTTTGTTATTTTTAAACATAATAATTTTAAAGGCAATTTCATGGGGTTTATGGAATCTTGAGTGGCTATTTTGGAGCACGTGTTGTTGATAATGTTCCATTTTGGAAAATCCACAAGTATTCAGATGACTGTGTGGATTAATTTCAGCTATTTGAGGGAAAAAAAAAAAACAAACCTGCCTGCTCAGTCTTTCTCACAATATTGGTATTACCTTTCTGTCTTGGCCAGGCCAAATATACAATGAAAATAGCCCTTTTTTTTCTGCATTGCGATGCTTAAGCTTCCTGTACAATCCAAAGAAGTACAGTAAAATAAACAAACAAAGAGGGGATCAAATTTAAATGCACAGCATGCTTGCAGCTTTGGGTCTGTTTTCACTGTGTTGCACTTTCAAATGTAAAAAAAATATGCTTCCCACCCAGACGGTGAGAAGGAACCAAAGAGAAGGAACCAAAATGGGGATATTCTGCTTTCTATCTTTTGAACAGATTTTATTGCATGTTTGTTCTTTCATTGTTGTTTTCTTTAGTCTAAAATAAAGATAAACTAGACAGAGAGCAAAGTGGCCAGGCGCCACTGCACAATTATAATTAATTCACTGTTAATGTTTCAGACATTGTTACAGCATACACTGGAATTGCTGGGGTTGGGTGAGGTTAGTTGGAGCTATTCGTGTACATACTCCAGGAGAGTCACATTAAATACCCACTCTAATTAAAGTTTTCAAAATGAGCACCAAAGGGAATAGCACGAGTTACCACTTACAGAAAAGTTGGTTTGTACTTCTGCTTCCCAAATTCACACTATGTTCTCACCTAGAAAGGTGGGGATTTGAGCACACATTGTGCCCTGACCTCACAGTACAAATGTGCACAGCTAGTTCCAAAACACTGCTTTACCAGATTATGCCATAAGCTTGGAAAGAAGAATGTGACTAAGCTAAGACTCAAATCTGAGTATCTGCACACTTAAGAAAATTCATGATCCAATCTGGTCTGCAGAAGCTGCAGAAGTCGAAGGCTCCATTTCGTCGAGAGCAGAGGGTTCAAGAACCCAAAAGGCCAAGTTCTGCAATGTTTTAAGCAAAACTGTAGGAAGGAATTCTGGTCTCTGCTCAAAGCTTGCAGATGGATAGGATACATTAAATCTATGAGCATTTAATGTAAAGAAGACGTCTCAGCCTATAGACTATTTTAACATCTAGGGGAATTAAGTTATTTTTGAACCTTCAGAAATGTCTCTATTCGTCTTTTTTTTCTGCTGCCAATATTTCCTGTGGGAGAGAAAAGCTATGAAAATTCTGATCAGATATGTAATGATATGTGCTATTTATTACAAACCTTCTTAATTTTAACTAAAACTTCCTGTGAGTATTGAGTCAGATTTTTTCAGTCTTAGACTCCAATGCTATATATTTAAGCTGTGTGTCTGAGGTATAAAGTAGCCCTTTGTATGTTCACTATGAAGCCAGCTGAAAGTGTGCCTCTGCTGGCTGGGTTTTATCAGGCAGATACCAAGCTTCTTAGTGAGAAAGAAGTGATCAATGTGTAATCAAAGCTCCTTTAGGCCAGTTTTAGGAGAATTTATAACCTGCAAAAACGTTCTTATTACAAATCCTTTTCTGCCTTTTTTTTTTTTTTAATAATCACCTTTAAGGAATGACCTGGCTACCATCAGTAAAAGAAAGATTTGGGTTTTAAAGCCAAGCAGACGTTCATGCATTTCGGCAATTTTTGGTATGGGGCGAGGTGGATTGCCATTAAATATGTTTCATACTATATCTTCATTTATGTGAGGTGACAAAATCCACATTAAATTTCAGGTAAAACCTGGTCTACTGTAGAACACTATTAGAGTACTTATTAATACTATATTTTTCATCATGGATGTAATCTGAATATCCTAATTTATGACCATCTGGTCTCCAGACAAGAACAGCCCATACGATCAAACTGCAGCTTCCCTAGATCAGCTAATACATCCGTCCTGTGACTTAAAGAAGATGACACAGAAGCACTCAGTAGAAAGCCTTAAACCACCTCTAAGGAAACTTTCACAAAAGGGGGTACCCTCATACAACTCCTTACACAATGCACCCAACAGGGCTAGTCATTGCATCTGCTTATTCATTGGTGCTTGTTAATGGTAACTTTCATTTCATTTAGAATTTGATTTGTTTACGAACTAATAAATATGATTTATAAAAAGTGCCTGTGGTTCACTAATTACTGCACATATGGCGTTTTCATTTTGTAAAACTGGCATTTGCTTTCTATTATGATTATGTCTCTGTTCACCAGTGCTAATTAGTTTGATTAGACAGATAACTTTAACCAGTATTAGGACTAGATTAGGGGAACTTTGCATGCAAGGGAATGCAGGGAGGAGGGTACATTGCCAATGGAGATAGGTCAGCAGAACAGAGTTTGTTCCTCATTAAATATTTTAAAATTAATTTTTGTTTTGTTTTCCACATAGAATAACTGAGAAGCATTCACATTTAGCTACTTAGAAAAATCCAATTAAACACAGTTGTTTAGCATGAATTTGTTAATCGGAGTTAATCTTTCCTATGAATGCATAATTTGGAATCTGTGTCTAAAATGTTCATTTTAGGATAAGCATATTACAGACAAATAAAATAAAAAATAAAAAGAGATTCTCTTCCTTGGAATTGACTCTCAATATGGAGAAACATTGACGATTTTACGTTGATTGTCCTGCATGCTGAGGGACAGAAGTGAAATTGGATAAAGACTAAGAAATGCCACACGAAAACCAATGCCACCTGGGGTGAGCTGTGTTTTCCCCAAGAGTCTTTGAAAATTGTTGAATAGTGTCATCTGGAACTCTTCAGAAAGAAAATAAAAAGAAAGAAAAACTCCTATTTATTATCCATTTGAAAATAGTTATCCAGGGTAGCAGAAGTTTGACATTGTTTTATTTCTTCAAATGGATTCTGTATCCTAAAAATGAGAGGAAGTAGTTTTTTACCAATGTCATAGAAATTATCTTAGGGCACTAAGGAAGTAGGATGTGAAATACCTGAGTTCAGGCAGTAAGGTGCACAATTTGTGATCCTTTTGAAATAGTCACTGAACTGTGTGAGACTTGATTCATCCTTTCCCTCGCAAAGGAGACTAATTGATAATCAAATTAAGTAACTGGATACTCGTTTCATTATGATAGCTACTCATTTGACTTTGGATGATCACCCTATATTCATCTAGTCTCTATGTAAGTAATTGGTTAGGTATGAGAGGCAAAACTGTACCCAATTACAGATGCATAATCCTATTGCAGGCTACTGGGCCTTTCCTCACTGTGTTAATGTGGCAATGCCATCTGTGAGTGACCCTTTTATTTTTTTGTCTTTCTTTATTTTCAAAGCAATTTATAAGGGAACAGAAAAGTTCTTTCCCTTCTAAAAAGAATTCTGGGAATATTGAAAAAGACATAAAACTGCTATTGAAGAGTGAACATGTAGAGAAGCAGTAAACTAGATTGTTGCAGTATTTACTTTCTCCTTGGCTCTTCTGGAGGATACCTCCTGCCATGCCTTTCAAAGAAAACCCCAGACAATTTAAATGTCAAAGTCTTAAATTTCAACATGCATCATTATTGTTGGAAGCATTTGCTCCAGGAAAAGTTTCAAAATTGCCATTTCTGTATCTTAGAAGAATGTGAGCAGGATGGCCAGATTCTGAGATGGTATAAATTGGCAGAGGTTCCTTATTTCAGTGCAGTTACCCTGTTTTACACCAACTGAAAATCTGGCCCTGGAGAATGAATATTTGTGCTATGCCAGAGAGGTTTGAAACCCCCTTTTTTTTTTTTTTAATAAGGATGAATAAAGAAAGGGCTGGGACATGCTCTGTGCTGATGAACCCAAAGCCAAATACGACCTCCCCTTGACCTTTTATGCGTTTCAGCTGAAAAAGGTCGTTCTGATACATTCCACTGGAGCTTAAAATGCTTATATTTCAATTCCAAAGGTCAAGCTCTCTTCTCAGTATACTGTATGACCTATCCTTTGTCTATTGCCCATTGATGTTGCCTGACTATGCTTCTTATATCCCATTGACTGTTTGCTGTTTCTTCTGGCTAATGTAAGTGAAAGAGATAATAGAAAAGATTTTGAGCTGTGTGTCAGTTCTGATTCTGATTGTGTCTCCTGTGCTTAGTGCAGCTTTAGTGGCTCCAAACTCATTAAGTCTCTAGGACATTTTAGATTACTGTGTTAACCATATTTTAATTAATGTATTTATGTTTGACTCAACTCAAGCCTTTTTTTAAGCTTTCTTTTATCACTATGTTGATCTCTAGCATCACTGAATTATTTTTTTCTTCAATTCTTCTGTTTTCTTTTACCTTTTGAGGGTTTTGGATTTTTTTTTTTGAAAGGCCCAGTGTCAAAGGGAACTATTTTCAAGAAACAATGCTTTATGCACGTTTAAAAGCAAACTACCACATCTTCAGTGGATTAAAGCGCAGCCTCACTGGAGTGAAGGAAGGAGAACTGGCACTTTTTCAAATCTCCCTGAAAATTTGCATTAGTGGAGCTCTGTCAATTTACATCATTGACATTCTGGTCCAAAATAAAAAGGTGGTCAGATTAGTTTTGTGGCCTGTCTTCCGTCAGACTTGAAACAGGCAATATATTGGATGGTTCCCAAAACAGGGAATAAATACAAACAGACTGAGAGGCCTTGACTATAATTTCTTTAGATAGAGTCACAAAGTAATAATTGTCTCTAATAATCTCTTCAATTACTTTATAAAATAATAATTTATGATAAAAACTGGTTTTAGCAACTGTCTATCTTTACCCTTCTCTTGAAGATGAAGTCAAACATGTAGGAACTGTAGAACATTTTTACAAAGCTGAGGGAATGCTCCTACATAATAACATAATCAATCACAAAGGGTTTTTTTTACAGGTATATTGTCATTTCTATTTATTAACACAGATCATCGAAGGATTGGTGATGAATTATTTACCAAGGCCCATAACCTGACACCCTGTTCATGCTGAGATATGCCTTACTGTACAACTCTTAAACGTCTGGACCCGAAGATATTCCTGTCCCACTCCATGGCCATGTTTAGGTTTCCCTTCATGATCAAATTAGAGGTAACCCAGCCTGAGAGTAAAGATAAGACACAGATTCCTGTCTATGATAAGGAGCAGATCAATAAGTGATCCTCTTCAGTGGGCAGCAAGGCCCACAGTCTTAACAGCAAAATATCCCCTCCTTTTCTCTATCTGAGAAATTGCAAAGTTTCTGTAGTGGAAAAAGCATAACATTGCAATTAGGTGGAAATTAAACTGAAACATGTAGTGAATAAAAAAGTATAGGTACATATATTAAACAAGTGCAAAGCAGCATATGCTTTTCTGATTTCATCCCTGGAAGGGGAACCTAGTGACAATTTCAGCAAAGTGCTACATAGCCAAGATACTGATTCCAGCCTGAATCAGTAATCCTTATCAGTAATATCTGGCAAAGCTAGGAGCAACTGGAATCCCTGGGAAGCGTCAGGCAGGGTAAAGAGGTGGCAATCCTACCATCTGCAGCTATTATGAATGCCTATTAGGTTCTTGACCATGGAAAACACTTGAAGATGTAGAGCTACACGCAGCAGCTCATGTAAATAGGTGGAATCCTGTTAAAACCAGCACAGATGCTTTTACATACACTGGCAGTGTGCTTGGACCTATGTCTTTAGTACTTTTCTCTGTTTCAGCTATTTGTTCTGTTATGAGATAAAAACTGACTCACCTTAAATTTGTACTTACCCAGCAGTACAAAAAGAACTATTTTGTAGAATCATAGAATCACCAGGTTGGAAGAGACCCACCGGATCATCGAGTTCAACCGTTCCCACCAATCTCTAAATCATGCCCCTCAGTACCTCATCCACCAGCACCTTAAACACCTCCAGGGAAGGCGAGTCAACCACCTCCCTGGGCAGACTGTTCCATTGCCTAATGAGCCTTTCAGTGAAGAATTTTTTCCTTATGTCAACCCTGTTGGTTGCTCAGCCTCTGCTCAGCCTCTGAGCTCCCTTATAGAAGCAAGCAGCCTGAATTACCTTCCTGAGAACTTTCCATCTATCTTATTTCAGTTACTTCCTAGTTACCTTGGACTCTTCAGCTTTCCTGAAACTGATAGAAGACAATGTAAATAACAATTACCTCTTTTCTTTATAAAGATGATATAAATTTTACCTGATATCATGGTAGAAACATCAGCATGAGCACTACTGAAAGCTTGGTGGGAAACAAGTTAACCCTTTCTTTTCCCATTGTTGCTCTTAGTGCAAATATCAGGTATAGAAGTAAGGTTAAACAATATAAAGGTTTACTTTCCATGACCGTTAACAGGACACCTATTCATTGTGAAAGAAAGAGGTTTGATGACTGGGTTGATGGCATGAGCCAGGGAAGGAGTAATTTTTCAGAACTTTGCCTTGGACTTGTTTGAAGGAAGCTACTGTGTGTTCTGGTCATTGTTTAAGTGAGACGAGTTGTTTAAGTTCTGTTATATGTTCCCCTTAAAGAGGCAAAAGACTCCTTGGATTTAATTGTTATTACAACACTCATAGTATGTGAGATGTTTTCCCAATCAGAAAGTAAACTTGCGAAAGGGATTACTTGATGTTAAGCCTGCAATACCCAGCCTGGTCTCAGAAATCAAAGCAGGTCTTGAATGCCAAAGCCCAAGCCTTACTCTACAGTTTTGAGAAAAAGGAGCTCATAGGGCTATGACAGGCAGTTGACTTTGATAATGCAAAAGGAAAAAACATATTTTATTAATACAAATAATTTCTCTGTAGGCAGCATGGCAAAAATGGGGCAAAGAAATTTGCATAAAAAGGTAAAAATACACACAGGCATCTAGTTAAATCTGAATGTGATGATGCAGAGTTGTTCTTTCCTCTGAATGACCTATAACAGGAATGTAGATGATATTTTGGGATTTAGCAAATTTTTTGCCTGTCTGTTATGCTTTTATCATGCATATTGTTTTTCCTGTCCTACTCTGAAGTTATTTGCCATGCAGTTTTCATTTTGCCCTTCAGAATCATACTGGGCTTGTGTTTTTAGAAAGGTTGTCAATCACAGCTATTCTCATGCAGCAATGATATGATTAGCCTTGTTTTTTTACTGTAAAGTATTCATTTAACCAAAATTTGAACACAGTGAAAAAAGAAGCATCAGTGGATGAACATGCCCACTTGAAAGCAGAGATACCTTGTATGAATGGTTGCTTTCCTTTGTGGTTGTGGGAAAAGATGGAAAAGAAAAGAAAAAAAACCCATGTGATAGAGGCTCAGGTTCTGACATACACAGGAATATGTTAGTAGCCCTTAGTCTAACATATGCCTATGGAACCTGTGAGGACAGGGCCCTCTGCAGCCTGGTCATCTCAGACACCTGATGTTGGGATTTGCAGTTGCACATGATCTGCCTGGGGTCTCCTCTGCAGGTCCATGCTTACATCTGTCTTGGGGGTCAGTAAGATGCCTGGTTTGTGAGTGCCTCTAGGGACTTCTCCCACAAGCCATCACACTCATACTTGCAGAAGTGAGGGCACCTGAAAAACAGAGCAGAAGAGGAGGGACTGCTTGGGTCCCTAGGTGAGCCAAGATTGCCATATCAGCCTCTTGATGTGTCTCAGTGTGGCCTTTCTTCCACTGTCTCTCCTGTACCTGAAATTTGACTGGTAATCGACCAATATGAGCTGAAAAAATGGTGTTAGCCTGAGCTGTGAATTGACCTGCTTTTGTCAGTTTGTCACAGTTTTACTGCTGCTTTAGCGCAATGTGTGTAAGTTAAAGCCCAGCACTTCTGTCACCCAGAGAAAAGCCTGACAGGCTGATGTCCTCAGGAACAGTTTCCAAATGCAGAGAAGCCAGGGGTTCCCCTTCTCTTCACCAGCTACTCCAAACTTCACATTTTCTTTCTAGCCAAAGAACAACCTAAAGAAAAAACAACAAGCCTCGATGTTTCCCCACCTCTCTAATACTGCCTGAAATTAATTTGCAATGGTGCTGAATTTCCTGAGAGCAAGACCAAAATTGTGTCCTTTCCTAAAGATGACCATATTAGGCTCGTCTTTCATAAGTGTTAAATTTATTGCAGGAACCATAGACTAAGTTCTTCAAATCAAAACATTTCAAATGTAGGAGACAAGGAATAAGAGAGAATTCCAAAGTCTTTTATGGGAGACTCATCTTAAAAGCTAATTTAGCTTTCTGAACACCAGCAAATGTATCAGACAGTTCACCCAAAAGCTAGCTGAAAGAATGTGTGTTTATATCTCTTATTCATACTGAGATTTCAAAATAAGCTTCTTGAACAAGCTGTGATATATTATTTGGTTTCCTTAAGCTAAGAGTATTGCAATGTCAGACTCTGTTTTCTTAATTGATTATAACTTTGCCATTCTCATATTGTAAACCTTATGATGAATGAATAATGTTGCCCACCGCCTCTGCAGCTTGGCCCAAAATATGTCTTTGAGTACCTTTTTCATATCTTTGTTTCTCACACAGATATTGTTGTTGTTTCTTCTGGTAAATGAATAATTTCCAGCAGCTCAGAGTTCTTGAAAATAATCATGATCGAGCCAGCATGTCCGAGAGACCCCGCAAACAGCAAATGTGGGAATGCAGCTCAGCGTGCATAAGCAACCCTACAATAACACCTTAATGTGAACAGTCCAACAGGTGGGAACAGTCCTAGAACTAGATTGCTAATGAACTGATAAGCATGTGATAGAAGTAACAGATCAGAGTGACTTAAGATTTTTCTTACTTTTGCATATGGGTTTCTGTTTGTTTGTGGTTTTTTATTGATTGGATACTGCTCCCTAGATTTGCAGACCTGTGTTATTTTTCATTAAGATATTCAATCTGTTGCTAAACTTGTGTTTTTGGAAGCCTTCCCTTTCTCTCCAGCTCTGGTTCTAACTCTTACCCATGCCTAAGTAATCTTGCAACCCACAGCTTCTCCAGCTGCTCAACTCAAATCATGAAACCTGTCCACAAGCCTCAACCCCTGAATATCCCAAACAAGCCTTAGGCATTACCAGCTTTGTTCTTGGAAAGCAGTGAAGTAAATCTCAGAGTGTGAGAGACTCTAAAAATGATGGAAATGCCATTGTTATTTCAGAATGTTATTCCCATATGCTCAGAAAACAGAGTAATAGTTAGGTTATGTAATTGACTCCACAGAAACACCTGCTTGAGTAGGTAGAGTAGAGTGGAAAGAGAAGGGAAAAATAAGCATTTACGTTTGAAAAATAATGCAACATTAATCTGATAGAAGGTCTGATAAAAGAAAAGCACACTTCTGAATGGAGATACTTTAATGGGTGCAGCACCGTGGAGCATCGAGGCTAGAGGAAGACACCAAGTGTGGTTACTGAGGTGTGAGGACTAGCTGGCAAAGCTCTTCCTTCCAGGCAAAGGCCGTATCTTCAGCAGAGTCAAATGTGTGCAGTCTCATTCACATCCTGATTTACAGCCCTGTGACCTGGCTGCAGTACACAAGACCTGTCTTGTGCAGCCTTCCTTTGGGAATGAGAGCAGAGGCTCACTCTAAGCAAGCTCAGGAAAGTGGCAGGGAAATATTCCAATTTGAGCTCCTAACCTACACCTCAGTTATTCCCTGTCATATTTCTTTCATGTTAACTGTACTGTTGTCTGTCGTATAGTGTTTGATTATTTTTTTTAACTATTTTGAGCAGACAATTAATTGAATTGTGCAGCGGCTCATTTTTAAAGCACTACACTTGGCCAGTGGGCTGCTGTCACTGGGGGTGTCACCTTCCTGTGATATCATGTCTCGAAACACCCTCCCTGAAGGACTTTTCCTTCCTCCTTGGTGAGCTACAGTCTCTTGCGAATGTGTGTAAAATTGTTGGCAAGAATTAACATAAAATACTTGGTGTCCCTGTAAGCTTCAACTGAATGAATGCACTAGTCCAGGCCAGAAAGGAGATCAAGCAATAACTGCATGCTGTGTGGCAATTGTGATTTAGATTGTGCCCTGCTCCTATAAAATTTTTAACTTCAGCTGCAGGGAAAATACTCCACAAAACCCTAGATTCATCTGTCTCTACCCCTACTTGCAGCAAATCGAGTATTTAAGCCACCCTTCCTTGCACTTGTTTTTGTCTGTCTCTCTCCCTCAAAATAAAAGGCAGGACCCATCCAGTGAAATGCAGTGAAACAAGAAAATGCTCAGATATTTTAATACCCTGAAGCTACCTTTTGGCAGATAAAATTACTAAAATGAATTTTAAAGCACATCTGATTTACCTGTTGTTTGTGTGACTCAAACACCTACGTTTAATTTTGTCTACAGATTGGAAAAAGTTAATTTCAAGCCTTGTTTCTCTTGGTGCCAGCAACAACCTTTTAAACTGAGTATTACTGGTGAACCATATAGAGCTGGTTAAAAAAATGCTTTTCAGTTCCACCATGCAGTTGTTCGGACGACAATTACGGCAGCTGAAGTTTAATCATAGTGTTTGATAGCTCATTTTCTCAATGTCAACATGAGGCACTGTTAAAAAAAATGAATCCGTTCATTTGATAAGCTGGCTCCAGAGCACTGGGCTCATTCAATAGGAAAACTCTTTCACAGGGCTGAAGCATGCATGGCTTTTTCTCTTTCTTTCCCCCCACCTTCCTTTTTTTTTTCTATTTTTTTTTTTTTTTCCCTGAAAGCCACCCAAGAAGAGATTAATCACAAGGGGGAAACTCAGCTTCACCCTCTAGCTGCAGGTTGCAATTTTTATTTGTATGGAATTGGCTTTTGGAAAGCTGAAGGCTGCCTGAGGGCAGGGACCTGATATAAGAAGAACCTGAGAATGAAGCAGCAGGGATTGATTAGCCTACTTCATATCCCACACTCCATAAGCACACTCCAACCGCAATCTAACACACCGCTGAGCTGAATAGACAAGAGAAATTGGATTCCTTCCTAATATTTAACCTTCAAGTCAGCTCTAACAGTTGTTGATGTGTTGTTCTACCAGCAAGTAACAGTAGCTTTTTTATTCCAGCACACACCCCCACACATATATATACAATTTTATAAGTTATATGCTATATATTTACATATTTTCCATTTTCAATCTGTTTCAGAGTATGGTTTACCTAATCCATTTCAGTAGAAGTTTCAGGGAAGAACAAACTGACCCAACAATTATGCATAAAAATGTAGTGAGGGAAGGGAGGAAAAGAGAAATAAAAGGTAGAAAAAAGTCATTGTCTGTTTCATGCCTTTCAAGGTCTTTTTCACACAGTCATTTTTCTTTTACCTGTAATTTTCCCAGTTCATTAATTGTAGGAATTGTCTGGATTGTATCTAGTCATATGGATGCTGCTGGCACTGATGCCATAGAGGTTTCGTTTGAGATTTTTATATGTAAATCGGAGGTGAATTTGGGGAAATGTTTGCTTTTAGTGGGGTTTGCTAAACTGACAGAAAGTACTGCTGTGTGATGAGGGCCAGTCTGTGAAACTGAGACCATTCAGTGCGGTACAAGAGACCCATGCTGAGGTTGCGGAGGATGGGGCACACGTGAGGGAGGAGCAGCTGCATGCTGGACAAATACTGCCTCTACGCCATGGCCAGTGGGGCACATGAAAGCTCCCCTTTCAAGCACAAAAAGTTGGAAGGTGATGCAAAATGGTCAGAAAATGATGATTACAAGAGGGTGTTTGTGAGCCTGGGGTCTCAGTGAATGGCTCTGCCCTTGCAGGTTGCCAAGGGAGAGTGGGTTTGTTGAGGGAAGGCTGGTTGTGGGGAACAAAAGCCCTGGTTCAGAAACATGCCAGACTCACTGTTCTCAGGTCTGACCTCACAGGTAGCATCTGGAAACTCCCGGGGTCACTGACAAGGCTTGCTCACCTCCCAAGGTTACCTGAGCAGCTGGCACTTTGCCTTCCCAGTGCTGGGGCTGCGCGCAGGTATCCTTGGGCTCACCAAGCTTCCCATGAGATCTGAGATTTTTCTCAAAATGATCATTTTGATTCATACTTAGCTGCACAAATTTTCTCCTGTCTGAGAAACTGAAGTACATTTATGGCAACTTCTAAGGCTGCCACTGGCTCTGTTTGAATTGTGGGGGCCCCTTTGCTTCTTTCTGCCACCTCAGAGCCAGGCTGTGCACTTCACCAGCACACCAGGACTCGCTCTTGCTATGATTTCTTCATGTGGATCCTGATGGTTGGAGAAATCCCCGATTTCAGTACATGATGGAGGATGATGTGATTGAGAGCTAGAGAAAGACTTGGGAGTGCTGGTCGGTGAGAAGCTCAACATGAGCCAGCAATGTGCTCTCACAGCCCAGAAGGCCAACCGTAGCCTGGGCTGCATCAAAAGAAGAGTGGCCAGCAGGGCCAGGGAGGTGATTCCTCTCTTGTGAGACCTCATCTGGAGTATTGTGTCCAGTTCTGGAATCCTCAACATAAGAAGGATATGGAGCTGTTGAAATGGGTCCAGAGCAGGACGACAAAGATGATCAGAGGGCTGGTACACCTGCCATAGGAGGACAGGCTGAGAGAATTGGGTTTGTTCAGCCTGGAGAAGAGAAGGCTCTGAGGAGACCTTATAGCGACCTTCCAGTACCTGAAGGGGCTACAAGAAAGCTGGGGAGGGACTCTGCACAAAGGCTTGTGCTGATAGGACTAGGGGCATAAACTGGAGAGGGGCAGATTTAGGCTAGACGTGAGGAAGAATTTCTTCACCATGAGGGTGCTGAGGCACTGGAACAAGTTTCCCAGGAAAGCTGTGGCTGCCCCATCCCTGGAGGTGTTCAAGGCCAGGTTGGATGGGCCTTGGGCAGCCTGGTCTGGTGGGATATCCCTTCCCATGGCAGGGGGGTTGGAGCTAGATGATCTTTAAGGTCCCTTCCAACCCAAACTATTATATGATTCTATGGTTCCATGATAGCACACAAAGCGGTGTGGTAAAGAACTTACACTTGCCACAAAGGTGTGTGCACTGCCAGAGTAGCATCCATAGGAAGTTCATCACAGGGCACCACCTCCCACTGTGCAAGTCAGGTGTGGTCATCCTTATGTGCGTTTGGGGAGAGCTGGTGTCACTTGTCTGTAAGTGTCACAGAATCATTCTGTGCAGGGCCATGCAGAGGTGTCTGGTGTCCTGACCATGCACTGTCATCTACTGCAGGACAGTCCTTGCAGGCTGGCTTGAGCATTTCTGCAGGACACAGCATTGTGCTTTGTCAGGTCTGGCCAAAGAGGCTGACCCCTACTAATCACGTTTTTAGATGAAGTGGAGGGCAGCTGTGCTGAGTAGCCCTGAGTTGCTGTTAAGATGGGAACCAGGAGGAAAGCAGGGTTGTGGCAGTCACAAGGACTCTTCATCTTCTGCTTAGTTGTCACAGGGGAAGATGTGACTCAGCCATTCTGTTTACTGCCAATGCAAGAGAGAGTATGAAGTTCATCTTTACTCTCTGCAGAAAACACCAGTGAGAAATAATTGTGAGGCTTTTTCACACAGCACACTGTATAAGCAGCCTAGATCTTCTAGAACTGGGCAATATCATTCTACCACTTGTAGTGAAAAAAGGTTAAATACATACAGTCTATTGGGAGAATATTCTGCTGAAACAGCTACTGCTGCAAGGAAAGTGAAATTTTCGTGTAAACTTCTTCAAATATTTTTATGACCCATCAGTTTGAGTTTTATAAGTCAATGTATGAATGAATATACAAAGTTTCCCTCTTTGTTTGCATATTCTGCCTGAGTTTTAAATCTTCATGATAGGTGGACGAAATCCAACTCTGCATCTGTTTATGGCATATGTAGGCAATATCATCTCCAAGATTTTTTTTTTTCATATCTAGTTGAGATCAGTAATTTGTGAAAAGGAACTCACAAAACTTGAGTTAGCTTCTCTGTTAGAATTACCCTAATTCTAACTGTTAATTCCCACACAGGCTTGGCAACCTCTGGAATTCTTGCCATTTCATGTTCTAATAGGACAGCAGAAGAACTAAAACTATCCCTCACTAAGCAAACAGACACACAAGACACTGCTCCAATTGACAGCCCAGATGATAATTACGCCCATGTCCCTCTGACCACTGTGATATGACTTTCCAGCCTGTGGATGTGGAGACATTAAGTCACAGAATAAAGCCAGATTGTGGAAAAAAATAGTAGAAAAGTGCACTAGTAATGGCTATTGAATAACATAGGTGGGCAGTAATGAATTTGCTACTTTTCCACCAGCTTCATTAGCTTCTCAGGTTATCCTGGATAAATACTACAAGCCTCTCATAGGACAGCCTTTCCTTCAGTGTGATTTCAGCATTTAGTCTACTAAGTCTATGGATCCGTCTACCCCAGGTCTTATCTCACTATAGCTTGAACTGATACTTTAACACAAAATTTTACCCTAATTTCTTTTACCGCTGCTATGGACATAATGGAGCTATTACACAAGGCCAGGTCTTGCTCATCAAGTTGGTTATTTCTGTTACTGATTAAGGAAAAAATGGTGTGACGGAAAGAGGGAACTTTTTTTGTTTTAAAATGTTTCTGTGACACAACATTTGACAAGTGACAGGGCAATACAGCCTTTGTGGTGGAAAATAGAGATTTAGCAGCCTCAAAAATTTTATGGAAACAAGCTGATTTTGATCAAGATGTTTGAAAAGTGATCATTGTGTTTCATTTTGATAAGGCTGAAGTGCTTCCATAGGATATAAAGTGTTTAGTTAAAATGAAGCACTGGGACTATATCCTAAAAACTTACTTTGATATAGTTAGATATTTTCATTTGTTTGAATTTTTGCTTCACTTGAAATTTTGACTGTTTGTTCTGATTTGGGACTTTCATAAGGAATTAAAGCTGTGGCCTTTGATCTGCTCCAATGATATGGGTTGTGATTCACAGGGGCACTGATGGCAATAAACAAAGCAATTCCCTTTTCTGTACATTGGAAGATTTACAGTTGCATTGGTTTTTTAAATGCACTCATTCTGTGTGTGTGTACATATATATTTTATATGTTACTGTGCCTCTGACTTGATTCTGCACATCCACAACAATCTGCTGCTACTAATGACTCCCTGTGCTGTGTTAGTGATACCTGCCAAGTAATTCAGGATCCTTCCCCTGTGAGCACGCATACCTGATGGCAAGTACCTAAGACTGCAGGTTATAAAAAATAAAAAAAAAGCCATTTTATTAAGCTGAAATATAAATATGTGTTTGTGTGATGATCCCAGCATATTCCAGTATGCTGGCAGTTGAAGGGGAGCAAGAGCACTATAAGGGAGCATGGAAATGGAGTTCCCTCTAAAGTGCTTGAGAGACAACATTTTAAACATCTCCCCCTTGTAATATATATTATTATTAAGGTGCTGGATGCAAATTTTGTAGCTAGCAGTCTCGTTTGATATTTCTAACAACTTATCGAATGCTATGACAAATGTAAATAGCATTTCAGTAACACAAATTTCAAGTTTGTATTGAAAGGGAACAAGGCCCTCAGTAAGACGTAGCTCCTGCTAGGCTGTACACTGTAAAACCTCATTTGAGACCTTACCTGTACCCAGGAGCTTAGAGCCTAAAGAGTTGAGAAGGATTTCTATCTTCATTTTTACAAATGAGAAACTGAGGCAAACAAGTCATGAAATGCTGTGTCCAGATTGCATGAAGACAGTGTAATAGAGCCAGAAAATGTATTGCGCTCTCTTCCTGTCAGAGAGATGTGTAACTTCCCTGACCTTACTGTTATGGAAACCTTGTGTGAGGTGAATAGGCTTTCAAGAGTGGGATGCCAGACTCTTATTTCTTTTTCCCAAAATAAATATGTCCGTGCCACTAGAAGCTCACCAGTAATCAGGAAATATTACTTTCTGAAGAGACAAGAAGCTTATCAGGGGGCAGTGCTGTGCATCTGCTCAGGATGGCTGGTGCCAGGGATGGAGTACAAGAGGAGAGGGTGGGCAGGCAGCAGCTCCTGTCCTTCACAGAGCTCCATTTTGGACACCATGTGTCCCCTGTGCCATCACTCTTGAGTGTCACTCAAAACCCACCTGGCTTCCATCTCCAGCACTGCTCGTGTCTCTTTTGAGCCATGCTATCCCTGCTAGTAAGCAGAGAAATGGTTGCATTCACAGTTATACTCAAACTAAGGACAGGCAATGATCTTTCTGAAAAGAATTATAAGGGCAGACTTAGGCTGGATTTACCAAAGGAAGAAATAAAAAAATAAATGCAAGTAGAGTGGAAATAAAAATGTGCAAGACATAAAGTAATATCAACTACATGAAATAACAACAATGCTGGGTATAGCTGAAAGAGGCCTTATCTGAAGCACCATCCAAGTGTTAGCTTTAATCTCATCAACACCCAGACCCGAATGCTGGCACCATCCCCATAGTGTGGCTGAACCTTGTTGGACACAGGCTACAGCTTGGCCAGAGAAGCCTCTCTCTGCTGTTAATAAAATGCTCTACAACATAATTCAGTCATTCTGAGAAGGTTAATTTATGATTTTGCAAAAATTGCCACTCTCTTCAGGCTGTGAAACTAACTTGAGAGGATTTAAGTTGAGTGTTAGTAATGCCACTTCTGTGGTAAAGCCATAACCATGAAGTAAAACAGAAATAGGAAATAATGAAGAAAATTCTGTGTAAGGGGGGAGAATTCTCCAAGTGCAGTGGTAGGAGCATGTTTTATTATACATGATTATTTTTTGTGCTCTTTATTCAATCTGAGCATTGTCTCCATCCTGCTTTTCCTCAGCTTCTCTGCAGTCACTGTTACTACACATCATGCTCAATAGAACTAGATACATATTTATTCACCCCTCACCCACAAAGTAAGTTTTATGTCATCTGTATCAATTTGATGTTGTTCAAGGTGTTATACCAAATTTCAGATTCAACAAACAAGTAGTAAAACAACTTCAGCAAATAGCGTTTTGGTTCTGCCATTCGTAGTGACCCAGCCACATACCCTGCTGGCTGGCGTAATGGCAAATACAGCCATTTGCTGCAGACCTTACCCAACAATATTACATGTTCTCTTAGTTCATTCCTTACATCTGCTTCCCTCTACCTTTTTGGGTTCTGTGCCTGGTTTTCCACCTCTCGGTGGAATCCTTTATTCAAAAGTTCTGCTTCCTTTTGGGACCCTTTTTTCTTATCCATCTATATCCTTGTTCACATAAGATTCACAACTGACTTACTCTTTTCTTCGCTTCTTGGTTCTTCTTACTTTTTTAACTTACCCACTTATACATGCTCCATCTCTGTTCTTCTCATACAAACAGATTTCAAAGCTAATGCATTTCTGTCGTGACACTGTTTTCATCAACTTTAATGTTTTTCATTCAAATGTTTTTTATTCTCTAGGAAAGTAAAAGATCAGAATGCTTCTATTAGCCTTCTTCTTCTAAATGTTTGAGTAGTTAAATTTTAGGTCATTATATTGATTCACAAGGCAAGAAGTGAATTCTTTGGTTGCTAAGTATCTGCCAGTTTACTAGGTTTTATCCACTTCCATCTTGTGTCTGCAGCAGCATAATATTTCCATTGCAGTCAGCTTATGGGTGCAAATGATCACATCTGCATCTTGATTTATTCCTTACTAGTTGGAAATATGCAGTGTCAAGTATTCAGTGAATTTTGCTAGATCCTAATGAGGATTCAGTGTAACATAATTTTCTCCAGCTTCAGTATTGTAGAAAAGTTTTCCTGCATATCTGTCTTTTCAAATCAAAAAACACACAGTGTACTGATATATAGTGCATTTTACTTCCAATAAAGTTTTAGGCTATGCTACAGAAAAAGAGGAGAAATGTGGACTTCAGTCCTACCAATTACACCACTATGATACTGACAAGAAGTATAATAGAAAAAGATGGATGGGCAACTGAGAACCATCTCCTGGGTCTGTCTGGGAAGAGGGGTTTTTAAGGCCTGTAAAATCTCTTGAACCAGATGATCAGTAAAAAACAAAGGGTCAACAGGAGAATTTAGGGCTCCAAAAGTCTGTCCTGAATTGTTCGATGTTCAACAAACCATATGTCTAAGTGGTTTGCCATTCTACGGTTACTAGAATGTATTGTCTTCTTCCCTAAACCGTTTATTTTCTGACTTACATGCTTTGGAGAGGAAGTGAATAGCTTCCTTTTTTATGGCCCTGAAAGGCCCTGTCTAGGTTGCTAGGAACTGCAGAAGCCTTCATGGATAACAGGGATTTTTTTGTGATGGCAGAATGTATGTCCCTGACCACATTATTCACTCATCCAGGCATTTGTCACAAGTCCAGGTGTTTCAAAACTGGTCCTGCTGCTTGTTTAAGAGTGAAGTGCCAAGAGGTGCAGTTGCTATTATGAAAAGATATCCACTCAGTTGCTGAGTTAAAATCAGATTGTCACTGATTTAAAATTCTGATATCGCTATCCATCATTCTAAAACATGATAATGATTCCTGTAAAGTTAGTAATCCTCGGGCTTGTGCAGTGTTTTGTAGTAATACTCCCTACCAGAGTAAGCACGGAGATTTGGTTATTATGTAGAAGCTTTATAATAAGAAATACGACTGCAAAAGCAAAGCAGTCAGTTGAAATTGGTCTATAATTAAATGCTTAGAAAATTCTCTGCTTAGCTCATTTTAAAATCAAGTGCTTCTTTGTAGCAATTTCCTTTCTTTAATTACAATTTCCTGTCTAGTTTGACATTTACAATGCAATCTTGGGGGACATGTTTGTGATTTATTATTCTTGCTCCTATCATGATATCACTTGGCAGAAATGAGTTTATAAAATAAGAGCTCAAATTATTATGGCCTTTGACCAATAAAGCTGGCTCATAATTTCAAGCCTGAGAAAAGATTAACATTTTTGACAATCAAATGCAGAATTACCAGTGGGGGACAATTTTGAAAACTATTTCAATTTTCTGAAACATTGTACATTTTTAATAAGGAATATATAACTGGTTATATACTGGAGAGCAGGCTTAAAAGTAGAAAGAGCAATAGTGAATTGTAAAGCAAACCTGAAAGAAGGACTTTAACATCTAACATTGTTTAGCCTTCTCTGAATGAAATTGAAACTGTTAAATCAACATTACTTGAAAATTACCTAATGGAAGAGATATAAAAGCTCAGATAAGTACACAGCAATGCACTCTTCCTTTTCTTTAGCATTCCTGAATCGATAGGCTAATTTATCTGGAGGAGTTGGGGGAAGGTTTTATGGCTTGGGTTTTTTTTATTTTTGTGCAATTTTTTTAAATCTTACTGAACAAATTTTCTTTTTGGTTGTTATTTTTCTATCGGGGGTCTCTCATTTAGAGAAACAGATGCCCCTGCTAAATTGCTTATTATATGATCTATTCTGCTGTCACTGCTTTTCTACTGACTTTCTTTGTCCCTGATTCAGAAAAATGTCATTGTTCAGGACAACACAGAAGTCAAAATGAATTCTCTATGACTTATGCACATGTTCCAAGTTAAATGTGAACTTGTCTGTAACATGAAATAGGCATCCTGTCTCGTGCTTTGTGAGAAGTGGGTTCTTGAAATCTCCATCCAAAGTGGTAGGTGTGTTTTTAGTGTTAATTTGATGTAATGTCAAAATGGATGGCCTATAATTTTATATTGAAGGAGATAAATGGTATTGGCAAGGAAGAAAATCTGTATCTTTGGAGATCTTTAAAACAGCTCGTGTACACATTGCTGGGAGTTGCAAATGCTTAGCACCTCTCAAAGTCATGCTGCTTTTATTTAGATGCCAGCATATAGAGTTAAAAGCCTATTTTTAAGTACTGTGAATTTAAATCATTATTTTAAAGAATCTGTCCTCCCTCATGCCCAAGGAGATGAGAAAACTTGGTATTAGTTACTTCATTTTAGTAAGGCAAAGGTAAAAAAGTGTCACGGCTCTGACCTGAAGTATTTCCTGGGTTAATGACAGGACTAGGAGCCCTGCTGCGCTGTTTGAGATCTCCCTGTCCCCGGCTCTGCTGCCTGTGCCTTATTCCTTAGTTACAAGCACACAAACTTTCTGTCTTTCGAAAGCATTCTCAGAGCCAATGGCATTCCACAGGATGGATTTTACTTCAATTTAGTTTAAACTAAATGGTCAAACATCTCTAGAGTGCCTGACTCTAGTTTAATGTAATATTCAACATGAGGAAGAGTAATATGAAAATTAGATATGCCCATAAAGAGATGAGCATCTGCACTACTACTCTGAGGTGGATTTGTGTGAGACCTTGCAGGAACGAGAGGCTGCTGTCTTCCCAGAAACAAGGCCCGAGGCAGGTTCATGGGCCACTTAAAATACATGGCTCAGAGGCGGGAAGAGGAAGGATAAGTCCATGGTAAAGTGCACTTGCTTAGAAAAAGATCTGAGTAGTTCTAAAAAGTAAGATGGTGTCTGGAGTCAATAGCTGCTAGAAAGAAGAGGAGAGGAAAGCTGAGTGAGTAATGAGGCCAACATATTTTCATCATCCATTGTCAGAACAGACTTGAGTTTTGATAGCTGGATATGTTTAACTTTGGACTGTGAACATTAATGGTGACTAGACAGTAATTTTCTACAACTTCTTCCATTGCTTAATTATTTTTCTTACAGAGTTACCTTTGGAGGGAGAAGTGTTTATCAACCTGTCATCTCTGCAGCTTGATCTTAAGATAGAAAATAATCAAGAATGCTATTATTTTCTAGTCTGAAAATACACGTGTTATAAACTCAAATATCTTCTAGCTATAAAAAGCTTTACTAAACCATAAAGCTGCAGAATTTACATAGGTGCTGCACATGCCAGTACACATCCACCGAAACTCTCGATTCAGTCAAAACTGGAGACACAACAGGTCATGCTCTGTCACTTCTCATTAGAGACAGACTGTGAGGCCAGTGCTGGCAGTTCAGTCCAAATGCTTTTAAGTTTTTCTAAGCTTTCCTATACTTCAAGAAAACTTTTCTGTATTGAGTATGATGCAGTTCAGAAATCCCCAGTGTGTTCTAATTTGGCTTGAATTCCTAAACTGAAAGAATTAAATCACATTTCCAAAATTTCCTTCTTTTTCTTTGAGGATTATTATATACTCTTTAATTCTGGGATAGGTGAACACCCATACAGAAATTAAAAAAATACTTATGAGAAGAGGCTCCTCAGCTGATGTGAATCAGCAGAGCTTCACTAGTGTCAATGAATCAGGCTGGTTTATACATGCTGATTACTTGGCCCTTAACGTAACAAGATTTTTCCCAGAGTGTTTTGACTCTGTTAAATCTTTCAATTCACATATGGATAATATATATGTATTTTACTTACGTGCACACACAGATGTTTTAGTCCCTGGACAGAAACAGTCATTTGGGTGCTGGCAAATTCCTCTGTGCTAACATTATTCTTTCAAAAGTCCTACCACTTACAGTTTAAAGCACAGCTAGTGACAAATACAGCAGTGCAACTTTGCGCAGAAACATACCGCAAACAGAGAGAAAAAGGAAAACCATTTTGTTGAATGATAATTCCCCCTTGGCATCACCACTGTAACAAGCATGCCATAGATAAGTGTATAATAATTCTGTTGTTCTGAGCCACAAATGGCAATTCTATGGTCATAGCAAACTCTTCTCTTTGATTCCACTGCAGTTGTAGGTTTCCTAATAGACTGGATTAATAAATATTTGTAGGCTTCTCTTCCATTGTTACCAACTACCTCTTATCTAGCATCTAGAGATTATGTTGCAGAAAAAGAAATGTTACAACTATCTCAAGGTATTGATCCCTTTTTGGTATCCATGTTCCCTTGTCTGTGAACAACAAAGGTAAAAACAATCTAGGGGGAAAATAGGCATTCTGCTGTTGTTTTAACCTTAGTCTAAAATGCCTTCAGCAACTGTGATATATTAGGAGAACAAGATTTTCAACACAAGATACTTTAAAAATTCTCTGCTAAGTTTTTTATTTAGGTACTTATTTGTAAGTGGCCTTGTTTCACAGAATACAAAGAAACTGGCACTCTTCATTGTTTGCACCTGGACCTTTGGGATTAAACCTCCTCTCCAAAGCATTGCGTCATTTTACTCCTATGGAGGCACATTCTGTGATCTGAAGATCTTAGATTTTGTTTGTGTTCTTACAGTGAAACAAGTCACATTGTCTTGCCTGGATGCAACAGGAACTAATTATGACTCCTGAGGAGAATAAAAGCATTAACTGCCATTACCCTTGGAGAATGCCTTTTGGGTGTGACCCCAAATACAGACATGGTCCCTTTCTCTCATAGATCACACATGAAGTGTATCTCATCTGACTCTCTTTGAAATCCATGGGGGTTCTGTCATTAAGTCAACATTAAGCCTAGATTTTATTATTTGTAATATAGTTCTTATTTGTTCAACCCAAGCACTGCTTTTTGTGTTTTCTGGATAAGCAGAAAGTTCAAAAAGGGAACCTGATTCCGGTCTCCAAAACATTTTCCATGAATTTAATTCCAACAGCTTCTGATTTACAGCAGTTGGAGTTCAGAACTAGGCTCAGCAGCCTTTCTCCTGTGTTTTGACTCTGCTCAGCAATGAACAAATGTAGGAATGTAGGAAAGAGACTAGTGTGCAGCAAACAGCAGCACCATTGGCCTGTGAATTTTTGCACATTTTGATATTTCCTAATATTTGTTTGGATTTCATATACTGCCCAGGCAAAATTAATTGCCCACACGTTTCTGCAAATTTAGTCCAATGATCTCTTCTGCTGTTTCCTGGACTATGTATGCTAATGACTGCCAAAAATAACTCCAAGAGACGTGTTGCTGGGATGAAGCTGGGACTATCCATGGAAACTAATAGTGGTACATTTATGCACAAAGAATAAGCAGGCTGCCAATTGTAATATGTTTAAAGGGTCAACAGAAATTTATAAGTGGTCAAGAAACAAGACAAACATCAGCCACCAGTCTGATGGGAAAAGCAACGTCCATTAAGTCCATTAAATTTAACATTGAAATCAATGTTTAAACCACAAGAAGTAATTAGTGTAATTCATATTACAGACCTTTGGATTTTTGAAACCAGGTTTAATTATATTGAAAAATGACAGCTTCATTTTCCCTCTATGGATAGGTTACTACCATGTTCCCGATATTTTCATTAGGGCTGGGTGCCGATACCAGGTTTTTAATGATATTAAGTAAAGTAGTGTTTCAGCCATTTGAGGAACAATAAATCACGTTAGATTCTTTTTGAATGGAGACAACATAGATCAAGTGGGTTTTAAATAATTTTGTTTTATCACTGTGAAGTAGAGCTGTTCACTTGAAATAGCAACCCATGAGGGGAACAAAAAGTTTTAGAGTATAGAGTGATATTTGGATTCCCAGCTCCCTTTCCCTGTGTCAGTGGACAATTCATGAGCTACTGCCCTGGAAAGGTATCTCTATAATCCTTTGCCAATACAAACTCCACATAACTTTCACGAGGTCTTTGATTAGCAGTCTCAGATTTGAAGAAGGATGAAGTGATACTGCCTATTCTGAACTTAAAACCTTTTAGTGTTGTGGAAGGTATTGACAAGGATAGTAAAAGGAGACATGACGATGCACACACAAAATGTTAATTTTCAGTCATTGCTGGGTTTGAGGAAGGTATGATATATATTGTATTTCTGTCTTCTCGATATGCTTCCACACTGTTTACTTGTCTTTCCTTTCCTGAGCCACATTCTTTTGATTCTTCAGTTTAATTGGGGATCTTTTCTTTATGGGCTAAATTTTCACAAAGCTGTGAGTAAGGCTCCTAGAAAAACAGTTATGGCTTCTCTTTCAGCTTCCATTAATGCAAAAATACTTGGTGGGTATGCAAATAATCAATGTTAATATTAGTACCGCTTGCTCTGAGACTGTTCCAGATTCTACCCTGCATTTGAGGTGTAGGAGAGAGTTTCATATTACTGAGCAATGGGTTTCCTTCCCCGTTATGAACATGCAGAGAATTAGGGATGTAAATGTTCAGCCTCAGTCTGAGTTTATAACTGGGTGTCCTGAAATCATGAGCATACCCTGATCCTGCTTCTGTCTCTGTGCTGAGCAACCCAAAGTATCTGAGTAGGGTGCATGACTGAAGACTGTGTTGAAAACCATCATGGAGTGGATAACTACTTGGCTTATCTTGATGTGTGGTCATTCACTTAAGCTGATAGGAAAAGTAAAGTGAAAACCACTGAGTTTAGATAGCTTTAAATTGTTTGAAAATATTATATAAAACCCCAGCTTCTCCCTATATCAGGGTAAATAAATTTCAAGAGGTGCAAAGTATGCGATACTTCCTCATGGGCATCACAAGGCCTTGGATCTCACCATTGCTTTGCTGCTGTGGAGGCTCAGGTTATCTACCATTGCAGTTATGGTGATATTTAAAGGTTTGGTGCAGGTCAAGGATATGGTGGAGCAACAAGACCCCAGAAGAATGCTCTGTCAGTTCTTCAAAAGCAAAAGATGAAGCTGCTGAGTAAGAACTCAGGAAATACAATAGGTGTTACTACAAAGAAGGGTGATTCAAGAATAGGACCATCAACAAGCCATAGTGGTGTTGATGCAAAAGGCAAAGGAAAGTACAGGAACAGTAGAAAGAAAGAGCAGGACACTGGTATGATTTGGATGATGACATTCTTTTGTCAACTCTGTGGGTGAAAAACTTGTTTAAACTGGTAGAGAAGAAAGCCCAATATCTAGGACTGAGCACTTCTAAAGTGCTCTGTACCAACAAGTGACTGTTATGAAAACAGTAATTTTCTGTACCACTCACGAGCATTTTGCTGACTGCTAGAATTAAGGATGCGGGTACAGGATCTGTTTATAGGGCATGGGAAAAATTCTGTGTGTGAAAAGAGGGAAGGAGAAGATTTTAGACCTGTACAGAGATTCCCAGCAAAGATTATGCTTTGGGCATGTTGATACTGTAGGGGTAGATGTACACTCATCCTGCCCATGCTATTAACTGAAAAAAGTCTTTCTCAGGATGGATTATTAGCTCAGGCTTGGTGCCAATGCCATCACATGGCTTCTGTCAGCTTAGAGTGTGGGCAGAGCTTGCTCATGGCTGTTTGCAATATGTGGTGTAAACATATCCAAAGAGTAATAGCAGGTGATAGGAGAGGAGGTGAATAGAAAGAAAGGCTTGGAAGAAAAGATGTTAAGCTTCATTTGGTGTATGATGAGCCAGATTCATTATTGGTGTAACGCCCTGAAGTCTGTGGAGTTACAATAACAAAATTAGTCCGAAGAATCATAGCCCTGGCATTCCACGCGATGCCTTTGATCTGATGAGGTATATGTCATGGCAACATTTTGCCTGCTGAACACAGAACGTGATGCCTCAAGGGTGAAACATTGGAAAGAAACCTCACAATGGCACCGTGAAGTCATGAGCTAAGTTTTAAATGTCTATTTCAGTCTGAAATCCCAGCAGAGTTTTCTTTCTTCCTGCTTATTTGCCCCTAATGATAACTATATAATAAAATCTATGGCCACACATTCAGTGCTCAAAATAGGATTAATTTCTTTCTGTTTGGCTATTACAAATAACTGCACATGAAGAGTTTATGCAATAGCAGAGGAGATTATTTTGTCTTGGCAATGGTTTTGTCTGGAGCAATGGAAGAAACTGAGGTAATGTGAATATTGTATGTAGCTTTCTCCATCTACAGAAGAAAACCCAGTGTTTCATTTGGCACTCTATACTTATTAGTCTTTTTTTTTTTGCATTGATTCCCAGTTTCAGCACTGCAGCTCCTGAGCAGGCCAAAACCAGTTCCAGTTCCTCTCACCTCACTCCTCCTTCCTAAAGAAAAGAATACCCTAAGAAGAAACACAAACCCCAGAAATACAACCCAAGTATCCTCAAGAACAAAGTATATTCTTCTCTCTTTTTTTCATCATGCAGTAATTACACTCAGAAGTTATACTGGTTAAACCAGATACTCAGCTGGTTTAAGTTTACTTGTCTTGAGTGAGTTCAGTGAAATTGTCTCAATTTACAGCTGCTGAAAATCTTGCCCTCATTAGTAAAGGGTTTAAATAATACAAAGTGAACCAGCCTTTATGTCTGTGCCCTGTCTTAGGTAAGAAAGGGGTATTGCAGATGGTGGTTTTGATGTATGAAATGTTCTCTGAGTGTGATACTCCATATGTTAGAGCACGTCTAGGACCTTTAACAGAAGTATTTAGAAAAGCAGTGTTTATGTGAGTTTGTGTTTAAGCAACAACTCTTTGTAGTTGAGGAAGCTGGAGGCCAGTTATGTGTCTGGTCCCAAGGAAATGGAAAAAAGATTTTTATTACAATTTTTGCTTCTATTTATAAACTGTCTGCTTGCTAGTTACTGAGCTTTGAAAAAGCACTGGGATGCAACAGAACATGTAATTTGCAATTAATATATCAGACAAAAGAAGTCACTTTTTTTTTGCTCTTGAAATTTCTCTGAGCATTTGGTTCTATGTTAGCTTTTTATTCCACAATCTTCTAAAAGGTTTTTCCCCACTGTTTTCAACCCCACTATGAAGCAATTTGATGGAAGTAGCCCACACTCGGGATTCATGATTTGAGCTGTGTGGCCTCACCATGACTGGGCAGGTGGGTTACATGTTTGGATAAGCAAGAAAGCAAGTGCATCTGACTCAGATGCCACCCCTGAATTTCAGGCTCCTTTCCCACTAACATTCACTGTGTAGGAGACTTCAAAATGAATTTTGCACAATTTATTGTTATTCTGAGTTGTATTAGAGTTGTGCAGGCTGATCTCAGATTAGACAGGGCTCAGTATACTTAATTAGAGTTTAGATCTTAATAGATTCAGTACTTCCCTTTTGAGTTTACAGCTGAGACAGGTAGGAGAAAAGGAGGAAATGGAAATATAAAAAGGGGTAAAAGGACTTGGTCAAGGTCACATCTGTTGTTAGTAAAACGTGATCACTCTAATGTTCATGGCAAGTAATTATGAAAGGAGAACAGTTGGCCAAAGTAAATTCATTTTAAAACCTGAATGAAAATAATCAATAGCATTCACCCACTGTGTCCCAGATGCCCGAATCAATTTGATAACAAAGAGGCGGTTCACTTTTTTCAGTTATTTGTAAAGAAGTGGTTTGATTGCCAGTGTACCTAATTCCAGACATATGCCAATTCCCTAATGGTAATGGAGCTGCACTATTGCATGCCAAGACTGAGGCGGATACTCAGCTCTTTCCTGCTAGATTTTTCCCAGAAGATCTGCAGTCAAATCCCTGTTTAATGACTATCAGACAAACATAAGGACTGCTTCATGGATCCACTTTCTATTCGGTGTAAATATGTAACCGTAGCTTGGTTCCTGAACCATGGTTACAGTCCTGTTTCTAAGCATATATTTCAGTCTGCCTGCAAATTCAGTGGCACTTGGATGTTTGCTGGGAGTCCTTTGTGCTGTGGCACCTGGGACCACTTCTCCTTCTAGGACAGAGGTCTGCACCAAGTCCCTCCCCTAGGAGCTGGCTTCATCATGCAATTGCCTGCAAGACTCCTCAGCTCAGCAGAAATTCTCTGGGAATAGAAAAAAGTTTCCTTTGGAAACTGTAGAGCTAGCGCTTCTGATTTGTCCACTCAGATTCCCCAAGCACAGCAGGTGGGCAGATGTGAGAGGCACAGAGAGCATTGATAGCGACACAGGTACTGTGGGTCCTGCTGTAGTAGACACCACCCTGCAGTGCTGAAACCAAAAGACTCTTCTGCCAATTGCATCAGTCATCAAACCGATACTGATATCAGCTGAGAACAGGTATCCCAAAAAACACTGGGGCTTCTTTGTACTAGGTGATGATTAGGCTTATTCTGTGCAATTATTTGCTTCTGTCCCTCCCCAAGTGCTGTGTACTTGAATTTTTTTTTCCCATTTACTATTACTTAGATTACATTTACCTTTGAGAGATTGAGTTATGCCTACAGTTTGGCTGAAGTCTTCAAAATAAGCAATCTATTTCAGTTGGATTTTTGCCTAAAAACAAGAAATTGAATGTATTTTGGAGTACTGAGCATCTGTGGGACAAACAAGCAACCTGATTTAGTTGAAGATGTCCCTGCTCATTCAGGGGGGCTGGACTAGATGACCCTCATGATCCCTTCCAATCCAAACCATTCTGAGAAATACAAGTTATCTGTCCTAAAGTCTACCAGCTGCATCCCTCAAAAATCTCCACAGAACATAATATTGTGTATTCATTATTGTAGATCATTTGGTCCAATGCGTTATCTATCAGATATTTCTTACACTTAGTCACTATATGCAGAAAAGTAGTTCATTAAGTCTTTGCAAGTTCACGTTCCTTTGCCCATCTTGCTATATTTATATCAATCCCATATGGTTGTTTTTCTTTCCTCTTTGAAAATGGAGTCACTGAGTCAGTGATTCATGTGGAAAATAACAGGTGCATTTCATCCTCTTTTGGCTGGTTTGCTCAGGCAAATGACTGCCCTTTGAAAGCAAATCAAACCATGAAGTTGTGGACTAACTATTGCAGAAAAGGGATGGGTTTGGTTGAAACTCCTTGAAAGAGTACAATGTAGTCTCAATAGTATCAAATTTCTATGTTATGTATTTGACTTGAGTGGACATATTTATTAATTGGAGGTTCAAAGACAACTGTTTCTTTCTGTGGCCCAACCTCTACTCTGTGCAGGGCATGAATAACCTGTTCCTTGGTTCATCCACTTTTATAACTGCCACTGCTATTACTGTTTCCTGTAAGAAACCATGGAATTGCATTTTGAATATTTACCACATAATTAAAGGATATAAAATACTGTCACTATAAGCATCTTCCCTGTTAAACATGTATGGTCATAAAATATTAAGGGAAGCTAGATCAATCTATTGAAGATACTTACACACAAAAGTGGGGGTTTTTTGTAGGTCACAGGAATTTATAAAAGAACTTGCTGCATATTATAGAGCTCTGAGCTGTATGACCATGTTATACTCCTGTGGATATGACAGAATTATGTTCATCAAGTTACTGGCATACAACCGAATCGTTACATAGAAGAGTAAAACATGGTGTTAAATAATGCCTAAAAGCAAATATAAGGCACCTTGTCTCCTTCAAATGGCATCTTCCCAGGAAATGCAAAAAAAATCAATACATTATAGTAGATGATGATCTCATTTAAGTGATTCGACACAACAAAATTTCAATGACGATATTTCTCTTTTTCTGTCTGCTGATTTGCCTTTTCTCTCTGAGTGGCAGTACTAGGTTTGGTTGCTTGGGTTTCTTTTCTTTTTCCTTAGGACCATGTTGTGAAAGGCAGTCTGTCCTGAGGAGAAAACATATGATGTGTTAAGCTATTAGAGGTTAACAGAGGGCAAGAAATTCATGAAAGTCATGGACTACATAGCTTTAGTCTGTGGAGGGGAAAGACCTATGCCATAATAGGCTGGCTAGTCTACTCCTTTGGCTTCATGTGGGATTGTTTCCTACCACAGTTGTCTTGTGTTTTTGTCTAGTCATCCTTATGTTGATTTTTCACAGAACAAAGCTTGTTTGTTTCCTGTTAAATTACCTTATACAGGAAGTGTAGATGGCTTACACTTCCCAGTCACATCAATTTTTATATCTGTCTGAATGAGATTATTGCTTTGGCCTCCAGAAGGTGTTATACTTATTTACATTTGAGTTAAGCACTGATCATTGCCTCCTTATGGTTTCAATGCAGAAAGAAAGTGGTGGCAGTAAGCAAATAAATCAAAAAAGACACGCTTCATCTGCCTGATCTCTGGTCTCACTTCTGCCCTTAGAAATAGTTCAATAGTTCAAGTTTATAGCCTTTGTGTATTAGAAAAGCACCCTTATGTTGTTGAAAAGAGAAAATGTTCATAAACAGTGTTATTGACAGTTATTGCTGTCAGGTTACTGAAGACTGGGTCTCATTGTGCTAAGTGCTGTGCAAATGTATATAAGAGATCTTCCCTGCTATAAACTGCAATCTTTTTGTTAGAAATAGAAGGTCTTGTTACTCCTATGACCCTCATTGCTGTATTTCACAGCTCGAATAGTACATGGGCAGACATGCCTTAGTAGCAGTCAGAAGAACTGGCTTCAAAGACAGACACATTTTTGTCATGTAAGTACTTCTTTATATCTTCAGTCTGCACCGTATTTAGATTTTTGCTATCTTTACTGCAAGGCAATTTACCACACTCCCCTTTTTCAAAAAGTAACCACCTGGAGAAATCAGAATGAAGAAAACCTAAGTAGGTCAAAACAAAAATTTGAGGTTGCCTTATTTTCCAAACAAATTATTGGTATCCACAGCTTCTGATCTTTTAGAATAAGTATAGGGTCAGATTAGTCTATGACTGACTGACTTAGAAGACACTACAGAAATACTGGAATCAGTGGATGCCTTTATTTGTATTTTAAACAGAAAACAAATTCCTTACTCTTTCTGTAGTTTTGAGTTTAGTGATACCAAATACCCCTAACCAATGTAGGTATTTGAATACTTAAGGGCAAAAAGGCACTGATAAGCATTCTAGAAAGATGATGCTGGGATGTCTGAAAGATCAGGTGTACTTTCTGTACTTGGACTTTTGACTTGGTATTTTCTTTCTCTGCTTCCTTTTCTACGTGGCAAATCAGAGATTATAAACTACTCTGTCTTTAGTTTTGGTAAGAGCACTGCTCATGCCTTGATCATGGACAGATCCTTGATCCACCCATTCATGGTCCAGGGCACCTTTCAGTCCTTTCCAGCAATGCTACAGCCTGGCCAGTTGTTTTATTGTGTTCATGCACCTTTTTCTTTCCCTTTGGACTAACTCTTATCTCTCAACAGTTTCCACATTTCCTTTGGTGCATTCTCTTCAAAATAGAGTTCATAGCTAGGTCAGGCCCAATAAGAAAGGTGACTATGGAGTGAGAGGGGTGCTAGTCTGTGCTCAGGAGCCTCCTTGCCCTTTATAGAAAGAATCTGTCGCATTTGCTGAAATTTAATCAGCTTTTAATGGCCTTATTTATTAATTACTAAGCTGTTTACTTCCAGAGAGCTGGAAAACATAGCTCAGATAGTAAGATGTTAGTATTATGCAGTTAGGCATGACTTCAAAATGTCTGAATTCATCTCTTACTCTTTTTGGTGAATTAGGACTGCATGGAACACATTCAGTAATAACTGGGTTTAAGAAGTGGGAGTCTGGATGAGATTTCTGGCTGTAGGGCAGGTTTTCTGAGTGCCCTTGCATGACTCAGTTACTTTGTCTCTGTTTCTGCTCTCTCACTGCCAGACTGATGTAATATTGCATGCCTAATATAGGTGCTGAGGAAATAAATTAATGGATGTCTGCGAAGCATGCAGATCATTGATGTACAGATTGGTACTTCTGAGAGACACCAGCACAAAGCTTGTTGGGAACAGAGATTGACTTCCCATGTGGGAGAGGGAGAAAACCATGCAAGAAATGGACAGGAGGCTGGTAAAAGAAAGTGCTTGGGAAAACTAGGGTCTTACAGAAACTATAAAGAAATCTGAAGTCTGGATGTTCCCTTCAAATTTGAACACTTAGGGCTCTCAAATAAGCCCACGAAAGCTGAGTAGGAGAAGTCTAAAGGAAGACATCCTGAAAGTCACTCAGGTACACAGAAAAAAAATCCAAGTAGCCACATGAAATAAGGCCTGAAAAATGCACACAAACATAACCCAATGAAAAGCTACATTGTAATCCTTCCTGCATGAATTATAGTACATATACAATAACTACTATGATTTCTGCAGGGAATGTGAGAATGTAGGTGCTTATTCAGAGTAGAAACCATAAAAAAGAAAGCCTCTAATGACAAGTGGATCCTAACATTTTTTGAAATAAGTAAAATAAGAAAGAGAGCAGAGGGAGTGAATTGCATGAGGAGTAGAAAATCCTGAACCCATGCTGGCCCGAAAGAAGTTTCAGAAAGAAAGAGCTCCTTCAAGTAAAAATACTCCCAAATTAGACCTTTGTCTGACCAATTCAATAAGAAAGGAACAGAGAATAAGGAAAGTCATTCAAATGTATTCATTAAATTGCCAGAGAAATGCTTATTAAAGAAACTCTCATCTTGATTCCTTTTTGGGGGGAGGAGGGAAAAGGAGAAGGAAAGGAAAGAGAAGCCTTTTTTATTTAACA